>CM062288.1:54176290-54776290 GCA_031216915.1 Pictodentalium vernedei | reverse complement strand
AGCAAGGGGGAACTTAAAGGACAGGGAGAGAGGAAAAACACTTGAAAAAACAGTGTAACTAAATAATCAGAATGACAACAAAATGGCTGCTGCCTTGAAAATAGGTAACTTAACATAATTTCATTAAAAAATTTTAAGTTACAGCCCTGATAATATTCTGTCACACATTCTTTTCCTCTCCTCCTTTTCTATCCTCCTTAGAATCACCATTTCACTAATATTTATGTGTCTGGCATCATTTAAACTGAGATTTAAAAGCACAAAGATCAGTCAGATGTTAACTGATGAAGGGCCAAACTTAGAATGATTAATGGCGCCAATTTCGGAACGTCCTTGACACTGCGCATGCGCAGTAGGGGCGAAGTGTGGAGGGCCTTTCAGGACATGTTTTCTTTAGTTTTAGATGCAAATTTTGGGGATTGGGGGGCAAAATTTGTGTTTGGCCCTATATTTTAAGAGTTAGCACCAGCTATGTCTGGGTCATTGGTACAGTATAAAAATATAGGTAACTTAACATAATTTCATTAAAAAATTTTAAGTTACAGCCCTGATAATTTTCTGTCACACATATTTCCTCTCCTCCTTCTATATCCTCCTTAGAATCACCATTGCACTAATATTTATGTGTCTGGCATCATTTAAACTGAGATTTACAGCACAAAGATCAGTCAGATGTTAACTGATGAAGGGCCAAACTAAGAATGATTAATGGCGCCAATTTCGGAACGTCCTCGACACTGCGCATGCGCAGTAGAGGTGAAGTGTGGAGGGCCATTCAGGACATGTTTTCTTTGGTTTTAGATGCAAATTTTGGGGATTGGGGGGCAAAATTTGTGTTTGGCCCTATATTTTAAGAGTTAGCACCAGCTATGTCTGGGTCATTGGTACAGTATAAAAATATAAGCAGACTGTCATCTGCAAAATGAGGTCCCTGAGGGTGAATTTAGTGATGTTACCCTGCACAGCAGGGTAGCATCACTAAATTTACCCTCTGTGAACCTCAATCTAAAGCAGGGTCTCAAAACTAAACAGAAAGAAGTACCCAGAGGATAAACTGACCCACTGTATGGGATAGCATCTGTAAATTCACCCTCTTGGAGACCTCACTCTGCAAATGACAGATTGCTTATTTTCAGGCCAGACTGGGTCCTATTTTACCATTAAAACAGAGCTTGTTTACCACAGTAAATAAACAAGAACTGCTTCACTTCCCGGGGTTCCCTCGGGGGAAAAGATGGTTTTGATATTCAAGGATTGGTTCGGTTTGGTGATTGACCTCCAGAAACTGCAGGTGAGTGCCATGCAAGCCCAAAGTGGATGCTATAAGCTTTAACTTCTGGGAGTGAAATGTACAGTACGGTCACCTTGGAAGGTCACTTTTCATGGTTAGACAATATTTCCACGGACCCAATAATATTAGATTCCAGACACTAATTATAAGAATAATCATCAAAAAGTTAATTAATGAAGCACCGGGTACAACCTGGTATTTCATTGAATTAAAATTTTGCTGATAAGGATTTTTATGACCAGTCCACAGGGGCTGTACTGTAATTTAGAAGTTTTTCACGCCTCCATTGCATTTGACATTGTTGTGTTCTCTGTGTTATGTCAATGGACATATAAATGCAACGAGGCCAGTTTCTAATTATTAATTTAGCTGTATGTAATATATTATAGTAGAACATGTTACCAGATATTGAGGTAGGGTTGTCACTGAAGGGGGGGGGGGGGGGTTGGAGCTTATAGCACTTCCATTGCATTTGATGTCATAGCGTTACCTGTGTTGCTTCAGTTGTCATATAAATGTGAAGAGGCACCCTTTCAATTATTAACCTTTTACACAACGTAACGGCCAAAACCAGCCAGCGCTATTCTCAAAAATTACGAATTAATTTTCATTATTTTATCATTTTTTGTCTCAAAAACATAGGTTATGACCCCTCGTTGGAAGGAGCTTGTTGAGCTCATTCCAAAGAGGGGTCATAACCTATGTTTTTGAGACAAAAAATGAAAAAAGTTAAAAAATTTATAGTAATTTATATATTTTTTATACTTACCAATGACCCAGACTTAGCTGGTGCTAACTCTAACAAAACCAGGGCCAAACACAAATTTTGCCCCCCAATCCCCAAAATTTGCATCCAAAACCAAAAGAAATCATGTCCTATAGGACCTCCATACTTCGCCCCTACTGCGCATGCGCAGTGTCAAGGACGTTCCGAAATTGGCGCCAATTATCATTCTTACTGGCAGTGCCGGGTCAGCGCTATGTACTCAGCGGGGAGGCAAGAGTTCCCAACTCCTGGGAGGGCCATCCCCGTCTGGGTCATTGGTAAGTATAAAAAATATATAAATTACTATAAATTTTTTAACATTTTTATACTGTACCAATGACCCAGACTTAGCTGAATAGTAAAAAGGCTGGAGGGCCTAGGACATAGAGGAAAATCCAATAAGCTCAACTATATAATATAGAGGCAACCCCTTAAGGAGAAAAGGAGTATTAGGCTTTACATGTATCTTTCTTATTTAATATTAAATTAGAAAGATACAATACCCTTTATAATTGAGCACAATAACATTCATGTTCTCTATTAACATCCAGTATAACCCTTATACTAATTATTTTTAAAGTAAGCCAATAAATAAAGTTAGTCCAGAAAATTGAGACTCTTTATATTCTTTTAAAAGTGTCCGAGTATTGTATATTAAAGCCCGTTTGACACTTGACATATACAAATGCTTCACACCGAGCTACACTTTAAAAATATGACATGAATGAATTTTAACATTAATATTACACTTTAAAACCATCCCGGAAGCGACTCAGAAATACTGACTTTGGAGGAGGCATTCCCTTGCTTTTCACTATAAAGCAGGTGACCTAAGGGAACACCCCCCCCCCCCCCTTCCCCTTGCCCTGGGTCAAATAGCCCAGAGCGAAGAGGGCAGCCGGACGGAGTCACTGCCGGAACAGAAAACCTGCATAACTATAGTTGCAACTGTTTAGTGGACGACATTCTGAGCAACAGATAACGGACCTAAACAATGCAGGTCTCCAGAAATGGACTCAATATTTCTGAGATAAAAATTCGTGAATGTGGATGGCTGAGACCAATAAGCAGCCTTCATTAAATCGGTAATAGCAATACTATTAGCATAAGCCCAAGAAGTAGCAAGAGCTCTTACTTCATGAGCGGAAATCTTAAGCACAGACTGCTGAGAAGAAGATAAACTCTCATAAGCAGTACGGATAGTTAATTGAATCCATCTAGCAATAGAATGGACCGAAATGTCCCTTCTATTAGGCATCAAAGACAGAAAGAAACATTTTTGTCCCTTTCTGATAAACTGAGATCTCTGTTTATAGATACGTAATGCTCTAACAGGACAGAGTAAAGGCCTACGCCCGTCTGAAGACGGAAGAGCCTTAATAACAATAGGTTCCGGATATTTATTAGGAGCCTGATTCTTAGCTAAAAAACCCACATTAGTAGTGAAGGTGATAGTGTTCCCGACACTACGATAGTGAGAATCATCCACCGACAGTGCATGAAGCTCACTGACTCTTCTAGCAGAAGAGAAAGCTAAGAGAAAAGCTGTCTTATAAGATAAGAATTTGAAATCTACTGTCCCAAGAGGTTCAAATGGCTTTTCCTTCAATTTAAGAAGAACCCAAGCTAAATTCCATTTAGGAATTAACCTAAGAGTTCTGGGTCTATTTATCGAGAAGTTTCTAACCAACTTAGATAAAGAGACATTAGATCCAATTTGTAAACTATCATGATGTGCATAGGTATCAGATAACATAGACCTATAACCCTTAATAGTAACAGTCTACAGTTTGATTTCGTCAAACAAGTATACTAGAAAGTTTGCAATGTCTGGTATAGAGGGATCGAAAATATCTACAGAATGATCCCTACACCAACGACGAAAAACCTTCCACTTAGCCGCATAGTTTAGCGAAGAGGAGGTCCTCCTACAGTTAGAAATCGCGTCCACTGCTCGTCCTGTAAAGTGCTTGCCATGCAAGAAGGACCACACAACGGAAAAACGTGAAGGTTGAGACCTTGCGGGTTGTGATGGAGTTGACGCGATTTCCCCTGCGAAAGAAGATCCTCCCGTGGAGGAAGCTTTCGCGGTAGGTCCCACAACCACACCTGAGTAGATTTATCCACGGTCTCTGTGGAGACAGAGATGCTACCAACAGAATCTTGCATTGAGATTGTTTTATCTTTAGCAATACTTGCTGAATTAACGGCGCTGGAGGATACGCATATCCTATCATTCCGTCCCAAGGGATCGACAGAGCGTCTACTGCAAATGCTCTTGGATCCGGACACGGAGACACATACGTCTGCAACTGATTGTTGAGATGTGTCGCAAATAAGTCTATCATTGGCCGTTCCCATTGGTAGCAAATCAAATTGAATACTTGTTTGTTGAGAGTTCACTCCGACGGCAACAAGCGACCCTTTCGTGAAAGGGAGTCTGCTAGCACATTCAGACGACCCGGTATGTGACGGACCGAAAGAAGAACCTGATGTTCTAGCGCAAACAGAAGGATTCTTTCCGTTAGATTGAACAACGGAACTGAATGAGTGCCTCCCTGATTCCGTATATACGCCACTACTGTCGTATTGTCAGATAGGATTTGGACATGAGCATTGTGAATAATGTCCATCCAATGACGTAACATAAGCCAAATTGACATCATTTCCTTGATGTTTATGTGCTTGTCCAGGAATTGCGGATCCCAAAGACCCTGGCATCTCGAATCCGTTGGGATCAATGATGCACCCCAACCTGTTTGACTGGCATCCGTCATAATGGTAAAACTCGGATCCGGCAACTGCAGCGGAACTCCCTGAGTTAACCACTGAATGTTTGCCCAAGTCTGAATCTCTTGTTTCACTTGATCTGACAAGAGAACGTCTACGTCGAGCGAATGAATTTTCACACTCCAATTCTGAGTCAAGAAAATTTGGAGAGGATGCGTGCGTAACCGCCCCAACGGAATGAGATCCGCAGCGGCTCCGCACAGACCTATCAGTCTCATAAATTCTCTCGCCGTGACTTTGTCTGCGTGCAGACAATAGCGAGCGTAACAACTGACTAATTTCGCTCTGGTTAACGGCAGACGAACGAGATTGTTGTGCGTCTCGAAGCTCATTCCCAGATGAGTGAATGACTTGGACGGCACCAGATCCGACTTCTCCTCGTTTACTATAAAACCGAGACGTCGGAGCAATAGAAGTAGATTCTGAACATCGTTCTGAAGCGTTAACTCATTGCCGTACCTCTGAAGAATGTCGTCCAGGTAGGCCGACGTTACCGCAGACGAATGAGCTCGGAAATAGATCATTACCGAGTTCATTACCCGAGTGAAAGCCCAGGGTGCTAGATTCAGTCCGAAGCACATCGCCCGGAATTGATACACCACTCCTAGGACTGCGAAGCGTAGATACTTTCTGAATGTCGGATGTACCATGACGTGAAAGTACGCATCTTTGAGATCTATGCTTGTTGCATAATCGTTCACCCGAATACTCGCTCTGACCGCCCGAATCGTCTCCATATAAAACTTCGGAGCGATGATCAGCTTGTTTATCCAGCTCAAATCTATGACTGGACGGAACGAGCCGTCTGGTTTCGGAACCAGAAACAGATGGCTGTAGAATCCCGGAGTCTCCTGGTTTTCTACGACCTCTACCGCGTTCTTCATTAAAAGAGACTGCACCTCTGATAATAGAGCGTCTCTTTTCTGCGGATTTGACGGAAGTTGAGTCCACTTTGGACTTCGAGTTAATGGAGGCTTTCGTTTGAAGGATATCTTTAGACCTTCCGAAGTCACTCCTCTCACCCAAGGGTCGTCCGTAATCGACGCCCATTCTTGTGAAAAGCTCGACAACCTTCCGCCAACCGGTACGCGATAGAGGTTTAAGCCATCACCTCCTGGACCTGCGAGGCCTGCGGTAGGAGAAACCACGTCCTCCATGACCCGCACCTCGTCCCGTTGACCTCGGGGCGTCCGACCGGTTGTCCCGGCCCGAAGGACGTCCCGAACGAGAGTCGCTACCCTGACGGTCTCTCGAATAAGACCAAGAGGACGCACCGGAACCTCTATAGGAACCTCTCTTGGGCGCATTAGACCCAGAAGTGCCTGTCTTATTCTTGTCTGCCGTATCCGACTTCTTAGAAGCAGATTTGAACAACAGAGAATCCGAAGCTTTCTTTGTAATTTTATCATAAATAGCAGAAAGCTTGCCGTCAAAGAGAAGTTCTCCGGAGACCGAAGCGACTCTGAGAGAGTTCTTCACCTTAGTATCCACGAGTGTGGATGTAGCTAGGGCTGCGTCACGTCTAACCAATTCCAGGTTTGCCACTGAAAGGGCAGAGTTACACGTGGAATAAGCTACTGCCCTTGAAAGAAGTCTTAAAGAGGATTGTATATCCTGAAATTCTTTCCCTTGAAGGCGCAGTGATAACGCTTTAGTAAGGTGATCTGCGTAAGATAAGGCATCTAAACTGGCTCTGTTAGACGAAATAGCTGTTTCCAACACCGCGGTTGGAATAGAAGCCGACGACGGTAATGATAGCTCTAAGTCTTCCGCCTCGTCGTCCATACGCAGAGGAACTCTCGGAATACCCTGTCCTGCCATGTCGAATTTATTCCTTGCATTAATGAAAGGCAGGTTGAGAGTATTGGCGGACAAGAAACCTGCTTTCCCCGTTCTGGAAGCAAGTTTAAATATAGCGTCGTTCAATAATTCAAATGTTCTTGCAACATTATTGGACTGCGACGGAAACTCGGGAGCGATGTCCCTGAACCGCTCAAAAAAATCAGAGTCCAATGACGCTATAATCCTCTTGTCCGGAACCGCAGCAGTCTGGCCCGACGGAACAACTTGAGGGAGAAAGTGCCGGATGAAGTCCACGGCAGCTTTATGTTGTTCCGAAAGGGATAGCTCCAAATCATCCGTATCCCTTTCACCATCCGGTCGGACCTCATGATGCTCCCGGTCGTCCACCCCCGATGCTTCGGCGGAGCGTACCGACCCAGCGCCGTCGGATAATTCCCGATCCGACACCGTTTCTGTCGGCTGCTGGGATGCTGCGATAAGTTGTGCTATCTGCACAAGTATGTCCGGCGTCGAGACCTGCGGAGGCGCAGTCTTTCGCTGCTTCGCCGAGGGCAGCTCCGCATCAGATGGCTCCCGCATACTTTTTCTATGCGAACGTCCGGAGTCCATCGGCCTCGTGTCCCTGGCTGCCGGATGGTGTGACCTGGTTGCCGAAGAATCCCTGATCGGCGAAGCAGGTAAGATATCGGCGGTCACGCAGCCAAGGTGCGGTCGTGTGCGCTGACGAGAAGAAGAAGCCTGAACAGTCTCCGCGGACTGCCTATACAACGGAGCGTCCCGAGCGACGGACGTATGCTCCGCTTGCGACACATTATGTACCACAACATCTGGTCCCAGATGTTGTTGTACGAGAGAGGGGTCTCTCTCGCTCACGGCCCGGCTGGACCTGGACGAGCTAGGAACCGGACTCAAAGGCTTCCTCCGATCTTGCCTACTATCCGCGGTCACTGGGTGTGCACATTGAATGTTTATAGTGCTCGCATCACCCAACATTTCCTCCTGGACCGCATCGGACGAACCCAGCTGCCAAACCATTCAGTGAATGGACGCTACACCGGGCGAGCTAGCGGACGACATTTGTTTAATCTCCATGAGCACTTTTGCCGCTAGCTCTGTATTCATTTGTGATGACGGAAGCGCACTTGCAGAAGATAACATGGAAACATCACCCTGTTCTTGTTCCTCTGAAATAGAAACTGAGAAAGTAGAGTGACCTTGCGGAGAAAGAGCCGGCATAGCCCTTTCTCCAGTAACAACATACCGTGACACACGTTTCCAATGTTTGTCATCCCAATATTGACATATAGAACAGGGATTAGTGCGAGAACACTGACTACAATTAATACAATGATCATGAAAGTCAGAGGAAGATTTCTTCCCATTACAATTTGAACAATATTCTTTCATTGTGAAAAGTCAACAACAAGTCCTAGTTACTCGCACAAACCCCTGACACAAAGATACATAATAACATGATCCATTAATAATGAAAAAACAATTGCAAATCAAAATAATTTTGAAAAAATATTTTTTCAGCGAAGCCCAAGTTTCTGAAAAGTAACGTTGAGCCCCGATGGATCCGATGGCTAAGTGTGGTCAAAAATTTTAAATTTATATTAAATAATTAATGAGACACTTACGGATAATAGAAATGTATCTTATAGTGAGATAAACTACACCAAAGGCAAACAGCCCCCCTCAAAAAAGGCTGTTGCCAATGTAAACAAACAGTGTAAAACACCAGAAAACATGACTCCAGGCACTGAAAAAACCGGCCCGAAATCAGTCATCAAAATTACACTCTATCTGATGCAAGACAGAGACTCCCAGGGGAGAATCTGCAGAACATCAGATGGAAGATGCAGAACACAACGTTTATACACCCATGGGTGAAAACCTAACTATGGGGAAAATAACAGAAAACATTCTGTAACCAAGCAACTCTCCCAAGAGAATTTTAGAACTGAACTTTCTCAAAAATATGCCAAAAGCATGGGAGAATTGCAAGGGGGGACATAGAAGGCCAGGGGAGAGGAAACACTGAATAAGCAGTGCAACATTTTAGCAAGAATGACAACAAGAGGCCCATGCCTCAAAAATAGGCAACTTAACATAATTTCATAAAAAATTTTAAGTACAGCCCTGATTATTTTTTGTCACTCCTTTTCCTTCTCCTCCTTCTATATCCTCCTTAGAATCACCATTTCTCCAAAAATTACGTGTCTGGCATCCTTTAAACTGAGATTTACAAGCACAAAGATCAGTGAGATGTTGACTGATGAAGGGCCAAACAGAGAATGATAATTGGCGCCAATTTCGGGACGTCTTTGACACTGCGCATGCGCAGTAGGGGCGAAGTATGGAGGTCCTATAGGACATGATTTCTTTTGGTTTTGGATGCAAATTTTGGGGATTGGGGGGCAAAATTTGTGTTTGGCCCTGGTTTTGTTAGAGTTAGCACCAGCTAAGTCTGGGTCATTGGTACAGTATAAAAATATAAGTAAAATTTTTCTTGTGCTTATCCTGCAACTCATTTCAATGTTGGCCACTTCAAAATTGGTAAAACAAGATTAATTTATAAGTATACAGAACCACTTACCCTTAAAATAAATCTAAAAGGCTTATTATGAAAGTCATCTGGAGGTAAAAGTAAAAACAATAACACTTCACTGAGATCTTGTAAATATTCTGAAAAATTAAAACACTGTATTTAGATGAAGAACTTAAAACTAAGTTCTAGGTGAAAAAATAAAGCTGATTATTTAGTGACAAATGAAGTGACATTAAACATTTAAAAAAAATATCTTTCAGACTGTACAGATCAGCCAATAAATCATAGCTTTCTGGGGCAGTCACCTTCTTGATAAAGGTGTTGGTGATGTGATATTTAATCCCTCACTGTGACAATGACATTTAAAGATTACTCCAGTATGATGTGCTACTAAGCCAGTCATGATTAAAATGACCAATCATTGGAAATGTCCATAATCGATTACAATTTCAAAGTTGATGATTAAGGGTTTTCATCACTCCTTTACTGATGAATTACTTATTACTTTCCTTCCCATCATGTTTGTAAGAAGTGTCAGAGGCTGCAGAATATCAAAATACATTGAAACTGATATGGGAAAGAAGTATAAAGATACATCACATGACACCAGGTCTGGGTCTAGAAGGTATGGGAGTACAAATAATCGCCCTTCCCAGTTTGCCAAGGAGTGCAATTGCCTTCTTAAATCTCAATACGGCTATTATTAAACTTTTGACCACCTCAGGTACAAACCTGAGCCTAGGCTCAGGTTTGGGCTTCAGATGGTCTTGAGTCAGAATTTTCCCTGAAGAGCAGTTGGCATGCAGCATACCTGTATGCCTAAAGAATGTCCGACCCGAGGAACTAATGACCAAAAGTTAAAAAATTTATAGTAATTTATATATTTTTTATACTTACCAATGACCCAGACATAGACATAGCTGGTGCTAACTCTTAAAATATAGGGCCAAACACAAATTTTGCCCCCCAATCCCAAAAATTTGCATCTAAAACCAAAGAAAACATGTCCTGAAAGGCCCTCCACAATTCACCTCTACTGCGCATGCGCAGTGTCAAGGACGTCCCGAAATTGGCGCCAATTATCATTCTTACTGGCAGTGCCTGGTCAGCGCTATGTACTCAGCGGGGAGGCAAGAGTTCCCAACTCCTGGGAGGGCCATCCCCGTCTGGGTCATTGGTAAGTATAAAAAATATATAAATTACTATAAATTTTTTAACATTTTTATACTGTACCAATGACCCAGACATAGCTGAATAGTAAAAAGGCTGGAGGGCCTAGGACATAGAGCAAATTGGAATACACTCAATTATATAAAATAGAGTCATCCCCTCTAGGGAAAAAGAAGTATTAGGCCTTACATGTATCTTTCTTATTTATGATAAATTAGAAAGATACAACACCTTCCAAAATTGAGCATCATACATCCATGTACTCTATTAATATCTAGTATAATCCTTATACTAATAATTTTTAAAGTAAGCCAATAAATAAAGTAAGTCTAGAGAATAGAGACTCTTTATACTCCTTAAAAGTGTCTGAGGATTGTATAATAACGTCCGTTTGACACGTGCTATATTCAAAAGCTATACTTTAAAAACTAAGACTTGAATGAATTTTATAAACTTAAACTTCTCACTAAAAAACCATCCTAATAACAGCTCAGAATTACTAACTCCGGAGGAGGTATCCCCTTGTTTTCATAGTAAAACAGGTGACCCAAGGGAACCCCCCCCCCCCCCTTTTTCTTGCCATGGGTCAAATAGCCCAGAGCGAAGAGGGCAGCAGAACGGAGTCACTGCCAAAACAGACAGCCTACCTAGCTATAGTAGCAACTGTTAAGTGAATGACATTCTGAGCAGTAGATAATAGACCTAACAATAGAGGCCTCCAGAAATGGACTCGATATTTCTGAGATAAAAATTCATGAATGTGGATGGCTGAGTGCAATGAGCAGCCTTCAAAAATCTATAATAGCGACACTATTAATGTAAGCCCAAGATGTAGAAGAACTCTTACTTCATGAGCCGAAATATCAAGCACAACTGCTGAGTCAATGATATACCATAAGCAGTACCGATAGTTAATTGAATCCATTAGCAATAGAATGGAGCGTAACGTCCTTCTATTAGGCATCAAAGACAGAAGAAGCTTACGCCCGTAGTAATAAACAGATATCTGTTTATAAATACGTAAACTCTAACCAGACAGAGTAAAGGCCTATGCCCGTACGAAGACGGAAGGACCTTAATAACAATAGGTTCCGGATATTTATTAGGAGCCTGACTCTTATGCAAAAATCCAACCTAAATAGTAAAGGAAGTAGTGATTCCGAAACTACGAAAGTGAGAATCATCCACCCATAGTGCATGAAGCTCACTGACTCTTCAGTAAAAGAGAAGCCAACAGAATTACTGTCTAAAAAGTCAGAATTTGAAAACTACTGTTTCCAGAGGCTCAAATGATTACTTAGCTAATTAAGAACCGAAGTTAAATTCCGTATAGAAATTTAATCTAATGATTCTAAGTCTATTTATCGAAAAGTTACTAACTGACTTAGATAAAGAGACAAAAGACTCAATTGTAAACTATCATAGAGTGCATAGGTATGAGATAACATGAACCTATAACCTTAATAGTAACAGGCTGCAGTAGATCTTGTCAAACAAGTATACTAGAAAGTTGCAATGACTAGTATGGAGGGATCAACAATATCAACATAGTGATCCCTACACCAACGACGGAAGAGCCTCCACTTTAGCCGCATAGTATAGCGAAGAAGAGGTTCTCCTACAGTAAGAAATCGCGTCCAAAGCTCGTCCAGTACAATGCTTACAATGCAATAAGGACCACACAATGGAATACGTGAAGGTTGAGACCTTGCGAGTTGTGATGAAGATGACACGATTTTCCGCAGCGAAAGAAGATCCTCTCATGGAGGAAGTTTTCGCGTTAAGTCCCACAGTAGACATCAGAGTAAATTTACCCACGGTCTCTGTCAAGACAGAGATGCTATCAACAGAAATGTATTGTGGTTGTTTATCTTAGCAATACTTGCTGAAACAACAGCGCAGGAGGATACGCATATCCTATCATTCCATCCTATTAGATCAATAGAGCGTTAACAACATAAGCTCAGAGATCCGGACATGTAAACACATACGTCTGCAATTGATTAGCAAGTTGTGTCGTAAATAAATTATCACTGGGCGCTCCCATTGATAGCAAATCTGAATGAATACTTGTTTGTTGAGAGTCCATTCTGACGGCAACAAGCGACCCATAAGTGAAAGGGAGTCCGGTAATACAATCAGACGACCCGGAATATGACGGACCGAAGCAGAACTTGGTGTACTATAACAAACAGAAGGATTCTTTCCATTAAATTGAATAACGGAAACGAATGAATGCCTCCCTGGTTCCGGAGATACGCCACTACTGTCGTATTATCGGACAGGATTTGGACATGCGTTTCTGAATAATGTTCATCCAATGACATAAAGCAAGCCTAAAAAACATTATTCCGTGGAAGATAAGTGCTTGCCTAGAGACTGCGGAACCCAAAGACCCTGGCACTATTTTATCCCAACCTGTTTGACTGGCAACCGTCATAATTATAAAACTCGGATCCGGCAACTGCAGTGGCATTCTCTGAGTCAACCACTGAATGTTTGCCCCAGTCTGAATCTCTTGCTACACTAGATAGACAAGAGAACGTGTAAATCGAGCAATTCATGGATTGCTGAAAAGTTGCCGTCGAAGAGAAGCTTCTCCGAGATCGAAGCGACTCTGAGAGAGTTCTTCACCTTACTATCCACGCGCATGGATGTAGCTAGGGCTGCGTCACGTCTAACCAACTCCAGGTAGCCACTGAAGGGCGGAGTTATACGTGGACAAACTACTGCTCTCAAAAGAAATCACATTGAGGATCATATCCCGGAATTCTTTCTCTTGAAGACGTAATGATAACGCCTCAGTAAGGTGGATTACGTATGATAAAGCGTCTAAGTTAAGACTATTAGACATCATTGTCGTTTCCAACATTGTGGTTGGAAAAGACATAGACGGCGAAAAAGATACTTTCCAGTCTTTAACCACGCCGTCTAGACGCATATGAACTCTCGGTATGCCCTGTTCTGCCAAAATTAAATTATTCCTAGAAATGATAAAAGGCAGAATTGAGCATTGCGGACAAGAAACTAAACTATCATGCTTGGTAGCAGGCTTATATATATATATATATAGCGTCGATAAATAATACACATGTTCTAATGACATTATTGGACTATGTCGGTAAGTCAGGGACAATGTCCCTGAACCGATCCAAAATTCCGTGTCCAATGATGCTATAAGTCTCTTATCCAACATCGCAGCAATGTAGTCCGAAGGAACAACCACTGGAAGATAATGCCGGAAGAAATGTATGGCAGCTTCCGATGTTCCGAAAGGGAAAACTCGAAATCGTCCGAAGCCCTTTCGCCATCCTGTCGGACCCTATAAAGCGTTCGGTCATCCGAATCTGATGCAACAGCGGAGCGCACCGACCCAGCGCCGTCAGATAATTCCTGATCCGACCGAGAAACTGTCGATTGCTGGGATGCTGCGAAAAACTGTGCTAACTTGGATAGCACGTCCGTCACTGAGGCCTGTGGAGAAGCGGTCTTACGATGCATTGCCGCTGGAAGCTCCGTGATCGTTACCCTGTGCATACTTCTATTATGCGAGCGAACGGAGTGTATAGGCCTCGTGTCCCTTGGCTACCGGATGGCGTGACCTGTTCGCCGTGGAATCACTGAATGACGAAACTGGTCGGATACTCGAGGTCACGTAGCCAATGTGCGGTCGTGTGCGCTGCTGTGAGGATGAGGAAGCATTATCGACAGTCTCTCGGACTGTCAATATAACGGAGCATCCCGAGCAGCAGACATATGCTCCGAATGCAAAATATCTGAACCACAACATGTGGTCCGCTATGTTGTTGGATGAGAGAGGGACCTCTCTCGCTCACAGCCCGGACGGACCTGGACCAGCCAGGAACCGGACTAACAGGCTTCCTCCGATCTGTCCTCAACCCGTCGTCACTGGGTGAGTACTAAAGTTATTATAGTGCTCGCATCACCCAAATCTCCTTCCTAGACCGCAACGGACGAACCCAGCAGCCGAACCATTCGATGAATGTACGCTACACCGGGTGAACTAGCGAATGTCACTCCGTCGATCCTACAAGGGACCTCTTAGGCGATAGACATATTCCATGAGCACTTATTGCCGCTAGCTCTTCATTAACTATGACGACAGAGGCACACTTTGAAAGACATCTCCGTAACTTTGCGAACAAGAAACCAGAAATGCTTGGTAATAGCAAGCATATAATAATATATATAGCGTCGTTCAATAATTCGAAAGTTTGTGTGACATTATTGGACTATGTCGGAACTGAGGGACGATGTCCCTGAACCGAACCAAAAATTTCCAAGTCCACCGACGCTATCAGTTTCTTATCCGGCATCGCAGCATTCTGGTCCGACGAAAGAACCTGTAGAAGATCAAGTCAGATGACATACACAACAGCATATGTTGTTCCGAAAGGGAAAGCTCGAAATCCTCCGAATCCCTTTCGGTATCCCGTCGGACCGGATGAAATTTTCGGACGTCCGTACCTGCTTCCGCGGAGCGTCCCGACCCAGCATCATCGGATAATACATTATGCGATAGATTCAGTTGTTGCTGGGATGCTGCGATAAGCTGTGCTATTTGGGATAGCACGTCCGTCCCCGAGGCCTGTGCAGAAGCGGTCTTACGATGCATTGCTGCCGGAAGCTCCGTGTACATTGACTCCCGCACACTATCTTATGCGAACGTCCGGAGTCTGCAGGCCTCGTGTCCATGGCTACCGGATGGTGTGACCTGGTCGCCGATGATTCTCTGATTGGCGAAGCTGACCGGATATCCGAGGTCACGTAGCCAAGAGCAGTCGTGTGCGCTACCATGAGAATGAGGAAGCCTTATTGACAGTCTCTCCGGACTGACTATATGTCGGAGCGTCCCGAGTGGCGGACGTATGCTCCGAATGCGAAACATTTTGTACCACAACATCTGGGGCCAGATGTTGTTGTACGAGAGAGGGGCCTCTCTCACTCGCCGTCCGGATGGACCTGGACGAGCTAGGAACCGGACTAAAAGGCTTCCTCCGTTCTCCCTCTAATCCGCCGTCACTGGGTGTGCATTTGGTTGATTTATAGTGCTCGCATCACCCCAAAACTCCTTCTAGACCGCAACAGACGAACCCAGCTGCCGAACCATTCGATGAATGGACGCTACACCGGGCGAGCTAGCGGACGTCAAAGGCAGTCGAACCTACTAGGGTCCTCTTAGGCAATTGGCGTATTTACATGAGCACTTTTCCGCTAGCCCTTCATTAATTGTGACGACGGAGGCACACTTTTGGAAGACATCACGGATACATCACCCTAATCTTGATCGTCTGAAATAGAAATTGATAAAGTAGAGTGACCCTGCGGGGAAAGGACCGGAATGTCCAATTCCCCACTAACATACCGTGACACACGCTTCCCATGTTGTCATCGAAATCATCACATACAGAACAGGAGTTAGTGCGCTTACACTGACTGCATATAGAATGATTATAAAAGTCAGAGGAAGATTTCCTCTTATTACAATTGACCAAAATCCTTTCAATGTGAAAAGAAAACAAAGTCCTAGTACTCGCACCAACCCCTGACAATCAAAATACATAATAATATGATCCATTAACATAGAAAAAATAATTGAAATCAAAATATTTTGAAAAAATATTTTTTCAGAACAGCCCAAGTTTCTGAAAAGTAACGTTGAGCCCCAATGGATCCCAAGCCTAAGTGTGGACAAAAATTTTAAAAATATTTTAAACAATTTATGCAACACTTACGAACAATAATAATGTTCTAGTTATGCTTAAATTAACATCAAGATATTATTTTCAAGAAATCCCCCCTCACACAGAGGGCTGTTGTAAATGTAAACAATAAGTGTAAAAACACTAAAATAAGACTCCAGGCACCCAGGCCCGAAATCAGTTACCAATAATACACTATCTGATGCAAAACAGAGACTTCCAGGGAAGAAACTGCAGAACATCATATGGTAGATGCAGAACACAACGCCTAACCACCCATAGGTGAAGACGTAAACCTGGGGAAAAGAACAGAATTCATTCTGTTATTCAGCTAAAACTCCCAAGAAATTTTAGTAATAAAATTACAGAAAATATGCCAAAAGCATGGGAGAATAGCAAGAGGGGACTTAAAGGAAAGGGAGAGAGGAAAACACTGAACAATCAGTGTAACTTGATAACAAGAATGACAATAAAATGGCTGCTGCCTCGAAAATAGGTAACTTAACATAATTTCATTAAAAAATTTTAAGTTACAGCCCTGATAATTTTCTTTCACACATTTTTCCTCTCCTCCTTCTATATCCTCCTTAGAATCACCATTTCACTAATATTTATATGTCTGGCATCATTTAAACTGAGATTTACAAGCACAAAGATCAGTCAGATGTTAACTGATGAAGGGCCAAACTAAGAATGATTAATGGCGCCAATTTCAGAACGTCCTTGACACTGCGCATGCGCAGTAGAGGTGAAGTGTGGAGGGCCTTTCAGGACATGTTTTCTTTGGTTTTAGATGCAAATTTTGGGGATTGGGGGGCAAAATTTGTGTTTGGCCCTATATTTTAAGAGTTAGCACCAGCTATGTCTATGTCTGGGTCATTGGTACAGTATAAAAATATACTGTTTTCTAAATAGATGTTTCTAGATGTAACAGAGTACGATTAAAGTAAACTTTAATCGATTATTCTTCAAACATCGATCATGAAATTTGATAATCATGCCAGCCCTTTGTGCTACACATGGTCAAGTCATAATACATGTATTTATCATATGACTTGTCTGTTTTGTTCACTTTAAAACATTTGATATTTTAACTTCATATTAATCAGTGATAAATAAAGCCTTCCGTCAATTTCATTGGTCAATTTCAAAACTAGACTGGCTTGATTGGCTGAACAAAATACAACTGGGCCACATTTTCATAATTTGCATAATTAGAGTTGGGAGCTTTTATTGGTCAATTTCAAAACTGGACAATCTGATTGGCTAAACAAAATACAACTGGGTGACATTTGCATAATTTCAGTAGGGAGAATTTACGTTATCTGTCCTATTTAGGGTGGGTTATATTGTTTTAATCTTTTTACTTACAAGAAAAACGCCATTCATTTTTTTTATATTTTCACTTTTTCCTTCCAAAACATAGGTAATGACCCCTCATTGGAACGAGCTCGTTCCAATGAGGGTTCATAACCTATGTTTATAGCTTATGACCCCTCATTAGATGGAGCGCAATGTGCACGCTCTAATGAGGGGCATAAGCTATGTTTTGGAAGCAAAAAATGAAAATCTAAAAAAAAATTGGATGGTGATTTTCGTATATAGTGATGGAAAACGAATCACACACAACTTGATTCAGTATCAAAACAAGACCAGGTTGTGTTTTTTCCCCATTTTCTAAGATGTGGGACATCTGTGAAAATATTTATTTTTAGCTGTCCCAATACATAGAGTAAATACGGTAGTCTAATTTATTTCATAGAGCTGGTGATTTATTTATCATTTAATTACTGTTATCAAAAAAGGTGGCCTCGACATTTTAAAAACTCGATGCCAATGGAGTGTAAGTAAAAAATGTTCTCTTTCTGAATCAAATGATCGCAGGTGCAGTTGCTTCCCTCAATATAGATTTGTATTGTCTAGATGTTTTTACATGCAGGGGAAATACATTCTTGCTGAAAGATAAAATATAATAAATGCTCCGTTTATACTGGAATACTGGAGAACGTTCTGAATGCATATTAACTGAATACTTACATTAACTCAATATTTTTCATTTTCAACGACAAAGTTGTGGTGCAACAAAGGTTTTATTGTTATTTCCTACCTTAAATTTTAGCCCTTTACCTGATAAATCCGGAACATCTGCCCACATAATCTACAAACTGAGCAGTTAAAAAATTTTATTTTTCAAATTTTTTAACAAAACCATATCACATGCCCCCTCATTGGAACGAGCTCACTGAGCTCATTCCAATGGGGGGTTGGGGAGGGGGTGGGGAGGTGGGGGGTGGGGGGGGGGCGTCACATGATATGGTTTTGTTGAAATCTTTTTAAACATTTGAAAAAATAATAACGCCTAAAAAAAAATTAAAAATCTGTTTCTCAGGCCCTCCCGCATGGTCATTTTGGGTGCCGCATGCTATTTTTTTATAAACAACGTAAACATCAAAAAAATAAAAATTAAATTGTTTATGCCTGATATTTTACCCAAGTTAAAAAAAATTGATAAATTTGTCTCTTGAGTGCAAGAAGATGAAATACACCACCGCCCATGCTATTCCGTAGATTATGAGGCCTAAAACATAAACCAAGAACATGAACTTTTGATGGCAAAGAAATAATTACAGAAATAAAAAAATAAAATAAAGTCTGCTCGCCTGCATGCATTTTCACAAATAATGGCATGAGAAACAGAAGATCTACTTTGTGTGGCCTAAAATACTAAGTTTTAATATCGTCTGCATTGGGTAAAGGGTTATTTCTTTATTTATTGGTGTTTAAGGTCACATATTTCTGCACAATGGATAATCATGACCATGACAGTTTTACAGGTGGAGGAAGCCAAAAGAACCACTGAGCAAAGGCGAACAACAGTCAACTCCCCAAAATACAAACTCCACACAAGCAGGGTTAGCATTGTTTGGAGACAAGTGCACCATCCATGTGCAGTATGCCTTAGTACACCCTGACACCATGCCCCAACATGGGTAAAGGGTTAACAGTGAAGTAAAACTTATGATAGAATAATTTTGAGTGAAGGGTTCATTTACTTACGTCTCTCATCATCGGGTGATAGACACACAAGATCTCTACACATATTTTCCATCACAACCTCAAAATCAAAAAAATGTTTCTCTACTTCAGCATCTCTAGTTTCTACAAAACAGATGATAAACATTACCTCCCTTTTATTACTATCCTAACGATATACTAATGGTAGAAGTATAAGACAATGGAACTCAACCTTAAGAAATCAGAGAAGACTGGTCACTTGAGTGGGCTTATTCCCGTTCATCCTGCATCCTCAAATTAATTAACCAGCTCCAGCATGTTATAGTCGGTATCTGTCAGGGACCGATCAGGACTATTTAAAATACGCTCTAGCCTCGGAGCCTATTTTTTCAATTCATGCGCCAGATTTCAATTTACGGAGTCACACTGCTGTTTGTAACACACACTGCAAGAATGTAATAGCGCTCATCATTTTCATTTAGTACACTATAGCAAACATTAATCTTCACTGTGGTTTCTGATCAAGTCTTGGCTGCCTATTTAGGCAGCCAAGACTTGATCAGAAACCACAGTGAAGATTAATGCTTGGTAATTAAGACTTGAAGTATTAACTTGAGCACTCTACAACAATGATAAATGGTAATCATATATATAATACATGTAAGAGTGTCTCTCTCGATTATCCATCGAAAGAATATCAAAATATGATCTGAGAAGTTACGCGTCAACTGAGAAGCCTATTTCTGAGATTTAAGAGCCAGGTCCTGATGTTTCAGAACCAAATACGCACTGGCGCATGACCAGGTCGGTCCCTGTCTGTATTATTGATTATCACTCACGTAAGAATTTGCCGACTTTGAGATATATGATTTTGTTTGTCTTAGTTGTTTTTTTATTACTGATGACTGATCAAGTAGTTTGTCTTATGTTTTTATGTTTTATGTTTTTTTATCACTGATGAGTGATAACCCGCATTTTATAATAAATTGATGGCCAAGAGTGACCAACAGCTGATTCAAAATGGCAAGTTCTAAAGTAAATTTCCATTTTATTCCAAACAGTAGAGGAGGCAGATATTTAATTTACAATGGGTACAAATTTTGTATCAAGTCTCAACGAAATGAGCGTGTGTATTGGAAATGCGTCGATCGGGATTGCAGAGCCACAGCAAATACACTAAATGACATGGTAACAACCAACAGTGGCAACCAAAACCATTACAGATTTAAAAAAGTAAATTACAGCAACATCGACACCAATCCCATCTCTCTATCAGGAAGAAATTGCTACCAAGTGGTCCAACTTATAAGAAACAAGAGGCCCCAAGGAGCCTTAATCGCTCACCAGCCAAAGTGGTTCAAAAAAGTATTTGGGGGGTCACATTCAGTTAGACATGGTTCATCAACACTACAAAGGAATGAAGTCATGAGAGACAAATTTTATGGAACTAGGGCCATAGCTTGAACAAACTTGAATCTTACCCCCCTAAGGATGTCGCATACCAAATATCAAAAGCATTTATCTGCTGGATCTGAAGAAGAAGATTTTTAAAGAAAATTCCTCATTTTAAACAACTAAGTTATCATTCGGGCTCCCACAGTGAGCCCAAATATGAACCCTGGGACTTGGCTTGAACAAACTTGAATCTCACCCCCTAAGGATGCTGCATGCCAAATATCAAAACATTCTGACTGCTGAATCTGAAGAAGAAGATTTTTAAAGAAAAATGCCTCATATTGACTAAGTTATAATTCGGGCTCCCACAGTGAGCCCAAATATGGACCCAGGGACTTTGCTTTAACAAACTTGAATCTCACCCCGCTAAGGATGCTACACACCACATATCAAAACATTCCGACTGCTGGATCTGAAGAAGAAGATTTTTTAAGAAAATTCCTCACTTCGAACTAAGTTACAATTTAAGCTCCCACAGGGAGTCCAAATATGAACCTAGCTTGAACAAACTTGAATCTCACCCCCCCTAAGGATGCTGCATACCCAATATCAAAAGATTCTGCCTGCTGAATCTGGAGAAGAAGATTTTTAAAGAAATTTGCCTGAAATGCACTAAGTTCAAATTGGGCTCCTATACAGGAGCCCAAATATGAACCCAGGGGTCGATTTGAACAAACTTGAATCACATCCACTTCACAATGTTGCATACCAAATATACCTACTGGATCTGAAGAAGAAGATTTTTAAAGAAAATTCATCATTTTGAACTAAGTTATAATTTGGGCTACCACAGTGAGCCCAAATATGAACCCAGGGACTTGGTTTGAACAAACTTGAATCTCACCCCTAAGCATGCTGCATACCCAATATCAAAAGATTCTGCCTGCTTGATCTTGAGAAGAAGATTTTTAAAGAAATTTGCCTGAAATGTACTAAGTTCAAATTGGGCTCCTATACTGAGCCCAAATATAAACCCAGGGGTCCAATTTGAACAAACTTGAATCAGATCCACCCCACAATGTTGCATACCAAATATCAAAAGATTCTGCCTGCGGGATCTGGAGAAGAAGATTTTTTTAAAAATTTGCCTGAAATGCACTAAGTTCGAATTCGAGCTTTTATAGTGAGCAAAAATATGAATCCAGGGGGCCGATTTGAACAAACTTGAATCGGATTCACCCCACAATGTTGCATACCAAATATCAAAAGATTCTGCCTGCTGGATCTTGAGAAGAAGATTTTTAAAGAAATTTGCCTGAAATGGACTAAGTTCGAATTCAGGCTTCTATACTGAGCCCAAATATGAATCCAGGGGGCCGATTTGAACAAACTTGAATCAGATCCACCCCACAATGTTGCATACGAATATCAAAAGATTTTGCCTGCTGGATCTGGAGAAGAAGATTCTTTAAGAAATTTGCCTGAAATGCACTAAGTTCAAATTCGGCTTCTATACTGAGCCCAAATGTCAATCCAGGGGGCCGATTTGAACAAACATGAATCAGATCCACCCCACAATGTTGCATACCAAATAGCAAAAGATTCTGCCTGCTGGATCTGAAGAAGAAGATTTTTTAAGAAATTTGCATGAAATGCACTTGCACTAAGTTCGAATTTGGGCTTCCATAGTGAGCCCAAAAATGAACCCTGGGGGGCCGATTTGAACAAACCTGAATCAGACCCATACCAAGATGCTGCATACCAAGTATCAAACGATTCTGCCCTCTGGTTCTGGAGAAGAAGATTTTTTAATAATTTTTCTATAATTCATAAGGTGCTATCAGAGATATGCCCCCTATGGAGCCCCAAGTGGGCATGTCCATTTCATTTGAACAAACTTGAATTGACATATGGTAATGAACATCCATACCAAGTTTCAAGCAAATTGACCTAGCGATTTCAGAGGAGAAGTCGTTTGAAAAATGTTCACGACGACGGACGGACGACGACGGACGATGGACGGCAAGTGATAAGTTTAGCTCCCTTCAGTGAGCTAAAAAACTCTAGTCGACAAACCTTTGATATATAGAAGATATGGAATGAGTGTTTTTCTCATATAATATTTATGAAACGAGTCTAAGAATTTTCCTTTTGGGCGAGCCTCTATACACTTACATGCCAAATATAAAGTCACTCCATCAAGTATTTCAAAAGTTACTGAGTTTTGAAACTCGTTGGTCACAGACAAACTCGTTGATCACAGACAGACCGACTGACCAATGGACAGACAGACCGATGGACAGACCGACATTGCCACTTATAGAGCTGCTAGTCGCAGCTAAAATTACAGGTGAGATAACGTGCAAGTGGCAACTCACCCCAAAATCGAAAGACTGGAACAAAGTGAAACACATTTAGATTTTGTTTTATGGCATTATCAGTAAAAGAAATGTCAAATAAAGGCAAGAAGGATATCAGAGTTCAAGAATATCTGTAATTTGAAATGCTTTCTAAACAATCTAAACAGAAAAGTATGTTACAAAACTTTAATTTTTTATATATTTTCCTCACCATCCTTTTGTAGATGAGTAACTTTATCTAATGCTCTTCTGTACAGTCGTATATGTGATGCAAAATCATCCACAAGTCTCTGTGTGAAATATGGCATCCAATCTATATCTTTGGACCTAGAAATTCAAATCAACATATGATAATTACATAAATAATTGTGGGGTGGTGTCCACTTAATTGAATATTTCTTAATTTCATAACTGAATGTGACTTCCAAAAAACAAAACATTTAACATTCAGTATAAAATTGACCTGTAAATTGGATATTGGTCACAGAATAAATTCTTGTTAACTGAATAAAAAAAAATCTTGCGAATTATCGATGAGTTACTCTCACAAATACTGAATTCCCCATAATTTTAACTCTTATTTTCACCAAATCTAGTCCTGGCTGCTATGAAGCAACCATGACTACATTTAATGAAAAATTTATCCATATTTAATTAAACAAGAGGCCCCAGAGGGCCTGAGAGTGCTCACCTGAAATGGTAGCCGAAATATCAACCCAGGGAATTGATTTGAACAAGTTGCATCTGCCCCTCCTATGAAAAGTTTATACCAAATATCCAAAAATTCTGACCAGTGGATCTAAAAAAAAAAATCTTTAAAGAATATTCCTCATATTGAACTAAGTAATAATTCGGGCTCCCATAGGGACTTGAAGAAAGTTAAATCTCACCTCCGCAAGGATGCTGTATACCAAATATCAAAAGATTCGGACTGGTGGATGTGAAGAAGAAGATTTTTGAAGAATATTCCTCATATTGAACTAAGTTATAATTCGGGCTCCCACAGTGAGCCCAAATATGAACCCAGGGACTTGGCTCCCCCCTCCCCCCTCACCACCACCACCACCAAGTATGCTGCATACTAAATATCAAAAGATTCTGATTGGTGGATCTGAAGAAGATTTTTTAATGATTATTCCTCATACTGCACTAATTTAAACATTTGGGCTCCCATAGAAAGCCCAAATAAGGACCCAGAGATTTGCTTTCAATAAACATGTGAAACAATCTTCCAAAAATGTTATATGTGAAATTCGAAAGCTTTTGGAGCAGTGGTACATCTTCGGTTTCTCAGGCCATTTTGTGTAAAATTGTATGTGGGCAGGCGGGTACAATTATTTCTTTTGCCATCAAAAGTTCATATTGGATTGGATTTTGTTTTAGGCCTCATAATCTACAGAATAGCATGGGTGGTGGTGTATTTCATCCCCAGGGCTTGATTTAATCTGAAAATTTTGAATAGCAATTTACTATTCACACTGGAAAATTGATTAGCAGTTGATCCAAAAGCACTTGAAACTAATAAATCTTGAATAGCAAAATTCAGAAATTGGAGAGCAAAGTGCTATGCTAATCCAGTTAAATCGAGCCCTGTTCATCCCTTGAGTGCAAGAAGAGTTTGCAAGGCTAAAGCTTTGCAAAGCCTTGTTGTACTCAAGGAACAAATTGATCAATTTTATTAACTTAGGTAAAATATCAGACATAAACCATTTAATTTAATTTTTTCATGTCTGTATTGGTTATAAAAAGAGAGCATGCAACAGCCAAAAGGACCATGCAGGAGGACCTGAGAAACAGATTTTTAACATTTTAGGCCTTATTTTTTACATTTTTTATCTCCATAACATAGTTTGACAACCTCTCATTGGAATGAGCTCCATTCAGCAGTTATTCATTATGTTCTGAGAAAAGCTCAAGGTACACTTGCATCCTGTAATCCTTCCCTTTAAGAATCAGACACATTTGCCCCCATAATTTACAAACTGATAAGTTGGAAAAAAATTCAAAACATATCAGTATGAAAGTGTCAATGACACTGTAGCTCAACTTGTTTGAGACATGTACATGTATAGTATGTGACACAGCAATGACAAACATCTAGGTAATGACCTGATAACAAAGGTACATGTAAAGTATTGTAACAGTCTGTACATAAATGCTGACCGTAGCCTGTAACAAATGTATAGGTAAAGTATTGTAAAGGTGGGCGACAGTTAGATGCTAAACTAAAAAAGAAATCTTTGAGTCCGAGAGTGGGTCTGACTGAACCCCAAAATATTTGTTCTCATAGCACAGTGATAACAAAGGCACCCCAAAACACTTGTTCTCGTCCCAAGGTGATAACAAAGGTACCCAAGACGTTTCGTGAAGATCGGTTCATAAATACAGCCTCCAGCCCTAGCCATATTGACATTGCACTTACAGTGTATAAGTAACACTGAATAAATCAAAGACTGAAAGTTCATCTAATTTGCATAATTTCTGCATGAGAAAAAAACCCGTATTATATGTGATGTATTCCATGTTACTAAACATTCATACAAAAATTTATTCAAATCAGAATTTCCATTCAGAAGTTCTGTACAAAAAACTGATTGCACTAATTTTGGTACAAAATGGTTGCTGGTGGCCATCTTGAATTTTGGACCACACCCCAAAACACTCGTTCTCGTCCCACGGTGATAACAAAGGTCCCTAAGAAGTTTCATAAAGATCGGTTCATAAATACGGCCTCTAGCCTGAGCCGTATAGAAGTTGTGTACAAAAAACTGATTGGACCTAATTTGGGTACAAAATGGCCACTGGCAGCCATCTTGAATTTTGAGCCGCACCCAGAAGCACTCGTTCTTGTCCCAAGGTGATAACAAAGGTACCCAAGACATTTCCTGAAGATCGGTTCATAAATACAGCCCCTAGCCTGAGCCGTATTGACATGTGTACTTACTGTAAGTAGCACTGAAAAAAATCAAAGTTCATCTAATTTGCAGAATTTCTGCACGTGAGAAAAACCTGTATTATATGTTATGTATTCCATGTTACTAAACATTCAGACAAAAATTTATTTGAATCAGAACTTTCATACAGAAGTTCTGTACAAAAAACTGAATGCACTAACTAAAGTACAAAATAGCGGGTGGTGGCCATCTTGAATTTCGGACTGCACCCAAAAACACTCATTCTCGTCCCATGGTGATAACAAAGGTACTCAAGAAGTTTCGTAAAGATCGGTTCATAAATACGGCCTCTAGCCCAAGCCATATTGAATTGTTGATGGACAGACAGACAGACAGGTGTTATTAAATGTTCTTACTTGTGGGTTTTTTCCCATGTTAAACCCTAACCCCACAAGGTCAAAAAATTAACCCCATAGTGCAAAAAATAACCCCATAAGTGACCACTGAACTAACCCAAACCCAAAACTACCACTGACCCTAAATTGTAAACTCCACAATGTACCTCTGCTAAGCCCAGATGGACAGAATGACGACAGACGATGGGCCATGGCATAACCTCAAATTTGACTTACGTCAAAGTTGAGCTAAAAACCATATCGTGTGACCCCCTCACTGGAATGAGCTCATCGAGCTCATTCCAATGAGGGGTACATGACATGGTTTTGTTGTAAGTTTTTAGAAAATCTGAAAAAGAATTACCAATTCTGATATTTTAGAGAAAGGGTAAAGAGTTATTAAGCTTGTGCGATAAAAGTCTATTGGTGTCAGTGCGGCTCCTAATTCTTCTAAATAACTCTTGAGGGCATAACAGCCACTACAGTATATTATTTCTAATCACTGACCCCATATTGTATCTCAATTTTTCACAGCATAATATAGTGATATCAGAGGGTTGCTCATGACAGTAAAGTCATGAATATATTTATTTACCTGTTTGCAAATGTGATGATAACTTTTTGCATGCACTGTCTGACA
Source organism: Pictodentalium vernedei (assembly GCA_031216915.1). Classification (NCBI taxonomy): domain Eukaryota; kingdom Metazoa; phylum Mollusca; class Scaphopoda; order Dentaliida; family Dentaliidae; genus Pictodentalium; species Pictodentalium vernedei. Next base: position 54,749,497 of record CM062288.1, on the reverse strand, counting down.
TCAACTAAAAATGCTTCATGATCACTAATTTGGTTAAACCACACTTTTATATAATCTCTAATGGCAAAATCTAAAACCTACAATTAAAAAGAACACTAATAATAAAATGAGAAGGTGCAAGACATATACATATTTTGTTGTTTGAATTACCAGGTATTTATATGGGCCTAATTAGGCCTAATAAAGTTAAGAAGCTGTTTCTCAGGCCCTCTCACATTGTCATTTTGGCTGCCTCATACTATCTTTTTATAACCAATGCAAACTTAAACAAATGAAAGTGTCAATGACACTGTAGTTCAACTTGACAAACTTGAACTTGGTAAGTTATAAATGAAATGGCAAAATTGAAGATCATTGGTACTAATGTTATTTGATGAAATTTCAACATAACAGCATTGTGTGTGCACAACGTCAGAGTAATCCATGCAATTTTTAAATGTAAACAGTAAGATTGGCTAAAGGAAGAATGTTGATACATAAATGCAGTATGTTCAGAGGTTATTGTAAATGGCAACTTTTTTCACAGAATTGAATGGTAATCAACAGCTCTTATCTAGAGTTCTTGCCTAATGAGCACACCAAGTTCAAAACAATCCTATGATAAATGTGGCCTGTAGGCCATGTCAAAGAATGTTGATGCACAAATGCAATAAATTCAAAGATTGTTGATAACAGCAACAGTTTTTGATGGAAATGAAAAGAAAATCAATAGCTCCTATCTTTGTCACCCTGCATAAGCATACAAAGTTTCAAAACAACCTGATAATGAATGTGTCCTCTGAGGCATGCCAAAGGAAGATGTTAATGCACAAATGCACTAAGTAGAATGTCATTGCTCGTGGCAATGGGTTTTTTATGGAAATTCATAAATATACCCTGCAGAGGGGTGCAAAAGGGATAAGTTGATGCACAAATGCAGTAAGTTCAAAGGCTGGTGATAACAATAAATTTTTGTGGAAATGAAAAAAAGCAATAGCTCACAGCCAGAGGTCACACGGAACACACATACCAAGTTTCAAAGTGATCCGATGGCCCCAGATGCTTTTGGGAAAGAGAAAGAGGCCTCTCTTGCTCGCGATCCTCTCAGACCTCGCCGAGCTTCCCACAGTACTTGCCAGCTTCTTCCTCTGTTTCATCATCGCTGGGTGAGCCTATTTATATTTTAAGATGCTCGCTCTACCCAATCCACTCCTCTTGACCACAACGGCCACAGTCGGCGTCACGGTACCCATGGAAGGAGTAACCACTTCACCGGTCGAGCTAGCTGGCGACTAGGGACTAAAACCACTGGCTAGTGGCTTTTTGCCCTGTCTAATATTCATGAGCACCTTTGCCGCTAGTTCTGCTTGTTCATCTGAATGCGACAACGGTAGCACACTATCTCTAGACATCATGTAAACATCACAATGTTTTTGTTCCTCTGAAAAAGAAACTGAGAAACATGATTGACTTTGTGGCGAGAGGACTGCATTGTCCTCTTGCCGCTAACAACGTACCATGACACCCGTCTCCAATGTTTGTCATCCCATCCGACACATGTTGAACAAGAATTAGTGGGAGTACATCAACTACAAGCAAGGCAACAAGCATGTAAATCCGAGGAAGACTTCCTCGCCTTGCATTTTGAGCAATAAGCTTTCATAATGAATCAAAATAAAGTTGACAGTACGCCCACCAACTTCACAATAAATATATGTAAAAGATACATGATAAATAACATTCAAAATATAAATCTAAAAATGAATTTCCAACAAAAAAACATTTTTTGAAAAATTTGGACAGGAGCTTAAGTTCCCCAATGGGAACAAGACGAGCCCAAATGTATCTCGATAGAGCCCAAGTGTGGACAAAATTCCAAAAAATTAATTGCTACACTACCGGAATATTTTAATGTATCTTACAACAATCCTACCATGAACTAAATAGGAAATTACATATATTTATACAACGTTGTCAATGTAAACAACGTCAGAAGAAAAACCAGAAACAAGACTCCAGGCACTGAATAAAAAGGATCGAAGTCAGTAACAGATTTACAACTATCCGATGTAAAGCAAAATCTTCAGCAGAAGAAAAAATGATACATCAGATGTATGATGCATGACCAAAATGCCTAAACACCCCAGGGTGAGGACGGAAACCAAGGGGAAATACAGAATAAACATTCTGTATAACACGTCAAACTCCCAAGAAATTTACAAAAAAAGTTCAATAAAATAAGCCAAAAAGCTTGGGAGTTTAACTACAGGCTGAATAGACAATAGGCTGGAGGGAATCGCATAACCAACCCTACACATAACCCAAGTGCACTGGAACCGTGAACAGACGGAAGAAGTTCCGAGGCTTATCAACCATAGCATCACAAACATTAGAAAAAGACAATGAAAGATGAGGCGTATGGTTCTGTGCGACACACAGACAGAAAGGGCAGTAACAGCACGGAGCTGGAACTGACCCTGTAAAAAGCTGAATGGCTGGGATAGACAACAGCCTGAGCCGAAGAAAGAGGGCCCGTAGGACAAAGGTCCGCTGTCGGCTCTTGCAACTGTCGCAGATAAATGGAGAAGGTAGCATTTCTCCAGTAGGCTGACAGTATAACATCCGATAACATGACGGAGTTAGTAAAAGCCCCGAGAGGAAGACAATGCACGCACCTCGTGGCAGAAAAAAACAATTGGTAATACAATCACCAGTAGCTAGACAAGCAGAAGCTGCACGAATAGCAAGACAAATCAATCGAGAAATGGATGCAGGAGATCTGGCATGTGAGAAAACGCATATCCATCCAGGATAAAGGCGCGAATGCCCCCCACCCCCAAGCAGAGCAGTGCCCAGGAAAGTGTCCATCTTGGAGTAAACTGCAAAGTCCTAGGCATTTTCAAAAAAAGAGCTGAACAAGCTTGGAGAGGCAAGGATGAGTGTCGAAACAATGCGGTACCACATATGAAAAAGGTCTCCGAAGCATGGACTTGTACCCATTGCTGGAGACCCCCAGAAACAAACATATACCAGAAACTCTGCAAGCGGTGTGATCGAAGGAGTGACAGAAGTAACAGAGTGATCACACACCATCGACAGAAGAACCTTCTACTTAGCCACAGATGCTAAACCAGTGGAATGAGTGCCTCCTTGAAGAAGAAAAGCAACTCCACTGCTTGTCTCGAAAAACCACTACGGAGGAGACAGGACCCGATAAAAGACATGTGCGAAGGCACAATGAAGTCGGGTCAACTTGAAACCTCCTCGGGCAACTTTGGCAAAGAAAGTCGCAAAGTAGAGGGAGACATGCCGGAACCGCCGCTAACAGAGAGCAGAGCAGATTGATCCACACCCACCGAGGTGACAGGGGTGTGATCGAAAGGATTCGACGACTGCAGGTTCATATCTGGGCGAGAACCAGAGGCGGAATCGGAACCGCCAGGAAGGCATAGCCGACAAGACTGTCCCAAAGGAGGGCCAGAGCGTCACGGTGAAAGCCAGAGCATCTGGACATGGGGACACGAAAGTGTCCACCTGATGGTTCCAATGAGTCGCAAAGAGATCGATGGAACACCATCATGTGGAGCATCCACTCGGTGGAAAAGAACCTCCCCCGTCAGGACAGGGAGTCGGCTAGGACGTTCAGACAACCGGGAATGTGACGAACAACCACCCCGGCGTTGACATCCTGAGCGAGCAGTAGAAGATCCCGAGCCAATTTGTACATTGGAACCGAGTGCGTGCCGCCCTGGTTTCGAATGTAAGCAACCACTGTCGAATTGTCAAACAACAGAAGGACCTGACGATTCGACAGGTGAGGGATCCACTGCCTGAAACCAAGAAGAAGAGCAAGAAGCTCCTTCTGGTTGATGTGTAGAGATGCCCGATCCTGGTCCCACATCCTGTGAAGGGAAAGACCTAGAGGATCCAACATCGCACCCCATCCGAGATCGCTGACATCTGCTGTCAGAACGCGATCGGACGTGGGTAAGTCCAATGGGACACCCTGCCTGATCCACTGAACATTCGTCCAGTGAAGAAGGTGAGGATAAGAGATTCTGGTAACTGAAGCACCAGATCCAGAGAATCGACATTCGACCTCCAACGACGGAGCAGAAAGTGTTGGAGAGGTCTGACATGCATCCGACCTAGAGGAATGAGATCCGTCACCGAACCGCAGAGACCAAGCAGCCGGAGAACACCCCGTGCTGTCGCGGATGTGGACTGGGAACAGAGTCAGAGCAAAAGCTGAGAGAATCACAGCCCTGGCCTGGGGAACCACCACCATACTGAACTGAGTGTGGACGGCCATCCCCAGATGACAAAACGACTGAGAAGGGACTAGATCCGACTTCTCCTCATTGACTCTGAATCCTAGCGACGTGACGCAAGCTCAACAGAGTGTCGACATCCAACTCCAGTAAGGCAAGATTGGAATGCCTCTGGAGGATATCGTCTAGATATGCCGAAGTAGTCACCCTGGACTGTGTGCGATGGAAGGCTATCACATGCGACATCAGTCGGGTGAAGGCCCAAGGAACCAGGTTGAAGCCGAAAGGCATGGCCTTCAACTGGTAAACTCGCCCCAGAAAAGTGAACCTGAGATACTTCCGCGACACCCGATGAATCGGAACGTGAAAGTAAGCGTCTCACAGGTCGATGCTGGAAGCAAAATCTCCCTGGGGAATGGAACGGCGGACCGACCTGAAAGTCTCCATGCTGAACTTGGGAGCAATGATAGACTGGTTCAGGGTACTCAGATCGATAACCGGTCAGTCGGTCGCCCTTCTCCGGCACCAAGAACAGGTGGGAATAAAACCCCACTGACTGAATGTTCTTGACGACCTCGATCACCCCCTTGGCCAGGAGATTGTCTATCTCCGTGGACAAAAGCTCCCGACGTAAAACGTCTGAAGGAACTGTGGTTGGAAGAGTGGGGTGCCTTCGGAAGGATAATTCACAGCCCGGACCCAAGGATCGGATGTGATAGTGGCCCAACGGTCTGCGAACTCTGCTATCCTTCCTCCAACCTGGACGAATCGAGGTGAGGACCTTCAGTTCGAGCCCCGAAGAGACCCGAGAGAGGAGAAACCACCTCCTCTACTGAATGAAGAATCCTGAGACTTCCCTCTAGCCTGCTGGCGCTTACCCTTCCCCCGTGAGTAAGAAGTAGAAGCGGTGGCAGAAGGACCAGCCCTTTGCTTCGCAGAGGAAGCAGAAGGGTACTTGTTAGGCTTTGAATGGTCCCTGCCTCCCCTAGAAGGCTGATCAAGCTGACGAAGCAGCAGCTGATCTTTGGAATGACGTAGGATGTTATCCCAGACCGTCGGCACGAAACCCATGGAACAGTAGTGGACCTGCCAAAGAAGCAGATTGAAGAGCAGCGCGCTGCCCCCAGGAAGGGATCGGCCTGTTTCCAGCACAGAGTCCCTTCAAACTAGTTCCAAAATAGCCGTGTCACAGGAATGCGTGTGAGTAAGATGCATGAGCGCCTTGGACAGCACACGCAAAGGAGCCCGTACATCGTCAAACCTATCTGGAGGCAGATACGTGATCGGAAAGAGAAAGCATACCCAGCATTTCTCTCGATAAGCCCAACATGGACTCCAGAGTCGTCATAGGAATGATGGCTGACATGGGTTGGAAAGCCCGAGGAAATTGGAGTCCTGATCCAAAACCGTCAAAGTCTGGCAGACTGACCGATTGGCGAAATCGTAGTAACGATAACGCACCGGAGGCAAAAAGGTGTCAACCCTGGTGAAGAATGGAGCCTTCAAAGCCTTGGAACTCAGCTTAGAGTCCAATGCTGAAAATGCTTCAACCACCTGTACTGACTGGGACGGTCGAAGACGCCCAGAAGCAGGTTGCTCCACACCGATGATCGCAGCCTGGCTGACACTGTCGGCTGGTTTGATGATTTGAGATCCGGAAGGAACCCAAACACAAAGTCAAGAGCTGCCCCCAAGTCAGAAGACTACTGGCTCTCAACATCAAGGATGTCTGACTCCTCCCCGGAGTCGGAAGACACATAGCCCATCATGGGCAAACCAGCCGACGCCTCCCATGGTGTAGGCACCAGGGGGATCAGAAAGCGGCATGTTTCCAATCCCGGGTGGCGGCACCATAGGGGGGTGCCTGGAAACCACTCGCTGCCTCGCTGGAAGCAATGGGAAGGCTCTTGGACAGAACCTGAGTGAGTAAGGAGAGGGCCTCCCTAAGCTCACTGCCCGTACAAGCCAGTTTGACATGGGAACGAACCAGCAAAGTGGCTTCACACCTGACCCTCTTAACCAGTGAAGGGTCACGATCCTCCAATACACCCGAAGCGAGGCGATGGGCGGCAGCTGAAACAACTGAGGGCAGACGTGTATAGGGATACGACACACCCCGAGGATCAACATAGCGTAAACTCGGGAGAGTTGCCGCGGACCTCTGCGGGGCAGAAGGTCCAGGCTGCACAGAAGGCGTTGGCCCGCAAAACTAGCCGTGTGACTAGAATGAGTGGACGGAAAATGCCAATGACAAAACTGTGGTACTCGACGGTGCAGAGACCACAGTAGAGGGTCCGGCCGGCAGCCACTTCCAACTTCGCCGAGTTGAAGTCAGGGAAGGTTGAGGCCGATACCCCCATGTCTACACTCCCAAACACCGCTGCAGACCACTGCAGGTATAAAACTACTGTGCACAACAGCTGAGAGGACACAGTAGGGGGTTCAGTCGGCAGCCACTTCCGACTTCGCCGAGTTGAAGTCGGGGAAGGCTGAGGTCGATACCCCACAACCACACTACAGACATCCCTGCAGACCCTTGCAGGGATAAGCCGAGGCCGGCTAAAAATGGTGCCCGATGACGTTGTAGATGGAACAGCAGTAGCAGCAGATACGATGGGAGCTGTTGGAACAGGCGGAAAAGGGGAGAGAGCCACCTAGCTCGGCCTCCAAAGGAGGAGTCACAACCCAAGTGACAGCCTCAGATGTCGACTGGAGAGGGTGCATAGTCCCAGAACCAGGCATCTCTTCACCAGAAATCTAACAGCTCCCGCAGTATCCACAACGGTAAAAAAAACTGCACATCCCCCATGGACGGGGGATAACTCTCACCAGACGTGGTCGAGTCGGGAGGCCCCGAAATGACAGCATTCCCCACCATCCGCGGGTGCGGAAGAAACAGCCACAAGAACCCACCAAGGCGAGGGCAAAAGAAATTGCCCTAAAGGAACCGAACCGGAAAAAACAGAGGTGAGAGCAGTAGAAGAAAAAGGTGAACTCAACAGATACAGAAAGTAGAAGAACACCCTCAACGAGAGAAGGTGGCAGAAAAAAAAAAACAGGTGGGAACACGACAGAACCCAGATGGCCGACAGGGACTGAAAAAATAGAAATTCAGCCCTCAACAGAGTGAAGAAATCCTGTCCAGACAGTCCCTAATTGACACCTAACTCCAATAACAATTAAATTTATCAACCGAAAAATTCATTGTCGAACCGTGTTGACACGATGTCGAAAAAACTTTCGCGAAAACGGAATAGTAAATTATATATAATTGAAAATATTAACGAGAAAATATAAAACACAGTCCTGTTATTGTACGATTTTCAGATCCATAATTCCAGTCACAGGAAAACCATTATCGACGAGTTGAATTATCACTGTTTCATAATGCATATGGCGGAGACACATCCTTCACGTGTTTCAGATAAGAGAGACACGTGATTATACGATTTTCAGATCCATAATTCCAGTCACCGGAAAACCATTATCGACGAGTTGAATTATCACTGTTTCATAATGCATATGGCGGAGACACATCCTTCACGTGTCTCAGATAAAAAAAGAATGAGTCATTAGTGACGCATATGCGCACTGGCAACGGAAGTCGTGGAGTTGCACTTGGAAGAGAGCGTCACATACTGGGTCTGCGCCGGTTGCACTCGACCCAGTTTTCGCTTATTTTTTCTTGGTGCTTTTGCACCATTTTTCTTTCCCAAATTGCTTGGGAAAGGCAAAAATAGAGAGTATATTATCCGAGTTAGGGACTTCCACTGTAGTGCAAGCCTGTAGTAAACAATTGTGGGTAGGTTGATAAGAAATTATTTTTCTATCCACAAAATTAATTGCAACTCTATTGGAATATTTAATGTATCTTACAACAGTGCTACCATAATAATAAATAGGAAACTACATATATAAATAGAGCGCTCTCATGTAAACAACAACAGAATGAAAACCGGACACAAGACCCCAGGCAACACGGCCCAAAGTCAGTAACAGATTTTGAACTATCCGATGTAAAGCAAGATCTTCATCAGAAGAAAAAACGATACATCGGATGTATGATGTATGACCAAAATGCCTAAACACCCCAAGGGTGAGGACATAACCATGGGGATATACAGAATAAACATTCTGTGTAACACGTTAAACTCCCAAGAAATTTACAAAAAAAGTTCAATAAAATAAGCCAAAAAGCTTGGGAGTTTAACTGGGGGGGCTTCAAGGAAGGATAGGGACACTTAACAAACAGTGGAAAAATCATTAGTAATAATGATGACGTCAGGCCCATGTCCCAAAATTGGGGAACATGAAATAATTTTTATAAATATAAAGTTACAGTCCTGAACGTTCCAAACCACCATTTCTTCCTTCCTTCATCTAGTTGTGTCCTTGGATCCACCAAATTAATCATTTATTTGTGTCTGGCATCATTATAAACTGAGATTTAAAAGCACAGAAGTCAGTTTGTTGTTATCTGACTGAGGGCCAACAAAGAATGATGTTGGCGCCAATTCCGGTCACCCCCTGGCGCCTGTGCATACGCGGAGAGTAAATGTATGGAGGGCTAGATAAGTCTTCTAATTTTCAGTTTTGCATGCAAATTTTAGGGATGGGGGGGGGGGGGGCAAAATTTGTGTTTGGCCCTCGATATTTTGGAGTTAGCACCAGCTGAGTCTGGGCCATTGGTTTACAGTATAAAAATTTATCAAATTTCTCTAACTGAATACTCCTGTTAACTGAATATTTTCCACTGGCAAAGTGGCTATTCAATTGGGCCATAAAAAATAAATACTTAAGATATATCAGCTGCTCATCCATATTTTGGCCTCACCCCAGATTTTTTACTGGTATCACACACCCAAGAACTCTCAAGAGTAGTTTAATCAGTTGGGTAGGAGTTGACCATCACCTGTGTTTATAGACAACTATACAGACAAAAACACTACCAGTAAAACAGTGTATGGCCCCTTGTTGGAACACGCTCAATGAGATCATTCCAATGAGGGGTCATAACCTATATTTTTGAGACATGAAATGAAAAATGATTAAAACTGAATGGTGATTTTTGCAAACAGTGCTGGTCGGTTTTGGCCATTACACTGGGTAAAGGGTTAAGCCTCTGCACAATGACATCAAAATAACTAATTTCAAGCAGCAATTTTTTCCCATGATGAAAGTAGGCATTCAAACAATTCAATCTTGTTTGACAGAGCTCATTGAGCTCTGTCAAACAAGATTGAATTGGTTAAATTCCTAGTTGCGTCATGGGAAAAAATGGCCGGTAGGAATTCTGACATCAGTGTGCAGGTGTTTAATGCTATTACTTCATTTAACCCATGAAGTTAGTTTTATGCATACATATACTATGCATACAGGGAGAACTATTCTTGGACACTGTTGGATCCCCCAAAAATAAAAAATAATTCTAAGGCCCCACAAAGTAGATCTTCTGTTTCTCAGACCTTTTTTTGCAAAATTGCATGTGGGCGGGCATTTTTTTATTTTACTTTTGTAATTATTTCTTTGCCATCAAAAGTTCCTGTTCTTGGTTCGTTTTTTGTTGTAGGCCTCATAATCTACAGAATAGCATGGGTGGTGGTTTATTTTGTCCCTTGAGTGCAAGAAGGCTTTGCAATGCTAATGCATTGAAAAACCTTGTTGCACTCAAGGGACAAATTTATCAATTTTATTAACTTGGGTAAAATATCATACATAAACCATTTAATGTTTATTTTTTCAAGTTTGCACTGGTTATAAAAAAAAGAGCATGCGGCAGCCAACAGGACCATGTGGGAGGACCTGAGAAACAGATTTTCAACTTTTTTTTAGGCCTAATACAATTACTATAATTCTCGAAATTTGATTAGTTAATCAATAAAATTTGCACTGGTAAAATCCATGTAAACATGTCAGAAATTTTGTGTTGTAAAAAACTATTTCAGGTAAGATGTATTTGTGCACGTTCTATTTTCATTCCATGGGGAGTCCTTGACTACCGTATCCAAGGTAAACAAGAGGCCTGCATCGCAATGTGCTGCTAATGCCCCCAAACTCAAAAAATTTTCTAAGTCGAAAGAGTAAAAAAGGGACATAACTCTGGAAAAGATGTGTGCAAGAAACTCACACTATACAGGTATTATTCCCCCATGATGCTCAATCACGACACCAAATATCATTCAAATCGGAGTAGCAGTGGCTGAGATACAAGGGACTAATGGACAGACGGGCAGAGGTCTCCACTAATTACCCCTTCGACTTTTGAAGTCGGGGGCATAATAAATGATGCAGATGAATTAAAAGTTTTCTACCTGCCGTGTAATTAACTGTAATTAATATGGATGAAGTTGGAAATTATAATATTTATGTGGAAGGGGTTTGGGAGAGACTGATGATCCCCTAAATAACCCCCATGCTATAAAAAAAAATCTGATGACAATCTTGGCATTTATTCTTTATAGCCTGAACAGTGCTCTGTTGTATCAAACATAATGGTTCTTATACCATGGTCTTTGATCAATGCCACATTAAATATTAATTGAAAATTTCATATATTTGGGAGTAGGCTGATATTTGGTCAATGTGGGCACAAAGGAAAAATGTTAGTCATGTATCTGTCTGAACACGAGTTTCTGATGAATAACTTTTGAGCATAATTTAGACTTAAAATGTTGAGCAATGTCGTACATGAACTCATAAGCTGTTATCATTTCTGACAACTTGTTATGGCAGCCACCTACCTCCCCCATCCCCAACTCCTCCCCTAACAACAAACCTCTTGTAAGGCATCATCTATAACACTTGAGCCAGTCATTCTCCGGTCATAATTCTTCACTTTCGTTGTATTTTCCATAGAATCTCTGGCCTGAAACATAAATAAATACAAACTGATAAATCGCAAAAGATTTTTTCTCATCGTCAGTAATTCATAATTGTGTCCAAACCTGTGCAAATACCATTTGGAACTTTCTGGGAATAGACTCTTCAACTATACCTCATAAAACAGAACAAAAATCAGTGTTATTTACTATTCAAAATACATGAGTGTGTAACGATTTTCAACCGTAACTTTTTGACATATCATGGAGGCAAGGTGAATTTCTATGAGCAAATTATACCCATTTTTAAACTGTGTTCTATTTTGCCAAAGAGGATCACAGATCGAGTGGATAATTGAATAGAAAATGAGAGGATATTTCAACTAAATAATGAAATTTATTATGCCCCACGTCTGTGACATCAGCCAAGATTGGTCAATTTGACCCCTTCTAAAAGTCATAGTACTGGAGTTTTTGGACAAAACACGGGTACTATCGGAATGTTCTTCCCTGGAGACATGAGAACAAAGAAAAGGTAAGCTCCACTTCCATTGATCAGCATCATTGGAATTTCTCAACACCAAACGATGGCGCCATGTCTGTTTAACTTTTTTCGGCACCGATAGACACAAACTTACCGATAAATGTGTCATCTTCAGTGGGTTTGTTTTCAATTTTAATTGCAAACAATGAATTCAAAACAATAAGAAATATTAAAAACTCACGTGGTGTTCACCACTCTAGTGAATTATGAATGTGACTTCAATCAATCATATTTCCACAAGTTTAGTATTAGTGCTCCTCGACCTCACTAAGTCTCCACCTCAAGTTCAAAATAAATTGTTTCACTCCACTTAATTCTAACAACTGGCGTCGTCCAAGAAACATGAATTTATATTCCATTATACCACTTATCACACAAGCATTAATAATGAATTATATAACATGAACAGCATGACACAGTTGTAAACACTGACATTTGGTGATATAGAAACTCCCAAAGCGACGGCACTTGTAACAAGTCATTTTTTAATTTGATCTGGAAACTCCTAAAGAGACGTCATTCGTTCGAAATGACGTCACTAAAAGCATGTTTCTGGATTCGACTACATTGTCACAAGATTGATGGCATGCTGCAGTTAACGCTTAACAATGAAAGCTATTTTTTGTTCCACATAATAAAATAATTAGAGCGTTTCTTTTCATGTTCTATCGGTCGATAGTACCTGAGTTTGTGTGAAGCTGCTTCAGGTTTTATTTCAGAAATCACACAAACTCAGGTACTAACAACCGATAGAACATGAAAAGAAACGTTCTAATATTATAATATATTCTTTAATATTCTTCTCCGTACATTTTATTCACCATGAATCATTATTAAAAGGAAAGTAGATCTCAATAGGTGAAGTGTTTAAGAGTTAAAAGTAAGTCATCTATTTTCACTCCAGCACTCATAAGTTGACCATGCAGCTGAACTGAAATGAATAAAACCAAAACAAACCTGTGGATATAAGTGAAATATTTATAATAAAAGACTTGTTTATTAAATATAATTCACTTGTATGCATATTTTTTGTTCCTATCAATGTGATCAGACCTTCAAAGGCCAATGATTTAACTCTTAGAAGCCGGGGAATTAGAATTAATTTATTGAACATGACATACTGCGAACAATTTACAGTAAAGCAGGTGCTTCTAGTCAAGTGTCATCTGCCTATTCAGGCAGACGACACATAACTAGAAGCACCTGCTCAGTGTTTAATTCTCCCCAGCCCAAAGATAGCCGAACTGTCACAGCCAGATTACCTGTCGTATTACATCACAGGCAAGAAAACTTGACTCACAGCTTCTAAGAGTTAACACTGAGCATCTTGATACGGAAAATGTTTCGACTACTATTTTCTGGGATTTTTGTCCCAAACTAATTCCCTTCTGGGAGGCCAGGTACTACACTGAATTTACCAGATTTTCCCAGCCATTCGTTAGTTAACATGTCTGTCTTCAAGTTTCAGACCAAATCACACAAATTCCAATCATATAAAACTGACTCAAATGCGATGACTAAAACAGCCTCTTCATTTTGCTGCAAAATCAACCCTTGACAACAGTACCCCACAATGTTCAAATGATGCAAAAATATACAAATATACAAATGCTAGGGTGCCATGTGGATGCATACCAATTAGGATTATGTTTTGCTGTCCCAGTCTGAATGGAATGACCATTGTTTATTCAAATATAGGAACATTTCATAATGTGACAGTGAATGGGATTCCCGGTTATTCTTAATCAGTGGAATAATGCAGGAAATAACAAGCTTCAAGTCGTCAACCTATATATTTTTGTTATGTGCATTTATAGTTTTGCTGCTCACTTTAAAGCCATTGGTTACTGGGTCCTATTTGTGTTTCCACACAGGAAATAAATGAGGCCCTCACATGGGGCAAAGGGTCATTGCTACCAAAGGCCGACCAAATTTTGAATTCCAGGGTTAAATAGTGCCATTTCATTGATCTGAGCATATCTTTTGAGATTTTTCACAGAGATATCTTTGTAAATTTTCACACTAGCCAGTAATTCCAGGTGAATGAGGACTAAAGAGTAAAACATGGTCATTTAGGTGATAATTCAAACACGTTACAGTACTTACTATCCTAAGTGATGCATTGGTCCACAGATGATCCACTTCAATGATCATGTGCATGGAAGTGGCAGAAAAATATGCCTGGAAGAATATAACATCACTGGGAGATTTTGCCAAATCCGATCTATTCAAGCATTGGACACTGATTCCTATTTTTGTTGGAACAGTTGATAAGGGTTTGGATCATTAAACAAAGTAATCATTAAATTTTGCAGGCCTTACTTCCTAACATTGTTATCTGATTTCATGCGGAATAATCTGACTTAAAGACTGAGTCATCACTTTTACTGCTGCACTCTTTTCAGTCCTTTGCTTTTTGGCCTCATGTGTTGCTTTTAAGTTTTCAAAAGCATCAACCCACACGCTGTAAAACAACAGGCCAAAATGCAAGGTCCTATAAGCCTTGTTGGCCTCAAAGTATTTAGAATGCATTCATTCAAACTGCTTCCGGACATTTAGTGGCACGAAAATGGCCAGAAAACGAGACATCATTAATTTTGACTCATTTGCGATTACATCATTTTCTTTGATGCTTATTATGGTCCGACTGATGTGGTGAGGTGCTCTGATGTTCACCGACAAAGGAATGTAATTGTAATCCTGTCTGCTCCTGCCGTATCTATAGAATGGTCGGTGACATTGTCTCTGCAACTTTGGAAATAAAAGGTTTTAGGAATCAGGTCATTTAAACTTTTTGGTGCCAAAATTCAAGTTGTTGGAGGGTGGGGGGGGGGGGATCGTGTCCGGTCAACAGCTACTCAGTCAGTCTAGCGGAAACTTACAATTTAATTATAGCAGCAAAGCAGACTTTGCATACTGTGGTAAAGAAGCAATGCTCCATTTTCAAGGGTTAGTTATTTTCTGAACTATTCCTAAAAATGTACATTAACCCCCTTCACACTCATGTCAAAATACCAATATTTCAAGTAGCAAATCTTTCCCATAATGGAACTTGGAATTTAACCAATTCAGTCTTGTTTGACAGAGCTTGAAGAGCTCTGTCAAACAAGACTGAATTGGTTATTTATTTATTGGTGTTTAAGGTCACATACTTATGCACAATGGCTAATTGTGACCGTGGCAGTTTTACGGGTGGAGGAAGCCGGAGTACCCGGAGAGAACCTCTGAGCATCAACGAGCAACTGTCAGCTCCTCAACATTTTAACTCTGTTCATGCTCCGCTCAAGTAGGGTTCACAGCGGTTGAAGATATGTCACCATCGACATGCAGTACACCTTAGTACACGGCATCATCGTGCCATACCCCCATGTAGGCAACCGGGATAAAGTGACTTGCCCAAGGACACAATGCAAGTTGTCTCAGACGGGGGATCGAACTCGGGACCTCTAGCATAGAAGTCCAACAGTCTACCACTGAGCCGCCACGCTCCCCACTGAATTGGTTAAATTCCTAGTTGTATAATAGGGATTATTACAGTGGAGCCCACTTAATTGGATATCTCTTAATTGTATATCCCTGTTAATTGAATGTAATTTTCAAACACAAAACTATTTACCATACCTTCAGTACAAATTTGGTCTGTTAATTGCATATGGGTTGTAGAGTAAACTCCTGTTAATTGTATATAAATTTTTATAATATGTTGAAAAAACTACTGTGACACGAACCAAATTCCTCTTATTTACCAACCTTTTTGGCCTCACAACATCCAATACAGGCATTTATTCTATTTTATCTTGTTTGACAGAGCTATGAGCTCTGTCAAACAAGATATAACAGACTAAATGCTCAGTTTACCTCCAGAACACAGAAACTGACCAAATCCCTGTTAATTGTATACTCCTGTTAATTGAATAACTTTCACTGGCAAAATGGATATTCAATTAAGAGGATTCTACTGTACTGGTTGAACTTTTGAAACTTCGACGTCAGTGTGTAGAAGAATGTTAACTTAAATGATCTGAACTGCAGCACTGATATTAGTGGCTCAGTTTCTATATGTCCCAGTGATGAAAGATTCCAGACGAATCATTTTATTTCATGAGTATTAATATTACAAAGTACCTGTTGTATGCCAACTGTTGTATTACACATGTTAAGTAATGACTGCTGTCTCAATAGAATCTTCTTAGATACATTCTGACCAAAGTGGAAGGTAATAAGTAAGCCACTGAAAAGTGAAAAACACAAATAAACACTTTAATCCTCAAAGGAATCAATTTTGATTTTGACAACGGTTCTTGCTTTAGAACAGGTGCCCCCACAACCACTCTTGCATTAGTCTTTCATTAATTAATAATAATTTAAATAATAATAGCTGCAGCACCCCACCTGCGGTTTCTGGTCATGCTTTGACTGCCTATGCAGGGACCTAAGCCTTCACTAGTAGTCATTAAGACTCTCAGGTTGTAATACATGTATGGCAGAACATCTGAAAAATTGTTAACCCTTTACCCAACGTAGACGATATCAAAATTTATTATTTTAAATATCATTTTTAAAAATTTTTCAAACATTTTCAACAAAACCATATCATGTGAACCCTCGTTGGAACGAGCTCAATGAGCTCGTTCCAACAATGGGTCACATGATATGGTTTTGTTAAAAAAATTTTAAAAATAATTTTTCAACCGCTGAATTTGCATTTTACGCGGGCAGATCCGGCTGATTTGTTGGGTAAAGGGTTAATATTATCTTTAAAATTTATTTATTTATTCTTTGGTGTTTATCATTTGAACAAAAATGGAAAAGAAAGCATAAAAACAGACAATACTGTTTGTTTATTTATTCATTTATTGGTGTTTAAGGTCACATATTCATGCACAATGGCTAATTGTGACCACAACATCGATATACAATACAGTGAAGTCCAGTCCATCATTTATAAACATAATGCCCACTTTTAGAGAACTTCCACCCCAGGTGTTGGTTACTGGGTCCTATTTTACCAGTGAAACGCAGCTTATTTACCACAGTAAACAATCACTGCTTCACTTCCGTGGTTCGGACAGGGAGTCTTCAAGATTTACATAAGTTTTTCTACCATCTTATTTAGTATAGGACTATGATCACAAAAGCAGACAATACAAAAAAATCTCATCTGTCAAAAACGAAATACCGAGAACATCAAATCTGAGATACTATTTTAATTTGCTTTTCTTGATTCAGTCTTTACGTCAAAATATTTTATGAAATCATGCACCGCTAGTGTAAGTGTGTCATGTTCTTAATTGAACGAGATCGCTTATGCAATCACAAGAGGAGTGATGAGTGTGGGGTGGGGTGGCGTGGGGTGGGTGGGGAGGTGATGGGGATTAATTTTTCTTGACTGCCATGACTCAAATCCTAACTGAAAAAATATTATTCCAACTATATCATCAAGGTATACATTTTCTGAAGGCATGTCTTGGTGATATAGCTAGAATATTGGTATGTCGGGATTATACTTCAAATTCATATGTGGATACATATAGTACCACCAATGTGGACTAGTCACTCTTCACAGGCAGACAATATTTCCACAAATGCAATAATATTAGATACCAAACACTAATTACTGGAATAATTCTCAACAATTTAATTAACTCCTAGCACTCTGGTAGTATTTCAAAATTTCCATCATTGACTCCATATTGTCCATGTAGAAATAAAAATTTGACAAAATATATTGTTTAACAGAGCTCAATGAGCTCAGTCAAATAAATATAATTTATTAAATTCTCAGTTGAATTGTGGGAAAAATTTGCTGTTGAAAACTTTGGCATTTTGACATCAGAGTGCTGAGAGTTAATGAAGCACCAGGTACAACCTGGTGCTTCTTTAATTAAAATTTTGCTGCTGACAATTTTTATTACCCAGTACAGTACAGTCACCATGGACTGGTCATAATCCACGCGTGGGCAGAGATGTCCACGTATGCATTTACCAGATAACAAACATCATCATCAGCAAAATTTTAATAAATGAAGCACCGGGTTGTACCCGGTGCTTCATTAATTAAAATTTTTGATGTTTATTCCTTTTATTAGTGTTTGGAATCTAATACTGCGTCCGTGGAAATATTGCCCACCCGTGGAAAGTTACCAGTCCACGGTGGCCATACTGTAAATTCATATGTGGACATGACTGCCCATGTGTGAATTATGACCAGTCGACAGCAGCTGTACTGTACATGTATTCTGATGCTAGGCAAAGCATAGACCACTGCCTCTGGGCATGTTCGAAGTTGTCTTAAAGGTAATGTGGGACAGAAAAATTTTCTAAGTCAAAAGAGTGAAATCAGAAAAATCCAAAAAGTGAAAAAGGGTCAAAACTCTGGAAAAAATTATTGGACGGAACCCATTCCTTGTGCATATCCGTTCTCCTATGTGGGTCTATCAATATACCAAAGGAGACAATGCGAAACATTTGTACAGACAGGCAGATGGACAGAGATGGAGAGATGGATGGAGGGATGGATGGAGATGGATGGATGGACAGAGAGATGGATGTACAGATTCACTAGATACCCCTGAATACTCCTTCAGAGGTCGGGGGCATAATTAACCACATATAGCAGGCCCAAACCTGGGATCTCACAATTTTCCAACATGATGGTGCGAGAGTTAAAATAATTGAAACCTAACTTAACTCTTAACCCATTGAGTATATTTTCATTCGTTTTTCTTCCCTCAAAACAAATCATAGTCTTACTTCCACTCGACGAAAATGGTATTCCACTCCCAGCATCGTATTCCACTCTCAGCGATGACAGAATTTTTTTTTTTTTATTATTGTTTACAAATCGGTTGAGTTGAATCAATTATAAAGAATTGTTCTTGGAAAACAAATAAGGAAAAAAAAAATACAAAAGTTCACTGCTCGGATTCTTGTGGGCCACGCAGGGTATTTCACTCAGCTAGCACCTCGTGAAATAATCCTCCACACGCTACTCATCGATAAAAGCATTCTCGAAATTCAAGCAGTGAACTGTTGCCTATATATTTTTCATAAAATCTAGTCATGGCTGCATTCAGGCCTGGCATTCTGAAAAATGCAGGAGGGCAAAAAATCGCTCTCCTCAATCAGCTTAGGAGAGCAATTAGCTTTACACAGCATTTTAAGTATCCAGTTGTACGAACTCATTGAAACTGAAACCAACAGACTTCATCAGTGATTTTATTAACTTTACTAAGGTAAAACGAAATCTCTTAGATCACTAGATGTCTCACTCAACAACCAAACACACACTTGACAAGACCTGTGTGTGTACCCAGACCTGCTGTCCAAGAAAGTCATATGCCTACCACTACCACCTTCAACCCCCCTCAAGGGGGTTGAAGGTGGTAGTGGTAGGCATATGACTTTCTTGGACAACAGGTCTGCTTGAATCTACAGTCACATCCTGGTGCAAGTGCTTCAAGTGACAGGATAGTAGTAATGGTAGTATATTATAGTGTCAATATTCCTTGAATAATTACCCCTCAAACTGTGATGTCAGTTGTTGAACTTGGAACTGACAGAAAAAAAAATATTGCTGTGACCCAGTTTGCTTCAAATGATTGCAACTGTGTTTGGGTATGGTTGCAGCCATTACCTTTTACCACTAAACCACTTTCAAAATGAAATTACGTGATGTTATGTGACTTCGAAGTTAAATTACATTTTTGTTTTACAACAAAAATTTAATGTGAGCATAATACATGTAATCTCAATCATCCCAGACCAAAATATTTAGGAAGGTAATTTTCCACTCTCCTTAATTCTTTCAGGAGGGCAGTAAGGAGAGCTAAAAAATCGCTCTCCTGAAATTGCCAAGCCTGTTGCATTGAAGCATTGAGGAGTTTATACACTTCTTTGAACAAAAGATCCAAAACATTTGTTTATTGTCATTATTTTCAAGAATTAATTTCGCATAACAAAAACAATTCTTTAAAAATAATAATAATACACAAAATGTCTTTCATTTTCCACTGATATACTTGTAACTAGTGATTAAATGATAAGGATTTGCGACTGTCATCTGTTTGCCGATTAGTTGAGCGCACAATCTTCCGATTATGAGTGCTGATGTCAGATAGTAACAACCAAAAGGAGTGGTATGGTTAAGAATGCATAGAACAGGGTTACTTTTACAGTACAGTCAGGTTGATTGGTTTGGTGACCTCAAGAGTATGTCGGTGTGTGTACTAAAATAAAAATAAAAATACATCAGTGGAAACAAGTTAACAGCATAGCGTATTTAATCAATGATTAAAGACACTGTGCTGTTAACTTGTTTCTGCTGATGTTAAATTTCATTGAGTCATCACACAACACCAAGTATCAGGATTTCAGACGTCAATGGAACCGAAAAATCGTTTCTGTGGTTTAAGAGACACAGAACCCACCGGTAACAAAATTTAGGTACCATCTGTGAGCAGTTATGGGAACCTTTTGAAGTTTTTCCGAATCGAGGGAATTTTATATCATTCATAGCTTTTTAGATTTCAGACACGTTTCCCTCCTAGATAAAACTGCCTGCATACATTGATATACTTGTAAGTTATATGTGAAATGATATTGGGACGTTTCTGCCCCGAGACGTTTCGGCCTCCTATATTAACAGTCTGGAGTGAAGGGAATTACCCCCGGCATGATAGATACCAAACAGAGGTATTGGGATGTTGATTTTTTAATATATATCTATTGTATTAGATATTATAACGCCAGTAAACCTGTGCATGATACCTTTGTTCAAAAAACTGCTTTTCAGTTTTCAACATATATTGAACACAGGCGCTAGTTATTTTATCATACTTAAAACAATTCTCAGACACACAATGAAATTACTTGTGATAATGTTACTGACGAAAAAAACGTCAAGATGTTTACAGAATGAGCCAATCACATTCACTTCAGCAAAAGGGTCCCGCACTTTACTCATTCCGAGAATGTTATTGGTTGAAATGTCTAACATGTGCAAACGGTACACACGTGTTTTTCCCACTTCATCTTGTTTCTGTATTCCATGTAAACAGCATTTTGTTTCTATCACAGTGATGATTGTTCACCAATGAGCAGCTCTTATGAGCATTTCTTTCAACAACAAATGTTTCAATGTCTTTAGTGACAGATTGAGTGGGTAACGATATTTCGGTTCCGTCATTTTGTGACCACCGTACCGACACGCTACCGGTAACGATCGTTACCATGAAATCCTGACACTTGAACACGTGGCATGTATGTTAAGAGCAGTAGCAGCAATCGGGGGAAGATTAGACCAATCTATGAGATTAGGCCAATCTTGATTCCAGCCAATCATTGTAGAAACTTAATAAGTTTGTTACTGATTGGATGAGATTGTTAATCAAACATACATGTAAATGCAAACAATTTTGATCATGTGGTGTTCCTTGTAGCCAACGGCATGGACTGATGTTCAAACATCTCTACCATTGGTCAACCGATAGCTTAAAATCAGCCGATGTCAGATGCGTAGCCGAACCTTGGTTAATCACCACTTGTAACAAGTACTTTCATACAAAAGATACATGAAGCCTTGGAGTATTTTTGGATAATGAAAGCCTTTTTTCACATTAGTGGCTTTCAAAGAAAATGTAGGCATTCAGGTGACCAAGAATTTTTCAAACAGACTGCGTCATGAGAGATAGCTCCTCAAACTTCCCTCAGGCCTTCCCATTAGCTTCGCTGCACGTATGGTCTGTAACTTTAAAAGTATACCCAAGCTAAAAATAACCATTCAGAATTAATTTCATAACAGTAACAAATTATCTGTAACTGGAACTTACCCCAGCAAAATGAAAACTGCGTACAGACAAATCCATGCACTAAACATTCCAAACGTACCCACAAATAATGCAAAGGCTAAGATAAGCCATGATAGGCACCCTTTTGACCATAGCATCTGTTAGAAAAAAAAATGTGTGAGTTAAAACTTCTGTGAAGAAAAATAGTGAAGTGATAAACGGATAAACAAAATTATCATATTACAGAACAAATCTGGTACAGTGGAAACCTGTTAATTGAATAGCCACTTTGCCAATGAAAATTATTCCATTAACAGAAGTATTCAATTAACAAGTATTGAATCATGTTCCTGTATTCTAGAGATAAACTTAGCATTTATTCTATTTTATTTTGTTTGACAGAGCTCCAGGAGCTCTGTCAAACAAGATATAATAGATTAAATGCCTGTGTTGGATGTACTGAGGCCAAATAGGTCTATAAACAAAAGAAAACTGGGGAGAGTCAGAGTAATTTCTCGACAGGTTACAAGATTTTTTATTCATTTAACAGGAGTTTACTCTAACCTATTTTCAATTAACAGGTCAAATTTGTACTGGAGGTATGGTAAATGGTTTTGTGTTGGGAAATTATATTCAATTAACAGGGTTATTCAGTTAAGAGATATCCAATTAAATGGGCTCCACTGTAAATGAACTGGCTAAAACACTCGTCAGAAATGTTGATATGCTCCAGTATTGTGGATCTATTCTATTTTTCTCGAAATCGAGTTGATATTTCACCGCTCTTTTTCATTGCTGTCTATAAATAGCACAGGTAGGTTGATGTTATGATTTGAAATACCTGTTTGCAATAAAAATAGAAATGGTATTTCAAACTTGTTCCTTCCTTTAATTTCTTGTTACAATGTTTTGGGAACAGTTCAAATATAACAATTAACTACAACATGAACAAATAAGTTAATGAACATTGCTTCTTATATATATATAGATATGATGAAATTAAATTTATTTTGATCCTTATGAATATGCTGTTTTTCTTTAATAAAAAAAATATGTAATAAAGCCAGGAATTTGCAGACAATTTTTAGTGTCATAATAATAAAACAATAATTGACTTTCCTTGAGGTTGATACAAGGAATTATCAACCTGAGAAAGGTAATATTCACTGAGGCCATACAGTTAAAACTAGAAGTCCTGTCATGAATTGTGCGCTTATCTAGGCTTAATTGCGCATTGGAATTGCGCGCAATTGCCATATCGAATGGCATCCAAAAGCACGGCAGGTTCTCTTGGTTACTCATAGCAAACACATGCAATGTTTCTGCCAATGGACCTCCGGGTTACCCGGAGGTCCATTGGCTGAAACATTGCTTGTGCACAGGCTATATGTACAGAATTTGATAGCTTTACTTGGGCCATAACGCGTACATTAATGCGCATATCAACGTGCTATTTGTGCGCATTTCATGACAGGACTTCTAGTTTTAACTGTAGGCCTTAGTGAGTATTACTTTTCTCAGGTTGATAATTCCTTGTATCAACCTCAAGGAAAGTCAATAATTGTATATTATAACACCACAATGGTAAAAAGAGAGATGTACACATGTTTATACAAGTATTATGTTGAAAGATACGCAAAAGTGTATAGTTGAAACAAGAAGACCTGTCGCATTTAGCACAGAAAATGCTCATTAGTTCATGAGCTACTCACTGGAGAAGAATGAAGTAGTCTGAAATACACAAGAATGTTTGCAATGTGCAATGCAAAATATAATGTGCTATTAGCGAGGTCGGTAGTGAAATCACAAACTGAACTAAACAAACAGAGAAAATATTGAGACTACAGTATGCAGTCCTCGAAATTAGAAGAAATTCACGACAGCAATCATTTTGCTGTCGCGAATCCTAATGACGACGGCAATATTTATTTAATTATTGGAGTTTAAGGTCACATATTTTTGCACAATGGCTAATCAGGACCATGACAGTTTTATGGGTGGAGGAAGCCGAAGTACCCAGAGAGAACCACTGAGCAACGGCAAGCAACTGTCAGCTCCCCAACATACTAACTCCACACAAGCAGGGTTAGCATTGGTGGAAGACAAGTGCAGCATCGAAATGCAGTACGCCTTAGTACAAGACGTCACCGTGCCCCCACATGGGCAATTGGGGTGAAGTGTCTTGCACAAGTACACAACGCGGTTGCTGCTGGTGGGATTCGAACTGAGGAGACGACGGCAATGATGATGGCAATAAATGTGTAGGTGGTGGGAAGAGTAAACTGTGATTATTGATTAAACTATGAAACAACTAACCTAAAAAAGACTTGCATTTTCATTCCCTACACTTTTTGGGAAATCTGACCAATTTGTCTACTTAATGCCATTGAAAGTTGGGGAACATCAAATACCATTTATTAATTTCAATCTGAATCATGGATAATCACCAGAGTGTATAAACTATGTCTACTACTCGAAGACACATGAGTACAGTTAAAACTAGAAGTCCTGTCACGAACTGTGTGCTTATCTAGGCTTAATTGCGTGTAGGAATTGCACGCATTTGCCATATCGAATGGCACCCAAAGCATGGCAGGTTCTCCTTGTTACCCATAGCAAACACAAGCAATGTTCCTGCCAATGGACCTCCGGGTTACCCGGAGGTCCATTGGCTGAAACTTTGCTTGTGCACAGGCCGTATGTGCAGAATTTGATAGCCTTACCATCGTCATAACGCGTAGATTAACACGCAAATCGACATGCTATTTGTGTGCATTTCAGGACAGGACTTCTAGTTTTAACTGTACAATGTCACAATTGTTAAGAATTCTTTGAAATCAACATCATTGCATACGCAGCTATACGAACCTAAGTCAATATGTACCGAGGTCAATATGTACCGGTTGATATGTACCACATCAACGGTCGATAGGCATTACAGAAAAAGTCTATATGTACCACTGAAACAGTTGACATGGACCACCTCTAAAAATTTAAAAGTCGATATGCACCGCTACTAAAATCGTCGAGCTCATTTCTACAAGGGGTCACATGATATGGTTTTGTTGAAATTTTTGAAACATTTGAAAAAATGATATTTAAAATAATAAATTTTTGATATCGTCTGCATTGGGTAAAGGGTTAATTGAATACCCATATTAATTGTATATTTTCCCTGTGGTAACTTCTGAAATTGTTGGGCACACTGTTGTCTACAGGAATTGAGTTATGCTAATGGGTCAGTCTGAGTTTGATAGGGACAAAAAGAGCATTTACTCGGTGTGCTATTACTTCAAAATAGTGCACAATACAGTGACATGACTTCCAGTTTCAACTGTACACCAATTAACAAGTCAATTATAAAACGATTGCTGTGTATATTCAACATTACCCAATACAATACAGAAATTAAGAAATGTGACAGGTACACTGTGCATGGAAATTGGCCAACTTGTAAGAGCATCATGTAAGAATGATCCTGATTGGCCATTATGTATCTGAGTACGTGGTATGATATGACGTGAATAAAATGCTTCGACACAAAATGTTCTGAATCAGGAATGTAAACAGACCGCCGAAGGTGATATTATTCTTCAAAAACATCAGCCTCATTCATTTTATTAAAGTTCAATCGTGGTGGTATAAATACAGAACACAATTTGAGTGGAGTACAGGCGACAGGAATCAATTACCCTTGTTCAAGTTTTTCCTTTGGCACACATGAAATACAAGAAAAACTTCAACTGGGGTCATTGATTCCAGTCCTCTATACTCCACCCTCATTGTGTTTGGTCTTCTTATTAACCCTTTACCAAATGTAATGGTCAATTTTTATAATTACATTCCGTAACTGTTTTAACTACTTTTTACCGAACAACAAAGCAGAAAGACGAAATAAAACATGTACGAACAAACAAGGCAAAAAACCACCCCACACAAAAGACAAAGTGCACAACTCTGAGTTGAGCGCCCGTTTTTGGCATTGACCCAAATTTGTCAAATTGCGGTCTTTCGCAACGAAACTTGGAATGTTCAAAACAATTTATTTAACATATCAGTAAACTATATATGGGAATTGAGTATTCGGACCCAAAATGTATAACTACATTAACAATGTAATTATTCACTAATGAATGTGTCAATCACACTGTAGCTCAACTTGACAAACTTGAACTTGTTAAGTTATAAGTGAAATGGCAAAATTGAAGATCATTGGTACCAATGTCATTTGGTGAAATTTCAACATAACACCATTGTGTGTGCACAACATCAGAGCAATCCATGCATTTTTAAATGTGAACTGTATGGCTGGCTAAAGGAAGAATGCTGATACACAAATGCTGTAAGTTTAAAGGTCATTGTAAACAGCAACTTTTTTCACAGAAATGAATGCTAATCAATATCTCTAACCTAGAGGTCTCGCCTAATGAGGACACCAAGTTCAAAAACAATCCTATGATAAATGTGCCCTGTACTGTAGGAAGAATGTTGATGCAAAATTCAAAAAATTCAAAGGTTGTTGCGAACAGCTACAGTTTTTGATGGAAATGAAAAGAAAATCGTTAGTTCCTACCCTGGTCACCATGAATAAGCATACAAAATTTCAAAACAACCCAATAATGAATGTGCCCTCTGAGGCGTGCCAAAGTTTTTGGGATTTTTTTTGTATGGAAATTCATAAATATGTCATTTGGAGAGTGCAAAAGGGATACCCAAGAAGTTTCGTGAAGATCGGTTCATAAATACAGCCTCTAGCCCGAGCCGTATTGACATGTGCACTTACAGTGTATAAGTAGCACTGAATAAATCAAAGTTCATCTAATTTGCATAATTTCTGTACGAGAAAAAAACCCGTACTATATGTGATGTATTCCATGTTACTAAACATTCATACAAAAATTTATTCAAATCAGAACTTTCATGCAGAAGTTCTGTACAAAAGACTGATTGCACTAATTTTGGTACGAAATGGCTGCTGGTGGCCATCTTGAATTTCGGACCACACCCAAAAACACTTGTTCTCATCCCACGGTGATAACAAAGGTACCCAAGAAGTTTCGTAAAGATCCATTCATAAATACGCCCTCTAGCCTGAGCCGTATAGAAGTTGTGTACAAAAAAACTGATTAGACCTAATTTCGGTACAAAATGGCCACTGGCAGCCATCTTGAATTTTGGACCACACACAGAAACACTCGTTCTCGTCCCAAGGTGATAACAAAGGTACCCAAGACGTTTCGTGAAGATCGGTTCATAAATACAGACTCTAGCCCGAGCCGTATTGACATGTGTACTTACTGTGTGTAAGTAGCACTGAAAAAATGAAAGTTCATCTAATTTGCATAATTTCTGCACGAGAAAAAAACCTGTATTATAGGTGATGTATCCCATGGTACTAAACATTCACACAAAAAATTATTCAAATCAGCCCTTTCATATGGAAGTTCTGTGAAAAAATCTGATTGCACATAATTTTGTACAAAATGGCTGCCACCGGTCATCTTGAATTTCGGACTGGACCCCCAAAACACTCGTTTTCGTCCCATGGTGATACCAAAGGTACCCAAGAAGTTTCGTAAAGATTGGTTCATAAATACGGCCTCTATCCCAAGCCGTATTGGCATTTGCACCTACAGTGCTGAAAGAAACACTAAATACATCAAAGTTAGTCTAATTTGCATAATTTACGCACAAGAAAAAAATTCGTATTACATGTGATGTATCCTAAACATTCATACAAACATTATTCAAATCAGCACTTTCATATGGAAGTTCTGCGCAAAAATCTGATTGCTCCTAATTTTGTATAAAATGGCTGCCAGCGGCCAACTTGAATTTTCGGATCGGACCCAAAAACACTCGTTCTCGTCCCACGGTCATAACAAAGGTACCCAAGTAGTTTTGTAAAGATCGATTCATAAATACGTCCTCTAGCCCGAGCCATATTGAATTGTTGATGGACAGACGGACGACTGGCCATTGCATAAGCTCAAATTTGGCTTCGCCAAAGTTGAGCTAAAAATGAATAGCTCCCATCTAGAGGTCACCCCAAACAACCACATGAAGTTTCAAAGCGACCTGATCATAAAGGTGCCCTGTAGGGTGTGCCAAAGGAAAATACTGAGGCCTGATTTAACTAAGTTCAAAAGTCATTGCCAGCTGCAACATTTTTTGAAGGAAATGGAAGAATATCGATAGCTTTCATCAAGAGGTTACCCCAAACAAGCATACCAAGTTTCAAAGCAATCCATTTACCACACCTCCAGTACAAATTTAACCTGTTAATGGAATATAGGTTATAGAGTAAACTCCTGTTAATTGAATAAAAAATCTTGTAACCTGTTGAGAAATTCCCCGGACTCGACCCAGTTTTCCTTTATTTATAGACCTCCCTGACCTCAGTACATCTAATACAGGCATTTAATCTATTATATCTTGTTTGACAGAGCTCATAGAGCTCTGTCAAACAAGATATAATGGAATAAATGCTAAGTTTATCTCTAGAATACAGGAATGTGACACAATCCCTGTTAATTGAATACTCCTGTTAAACGAATAATTTTCATTGGCAAAGTGGATACTCAATTAATAGGGTTCCACTGTACTCAGCATCTCAAGGGTTAATACCTGTATTGCTATTAATGATTTGCACAAGGACATTAATTTGACTGTCGTTATTTGTCAATTCTAATTTTAATACAAACATTATCTAATAATGCCTTGAAGATAAGTTTTAACCCTTAAGTCCTCAGATTAATTTTAAAGTATTTATGGCCTTTTTCTGTTTACATAGTTATTGATGACTTGGCAGTGGTTCTACATCACTGCTGGCTGCCTATACAGGCAGCCAGCAGTGATGTAGAACCACTGCCAGGGAAAATTCAGTCTACACACAAGAGTAATAAAAAGATTACACAAGGGAGCACCTGCTTCAATGCAATATAAAAGTGGCGGTTTGGGGCTATATGGGGGCTTAAGGGTTAATGCTATCAGATTGCACAGATTTTATGCTTACAGTTGTATTTATGTTTGAAGTATCGATTTATGTAATCTCTGTTATATATACCACTGTATAAAGCTCAGCACTTTATCAACATTAACCCCCAACTGAATCATTGTGCTTATGTTCTAAGTATCAATTTATGTAATCTAAGGAATATATACTACTCAAAAGTTTGCTAAGCACCAAATATTTGACACATCATTGTGAAATTTGCTTGTGACATATTTGCTATATTCTTGGTGGATATGATTGAGGAATGTATTGAGATGGTCCCCAATGTTTACATTAGCTCTCTTCACAGGCAGACTTTTCGTGACAGTCATGGAAAGCATGTACCCCTTGATTTTCATGATGTTTTCGTGTACTGTCTACATGTACTTGACATCTGTAGGGTATTCAATCTTGATTTCAACACAAACCCTTGTAATTTAATGATTGAATATGGCAAATGCAAATGTAAGAAGACATTTGTCTGAAGCAGAAATGTGGCAAGCTGTATCGATGGTGAAGCAAGGGGCAACCCATCGTCAGGTTGGTGAAGCCTTTGGTGCGCACCATACGGTGATCACCAGAGCCTGGGCAAGATTTCAGCAGTATGGCACACCAGTAAGACAGCATGGTGGTGGCAGAGACAGGGCAACATCTGCAGCTGAAGACTGGTTTTTGATCATTCTGGCCCATAGGAACCGCTTTGCCACAGCAACCCAGCTTCGCAGTGACCTACAGAATGCATCCGTGGTAAATGTTTCGACGCAGACTATCCGGGCAAGGTTGCATGAAGGTGGTCTCCAATCGAGAAGACCATGTATTCGCATTCCGCTGTCTCAGAACCACCACCAGGCACGATAGGAATGGGCCATGGACCACGTTGGATGGACCAGAGAAGATTGGCGACCTGTCCTTTTTACAGATGAGTCAAGGTACTGCCTAGATCACACAGATAGGCGTTCTAGTGTATGGAGAATACCAGGAGAGTGATTCCATGAAGCCAACATTGCTGAGCATGACCAATGTGGAGGGTCAATCATGGTCTGGGGTGGCATCAGCTGGGATGGACGTACATAGCTCTGTGTCCTTGAACGTGGTACATTGACTGCACAACAGTATATTGATGAGATCCTGGATGTCCACATCAGATTGTATGCAGGTGTAGTGGGTGATAGATTCATTCTGATGGACGATAATGCCCGTCCTCATGTTGCCCATTCTGTCGGGAGTACCGACAGAGGGAGGGGATTGAGCGTATGGACTGGCCAGCAAGATCCCCTGACCTCAATCCAATCGAACATGTCTGGAATGAGTTGCAGCTTGCAATTTCAGCCCGTCCAGTCCAGCCAAGAAGTGTCCAGGAGTTTGGTGCCATACTGGTCCAAAAATGGAACAACATCCCACAAAGGACCACCAGGAAGCTGATTGGGAGCATGAGAAGGCGTTGTCAAGCTGTAATTAACAGTAATGGGTCTCATACTCGATACTGAAGCCATACCAGTTTGCTCCGTCAACTTTTTGGCATATTGAAAAATTTCTTCTTTTACCAATAACATCCATTTTCCATGGTTATCGTATTCAAAAGCTAAAACATAATGTCAAACACAAATAAAATCTTAATTTCTGTACTTAAATCATTAAAGATATAATTACATAAAAAATAGATACACTTTTCATTACAATATTTCAACCAAAACGTAAAACAGGTAATTGGATGTACTTAGTGCTTTGCAAACTTTTGAGTAGTATATACATCGCTGTCCAAATCTCAGCACTTTATCAACATTAACCCCCGATGGAAACACTGTACTTATGTTTGAAGTATCGATTATGTAATCTGAGTTATATATATCGCTGTCTAAATCTCAGCATTTTATCAAATTAACCCCCATCTGAATCACTGTACTTATGTTTGAAGTATCGATTTATGTAATCTCAGTTATATATACATGTATTGCTATCTATTATCTAAATCTCCGCAATTTATCAACATTAACCCTCGACAGAATTTTTAAAGAAATTTCCTCATATCGCAATAAGTAAAAATTTGGGCTACCACAGCGAGCCCAAATATATGCCTAAGGATCCGATTTGAACAAACTTGAATCTGACCCCCATAGAGATGTTGCATACCAAATATGAAAGCATTCTGACTGGTGGATCTGAAGAAGATTTTTAAAAATTATCCCCCATATTCAACAAAGGTAAAATTTGGGCTTCTGTAGGAAGCCAAAATATTAACCTAGGGACTTGGTTTGAACAATCTGGAATATGACCCTCATAACAATGATGTATACCAAACATTAAACGATTCTGACTAGTGGTTCTGAAGAAGATTTTTAAAGAATATTCCCCATATAGGGCCCTGCGAAGCTTCGAGTATTCGATTCGATGTCGACATCGCTTTGGTATTCGTATATCGATCTCGAATAGTTTGCCGATTCATTAGTCAAACGAAGCTTCGAGGAAAATGAATCAGTGTTCGACAATGTCGACATCAGTTGAAATAAGGAGCGAACTCTTCTAGTTTTAATGTTTCTGTCAGGAAAATAGTCAAATTCATTGCAAAATTCTGTCGTTTCACTTTCAGTTTCAGATTCCCAGAAAACCACACACCGCAAATTCGCTATTTATAGATTTTCAGGAATTCGTGTGAGAGTTATTCGCGGAATCCCGTTTGCTCAGCGGCTCTGTCCAAGTTGTAACCTGTTCACGCCCATCTACACAACCGAAATATCCAGCTATGGGCCTAAGGCCTGCTCCCAGTCCCGGAATCTTCTAACACAATAATGGGGACATGTCGCCTGGAGCACTCCCATTATTATGTTAGAAAACTGTGGGAGGAACACCTCTGTAGTTTCTTTGCATTGTTCGGAGTTGGTACTTGGAAGTTGGAATGAAGTAAAAGCAATTTGTGTGAATGAGCACTGCGTCACTATTCGAGTTAACTAATGCAGAAACTAACACAGTTTAACGCCTTCGCTGCTTTTGATGTATACTGTGTTATTGAGTTGAGAACGGACCGAAATCTACAAGACCCAAATTCTGATAATACAAAAACAACCAAACATAACAATTATGTATTTAGGCATGCTAAAGTACCTGAAGTTAGCGGCTGTAGCTGACTTCAACCCATGGGAATTAATGTGCCACTTGTATTACATTTGTGCTTTTAAGTCTCATGTTTCAATTTAGTGGTTTGTCTTAAATGTCTCTGGGCAGTAACACCTTAATTTGTCCATATTTATGTCTTGAATTTATTGTCGGGCCAAGTGAACATCTGGATGGCCATTCAACGAGAAAGAAAATTAAAACAACACCAAGTTGTCAAGTTATGTCAACGATCTCCTCTCGCAGTGCTTTCCGGACATCTCTGCACAAGATAATGCCAGTTATAATTATTTCTCGAGTTTATCCCGATTCAATTCGAGATTCGATTCGATGTCGACATCAGTCCCGATTCGATTCGAGATTCGATTCGAACATAAATTTCCCGATTCGCAGGGCCCTATCCCCATATTACCATAAGTTAAAAATTTGGGCTCCTGTATTGAGCCCAAATATGAACCAATGGGCTTTATTTTAACAAACTTGTATTTGAGGGCTTTATTTTAACAAACTTGTATTTGAAAGTTCAACATTCGAAATGCAATTACATAAATAAAGTATTGTCAATACTTATGCCATATGAGTTTGCATGCATGTAGTTGAGGTAAAGGAAATGAGTGATATGTAGTGATTGATGATGACCACCATCACTGTCTCCCTATTTCACTCCACATGTGTTTGTTTTTTAAACTGAATTCCCAGTGACATATGAACGTCAGGATAATTAAAGTCTCAAAGGGTTTTGGCTGAGGAAAAAAATGAAGTGTTTAAGGTTTCCAACCTATCTTAATTTTCAAGCCCGACCTAATCTTTTTTTAGCTCTTGGTAAAAAAGTTACATCTACTTAACCCTTAAGGGCCTGGACAAGCGTCATGAATTCCCACCAGCCCATAGCCTCTATACGCCCAGTGGCTTAGCAATGATTAACAGGCAGCCAAGAAATAACTAGAAACCACTTCCTACACATGTACAGTTAAAACTAGAAGTCCTATTGTGAGATGTGCACAAATAGCACGTTGATATGCGCGTTAATGTACGCATTATGGTCCAAGTAAAGCTATCAAATTCTGTACATATGGCCCATGCACAAGTAATGTTTCAGCCAATGGACCTCCGGGTAACCCGGAGGTCCATTGGCAGAAACATTGCATGTGTTTGCTATGAGTAACCAATAGAACCTGCCGTGCTTTGGATGC
This sequence comes from Pictodentalium vernedei, assembly GCA_031216915.1. Taxonomy (NCBI): domain Eukaryota; kingdom Metazoa; phylum Mollusca; class Scaphopoda; order Dentaliida; family Dentaliidae; genus Pictodentalium; species Pictodentalium vernedei. The sequence goes on along the minus strand of CM062288.1, from coordinate 54,716,802 downwards.
CATTCGATGTGGTAAATGCGCGCAATTCCAACGTGAAATTAAGCCTAGATAAGTGCACTATTCGTGACAGGACTTCTAGTTTTAACTGTACCTAATTTGTCTGTTTTCAACAGGACCTCATCTTGATAGCACATTAAGGGCATCTGTTCTGAAGTCCTAAAAGTCAGAAATAGGCCTTTAAGGGTTAAAACGATATCTGAAGATACTTAGGTGTCTAGCATCAAATACGTGTACAGCGTGAACATATCTCATGACCTATTAATGGAACAAGCTTGATGAGTTTGTTCCAAGAAGGACTAATAAGCAATGGTTTGAAGTAAAAAATGAAAATATCTGATGTTTCAGAAAAATAATTTGTACTGTTGGCTTCAGCTTGTGTCAAGTAAAGGGTACATGTACATAAGACATTCTCTTTCTAAAATCTTCTATTATAATACAACTGAAAAATAATTTTGGTAAAAAGTGACAAGACAAATGTTCTGCTTTTTACTTCTTTCTGAAAGAACGTATAAAATTATGTGTTTTCTGAAAATGTCAACAAAATTTGTAGTTTGATTATCAGTGGCATAGCTCTGTTGATTGGGAAATATAATTGCAGTCAATATAAGTTGGAATTTTTTAACTTAAAATTTGTGGTTTAAATTTTGAAAGACTGTACTTCAAATTCGAAGGAACAATTTTTTCTGCATGTAATCACTCCAAATCCTTAATGAAAGTGTCAATGACACTGTAGCTTAACTTGTGTGTTGTGTTTGATGAAAAGGATAAAGTTCAATGTTTATGAAAGGATTATAAAATAAGACAAGAATTGTGATAATTGGGAATATGTTAATTTCTGTTCCCTGTATGCTATGTTTTCAATAAAAATAATTTGACGTGTAGACAGTACTAAAGAATTTAGCAGTGGGTTAATGATGTTAACAAAAATATTGTTGGAATTAATTATAGAACAAATACAGCCCCTAAAGCAGACCTTGATTATTCCTGGAAAAATTTACGAATTTAGTAAACATCTCAGATGACTCAAAAAAAGAAATGTTTAACTTATGGGCGATTTTAATATTGATTTACCTGGCTTTTGTAGACATAACAAAGCCAATTTATTTATCGATACTATGTTTAGTGCAGGTTTTATGCCATTTATTACAAGACCAACTGGAATTACAGACCATTCAGCCACCATAATTGATGGCATTTTCAGTAACAAAATTAATCCGTGTACATCCGGAATAATTATTACAGATGTAAGTGACCATTTTGCAACATTTTATGTTGATGAATCATCAAAAAGACACACCCATCCCATAAAAACTTCTAAAAGATCTTTTAAACAGGAGAAGGTAAACCAGTTTAAGTCTCTTTTATCTAACAGTGACTTCACAAATGTAATGAATGCACTCTGTCCCAACGAAGCCTACAATATGTTTGTTGAGACAATTCATGTAGCTGTTGACCAAGCTTTTCCAGAACAACTCGTAAGAGTTCCCCATAAGTTTGTGAAATGGGAACCATGGAGGACTTCAGGCCTTTTGCAGCCGTCATTGGAAAAACCAAAACTATACGTTAAAAAATTAAAATTCCCAAACAAACAAAATAAGATACAAAACGTATTGCACCATTTTTAACAGATTGAAAAGGGCTCGCAAATCTGATTATTATAAGACTATACAGTTAAAACTAGAAGTCCTGTCAAGAACTGTGCGCTTATCTAGGCTTAATTGTGCATAGGAATTGCGTGCAATTGCCATATCGAATGGCAACCAAAGCACTGAAAATTCTCCTCGTTACTCATAGCAAACACAGGCAATGTTACCCGGAGGTCCATTGGCTGAAACATTGCTTGTGCACAGGCCATATGTACAGAATTTGATAGGCTTACTGTGGTCATAACGCATAGATTAACGCACAGATCGACGTGCTATTTGTGAGCATTTCAGGACAGGACTTCTAGTTTTAACTGTACTTTACGAAAATAAATACAATATGAAAAAAAACTTGGGAAATCTTGAAGAAAGCAATTAACAAAAGCTATTCTACCTTTACGTATCCGTCCACATGTGTCGCTGGCAATGTGGAAATATCAGACCCAAAAGAGATAGCTGACAAATGTAACTCCTAATTTTGCTCAGGGAAATAACCTTGAGACATTTTTTATTTTGCAAACTATTTCGCAAGAAGTAATACAATGTACAAAAAACCTGAAATCCAAAACAAGTAATCCAAAACTGAAATCCTTGACAATATGTCCTCCAAAATGGTAAAGGAGATAATATATGAGATAGCTGACCCTTTAACGCACGTAATTAATTTATCTTTCTCAACCGGTATTGTACCCAGCAAAATGAAAATTGCAAAAGTAATTCCCGTCTTTAAATCTGGCGATCAACGGCTATTTAACAATTGTAGGCCCATTAGCATCCTACCAACCTTCTCTTTGTTATAGGCCCATTAGCATCCTACCAACCTTCTCTAAAGTATTAGAAAAATTAATGTACTCCAGGTTAATATCTTTCTTAGAAGATAATAAGATAATTCATCAATATCAATTTGGCTTTAGAAAGGCACACTCAACAATACATCCGGTATTGCATCTCATAAACAATGTTGCTGAAATGAACGATAAGCCAACAAAGGATTGTACTTTAGCTCTATTTCTCGATTTCTCCAAAGCATTTGATACTATAAATCACTCGATCTTACTAAAAAGGCCGAAACTCTATGGAATACAGGGCCATGCAAATGCCTGGTTCGAAGATTATTTGACACACAGACCCCAGTTGGTGTCCCTCCAAAAGGCCAGTTCTGACTTCCAGGTCATATCAACTGGTGTCCCTCAGGGATCTATTCTTGGTCCTCTTCTTTTTATAATTTACATAAATGATAATATAAATTCGACACTTCTGAAAATGTTATCATATGCAGACGATACTACTGCCTATACATCTGGTAATAATAAAGATACTACATGCATTATAGTATTAGTTAACAACGAACTCAATAACATATACTATTGGTGTATGGCCAATAAACTTGTCCTAAATGAGAGTAAAACAAAATTTATTATTTTTCACCCTCAGATTGAAAGCGGCAGAGTTGTGCTTAACAATTCAATGATCTCACTCACTGCAAATGATCAAGAGGAAAAATCTGTAAAATTCCTTGGAATTCACAAAGATGAAAATTTGAATTTCAAAAAGCATTTTTCAGAAGTCTGTTATAAAATTTCCAGAGCAATTTATGCCATAAACAAAGTGAAGAGGATTCTACCGAAAAAAGTGCCTAAAAACATTATACTACTCTCTGATTCAGAGTCACATGCTGTATGGTATCCATATCTGGGGTCACTCGCCATCAACTCGAAAGATTACAAAATTACAAAAGAAAGCCATCCAAATTACAGTTAAAACTAGAAGTCCAGTCATGAATAGTGTGCTTATCTAGGCTTAATTGCGCGTTGGAATTGCGCGCAATTGCCATATCGAATGACATCCAAAGCATGGCAGGCTCTCTTGGTTACTCATAGCAAACACATGCAATGTTTCTGCCAATGGACCTCCGGGTTACCCGGAGGTCCATTGGCTGAAACATTGCTTATGCACAGGCCATATGTACAGAATTTGATAGCTTTACTTGGGCCATAACACGTACATTAACGCGCATATCAACGTGCTATTTGTGCGCATTTCATGACAGGACTTCTAGTTTTAACTGTATATCAAACAAAAAATACAATGCTCATACACAGACATACAGACCCACTGTTTAGAGAACATGGTATTTTAAAATTTACAGACCTGTAAAACTCCAGATCTCTTTGTTTATGCATGACTGGTACAACAACATGCAACCTGAAAGCTTTGTGGACACTTTTAGAATTTACCAAAAACCCCTCAGGAATGGACACAAGACAGTCAGGTAAATTACATACATTAAAACCAAGAACTCATTTCTCTGCAAACTTTCCAATTCATACTTTCCCTAGGATGTGGAATGCATTAGAACCATCGATTCAAAATTCTTCCAGATCATTATTCAAAAATTCTCTAACAAAGCAATTCTTGAATTCATACTCTTTTCGCATCAGGTGCAATAATCCAGTTTGCCCCGACTGTAGGTCCTAGCTCTGTAATCTCATCCTAATCTATTAACTACCCCTAAATTGTTTCATTTTCTAAAAACGATGGAAAATTATTTTTATTTATATGGAAAGAACCATTTTAAAAATTAATCCATTCATTTTCTGTTCATTAACATAGCCGTTGTCAGGATTGTCTCACATTTTGCTTCTTTGTTTTTATTGGGAATGGTGGGAAGACAGCCCCAGTGGCTATGCCATCTCCCTGTAGTGCAACCTTGTATTTGAAATAATTGTATGTTGCTGTATTTAGTTTGAATTTGTATGCATGTTGTATTACAAAATAAAATCATTCATTCATTCATTGTGATAATTGGGAATATGTTAATTTCTGTTCCATGTATGCTGTAAGTATGTTTTCAATAAAAATAATTTGAGGTGTAGACTGTACTAAAGAACTGAGCAGTGGGTTAATGTGGCCCTCACAGTTAATGTATATGGCCCTCACATTTAACGTCTATCAACCAAATTTACCATGTTACAGTGAAATTATTCCAAAACGAGTCATTCAATCAAGTTACAATGAAATCCCTTCATAAATACGGCCGGTAGACTGAGCTAAAGGTTTTTGGGCTTCGAGTCTGTGTAGCCATCAAGGTTGACTGATAGCAACCAAAAGGGGACGTCCTCATCTAGACATTATACTGAGTCATCCTACCAAGTTACAACGAAATCCCTTCATAAATTCGACCTATGGTCTGTGCTAAAGGTTTTCGGGTTTTGGGCAGCCATCAGGGCTGAATGATCACGATCAAAAGGGGATGTTCTCATCTAGACATTATCTAGAGTCATCCTACCAAGTTACAATGAAATCCCTTCATAAATACAACCTGTAGACTGTGGTAAAGGTTTTCTGGCTTTGGGCCCCTGTAGCCTCACAGCTGACCAATCGCGACCAAAAGGGGAAGTTCTCATCTAGACATCATACGGAGTCATCCTACCACGTTACAATGAAATCCCTCCATATTAAATAAAACCTATAGGCTGTGCTAAAAGTTTTCGGGAGGGATCATAAACTATGTTTTTGAGACAAGATTTGTAAAAAAAATAACATTTGAATGGCGATTTTTGCAGATAGCACTGGCTGATTTTGGCTATTGTGTCGGGTAAACATCTGTTGATTAGCTTTGTGTAAGTACAGTTATTGCCCAAGTAAAGCTATCAAATTCTGTACATATGGCCTGTGCACAAGCAATGTTTCAGCCAATGGACCTCCGGGTAACCCGGAGGTCCATTGGCAGAAACATTGCATGTGTTTGCTGTGAGTAACTAGGAGAACCTGCCATGCTTTGGATGCCATTCAATATGGCAATTGCGCACAATTCCAACGCGCAATTAAGCCTAGATAAGCGCACTATTCGTGACAGGACTTCTAGTTTTAACTGTACAAGTCAGTGTTGTTTTGAAGAAAATGACTTATTTGATAAATGATTTTACACCACACCACACCACACCCCAGACCTGCCTGCTCTTTGATGCCGGGCCACGCAAAATTTTCACCAAGTTGAATGATCTAGTAGAAATGAATGGTGGAATGATGCTGAGCATCAACCAATCATCAGCTGTACAGGTGTTTTCATCTGCCTGAAGTATAGCTGCTCTGTTGGCCAATTATTGGCCAACAGAGCAGCTATACTTCCGGCAGATACAAACACCTATGCCGATGATTGACTTATGCTCAACATCATTCCACCATTCATATGTACTAGATCATTCAACTTGTCTCTGCCACAAATATTGATTATAGATGTCATACTCTTTTGCAGCATGCTAGCCCATGCCAAGATTAGGCTATAATTGCAACTAATTTGTATCTGAATTGCTGCAATACAGACTCACTACTATTGTTCCTAAGGTTTCATCTCTATTCATCAGGATATTGCCTATAGGCACAAGAAAATGGCAATGATACAACAGTTCATATATCAGCATAATTGCAATACATATAGATTGAGTTACCTGAATCAAATACAGGGGAATAAACGGTCGATAGGTTACCAAAGCTCAGAACAGGTTAATGATAAATGGGTTATGCAAAATTTTGAAAACGTCAGGCCTGTATACATGTACAGTGGAACCCACTTAATTGGATGTCTCTCAACTGAATTATCCTTTCAACCGAGAATAATTTCCAAACACAAAACCATATTCCGTACTTTCAGTACATATCTGACCTTTTAATTTAAAATATGTTATAGAGTTCACAGGCTTATTATAATGCGTTGGCAGGTTACGCTATACAGCACAATGGTAAACCATAAGAAAAATGGTATTGTGATGCTTCTCCACCTTCTCAGTTTTTATTATGCCAGTCATGCTTTTTCATGTCTTAACAGAAATTCCGCCTATACAAATATCAACAACTAACATGCGATCTCGGGAAGCGAAATCGCACATTAGTTATTGCCATTTATTTGGGCGGAAATTCCTTTAACCCTTTACCAAACAAATTGGCCGCATCCATAATATGCAAATTCAGTACAGTAGAATCCTCTTAATTGAATATCCATTTTGCCAGTGAAAATTATTCAATTAACAGGAGTATACAATTAACAGAGATTGGGTCAGTTTCCTGTGTTCTGGAGGAAAACTGAGCATTTATTCTATTATATCTTATTTGACAGAGCTCACAGAGCTCTGTCAAACAAGATATAATAGAATAAATGCCTGTATTGGATGTAGTGAGGTCAAAAAGGTTGATAAATAAGGGGAATTTGGTGCATGTCACAGTAATTTTTTCGACATATTACAAAAATTTATATACAATTAACCGGAGTTCACTCTACAACCCATATGCAATTAACAGATCAAATTTGTACTGAAGGTATGGTAAATGGTTTTGTGTTTGAAAATTATATTCATTTAACAGGGATATACAATTAAGAGATATCCAATTAAGTGGGCTCCACTGTAGTTGAAAAAATATTTTTCAAAATCAAAAAACTTTCAACAAAACCATATCATGTGATCCCTCGTTGGAACGAGCTCGTTCCAATGAGGGGTCACATGATATGGTTTTGTTGAAATTCTTTGAAAAATTTGAAAAAATTATATTTAAAATAATAAATTTTGATATCGTCAGCGTTGGGTAAAGGGTTAGGATAGAAATAGGGAAGTAGCAAGCTATTCTATTCATATCTGGATGCAAAACAACCTTTGAGCTGAGATAGTTCCAAAAGATTGGGAAATCTTTCTGGTAAAACATGTGAGATTAGAAATTTAAGAAAGGTATGTTGCATTACTTTGTTGTTACCTCCAGTTCATTTGCATATTTTACAACTGACATAACCCACATGTAACCAACATGTAAACGATCGTTTGCAGATTATTTCCTTGCCTGAGTATACTCCTGTTAACCGAACATAAATTATGAAATGTTTTGAGAAATTGCCTGGACAATCACAAATTCCTCATTTACTGATCCATTTAGCAACAGTAATATAATACACACATTTAATCAATTATATCTTGTTTGACAGAGCTCCATGAGCTCTGTCAAATAAAATATAATTGACAAAACGTTCAGGTTAATTCTAGAATACAGAAACGTGTCCTAATCCCTGTTAATTGAATAATTTTCACTAGCAAAGAGGCTATTCAATTAAGAGAGTTCTGCTGTACTGTTATATCTTTGTGAATGCAACCAGTACATTTTTATTTTTTTTTTAGCTAGAGTTTAAACTTTAAGGGATTTGTTCCAATTTTGGTTTGTTTCTTCTACATGTACATGTAGAACACATTTTGAAACATACAGTACAGCTGCCATGGACTGGTCACTTTCCACAGGTGGGCAATATTTCCACGGACGCAATAATATTAGATTCCAATCAATAACTGTAGGAACAATCATCAAAAATTTAATGAATGAAGCACCGGGTATAATCCGGTGCTTCATCAATTAAAATTTTCCTGATGAGGATTTAGAATTATCTGGTAAACGCATGCGTGGACCACACTGCCCACGCGTGGATTACTTCTAGTAAATGGCGACAGTATGGTATACAGTTAAAACTAGAAGTCCTGTCACGAACTGCGTGCTTATCTAGGCTTAATTGCGCATATGAATTGCGCGCAATTGCCATATCGAATGGCATCCAAAGCACGGCAGGTTCTCCTGGTTACTTATAGCAAACACGGGCAATGTTTCTGTCAATGGACCTCCGGGTTACCCGGAGGTTCATTGGCTGAAACACTGCTTGTGCACAGGCCATATTTACAGAATTTGATAGCCTTACTATGGTCATATCACGTAGATTAACACGCATATCGACATGCTATTTGTGCGCATTTGAGGACAGGACTTTTAGTTTTAACTGTAGGATTTTCGTGGTCTTGCTTACGGAAATTGCAGTACCTTGCCAGTGGCTTCTAGTGAAGTCTTGGCTGCCTGTATAAGCAGACTGCTAAGTCAGTGTTATCTTATTATGAAGGAGGAAAAAATAAGTAGAATTCTGAAAGTCTTTAACCCTTTACTTAACCCTTTACCTAACATGAAAAGCAGACGACACTTGCAAAAAAAATTCTTGAATAACTAAATTTTTTCATTTTTTGTCTCAAAAACATAGGTTATGACCCCTTGTTGGAACGAGCTCGACGAGCTCGTTCCAACGAGGGGTCATAACCTATGTTTTTGAGACAAAAAATGAAAATATTTTGAAAATTAATTGGCAATTTTTGAGAATAGCGCTGGACGGTTTTTACCATTACCATTGGGTAAAGGGTTAAGGACACTTCCAGAATCTGTGACAAAAATCAAATGAACATTATGTGGGAATCAAAGTTGATTCTCCATGTTTTCCTTGCGAGAATTATTTTTGAGAATTGATTCTGATTATCACATGTTGGGCTGTCACGATCAATCGATTAATCGATTGTTGATTGGTCACGGCGAAATCGATTAGTATTTTTCGTTGTCGAATAATCGGTAAATTGTATCCCGTTTTAGATGTTTAATAATTAAAAGAAACTTTGATGGAAAAAACTATTGTTTCTAAAGGTATTGAGTTAAGAACATCGATGTTAAACCTCAAGAAGCCGTTGGAAGCATTTGTCTTCCAGGTACATTCATCAAAGCTTTGAACCGTCAGTGTAATAATCAAGACCGGTCGGCAGTTGCGAAGATCGCAACTGCCGACCGGTCTTGATTATTACACTGACGGTTCGAAAGTTGAGAACATCGAAGCTTTGAATGTACCTAAAAGTTGATCGCCTTCGTTGTTTACTTGAGGTAGGGCAGCTGACTTGAACTCCATTTTTATCGACTTCAAAGAGAGGGAGAGGGGGTGGGGGTGATCTAGGTACGATTCATCAATTATTATCGATTATTAGCGATGATTAATCAATTCCTAAATTGAAAAATTGTGACAGCCCTACATGTACTCGCATGACTTTTAAGCTCCAGGATTGATGGATTCGACATCAAGCTGAAAAGCATCCATTAGTTATTTTCCAACACACATGAAGTAGATGTAGATGTATATGTACTGCATGATTGATGATCATCAGATTCATCATGTAATTTGAATCAATTCTTTGGTTATGAACTGAAATGGAAAATATTTATTTATTTATTTAATTAATGTATTTATTGGTGTTTAACCATTTAGCTGACAAATTAGCCACATCCATCTGTGTAATATACAAATTCAGCAGTTGAAAAAAATTATTTCAAAAAACATTTCAACAAAATCATATCATGTGACCCTTCAATGGAACAAGCTCATCGAGCTCATTCCAATGAGGGTGTCACATGATATGACTGATACTGGTGTTACAAGAGGAAAAAGTTAAGAAGCATCTGTGGTTTTTTATTTTTATTTTCATTTTTTATTGACATGGGCTTGGGATAGTCTCTGAGACTGCTAAGGCTTGCCCCAGTGCTCTATCCTGGCTCAGGTGTATCTGGGTCAAGGAATAGGAGTCCTAAAGAGACTACGTGGGGAGTAAAGAGCACTGATATGTCAAAATGACATTTGTGAATTCTCTTATATCTTGCTGCATTACAGAGCTTGCATTTTCACCAGGCCTATCAGCCCAAGCCTGGTAATCAGCCTTCAAACATTTCTCACCAGGCTGTCAAGCCAGCAAATGCATCTGCCAAAGTTTATGTAAACTGCAAAATCAGCCCTGAACAGTACAAATCAGGCCTGGTGGCCCTTTTTACCTGGCCGATTCATCAGCCTGGTCACGGATCTAAAATGCAAGCCCTGCTGCAAAAAATAAATGAATAACCACAAAATTTGTTGAGACTCGAAAAGAGAGAGAGCAAGAAATATACTGCATTTGCTAAGAATCCAAAACTCCTTCCACCCCTTTGCTTCACCTAGCTACAACCTACAATTTCATGAAGTGATACTTTTCGTTTAACATTTTTAAAAGGGTTGTGGCAACAGGTTGGGTCGGGGAAGGGCTGTCTAAATACATCAGACCCCATCTTCGTTCCCAAATTTCAGGACTCAAAATGTAAAATGCTGGGAAATCCAAAGCTCGGGCATGTAAATTAATTTATTTTGGGCACACAGTCTTACATTTACCTTAATTTGGACTCATTAAGAAAAGAAATAAAAGCCCTCTCCTGTTATGCTGTATTGCCATGCCTTTTTTGTGTTTCTATGGTCATTTCTCATTGTGATGGATGTTATTCTAAAATGTAGAACAGGCACAGAGAATTTATATCTTTTTCTTGATGTCTTCACACCTTCTTTAATTTGGGTACACCTGCAAACAGTGTGAAATTGGGGTAATCTAAATGGCTGCAAAGCAGTCAAATCTTTTGCATCATGCAACTTTTTAGATTCAAACTGATTATGAACAAAGAAGAGTTTTTAACCTCATTTAAAAAATATACAGACTGGAATGAGATTCTCAATTGTTAGTACAGTGCAGTTAAAACTAGAAGTCCTGTCACCAATACTGCGCTTATCTAGGCTTAATTACGCGTTGGAATTGCGCGCAATTGCCATATCGAATGGCATCCAAAGCACGGCAGGTACTCCTGGTTACTCACAGCAAACACATGCAATGTTTCTGTCAATGGACCTCCGGGTTACCCGGAGGTCCATTGGCTGAAACATTGCTTGTGCACAGGCCATATGTACAGAATTTGATAGCTTTACTTGGGCCATAACGAGTACATTAACGCGCATATCAACGTGCTATTTGTGCGCATTTCATGACAGGACTTTTAGTCTTAACTGTAAAAACTATAAGTCCTGTCATGAAATGCGCACAAATAGCACGTCAATCTGCACGTTAATCTACGCGTTATGACCAGAGTAACGCTATCAAATTCTGTACATATGGTCTGTGGAGGTCCATTGGCAGAAACATAACCTGTGTTTGCTATGAGTAACTAGGAGAACCTGCCGAGCTTTGGATGCCATTCAATACGGCAATTGCGTGCGATTCTTATGTGCTAGAAATCCTAGATAAGCACACAGTTCGAGACAGGACTTCTAGTTTTAACTGTAGTTGGAAAGTAGAAGGTGAAGCAGAAAATGCACTGGTCTTATATTCCAGAGATCCCAAGATCTGTCCCTGGGGAACATCTTGAGTTGTCCAAACACTCTGGCGGTATCACTTGTGGAGATGATGTTATCACAAAACACCATCATATCGAGTGGGCACAAGAAATGGCTGTTCCTTGTGTGGAGAGAGATACACTCTGTGCAGACTAAAGGTCACTTCATAGTACATGAACTTTGAAAAGAGCAAAGCTACGAAGTTACTGCTATGAGGGTCATCCCAAAATAACCATGCTACTGGGCCATAGAGAGACATAATATAAGTTGCATAACTTGCTTGCCCAATCCTTGTAAAATACAATAAGCTTGAAGCAAAACAACAAAAATTTTAATTCTAAACACGAGTCAAAACAACTTTCCAAGAAGAGATGATGGGTGTGTGCAAATAGACACAGCCAGTGACCTGTACAACTGCCTTTCAGTAAGAGTTTGTACAGACATTGAATAGAATGTAATAATCAATTAAAAATATATTTGATTTATTTATGCTTCAAAAACTGCATTACCAAGAAATAAATTAATCTTTTGAGTTTTTTTCTCTGGCAGATGATTTACAAATGTAGCAAGTCTTGTTGCGTATTTGCAAAACATATTTTCTGTTTAAGGCCATTTGCGTATCAGTGTGGAGGAGTTCATTTGGCATTTGGAATCAGTAATAAATGGTCTAGAAAACTGTTGGTTTCTTTTTCAACAAAGCAGAGTGCCTATAATAATTATATACAAACTCAAAATTGGTCCACTATTGCCAAATTGTCTGGAACTGCCACAACAAATGAAATGTCCAGGCACACAGCCTGGGTTCTATAGATGGGCCTACATCCTCCTCAGCTCCCACCACAGTACCTGATATACACATTTTTTCTACTGTTGAGCAAATAACAAGCTAACCCAGTGCAAATCTTTTAGAGAAGTGACTTTCAGTGCAATTAACTATGTCCTAGATTTATTCCATTTTATATTCAGCGACATTAGCCAATTTTCTTAGGGCACAAGCAGAATATTTGGAAGGCTGTTGTGGGGATCGGGGTGGTGGGTGTGCTTGTACATTCCCAGGAAATTTATTCCAAATTCTGCACTCAGAGAGCAAATCTGAGGTTGCATATGTAGGCCAATATTGGAGACGAGATTGGGGCTCTGTATCTGTATTTGTACAGCAACGGATCCTTTCAGATATATGCATGCTGGGTGGACTATGGTGTTGCATTGATGTTGTCACATGCACTGTCTTGCAGACTGTTCCATCCAAGGATTGAATGAACAAAGAGCAAGGGTTTATACTGCGGCATCACTGCTCGTATCTGTCTGAATGACCGCTAGTTAATACACTCCTGGTTTTCGATTAGGTTGTGTGACTTAAAGCCTGGGAATTTCCTTACCTTAATTTTTCTACCCACTTTTTTGTATGTATGTATGTCTTCTGAGTACATGTATATAGCTGGCACCAGCTCGTCCACTACCCACCAACCCATTCAGCCCATCCTACCAAAGTGACTAATTCTGTATTGTAAAAGTTAGTTTAAACATATTTTATTTGCCATACAGTTAAAACTAGAAGTCCTGTCACGAACTGTGCGCTTATCTAGGCTTAATTGCGCGTAGGAATTGCGCGCAATTGCTATATCGAATGACACCAAAAGCATGGCAGGTTCTCCTTGTTACCCATAGCAAACACAAGCAAAGTTTCAGCCAATGGACCTCCGGGTTACCCGGAGGTCCAATGGCTGAAACTTTGCTTGTGCACTGGCCGTATGTGCAAAATTGGATAGCCTTTCCATCGTCATAACACGCAGACTAACGCGCAAATCGACGTGCTATTTGTGCGCAATTCAGGACAGGACTTCTAGTTTTAACTGTAAACGCAAAAGGATCAGAGAACAAGTTATACAGCTTAAACAAACTCCTTTCCCGTACAAAGAATAACTAATTATAATGTGGCAAGAACATAAAACAAACTGATTACACAAAATACAAACGAAATATGAACTGATAATTTAGAGAAAAGAAGAAGTGAAAAGAAGATGAAAGGTGAAGGGTAAAAAGGTGAACAGGCTATCATCAAGTAGCATACCTTGATGGCAGAGGGGGTGAATTGTTGTCTCGAAAAGACTATTGGATGTGATTCCCCGTTTCGTAGTATAGTGCTGGTCAAGAAAAATGCCCGCTAGTGATTATGAAAGATTGTACTTTTTGAAATAATAAAACATTCTGTGATGCCGACAAATTTGTAATTCCATAGAGCAAATCATTAACACCAGTTATATTGCAGAAAGTGATGGCATTTATCATTACCTGCCTCTGGGTATTTTACTTAGGACGATTAAAAATGTTAAAGTTGCAGTGGGCCATGTTGCCCCCCCCCCCCCCCCCCCCCCACCTCCCTACCATTCTGGCACTGTTATCTGAATTGTGAACTTGTTTGAACAATTGCTGGGAATATGCAATTGGCTAAAGCAACCATTTAACAGCTACACAAGTTTTGGGTTTCTAATACCAGAGGGTGTATCTGTATCTGAATATATACGTCCAAGTGACCAATTATGGTTTAACAGGGTGTGCATACTGTTTATTGCGTAGTGCTTTTTGTTTTGTTCTCAGAGTCCAAAGAAGGGACAAAGTCACCTGATGTTGTAATTAAACATTTTTTTTCCTGTTCATGTGGTTCCAATCTATCACTGTTCCCACAAGAAAGAATGTCTTGTTTACTTTGTGTTGTTGGAACTACGAAGCGTTTCGTATTTTTAGTTACTCTCCTCCTCCCTGTGAGTTAGAGGAAACAACTACTGTTTTTAGTGTAATGTGAGCATTCGTCGAAATTGTGCAATATCATGGGCATAACTTAAGGTGCTATATAAGTAATGGAATTTTGTTTATTTTGAAAATTCTCACCTCTGATATTCCTTCAATTTAAATTAAATATACACAAACTGTACATCAAAATAAAGATTGAGACATATAGAACATGAAACACGGGTGAAATCAACTCATAGAGTTGACCGTAGGCACCACTGGTTCCTGGAAGTTTGCTACCGTATTCGTACCAGAACTGATAATTTAATAATATTTCACAAGAACAACTTGTGGCCAAATGTGCTTTACATATCCAAGAACAAAGCTAGGGTATCAAAATTCTTCAAAACACAGCGACAGAGCCGCATGGGTGCAAATTCCAAAACCTTCGCTTTTGTTTACATATGAATTAACTTTCGATTTCCGTTCGATGTCATCGGACGGAAAAAGCATTGATATACAACGCCGTCTAAAATGAAATAATGAGAAAGATCGCCTTAATACAGTATACTATTATTATATAGAGACTGCACAGTTGCCATACAGTACTGGACTGGTCACTTTCCACGCGTGGGCAATATTTCCACGGATGCAATAATATTAGATTCCAAACACTAATAAAAGGAATAAACATCAAAAATTTAATTAATGAAGCACCGAGTACAACTAGAGATGAGACGATTAATCAGTGTAACACAGGCGCTTGGCCGATAAGCACCCATCGGTTCACCATCAGCACTCGATGGTTCAACATCGGCCCTCGCCGAATGTCTGAAACTCAGTGAAAGTGAAAGTGTTATGGATGATCTGTAATGAACTTTCTTCCCCTTCGTGGGACAACCAGTGGCAAGCGATCGGTACGTCACTCGTCTGTTACTGATATCAGGTAAGTGATGGTTCATGAAAGAAAAGGAAGAATATTATATTAAAGATTTTGATTGTGTAACTGTGTACCGAGTTGTTTTTATCCATCATGTGAATACAGACGCTCTTCACTGCCCAAACTGTACTGCATTCTGCAAAATGTCGTAATATTTCTTTCAACCACGCTCATCGTCTCATTAAATATATAATGGCATTCTTTATTCCCATATTGGACAGATAATTCCTCCATATTAGTAATCTGTGTTAACTGTGAGAGGTTTGGATGCAATAAGTTTAATATCGGGCTTCAGGGTGGGATTTATCAACACAAAGCCACTGAATTTTTTCTCATGTTGAAATGTGTGGAGCACGTGATAAAAATAGATAATGCAGTGCAACGTCATGACACATGTGACACAATCCCATCTATGGGTTTATCGAAAAGAAACTCCCACTTTAAAATGTGTGGTTCCAACGACGGCTTTTGATAACTTCTCGACTCAGTTGTTAGCTGTTTATTTTAAATCCAAAATATACTGCACTGATGGTGCTTCATTGACATAAAATTAACCCTTTGATGTCTGTTATTTAACTTATTTAAGTGAGTATTAAAAGTGTGTTATCTTCTGGGTTGATGGGGATTAATGGCACGTAAATTAAATTCTGATTACTGTAAATCAGCCAGCTTCTGCAGTAAGCTTGAATAATAAAGAAACTATCTGACATTGGTATCGGCCAATTGTTGTCTAAAATAATCGACATTCGTCTGATGGGGCATTTTACTAATCGACTCATCTCTAAGTACAACCCAGTGCTTCATTAATTAAAATTTTGCTGATGATGATTTTTGTTGTCTGGTAAACGCATGCATGGACATCTCTGCCCACGCATGGATTACAACCAGTCCACGACAACTGTACTGTATTCAATGCAAGATATCGTGATACCTGTTGAAATTTCTTAGAATTATGATTTTGTTTTTTGATGGAAATTCGTGGTATTGAGTGATTTGAGCATGTCTGTCGAACATGGAAACCATCTTCAATAAAAATGCAGACAGTGTTGTCCTTTTCCAAACTGCAGTCCTATAGTTGAAACTAGAAGTCCTGTCAAGAAATGCGCACAAATAGCACATTGATATGCACGTTAATGTACGCGTTATGGCCCAAGTAAAGCTATCAAATTCTGTACATATGGCATGTGCACAAGCAATGTTTCAGGCAATGGACCTCCGGGTAACCCGGAGGTCCATTGGTAGAAACATTGCATGTGTTTGCTATGATTAACAAAGAGAACCTGCCGTGCTTTGGATGCCATTCGATATGGCAATTGCGCGCAATTCCAATGCGCAATTACGCCTAGATAAGCGCACTATTCGTGACAGGACTTCTAGTTTTAACTGTATCAGTATTGCTGCACATGAATGAAAGTGTTTTGAATGCCTAGCTTTGTTATTGAATATCTGAAGCACATTTGGCCACGAGTTGTTCTCGCAAAATATTAGTTTATTATCCGTTCTGGTACGAATATGATAGCAGACTTACAGGAACCAGTGGTGGCTGCTGTCAACTCTATGAGTTGATTACATGTGTTTCGTATTCTATACATCCCAACCTTCATTTTGATGTATAATTTGTGTTTTTTAATCTGAATTTAAGGAATATCAGAGATGAGAATTTCAAAATAAACAAAATTCCATTACTTATATAGCACCTTAAGGGCCTATATAAGTAAGGAAATTTTGAAAATTCTCACCTCTAATATTCCTTCAATTCAAATTAAATATACACAAAATGTATATCAAAATGAAGGTTGGGATGTATAGAACACAAAACACGTATGTAATCAACTCATAGAGTCGACTGTAGGCACCACTGGTTCCTGGAAGTCTGCTGCCGTATCCGCACCAGAACTGATAATCTAATACACAAAAACAACTTGTGGCCAAATGTGCTTTACATATCCAAGAACAAGCTAGGGGATCAAAATTCTTCAAGACACGGCGACAGAGCTGCATGGGGGAAAATTCCAAAGCCTTTGCTTTTGTTTACGTATGAGTATACTTTCGATATCCGGCAGACGCCATCGGAAAAAGTATGTAAAAACAACGCAGTCTAAAATTAAATAATGAAAAAGATCGCCTTCATACAGTATACTGTTGTTAGATAGAGATTGCACAGTTGCCATATTCAAGGCAAGGTATCATGATACCTATTGAAATTTCTTAGAATTACGATTTTGTTTTTCGATGGAAATTTGTGGTATCGAGTGATTTGCGCATTTCTGTCGAGCATGGAAACAGTCTTCAATAAAAAATGCAGACATTGTTGTTCTTTTCCAAAATGCAGTCCTGTCACTGCACTCGAAAGTGTTATGAATGCCTAGCTTTGTTATTGAATATCTGAAGCACATTCGGCCACGAGTTATTCTTGCGAAATATTATTAAATTATCAGTTCTGGTGCGAATACGATAGCAGACTTCCAGGAACCAGTGGTGCCTGCTGTCAACTCTATGAGTTGATTACATGTGTTTCATGTTCTATACATCCCAACCTTCATTTTGATGTATAATTTGTGTATATATTCAATCTGAATATGAGAGGTGAGAATTTCAAAATAAACAAAATTCCATTACTTATATAGCCCCTTAACTTAAGCACCTATATAAGTAATGGAATTTTGTTTATTTTGAAATTCTCACCTCTCATATTCCTTCAATTCAGATTAAATATACACAAATTATACATCAAAATGAAGGTTGGGATGTATAGAACCTGAAACACGTATGTAATCAACTCATAGAGTCGACTGTAGGAACCACTGGTTCCTGGAAGTCTGCTACCGTATTCGCACCAGAACTGATAATAAAATAATATTTCATCAGAACAACTTGTGGCCAAATGTGCTTCATATATCCAAGAACAAAGCTAGGCATTCAAAACACTTTCGAATACAGCGATAGGTCTGCATTTTGGAAAAGGACAACACTGTCTGCATTTTTTATTGAAGATGGTTTCCATGCTCGACAGACATGCGCAAATCACTCGTTACCACGAATTTCCATGAAAAAACAAAATCGGAATTCTAAGAAATTTCAACAGGTATCATGATACCTTGCATTGAATATGGCAACTGCGCAATCTCTATCTAATAACAGTATACTGTATGAAGACGATCTTTTTCATTATTTGATTTTAGACGGCGTTGTTTTTACATGCTTTTTGTGTCCGATGATGTTGGCCGGAAATCGAAAGTATACTCATACTTAAACAAAAGCAAAAGCGTTGGAATTTTCCCCAATGCAGCTCTGTTGCCGTGTTTTGAAGAATGTTTATCCCCTAGCTTTGTTCTTGGATATGTAACGCACATTTGGCCACAAGTTGTTTTCGTGAAATATTATTAAATTATCAGTTCTGGTGCGAATACGGCAGCAGACTTCCAGGAACCAGTGGTGCCTACAGTCGACTCTATGAGTTAATTACACATGTGTTTCGTGTTCTATACATCCCAACCTTCATTTTGATGTACATTCTGCGTATATTTAATTTGAATTGAAGGAATATCAGAGGTGGAAATTTTCAAAATAAACAAAATTTCATTACTTATATAGGCCCTTAAGCATTACGTAATTAGCTGCCCGCGGCAGTCGGGGGGGGGGGGGAGGGGGTGTGTCTTCCGAGACATTTTTTAGTTTGCCCTTCAATATCCGATTCTCGCCTGGTCTGGAATGGCAGTCACAGTGACGTTAGTCGAATTGAATGGTGTATAGTATAAGTCACTGTTACTGTCAGTGAATTCTGTGGTCTTTAGTTTTGGCCAACAGCAACACTCGACAACAGTGTTGGCAACACTACACAATCGCTGGCCCTGTTCTTATATAATTATTTTCATAATATGCACTAAAATGCCACAGGTCAACTATGTATTCTGTGAAGCTTACTTTATTGTCTACGTCTGTTGAATACGATTGGTGACATATAATTTTCTCATATTGGTGAGATTTTCACACCTTTCAGGAAGCGATATAATAATTCAGGTGTAACCTCAACCATTTTCACAGGATTCTCAGCTTATCGTATTTTTAACCAATTAAACACACCGTTATATTTATAAGAAAGAAAGGTCGTTAATGATTGGTGAACAAAAATTTAAAGTGAGGGAGATAACTTTGTTCATACAACGAGACCTTTGGTCAAGGAAAGAACTGTTCAGTGGGTCACGAAAATGTTTCTCCTAAAATCAATATGCGTCATCAGTTTCGAACTTTAGAATTATACCACATTTTAATTAATACTGAATAATTTACCAGATTTACGTTGTACAAACACATTCCAATGCGTAGACTATAAGTTATATTGGTCGATATCAGCAATATTCAACTTTCTGCGGTGTCAACTGTCATGCAGGCATGCAAGCGTTTCATGGGAGTTGTGGGAATTGAGGACCGGCGCAATGACATAATCGTTTGCGGAGATGTTCGCACAGCCAAAAGGCATGTCCTATATTTTGGAGGTGATGTACAGGTACAGCTCTTTTGTAATTCATCTCGGACACTTCTAGACGGTGCATTTTATGCCCCCGCCATGGAATAGGGCGGGGCATAGGCCTATATAGTGACATCATGTTGCCCTTGTCCGCCCGTCATTCCGAAATAACCGTTTTCCGTACTCCCTTTTTAGCTCAACTTGATAACGTCAAGTATGGGCTATTGAGATGGTTTGCGATCCGTCGTCTGTCCGTCCGTACGTTCTTCTTTCCTGTCACAATTCCTTTAGCACACCCTACACCATAGGTCATATAGCTCTCACCCTATCAGTTCCAAATTTCGTACGTGGCTTTGGAGCAATGTCTAGATGGGAGGTATCGATTTTTCAGAATTTCGATGAAAAGCATAGCCGCCATGCAGCGGCTCTTTAGATTTGGCATATAAATTGTCAACAATTCCATTGGCACACCCTACGTACAGGCAGCATCTCTCATCCGATCTTTTTCCAATTTCAAATGTAGCTTTGGTGTGATGTCCAGATAGGGGCTATCATTTTTTTTCAGAATTTCGTTAAAAAACATGGCGACCAGCGACCATCTTGGAATTGTCAATTGCATTAGCACACACTACAGGCTGCACTCCTCACCCGCTCTTTCTCAGATTTTATGTGTGTAGCTTTAGCGTGATGTCTAGATGGGAACTATAAACTATTTCTGAATTTCGTTGAAACACAATGGTCACCAGCGGCCATCTTGGATTCGGCATATAAATTGTCAACAATTCCATTCGCACGCCCGACAGGCTGCACCTCACATCCGATCTTTTTAAAATTCTATATGCAGTTTTAGTGTGATGTCTGGATGGAACCTATTATATTTTTCTGAATTTCGTTGAAAAATATGACCGCCATTGATCGTCTTTGATTTGGCAGAAAAATTGTTAACATTTCCTTTCGCACACACACCCTGTGTGGTCCATCGCTCACTCGATCATTTTCTTTAATTCATTTATGCTTCATTAGTCCTGCACTGCAGTGGGGGTGTAATTGCCTTCCGCAATAACTCTCGCTTAGCTCAACTAAACAACGTCAAGTACGAGCTATTGGGCTGGTTTGCGACCCGTCGTTCATACCGCTGTCCGTCCAATATTCCTTTAACACACCATACAGGCCGTATCGTTCACCTGGTCAGTTTCAAGTTTCATACGTGGCTTTGGGGTAATATCCAGATGGGAGCTATCGAATTTTTCCAAATTACGTTGAAAAACATGGGCGCAGAGGGCATCTTGGATTTGTCACATAAATTGTAAACAATTTCATTAGCACACCCAAAAGGCCGTATCTCTCACCCGATCATTTTCAAAATCCATATGTGGCTTTGGTGTGATGTCTAGATGGGATCTATCAAATTGTTCTGAATTTCGTTGAAAAACGTGACCGACAGTGGCCATATTGGATTTGTCATTTGAATTGTCAAGAATTCCATTAGCACACCATACAGGCCGCACCACTCACCCAATCTTTTTCATTTTTTTTGTAGCTTTGGTGTATAAACAATTACATTAGCTAGCACAGCCTACAGGCCGTATCTCTCACCCAATATTTTTAAAATTTCGTATGTAGCTTTGGTGTGATGTCTTTTAGGGCTGAAAAGGTTGGCTCATTTTCGTAACCGACTAACCAAGAGCTATAACCGGATAATAATAGTTGGCCAGCCGCTGATTTGTCGCGGTTCTCGGACGAGAAGGCCTTGGTTACCCCTGAACTCCCAACTGCCTCCCTGTTCCCACGCTTCTCCTCTCCTCCCAACATTCGGAGGCGAACTGCTTGATGACATCCCTTGCCCCATTCTTCCCAATCTCTCCGATTAGCACATTAACCCTCTCCTTTGAGTCTCCCCCTAACCACATGTCCTTCATTCTTCCATCCCACTTCCCCATTATACTCCCAGTGAATACTTTGGGCATTCTAGAAGGAAGCGTTCCAGGGTCTCCACCATGCCCAAGTTACACATCTGGCACTCCCTTTCACCGTCTTTCCCAATTTTTCCCCTCAGCTCCAGGGATCGCGACCTCAGCTTGAACAGCAGTGACCCCCCCAAAGGTGCCATCAAGGTACTCTTCAAAACCTGGCCTCTCTTTATCACGCAGGCCACCCAAAGACCTCTTTGATTTGACCCCCTCTCGCCAATTACGGTTACAATCCTCCATGACCCTTTCTCTGACGATTTTTTTACCCTGGTTTGCCCCAACGTCCAGGTCCGAGATCTCCAATGAGGAGTTCTCTACTAGCTCCCTCACTTGGACCATCCACCCCGTTTTGATATTTGAGTTGAAAATTCGCAGGAAAATTACTTTACACCATCGGCTGTCGGGGAGATTCACCAAATAATTAAGATAACCGAGTTTCAACAGGTCTTTCCTGTCCTTGATCCTCATCCACCCAAGCTCACCCCTGATTGCTTCTAGCTCTGCGGCATTACTCGACCCCGTTATCCATCGGCCTGCATCATTCTGTAAGATTTCCAAGCTCTTTACGGCCGTCTGGTTTAGGGGTACCACTTCCGTACCGTATGTTATACTTGGCAGCCCCACCATTTCCCAAATGGTTTTCCCCACGAAAACCTTATTGAAACTGTTTCTCCCTATAACTTTCATTTGGTTAAGGATTCGCTTCCCCTTCAGAATCAATTTATTTGTGTGGTTTCGGTAGATGCCTCTTCCTGTAATGTTTATATTTACCCCCAAATACTCGTAATCACCTGTCTCTCCTACACTAAGAAGTTTGCTGCTCCCTTCCGGAATGCAGAACTCACCCACTCTCCACCTTCGAGTGGGGTCCACTTTGCGGCCCACAGGTATAACTTTGCTTTTGCTTTCATTAAGTTCGAGTCTCCATTTGCTCCCATATTTTCCAACAATTCCCAGCATTTTCGTTAGCCCCTCTTCGCTTTCTGACACTAGAACCATATCGTCTGCAAAAAATAGCCCTGGGATCTTCAAGTCCCCAACTGCTACCCCCTCGTCGCTACGCAGGAGTTCATCTCCTAAACCTTTGATGTACAATGCAAACAGGATTGGCGAAAGGATACACCCCTGTTTTAGGCCTATCTCCATAGGCACACGTTTTGTTGTAATGTTTCCCAGGCTAAGTTCACTCTGTACATCTTTATATAATGCTTTCATAATTCCAACAAACTCGCCTCCTAAGCCCAGAGCCTCCAACTTGCGCCACATACCCTCCCTCCATACTCTATCGTATGCCTTTTTGACATCCAAAAAGGCCATAAACATCTTTTTCTTTTTTGCTTTCACGGATTCTATCATTTGGGATAGCGTGAAAAGATGGTCGGTTACTCTCCTTCCCTTCCTGAAGCCATTCTGGATTTCTCCCAAAAAACCCTTCTCCTCAATCACCTCCTCTAGTCTCCCATAAAGGACTTTACAGAAAACCTTTCCAATGTTGCTACTGACAGAGATCCCTCGATAGTTATCCAAAACGTCTTTTTCCCCCTTTTTGTGAATAAATGTCACTTTGCTTTCCCTCCACTCCTTTGGGACCTCTTGTTTTTTTATCGCCAAATTGAATAGGGCAGTTAGGCTTTCCAAGAGTTCCTCTCCCCCTTTTTTGATAAACCCGTTTGGAATTTCGTCCACCCCTTCCGCTTTTCCATTCCTCAATTTTGAGATCAACCTTCGCACCTCCTCAGTTTTGATTTCGCTGCACACGAAGTCCGAGAGATTTTCCTCGACCTGGTTCGGACACTCCGGTGGGTTCCCCCATGCCCCATCGCTTATCGTTTACCTTTTCCTAGTGCTTGACTAGTTCTAATGCGATTTGATCTCGCTCTTCTGTAACTCTGCCATCTACTTTAATGCTCTGTTGGTTATTCACTTTGTTACGTTTGTTCACCCATTTCCAAAATACGCTCGAACTCGACCCCCCTGTCGTTCTTATCGTCCTAATAAGACTGCTATTTCGCACTCTCCGGTTGTCGTCTTTAATCTTGTTTACTTTATTTGTTGGTATTCTTCCTTTGCTACCATGGCCTCATTGCTTTCCACCCCCTTAAGTTTTCTATTTCTCCTGTATGCAGCACATTTAGCTTTTCTAACCTTTATGGTCCTTTTCAGTTCTTCGTTCACTCTGTCCCCAAGTTCCCGTGTTGGCACCCTAATCTTTCCTACACTTTCCTTCCCTGGCTCCACTAGGCTTGCAACTATGGCGTCGCCCATCTTCTGGACACTACCCCCTTGTGTACGGCTGCAAGATTTGGTTTCAGTTTTTCTTCGAACTTCGCCCAGTCGGCATCCTTTTTGAGTTCCCAGATCTCCTTGAAGCTTCCTTTCTTTTTCTCTAGGTTTTTGGCCCTCATCGCCACTGTAATCAAGTTGTGATCACTATCCAACTCCATTTTGCCCTCATCATCCACTTCTACCCTTATCACCTCGCTCCATAAATTCATATCTGTGAGAATGTAGTCAATTATTGATTTTCTGTCGTTTCTCTCCCAGGTCCATTTCCCCTTACATCTAGCGTCCCTGTTCAGAATCTTCAGACCGAGCTCATTTGTGAAGTTCAACAGCTTCCTTCCATTCCTGTTGACTTTCTTGTCCCCACCCTCTATGCCTTCTTCCTTGTCACCTATGTGTCCATTAAAGTCGCCCATCAGAATTATACCGAGCCCCCTGTTTTCTAGTTCAGTGATATTGGACCTTAGTGTTGAGTATATCGAGTCATTCCACTCGGGTTTACTTCCCTCCACCGCACAGTACACAATCCCAAGGGCAATACTTTTGTTTCTCAGACTGATCTTTACCCATCCAATTTCTTTTGACACATCAGCCGAGGTGATGATATCTTCCAGATCTGTAATCAGCGACGGTTTTAAATCCTCTTTAATGTACATGCCTACTCCTCCCCCCTTTTTCTGGCCTTCCGTTCGCCCTACACCTATCCACACACACCCGCTTACTTGGTCTACCCGTTCCTCGTGTCTTACCCACGTCTCGCTTAAGCCCATGACATCAAACTCCTCTGCCTCGATCAATGTAGCAATTTCACTTACTTTCCGGTGGAGACCCTGGATGTTGCTATAACCCACTTTCAGGGTACCGAGGTTCATTGGCTTCCGCCTACTGGGCCCATTGTTTTCTGGTGCTAGTCTTGGTAAACTTATTCTGTCCCCCTCACTCTTGTTCACCCCACCTATGTCCACTCTCGTTATATTTGCCTCTGACCTCCCACCCCGCACCTCTCCAAAAAAGGCTCTGCTACCCGTAGAATTTTATCCCCTAATACCCGTTTCCCCGCCCTGCTAAGATGAAGCCCGTCACGCCCGTACATGCTCCCATTGCCCCAAAACGTGTCCCAATGGTCGATAAAGGGAATTCCCAGATCAACACAGTAGTCCTCTAACTCTTCATTTAGCGCCAAAATCCTTGAGTTTCGTTCGTCCCCACCTCCAAGGACAGGAAGGACCCCGGATACGACTACCCTTGCATTCCTACTTAGCATTTTGCCGACTAAGCCTCTATACGACTCCACCAAACTTACTGACCTTCTCTCCCTGATATTGTTGGTCCCCACATGGACCACCACTACCGGTTCCGGTCCTGACCCTGCCACAATGCCATCTACCCGGTCCCTGAGATCCTCCACCTTCGCCCCCGGAAAGCACAAGACTGTTCGATTGGAACTATCAGGACCACAAACTACATTGTCAATCCCACGTACAATGCTGCTCCCCGCTACAACTAATTTTCTTCTTCTGGCCCCAGTTCCTATATCATCTGCACCTCCTCTCGTTTTGCAAGCTCCTGGTCCCCTCTTTATCCGGTTATCTGTGGCCATTATTTCATCGAATATATAGGAAATGGAAATCAGTACTTTCAAACTATTCCGTGGTGTGTATACAAACGAATGTTGTCGGGTACTCGTTCGTTTGTATACACACTACGGAATAGTTTCTGCGATTACTCATGGAAACTGCCGATTATTAACGAAGTCTTGAAGAACGCCAAAGTCGATTATTTCTCAATACATACTGCGCGACTTCGCTGTGTAATCTATCACAGAGGAGACGCGGCAGATTTACTACGTTTTAAACGTGGAATGACGATCACCATCGATATTTTGGATAACTGGTTAACGGTTTTTCTAATCGGTTAGGTAGCTAAACTGGTTTCAAGCCGATTATCCTGGTTAACTATTTCAGTACTAATGTCTTTATGGGAGCTATCTAATTTTTCTGAATTTTGATGAAAAACATGACCGCCAATGGCCATGTTGGATTTGGCATATAAATTGTCAACAATTCAATTGGAACACCCTACCGGCCGCATCCCTCACCCGATCTTTTTGAGATTTCATATGTAGCTTTGATGTGATATCTTTTCTGTGGAAACTTGAGTGAATGACTTGGCATTACTGGAATTTTATATATAGTTCAGTACCTTCTTGGTCAAGTTGGGCTGTAGTGTATTTGGCACTTTTATTACCGTACATTAAGACAATTGTCTGGTTTCTGGTACCTGGGTTCAGTGGCGGCGCCATGGGGAGGGGGGTGGGATTGGAGGGTATTACTTACCCCTCCACTTTTTTCGCCAAGCGTAGCAAAAAAGTACAATACTATCATTTTAATTTTTGTATTGGACGTCGCGGTGTAATGGTGGATATGCTTAATTCCATATTCCCAAGTGCACTAAATCAGAGAAGTTTTTAAATTATGTTCGTGCCCCCCCCCCCCCCCCACACACACACACACATTAGCTGCAATCAACAAACAAGAGCCGAGGGCCTAAATTGCAACAAGGCGTGCCGCGTTCAATTGGTCTGAAACATACCGCTTAAGAGTATTCGAGGAATGCCAGAATCGAGAGCGTGCAACGCATCCGTTTGGAATGCAGCCTACTTTCATTTTCGATTTGAGTGTCGTTTGGTGCTTTGTGCTCGCACTTTATAACAGCGTTCTTCCGTTAAAATGTCACCATGTACGACGTTTTCTATAACTTAAAGACCTAACCAATAAGTTTCAAATTGATAAAACTGTTTTAATTTAATTGTCTGAGAATGCTCCAGAGAACACCATTTACAACGTAAGTTTTAAAAATTTTCTTAATTTTAGGAGGGGACACCCCTCCCAAAACTCACTCCGGCTCGGCGCTGCGCGGCGGGTAATACCCTACTGTACCCCCTCACTTCTGTAACTCTGGCGCCGCCACTGCCTGGGTTTGGTACGTGAGTTCGAGTTTGGTCCTGGTCGGATGATTTTTCGCGGAGTGATTGACCGTGAACTTCCGAAATAACAGTTTATTCTTGACAATTTTTCACCATGCATCGAGATAATTGGCTAATTTCTGGTATGTGATTTTGTCACGGGGACTTAAAATCGAGTTGGTGTTTGGGCTCGGTCAGATGATTTTTCAGTTATTGTCATTGAAATTCCGAAATAAAAGTTTTCCGGACTTTTTTCCCACCACACATTGCGATACATACATTGACTGATTTCCGGTATGTGGCTTTGTAATGGGTACCTACAGATTGTGTTCGAGTTTGGTCCCGATCGGATGATTTTTCGCGGTTTTTTAACTTTCTTTATCACGTGAAAACTCGGAGAATCAGTTTTCCCGACTTTTGTGATCTTGGTGGCACACGTGTCGTACTGATTCTTCTACATGTAGGTTTTTTTGAAAATGTGATAGGACTAGACAATGTCATAAACTATCCCACCACCGTGTTGGTTCAACAGAATAGTTGTACTCAGCCTTCTGAAAATTATCGTTGAAAATAATTGTCGCTTGAAAAGTAATTAACCATTTGGACAGTTATAGAAGTCGATTGCACCTAACGATGGACGCCCCCACACCCGATCAAAGGGGTGAACGGGGAAACCAAAGAAAAAAAAGCCACATGTATAAATAGTTCCAACAAATTCGTACTTTCCATTGTACATACATGATTGTGGGCCCGAATTTCACACTGAGCACTTCTTTTTCTTTTCCCATCACTCGCTTTCAACACCATCACGCAAGGTCATTCTCGATAATGCCGATTTGCGGAAAATCTGTAGTGCATCGTAGGATTTACCCAGTGACGTAGCTTAGGGGGCGGACTGAGGGGGGCACATCTCCCCAAATTTCAGTCATGCTCCCCCCCCCCTCCCTGATGTGGCCTAATTATTGTTGCCTTTTCACAACTTATAAATCATGGACACGAACAGACTCAGAGTCAAGGAAATTGAGTTTTTGTTGTCTCGAATTTCAATATATTTCCCGGGGGAGGCCCGAGAGGGGTGTTCCCCCTCCTATGCTCGCCCCATCTATCTCGTCGCTACGTGGCTCGGATGATGCTGTGCATCCTATTCTGTATGCACCCCTAGTAGTTCAGTGATCTGAACATTGCGGCTACCCCCTATGTGGGGGTAGCCGCTACGTTTTAGATCGCTGAACTAGCCCCCCCCCCCCTAGGTATTACCCTCCCACCCCCCTGACTTTGATATCCTGGCTACGCTCCTGCTTTACCTTCCCAACAAATGACTGACAACCGAGCTAGTATACTCTAAACAGGGGTGTCGTGAAGAAAACCCGATTCGTCCTCACTGTAATAACCAATGTCGCGACTGCTAAAAAATTCCAACATCAAGGCATTCCTCAATGCCGAAGTTGGAATGTCAGTAAGTCAGGATTATAGTTTTAAAAACCCTCGAGACTAGTTAGAAATTCAGTTGTGAATAAATCGGGGGCGTAGCTGAGATTTCCCATTGAGGTGGTGGGGGAGGCATAATTTGTTTGCGGTGCCAGGTCGATATATGCGCAGGCATATCCGAAGGCAGTAGGCCCGAAGTGGGGTGGGTATGACCCTCTCATCGGTGGGGGTTCGTGGGCTCCCCGAACCCCCACCAATGGGAGAGTCATACCCACCCCTCCCAGGCCTACGGTATCCTCCCATTTTGGGGGTGAGGGCGGGCTCCCCTAAGGAAATTTTGAAAATCAATGCCCTGAAACTGAATCTGGGACCCTCTGGTGCTTTAACTTTCCCATTTTGTTGGGGGAACTGTAGTGTTTAGGAGGGGATGCCCACAGACCCCCTCCGCATGGCTACACCACTGGAATAAATAAAGTATACATGTACTAGTTGTGATATAACGTCTTATTTATTTTACACGAACCGCACCGGTACTGCAAATTGGTCACCCCCCCCCCCCCCCAACAGCCCGCCGACTACAGACCTCCATTTGTATGACTGACTGTGTGTGTGACACACGTCCAGGTATCAAATCTAGTCTTATAAGAAAGTAAAGCATAGGATTACTAGAACAGAGCGAATCAATCTTTGAAACTACAGTTCATATATACTACTCAAAGTTTGCTAAGCACCAAATATTTGACACATCATTGTGAAATTTGCTTGTGACATATTTGCTACATTTTTGGTGGATATGTATTGAGATGGTCGCCAGTATTTACATTAGCTCCCTTGACAGACAGACTTTTCGTGACAGTCATGGAAAGCATGTACCCCTAGATTTTCATGATGTTTTCGTGTACTGTCTACATGTACATGACATGTGTAGGGTATTCTATCTTCATTTCAACACAAACCCTTGTGATTTAATGATTGAATATGGCAAATGAAAATGCAAGAATACATTTGTCTGTCAAAGCAGAAATGTGGCGGGCTGGAGGGATGGTGGAGCAAGGGGCTACCCATCGCCAGGTTGGTGAAGCCTTTGGTGTGTACCATACGGTGATCACCAGAGCCTGGGCAAGATTTCAGCAGTATGGCACACCAGTAAGACGGCATGGTGGTGGCAGAGACAGGGCAACATCTTTCAGCGCAACATTCAGCGATAGTTGGGTGTCTGACAAGCACACATTCCACGCACTGAGCTGTAGAAAACATGGACGGTCAGCCAGAGAATTTACCACATTCAGTCTAAGACCTCAATACCTTGTAAATCCTCATCGGTTCGCGAGACAAACGCGGATCCGACGTGGCATACACCTTACCAAACGTCCGATATCAGCTTGACAGATGTTATTCCATTTTTCATGCAGTGCAGCGTTCCTGCAGTGCAGCGGCGAGTTCCTGGACATTGGTAGGGGGCTGTTGGCGTTGTCGTAGGCGCCTGCCAAGTATATTCCAGACGGGCTCGATTGGCGAAAGGTCTGGACTTAGTGCTGGCCAAGGCAGTGAAGTGATGTTCTACTCCCGGAGGAACTCTGTAGCGACACAGGCCCTGGGTGCTCTTGCATTGTCATCTTGGAAAATGAATCGACGGCCGTGGCGTCGCGCAAATGGCACCACCAGTGCCGGCGGAACAAGGGGGCGACGGGGCGGTCGATCCCCTTTCACTCGCCCACGGGGGCGAGCGGGGGCGAAAGTGTCCGAAAATAAAAAAATTAGCATTGTTATTGATCAACCATCAGAAAAGAACCAGGATCACACTGATCAGCCTATTATTCAGCTGTATCTTTGAATAACCAACTCTCCTGCATGGATGTATGTGTATACATTAATTGCCCATGGGCATGGCCTTCAAGGGATAGTAGGCCTATGTATCAGCAAATTCTGCCTACCTGCTCAGCCTGACTGTTTTATTAGTGAGATGGCCAAAAGCCGAGTTTGTCGACAACAAAACTGGTTCGAAGCCTATGACACTAGATAATCCGAGACTTATACTAGCACCGAGAGGGGGTAGGTAAACTGGGCAACTGCTCCAGGGTCCGGCCAGTAGGGCAGGGGCCTTTTGGTACGGCCGTAAAGGTCATGCAGGTCATGCAACCGGTGATGGAGGTGGAAACGGTATGTAGTTTCATCGCCGTCATTTGCCGACCAGTTTACCGTTGTCCATTCATATTTGCTAAGCACCACATATTTGACACATCATTGTGAAATTTGCTTGTGACATATTTGCGATATTTTTGGTGGATATGATTTAGGAATGTATTGAGATGGTCCCCAGTGTTTACATTAGCTCTCTTGACAGGCAGAGTTTTCGTGACAGTCATGGAAAGCATGTACCCTTTGATTTTCATAATGTTTTCGTGTACTGTCAACATGTACATGACATGTCTAGGGTATTCAATCTTCATTTCATCACCAACCTTGTGATTTAATGATTGAATATGGCGAATGCAAATGTAAGAAGACATTTGTCTGAAGCAGAAATGTGGCGGGCTGTTGTGATGGTGGAGCAAGGGGCTACGCATCGTCAGGTTGGTGAAGCCCTTGGTGCGCACCATATGCTGATCACGAGATCCTGAGCAAGATTTCAGCAGTATGGCACACCGGAAAGACGGCATGGTGGTGGCAAAGACAGGGCAACATCTGCAGCTGAAGACCGGGTTTTGATCATTCAGGCCCGTAGGAACCGCTTTGCAACAGCAACCCAGCTTCGCAGTGACCTTCAGAATGCATCAGGGGTAAATGTTTCGACGCCGACTATCCGGGCAAGGTTGCACGAAGGTGGTCTCCGATCGAGAAGACAATGTATTTTGAATTCCGCTGTCCCAGAACCACCGCCAGACACAATATGAATGGGCCTTGGGCCATGTTGGATGTACCAGAGGAGATCGGCGACCTGTCCTTTTTACAGATGAGTCAAGGTACTGCCTCGACTGCACAGATAGGCGTCCTATGGTATGGAGAAGTCCAGGAGAGCGATTCCATGCAGCCAACATTGCTGGACATGACCGCTATGGTTCAGGGTCAATAATGGTCTGGGGTGGCATCAGCTGGGATGGACGTACAGAGCTCTATGCCCTTGACCGTGGTACATTGACTGCACAGCGGTATAGCGATGAGATCCTGGATGCCCACGTCAGATTGTATGCAGGTGCAGTGGGTGATAGATTTATTCTGATGGACGATAATGGGGGAGCGGTGGCTCAGTTGGTAGAGATGCAGGCTGCAAGCCGCGAGGTCCTCGGTTCGAATCCCACCTGCGGCAACCACGTTGTGTCCTTGGGCAAGACACTTCACCCCCATTGCCCACGTGGGGGCACGGTAACGTTGTGTACTAAGGCGTACTGCACGTCGATGGTGCACCTGTCTTCAACTAATGCTAACCCTGCTTGTGTGGAGTTGGTATGTTGGGGAGCTGACAGTTGCTCGCCGTTGCTCGGTGGTTCTCTCCGGGTACTCCGGCTTTCTCAACCCGTAAAACTGTCACGGTCATGGTTAGCCATTGTGCAGAAATATGTGACCTTAAAACACCAATAAATAAATAGATGGACGATAATGCCCGTCCGGGAGTACCGACAGAGGAGAGGGGGGGGGGGGGGGGGGAATTGAGCGTATGGACTGGCCAGCAAAAACCCCTGACCTCAATCCAATCGAACATGTCTGGAATGAGTTGCAGCTTGCAATTTCAACCCGTCCAGTTTAGCCAAGAAGTGTCCAGGAGCTTGGTGCCATGATGGTCCGAGAATGGAACAACATCCAAC
Source organism: Pictodentalium vernedei (assembly GCA_031216915.1). Lineage (NCBI taxonomy): Eukaryota > Metazoa > Mollusca > Scaphopoda > Dentaliida > Dentaliidae > Pictodentalium > Pictodentalium vernedei. The sequence goes on along the minus strand of CM062288.1, from coordinate 54,684,560 downwards.
ATATGACCATCAGGATAATTAACAGTAATGGGTCTCATACTCGTTATTGAACCCACACCAGTTCGCTCCGTCAACTTTTTGGCAAATTTGGATAATTTCCTCTTTTACTAATAATATCCATTTTCCATGGTTATCGTATTAAAAAGCTAAAAAATAATGTCAAACACAAATAAAATATTAATTTCTGTACTTAAATCATTAAAGATTAAAGAAATATTTAAATAAAAAATATATACACTTTTCATAACAATATTTTAACTAAAACGTAAAACAGGTAGTTGGATATACTTGGTGCTTAGCAAACTTTGAGTAGTATATTTAAAAAATACAGGCTGTAAAAAACAACATTTTTTTCTATTATAAAATACAAGAGGAATTTCAGGCCAAAGGCCACCAGAATGCACAATTTGAGAGCTCCATTAAAAAAATTTCCTGGGGGGACAACCCCTCCACACCCCCTCTAATACCTCGTTCCTTCGGCACTCGGTGCAGATGCCTTCGGCATCTGAGGCGTCCCCTCCCAATTTTTAGGCGATATACGTGCACTTGCTCTCATCAGACAGTTTCGCCCCCTTGCCCTTAGCTGCTTCCACCGGCCCTGGGCACCACATGATCTGCTGACATGTTGTCACGGTAGTACTTCCCTGTGACACGCTCTTGGATGCATGTAATGCTGTTCTGTTTGTCATGGTTATGCCTCCCCACACCATAACCGATCCACCACCAAAATGATCGTGCTGCCTAACGGTTACGTCATGGTATCGTTCGTTCCGCCGCCGCCACACTCTGTTTCGCCTGTCGTGGAAGTCGAGAGTGAACCTCGATTCGTCGGAAAACATGACGTTGCTCCACCGACGATTGTCCCAGCGCTGTCGTGCGCCACACCAATTACGCCTTACTGGAGGCGCGGTGGCGTTGCGGTAACCGGTTCTCGTTCGATCACCGAAGTTAAGCAACGTCGAGCCGGGTTAGTCCTTGGATGGATGATCGTCTGAGCGATCGATTCGGACTCCTGCGTTGTGTCATTGGGCATGGCACCTAACCCCGATCCACATGGGGGCATGATGACGCCCTGTACTAAGTCAATGGCGCGCATGTATTCAACCAATCGAACCCTGCCTGTGTTACAATGCGGATTTACAATGTTGGGGAGTTGGCAGTGGCTCGTCGTTGCTCGGTGGTTCTCTCCGGGTACTCCAGCTTCCTTCACCCGTAAACGGTCACCGACACGGTGTGCCTCTGGCTGTTAAAGTGTCGTTAAACCTTAATAAAAAAAATAATTACGCCTTTCTACAGTGTGACGTTCAGTCAAACGTGGCATTATTCGAGGTCGTCGAGCGTACAAATTCCAGCTGTGTAGTCGATTTCGGATAGTCTGTCCACTGACTCGCACATCTGTCGCTCGGTGCAGCTGCTGTGCAATTCTGAGGCACTTTGATGGCGGTTGCATAATGCTGTGGTTCGGGTGAAACGATCCTGGTTAGCAGTTGTCGCCCTTGAACGACCTGACCGACGTCTGTCACCAACATTGCCTGACTGACGGACGTGTGACCACAACCTGCTAATCACCGATTGAGTAACGTAGAGAATTTGAGCCACTGCAGCCTGTCTGTTGCCAGCTTCCAATATGCCGACGATGTTCAAAATATTTGAAAATATTAAACGAAATGAGATTTTCGACGGCTCCCATATTATTAGGCTCACTTTACTGAAGGTTAGAGTGAGCTACAGTGATCACTCTTTATGCTGATTTAAACCAAACTTGGTACATGTTTGTGGCGTTATTGAGTCATAAGTACATGATTCATGCAATTGCTTTTTTCCGCAGTCCCGAGGGAACCCCAGGAGCTAAAATTAGAAAATATTCCAAATGACCATATTTCTAAAGCCAAATGGAAAACTGAACTATTATTTGGTGTGAAGAATCCATATGGCAACTAGAACTGAATGTGCAAAATAATTGTAATCAATTATGTCATTGGGGACCCTATGGGGAATCGAAAAAAATGCAAGAGACAGCATATTTTAAAAATTAAAACAAATCTTCTCGAGAAGCACTAGTCAAAATCTTTTGATATTTGCTGTATAACATACTTTTGAGGATCAGATTCAAGTTTGTTCACATCAGGTCCCTGGGTTCATACTTGGCCTCCACGCGGGAGCCCGAATTTTAACTTTGTGCAATATGAGGAATATTGTTTGAAAATCTTCTAATCCACCCGTTAGAATCTTTTCATATTTGGTCTACATCATCTTATGGGGCTCAGATTCAAATTTGTTCAAATCGAATCTCTGGGTTCATATTTGGACCCCTTTTCCGAGTTCAGATTTCAGCTTAGTGTGATATGAGAGAAAATTCTTTGAAAACCTTTTTCTTCTGATCAACCACTGAAAATCTTTTTGATCTTTAGTATTCAGTATCCTTATGTTTGTTCAAATCAAGTCTCTGGGTTTACATTCGGGCTTGGTGAATATTATTTGAATATCTTCTTCAGAGCCACTAGTCAAATTTTTTTATATTAGTTATTAGTGGCGGGTGGGGGCCTCGAATTTGTTCAAATCAAGTCGTTGGTTCATATTTGGCGAAATATGAGGAAAATTCTTATATTCATTGAAAATCGACTGCTTCAGATCCACCAGTTATTTTAACCTGGTGCAATATAACAGTATTTCTTTCAAAATATTCTTTTTCAGATCCACCAGTTAGAATCTGTTGATATTAGGTATATAAAGTCCTTAGTGAGGTCAAATTTAAATCATGTGCTTATACTAATCAGTATTAATCAGACCATCAATCATTTCAACCCTGTCAACTTTATTACTCTGTATTATCTGCAAATTAGTAATTTTCTGTTTCTATGAATTATTTAAAGTGATGCAATTTCCTTGTGGGAACTTTGAGATGTTTGACAGCGCTTGTTGTCTCAAACCACTCCCCCACCCACCCCGTCAGTCAGTGCGTCCCCAGATTTCCAATATGTTGTATGTGCCTACTGGCACATAGAACACATTGGATCTCAGAGGAGGGAGTGGAAAAAATAAAAGTAAATAATAAGTGGCAAATTATTATTATTTTTTAACCCTTGACCCAATGTAATAACCAAAACCAGCCAGTGCTAGTAGTAGGAGATGTATGAAACGGGGCCCATTGGGGGGACCCCCGGTAGTGACGTCATGTCACGTGACCTGGTGGCGTCATGTTGTGTTGTCATGGTAACCCGCGTGAGCGGCCATCTTGTGACATCATCTCCGTAGTGATACGTGGTGTGAGTGCGCATGCGCAGGGCGTGTTGTTAGGGTGATACGTGTTTCCGTCGTCCATTTTGTACACTGGAGGCCGCCATCTTGGTTTCTATGGTAGCACGTGGCTGCTATGTGACCCAAAACCTTCTAACAAGACAGGGGTATATTCGGAGGATGTGTTCCTTTGTACAGGAGTAATTTCCCGATTCGAAGAATTACTCAAATAAACCCGACAATCCTTCCAAATCACCGAAATTGACTTTATTTACTACTGATTCCCCAATTTATCGGCTTAGCACGTAGTGCTATAGTACCAAGGGGAGTTACAGGGGGTACGTCCGATTGAACTAGAGTATATCTAATTACCCAAATAGACCCGACCACCCTTACAAACCACCAAAATTTCCACCAAACCCCCCCCCCCCCCCAAACGGACATGTGAAGCCCCATTTCGGGCATATAAAAACAACACGTTATGCTATAGGACCGAGATATCTCCTGGGCGTATGTTCTATTGAATAGGAGTACAGCGCCTGATTTTCCCAGAATCCCATTTTTAACGCCTATTGCATATGTTTCTCTATCACTAACAGTCTATCCAGTCCAAACTATCTCTGGTTCTCTCGCCCAAGTCTTATAATCATCAGTGCTTGATTTCCCATAATGCAGAGTTATCTCCCCTGTGTACAACAAACCCCATATCATTCCCAAAGCCAATAAGCCAAGAGAGTAATTGCTCCATGAGCAATTGCTCGAACAACTCGAAGCTCATCGTGCAAATGAGCCTTAGAGAAATTGCTCGATCGAGTGACTCGACATACTGCTCGAACGACTCGAATCCCATCGAGCAAATGAGCTAACGAGCAATTGCTCGTTGGAGTGACTCGCACATACTGCTCGACGACTCATTTCAGAAAAAGGGATTCCATAGCCACAGGCGTTTTTGAAAAAGGGATTCACGCTCTGCTGCCCCTGTAGTGTGTGCCTAAATAAGAAAACAGCCACTTTCGGTTTGAACCATTCATTTAACGCGAAAAGGAGAACTTCGGTTATTGATACCGTACATTTTCACTCGACTGATTTCACTCCTGTCATCTTCCGACACGAAATGACCCTGGCTGTCGAAAGTGTCGTTAAACCCCAATAAATGAATAAATACTCCCGCCATGCACCAATTGTCAAGTACTTGTAAACACGCCATCACGTGCTGACGAGCAGAATTTTCCAGCCCTGCTACGCGGTGCTTGCGTATTTTTCAGACCCGAGCTAGGATCTCAAATTTTTTCGACATGGTGGGGCGAGAATTGAAACTTTTCTGACAATGTTCCCGGGTTGTTGTACGAATTTGAAATCCAACTCAATATTCTTGTTTAAAACAATAATAAATGAAACAAGTCAGAAACGTTCCTTTATTAAAATTTACTTAAAAGGGACGACCCGCATTGTGTCATTGGGCAAGGCACCTTATCCTGGTTGTCTTCACGGGGGCACGATGACGCTGTGTAGTAAGGCGTACTGCACGTCGATGGTACACATGTCTTCAACCACTGTAACCCTGCTTGAGCGGAGCTTGAACAGAGTTAGAATGTTGAGGAGCTGACAGTTGTGACCTTAAACACCAATAAATAAATAAATAATTACTTAAAAGAATCACTTTCGTTTTACGAAAGTAATTCTTTAAAATAATGATAATGATACAAGAACGTTTTTCGTATGCAAGACAACTCGATTGTCATGTGTACTTATAACGAGCGCTTTCACTCAAAGGACGCAGGCTGAAGATCCCTTCGTAGTATTCGAAAAGAGCTTGGCCACGAAGTTGTCGCTATGAAGGTCATCCCACACACCTACGCCAATGAGCCAAGGAGAGGCGTTAATATAAGTTGCATAACTAGTTCGCCAATCCTGGTAAAACAAATAAGATTAAATAAAAAAAGGATTTATTTATTGCGGTTTAATGACACTTTCGATAGCCAAGGTGACCTCGTGTCGAACAGTTTTACGGGTGGAGGAAGCCAGAGTACCCAGAGAGAACCACCGGGCAGCGGCGAGCAACTGTCAAACTCCCCGACATATTAACCCCACACAAACAGCGGTTAGCATTGTTTGTGCATTGTTTGAAGACAAGTGCACCATGGACTTGCAATACGCCTAAGAACACAGCGCCACTGTGCGTTCTCGCTGGCAGTCGGGAGTAAGTGCCTTGCCCAAGGACACAATACTGCTCATCTTGGCGGGGATCGAAATGTGGACCTTTCGGTTTGAAGTCCAGTGACGTAACCAAGAGCCACTGAGATCCCTTTACCACAAAGGATATAACACTGTGAAGCCTAAGGGTATTTTTGTTTAATGAAAAGTGTGGTTAGGCCTACAGCAAATGGTCAACTTTTTCAAATTAGCGACTTTCAGTGAAAATTGTGGCGTTCGGATGACCAATACTTGTTCCGACAGACAAAAGGTCTGACACACAATGCAATGGGGTGGTGGTGGGCGTGAAAGTGGGGTGGGTCATGCCTGACATTTTCGGGAGAGCAATTTATTCGCTCGCTTACTGCTCGCCTTTAAAAAATTGAGGAGAGCGAAAACTAGCCCTCCCAGCTTTAGAAAATAATGATTACCATGACCGCCTATTCCAAAAACCCACATCTTTTCAGATCTCTGCTATGTTAATGGTCTCAGTAAAACAGCCACACTACCCTTTCCACACCTCCGGGCCTTGCAGAGGCCCGGAAGTGTGGGAGGGGTAGTGTAGCCGTCTCATAGCACCAAATAAAATGGAAAAAGCCCATAAGGCAGAATTCATCAAGAGTAAAACTTCATTTCGCCACGTTTAGCTTTTGTTAGCTTGAGGAGAGCTAATCGCTCGCCTAGGACATGCGAGGGGGGCGATTTTTGGCCCTCCTGCTTTTTTAAGAATGCCAGGCCTGGTGGGTCAAACCACGCCCCGTCACCACAAGCTTCGGGCCTGGTAAGTTTCCTGGTGATGTTCTGGTATTTCTATCTTTTTTTGCTTGCAGGAGTACCAAGAGAAAATGGAAGCACTCTTAAATAAAGTGTATTCAGAATGGAGCCTAGAAGAAGTTGCCAAGTTGTTACACACCCGTTTCAGTTCAAGTGCTGTATTTGTGATAAAGCCCGTAAGGATGCACTTGGCTTCATTCAGTGTTTTTTCCAACTTTGTGAAATCCAATGATTACGGAGCACCATCACATTCCAGTGATTTTGGCGCTATTAAACATTTAGAATGTTTATACATGAATATTTTGAAAATGTGTGTGGAAAATGAGACAAATGACCAGGCGCCTACCAATGCTTGCTCCAGTGATTACGAAAATATACCCATATCTCTGATTGGATTCAGTAAGGGTTGCGTTGTTCTAAATCAGCTCGTGTATGAGCTTGGTAATGAAGAAAACTCAGTTCCCCATTTAAGGACATTCATACGGAAAATAAAAGAGATATATTGGTTGGATGGTGGGCATACAGGTGGTAGTAAAACTTGGGTAATTGACCGCAATGCACTCCGGAATCTTGCAAAGTTAGACTGCGATATTTACGTGCATGTAACACCGTATCAAGTAAGAGACAATATGAGAAAGTGGATTGGCGAAGAGGAGGAAGAATTCGTGAATATCTTAAACGAATACAAGGTCAAGGTGACTGAAACGCTGCACTTCAAAGACGAAATGCCATCTCTCACGCAACACTTCCGTGTTCTCAACGTCTTTTAACTCTTCCAGTGATAATTTCTCTTCCAATTGTTTTTGCATTTTTCAATGATTTCAGTTACACGTTTTTTCCCCAAATTTGAAAATGAATTTTGTCATAACTGATGGAATGCAGCCATGGGCCATAGCTAATTAACTAATAAACAAGCTTCCTGGAAATAAGCAGACTGTCATCTGCAAAATGAGGTCCCCAAAGGGTGAATTTGGTGATGATATCCTGCACAGCAAGGTAGCATTACTAAATTTACCCATGTGAATCTCAGTCTGAATCAAAGTCTCAGGCCTAAACAGAAAGAGGTACCCAGAGGATGAAATGGGGAATTCTAGCCCACTGTATAGGATAGCATCTGCAAATTCTCCCTCTTGGGACCTCATTCTGCAAGAGATTAGATATTTCCAGGTTTGCTTATAAACAGATCATTAACCCTTTACAAACGTAACGGCAAAACCGGCCAGCGCTATTCTAAAAAATCGCCAATTAATTTTCATTATTTTTTTATTTTTTTTGTCTCAAAAACATAGGTTATGACCCCTCGTTGGAACGAGCTCGTTCCAACGAGGGGTCATAATCTATGTTTTTGAGACAAAAAATAAAAAAAAATAGTTATTCAATAATTTTTTTTGCAAGTGTCGTCTGCTTTTCATGTTAGGTAAAGGGTTAAGATGATTTCTCCAGACACAGAAATATTTTACGCATTTATAAGCAAAAATATCGTTCTCCTTCCATATATTTCTATGTGTTCCATGCTGCAACTTAAGGGAGATAATGATTAATGAGATATTAACCGAACCAGCAATCGGGTTAACCCGGTGTAAAAGGAATGGAAGTCCGTAGGAACGTTAGTCCCTCTGGACTATTATTCCGCGGAATTATAGTCCTAGGTCTAACATTTCTAGGAATAGTAGTCCTAGAAATGTTAGACCTAGGACTATAATTCCGCGGAATAATAGTCCAGAGGGACTAATTTTCCTACGGACTTCCATTCCTGTCACACCGGACGTCCATTGTCTGTAACTTTGCTATGCTAATTTCGCTTTGCAACAAATTAGCATTTATTGCTTGAGAGAAATCATCACTCCACGGGTGATTTATTGATAATACACTCTCTATGTACTGTAGGCCTACTAGCTGGTTCCACATCCACGGAAACATCAAGAAAGATAATAAGATTGGCAGAAATAGCAAATTAAGAGAGGAAATTAGAGTATGAAATAAGTGATGAATACGAGTTTTCACCCCATTGCACCCTTTGAATCTCCAGCGTGAAACCCCCTCCCAGTAACACTCTTGGGGTGAATTGAGAACACACGCGAAGTGTGGTGGGGATTCGAGGAACGGTGTAAAAGAAATTAGGAAACGAACAAAATATAGTTTTCACCCCAAGATTATCCGTTCCAGTAAAGGGCGTCCCACATACACGCTATGAAAACAAAGCTTTGAAAATACAACAACCAACCAGTGGCTTGTTCCTAATTTGTATGGATTGTGTGAATTCTTGGGGTAGGCTCTTCATTGTAGTGATATGTTCCAACCTGGGTCGGTGTGAGTGATCGTTGGAATTGGGCCGCAATCCCGAGGATTTCAAGGGCCTAGAACAAGACTGGCAATACGAGTAGCTCATTACATTGGAAAAAAAAGTCCCAGTGGAGACGATTAATCTGTTGTTAAGTATACATAATGTCATTTGCTTCGGGCAGGGATTTGCGGAAATGGCGATTTCTTGGAAGTCCAAATTCGAAAATTTATGTGACAATCTGTGACATCTTGGCATTTTTTTTCTACTTTGGAATCCAAAAGTCGCGGATGTCCGCCGTGTTCCGAGTTAGGCCTACTCCTCTCGTAACCTAGAAACTATCAAAGGGCCCGGAAACAGAATTTCCCGGTGCCTGAAATTCACATCGCCGGCTCCCCTCGTAGGCCTATATCCGACAAATTAGGTTAACCCTTTACCCAACGCAGACGATATCAAAATTTATTATTTTAAATATCATTTTTTCAAATTTTTCAAAAAATTTCAACAAAATCATATCATGTGACCCCCTCATTGGAGCGAGCTCGACGAGCTCGTTCCAACGAGGGGTCACATGATATGGTTTTGTTGGAAATGTTTTTAAAAATAATATTTTTTCAACTGCTGAATTTGCATATTACGCGGACGTATGTGGGCGATTCGTTGGGTAAAGGGTTAAAGAAATACGATTACACAATGCAATTTATTTGATTAAAACGATACCGCAAGCACAGAAATTTCGCGAAAAAAATGGTCAAACTTGTAAAAAATATTGCTCATTAAAAGACACGGGCAGCTTCTTCATCACAAACGAGTCCACCAAAATAAGAATAAAGAATAGAGTTGGGAGGGGGTGCTTGTACAAAATTTACACCCACCCCAAAATGCCACCTGTCGTAGCATTGCATACTACCTTTACCAATCTCAGGATAATATAAAGCACAAGGTCGATTTGTAGTTCCAAGGGCTCACAGGGTACATACATGGTATCTAACGCCCACACTATACCACCATATCAGTCCAGTTCGAGAAACCCGATACATCATTTCCCGAACAACTAATGTAGGGTTTACTGTGGACAACAACAGCGGTCAACGTTTCTATGACGTCGTGTGCGCGTCGTGACGTCACAACGCCTTTAGCAGCGTGAACCGCTTCGCGGGGAAACCTACAGAGGTAAGGACCGTACATCCTATTTTACCGTATTAGACAGCCATGAATTACCCCCATCCACCCACAATACTACCTGGCATAGCATTTCGTAATATCTACACCAGTCATAGGACAATATAAAGCTTTGGGTGGATTGGTGGGAAAAGGGCTAACTGGGGACCAACATGGTATATAACGCTCATACTATACCACCTTATTATGCCCCAAAGTTAGTTTGTCCAATCAGAACGCTGGAATACCATCTAAGGATTCCGCCGTATCAGGTAACTCACCTGACATTATTTGATATCGGGTTAGTAGCCGCCATTACTATTTTGATCAAATTGAAGCATTTCTACTCGCTTTGAATTTTCAAAATTTGAATTGAAACAAAATAAGAGAATTTAAGTACCAAAAATACTCCCAAGGCACCGTATTTATTGATTTAACCCTTTACCTAACCTGAAAAGCAGACGACACTTGCAAAAATAATTCTTGAATAACTAATTTTTTTCATTTTTTGTCTCAAAAACATAGGTTACGACCCCTCGTTGGAACTAGCTCGACGAGCTCGTTCCAACGAGGGGTCATAACCTATGTTTGTGAGACAAAAATGAAAAAAATAATGAAAATTAATTGGCGATTTTTGAGAATAGCGCTGGCCGGTTTTGGCCGTTACGTTAGGTAAAGGGTTAAAACATTAAATATTTAAAAAAATGGACAGAAAATATTATTTGTAGTCCCAAAAGTTCATTGTTGCATACCGATTCAAATCAACTTACATCTTGTTTTTCTCTTCACACTAACTCACACATGATTTATCAATCTCACGGCTGAAAGGTTGGACTCAGAATTCTCGATTACATACTTTTTTACTCGATTTTCCTCCAAAAAATGAAGGAATTTAAATCTGCCGTGACTCCATGTCACCAACAAGAAAGTGAAAGTTAACTCGTCCACAGTTTTGCTTCACGGGATCAACAAAGCGAAACGCAGCGAGTTTGCCCGACGAAATCCCCGCGAAATTTGAATCGCTTTTTATGTGACAAATGCGAGTGCAGTTTTCAAATTATTATTGAACGCCCCCTATTAGCTATATTTGACATCGGGAGCCGACAAAGTGTTCATTAGCTCTTATGAATCTCGGAGAACTGCAGCATGTCAAGTTTGCAAGACGTTAACCTTCTGGTAACAGAATGGTATGTAATAATAGAATATTGATACTTTTCGGAACGCAATTGAAAATCTGTTTATCCTTCACGTTTGACAAGGAATATTCGCATTTATCAACAAATACACCTCCCATAGTACTAACACAGGAATCTGTAGCTTGCCCTCTGGGCCACATAAGACCCTCTAGAGGATATTATATGGCTCATAGGACAAGTTCCTGACTTCTGTGGTCCTAATTGGAAAAAGATCGACCACATTTTTCCAGTAGTGCCTCATAAGCTATATTTTGGCGTGTTGATATTTTTGTAATTTGCCCTAAACCATAGCTCATGCCACGATACTAACTAGGACCCTCCAGCCGCCACCCCTTCCTCCACTTCCCTTCTTGGAAGGGGGGGGGGGGGGTAACGACCCGGGGGGGGGGGCTGGTTAGAACAAAGAAGTGGGAGGAGGGGTTGCGGCCAGCGGGTCGTTTTTTGGACAAGGCCTCCTCCGAGAAAATTTTGAAAAGTGTAGTGCTCCAACAGACTGAAAGTAATTGTTTGAGTATTTAAAGGTTCTTTGTTAACCCTTTTCGGGTGGTAATGGCAGTAAATGTATGTAAGGGTATTTCAGATATGTTTGTAGCGATAAGTTTTAGCTTGTAAACAAATATCGCATTTCGAGCAGCGAAGATTAAGATTGATTAGTGTCACCATGGCTACATACCGGTGCTAATTACTGTTTTATGGTTTAGCACGGTGCTGTCAATTGCATCTTCTAAAAAATAAACGTTCGGTCGTTCTTTGTTTCTCGTGAAAATTTATTAATCCCTTGATTTACATGGACTTTCGACATAATAAATATGTTACATGCCGTGTAGCTGACTGATACATTTCCATACAAGACTCAGAGAGTTCGCCTCACCTGATGTGAATTCTCATCGCCTTGTATGGAAATGTATCAGCCAGCTACACGCCGTGTAACTTATATTATTATGCCAGTAATTGTTATTGACCAATCAGCTTCAATATCTAGTGACCGTATATGAGACTGTGTATCGTCGAGCTGACCGTATATAGAGCTTATATACGGTCAGTTCCGACATTTTGTGTTTGACATCCAACACTCTCTTCGATGTTCTTCCTAATTTCGCGTGTTCAACGAACAACAAATAATTTCGCTTGTGTGTCTGTTGGGCAACGTACAACTATAGTACGTTTCTTCCAGTCTTTGAGAAATTTTAATAAACAAATGTAAATAAATATAATAAATAAACCACTAAAACGACATGTATAGAAGCCAACTGGAACTGTCTGAGGCGAATGATGAATGAAACTGTTCCCACTTACCTTCTTGAAAGAATTGTTAATCCATTTGCTCCAGTTGTTTTATTTTTCCAGTACTTAACACTGAATTAAAGTTGTGAATTGTTAATATCAATTCCTGTTTATTGAGAAGAAAACTCCGTTGTTTCAGCGCCTGCTACATACCCATACTAATACTATATACACGGAGCCCCGTGTGTACAAAAATCGCTATACATACCATAGCATATATATATGCAGTACATACACAACTTGCCAGATCTAGCTGGATGGAGAAGAAGGTTTGCTCGGGAAAAAACTTGCTCCCCCAAAAGTCCGTCCCTATGGAACTTTTATTTAACACTAGCTTCTCTCCCAAAAATCCGGGTAATGGTGGTCCAATTATCGCTCTCCTACTGCTTGTGCAGCTAGCAAGATGAGTGAGTGTTGGATATTCGTGAAGTGAAGAAGTCATTTCAGGTTTTGGGCGGTGTGCCTTCACAGACAAAAGTAGGGGGTACGGTGTTCCCTCAGCATTTCCCACAGAAATACGGATACGGGGTGTGGGTAAGTGGTGGGCGTTAAACCTGATTGTTCGTGACTTTGATGGCTTACTAATGTTCAAACTACATCAAGAAGGCATGCTTTCGACGAAGCCATGCTTTGACGATGTTCATGTAACTGGAATATTAGCCAATCTTGATAATATTTAAAATTGCAGTGTCACCCGCCCATTAGTGGGGGTTCGGGGGCTCTTCCAAGAAAATTTTAAAAATTCAATACTTTGAGAGTGAATCTCCGAGTCTCTGGTGCTTTAATTTTCTCATTTCGAGGGGGCCACTGTAATGTTATGGAGGGTGCCCCTCCCCAGGCTACACCTCTGCCTGGTGCTCACGGTACACCTTGTGGTGGTTTGATAAGATGCTAGTGACTGGTTGGAATGCATGACAAACACATGGTCGAGCGCACAGGACAGCCACGCCCTGCTCTCTTCTCAATGAGTAAAAATGAAGACCTACGAGAATCTTCGAAATTCGATTCGATTCGAAATCGGAAATTTTCGAATCGTCGATATGTTCTCAAAATTCTACCAACTGTCTCCTCTTGAACTCTTCTTCTGTCATCGGATCTGTAGTAAAGGAAAGGAAACCTGATCATAAAAGATGAGTTCAGGGAGGTTCGCTTCGTAAACTACTTTGATTCTGTTCTGGAATATTCCACTGGGTTGATTCTTGGTTGACTTGCCCAAATAACTTGAAAAAACGCGAGGTTCGATTCGATCCGAAATTTGAGATTCTATAACAAATGTACTGAGGCAGGGGCGGACTGGGCCAAGAAAACTTACCAGGAAATGCAAAGAGGGGTCCGTATCCGGAGAAAATTTTGATTTTTCGAACTGAAAGAACGCTGCTTCCTTGCATCTAAGTGGTCACTAGCAGTCGACATTAAGGTAATTTCGATGGCATTTTTGTATCATCTTCATCACTCATTCGGCATCAAGGAAGGTCGCGGACCCGTCGGGCCGATCATAGTTCGTCCCAATGGGAGAAGATTTTGATTTTTTAAAACGAATGAACCCCGTTTCCTTGCATCTGAACGATCAATGGCAGACCAGGTTGCTGGCATACCGAAGTGTCCTATAGAGAGCATTTCGTTATACCACCAGTTTATGCAATCAGATCCATTTCGTTATTCGGTCATTTTCATGAAAACTCATGCACCAACAGGTATTGGGCTGCATCCCTTCTGGGAGCACCTAAAAGAGGGCCCACCGGGAATTTTCCTGGTGCACCATGCTGCCAGTCCGCCTCTGAACTGAGATAATTCATTTATAAATTTGCGGAATACAACATCAATATTTCCGTAATAAGACAGGGGGTGGGGGTGGGGGGGGGGGGGGCAAAAAAAATATGCCAGGATACAAGGTCCGGGTGGGTGGGTCCGAGCCCCAAAGTGCAGTTTTTGCCGGTGTTATGCAAATTTTTGCCAAATATCATTTTACAGACAAGTAATTACAACCCAAGTGAATTCAAGTGCTAAGATTCATAACTTAAAACTTAGAACAGAATAGAGCATTGATAATGTGTTGTTGGGGGCTCCATGTTAGAATTTTTTCCCCTTGTTTTACACTTCATTAGGGGGTGGGTCCTGTTCTGGGTCTGGTAAAAATTTGAAAAACAAAAAAGTGATTTACAGCTATTTGGTCATAATTTCCACTCCTTTATATTTCTACTAAGGCAGTCTGCCTCTTATTAGTGCTTTGTAGCTCCTATTATTTGATTTTTCTGTAAGCCTCCGGGTGACTCATGCCATTGGTCTAGTGTGCTTCCATGTATGGAATAATTGGAAAGATTGATAGAATAAAAATTTTGATTGTGGAAAACGTGTATAATTTCAAGGTAAACATGATTATAGTGACACTAACATAATAAAATAAATAAGAGGCAATTCATCTCAGACAAGCCACCCTGGCATGGGTCAAGGAACTTCAGTATTAGGTCGCTCTCAGACCAGCTGTATAAATTAAACATTTAACCGAAAAGTAATGAAATGAAAAACAACTATTTCTTGTGGACAGTTGAAGATATCCAGGTGGGAACAATATATTTTGGGCAGGGCTTCTTGGTGGTGGGATTCGACTGGTGTCTGAACAGCATAGACATGTTGTACATCGGGGTAAGGCTTGTATTGCTTGGAACATGAATGGGTGTATATCTGCAATTCAGTTGGTGGAGGCGGGTTACCTGAGGGTCTGATGCTGCATTTCCGTTGTGGTTTTTCTGCAGAGAGATTGTTTTGGGGCCCATCTGTGGCTAGGGATACCTTGGATGCCCAAGTGCAGGGCTGGGATATCGGACAAGTTGGTTTGCGGCACCTTTCATGTTTGGGAAAAGTATTTATTTATTTTTTTTGATTTAGGTAATTTGAATACTTCGTTAAACAGATTGTGGATCCCCAATTATCTTTCAGGAAAAACTGTGTGGGAGGGGTGGTTGTCCAAGACATGACTGGCAAAAATTTGCATTCCGGGTGTGGTGGGTCCCGAAAATTGAAAATGTAAAAATTTCCACCCTGTATCCGTAATTTTTTGGCCGAGACAGAGAATTAATTTCAAAATATTGATCTTAGTATTCAAATGTATCCAAAAACTGGCTCCAGTTTACCTGCAAGAGCTCCTCACTTTTTATAAACCAACGCGCAGTCTCCGATCTGAAAACCAAATTCAACTAGTTGTACCTTTTAGCAGATCTAATCAGGCTCGTGGTCGTGTGTTCTCCATCGTGGGTCCCAGATTGTGGAATTCCCTGCCAGTTAGTGTCAGAACTTCAGAAACTCTCGATGTCGTCAAAAGAAATCTTAAAACTTTCCCATTTACTGAAGCATTCTCCAAAACCTATCTAAGAGGCAACCAAAACAGATGTGACTCTTTATTTCAGAAAAGTGTATTTATTTCTGTCAAGCGTTTTAGAGCACTATTTTGTGGTTTTACGCTCTAGAAAATCAATTATTATTATTATTATTATTATTATTATTATTATTATTATTATTAGCTCACCTTTGGCGAAGCCAAATTTGAGCTTATGCCATGGCCAGTTGTCCGTCGTCCGTCTGTCCGTCAACAATTCAATACGGCTCGGGCTAGAGGCCGTATTTATAAACCGATCTTTACAAAACTTCTTGGGTACCTTTGTTATGACTGTGGGACGAGAACGAGTGTTTTTGGGTCCGATCCGAAATTCAAGTTGGCCGCCAGCCGCCATTTTGTACCGACGATGCAGAAATCTGTTTTTTGTACAGAACTTCCATATGAAAGCGCTGATTTGAATAATTTTTTGTATGAATGTTTAGTACCATGGGATACATCACATATAATACGGGGTTTTTTTCTCGTACGTAAATTATGCAAATTAGACTAACTTTGATGTATTTAGTGTTACTTTCAGCACTGTAAGTGCAAATGCCAATACGGCTCAGGCTAGAGGCCGTATTTATAAACCGATCTTTACGAAACTTCTTGGGTACCTTTTGTAATATCATGGGATGAGAACGAGTGTTTTGGAGTGCGGTCCGAAATTCAAGATGGCCGATGGCAGCCATTTTGTACAAAATTAGGTGCAATCAGATTTTTGCACAGAACTTCCATATGAAAGTGCTGACTTGAATAATTTTTTGTGTGAATGTTTAGTACCATGGGATACATCACATATAATACGGGTTTTTTTCTCGTGCAGAAATCATACAAATTAGATGAACTTTGATTTTTTCAGTGCTACTTACACACAGTAAGTGCACATGTCAATACGGCTCGGGCTAGAGGCTGTATGTATCAACCGATCTTCACGAAACTTCTTGGGTACCTTTGTTATCACCTTGGGATGAGAACGAGTGTTTCTGAGTGCAGTCCAAAATTCAAGATGACTGGCAGTGGCCATTTCGTACCGAAATTAGGTCTAATCAGTTTTTTGTACACAACTTCTATACGGCTCAGGCTAGAGGCCGTATTTATGAACCGATCTTTACGAAACGTCTTGGGTACCTTCGTTATCACCGTGGGATGAGAACGAGTGTTTTGGGGTGTGGTCCAAAATTCAAGATGGCCACCAGCAACCATTGTGTACCAAAATTAGTGCAATCAGTCTTTTGTACAGAACTTCTGAATGAAAGTTCTGATTTGAATAAATTTTTGTATGAATGTTTAGTAAAATGTAATACATCACATATAATATGGGTTTTTTTCTTGTGCAGAAATTATGCAAATTAGATGAATTTTGATTTATTTAGTGCTACTTATACACTGTAAGTGCACATGTCAATACGGCTCGGGCTAGAGGCTGTATTTATAAACCGATCTTCATGAAACTTCTTGGGTACCTTTGTTATCACCTTGGGACGAGAACGAGTGTTTCTGAGTGCGGTCCAAAATTCAAGATGGCTGCCAGTGGCCATTTTGTACCGAAATTAGGTCCAATCAGTTTTTTGTCACAACTTCTATACAGCTCGTATTTATGAACTGATCTTCCCGAAACTTCTTGGGTACCTTTGTTTTCACCTTGGGACAGGATGAGTGTGTTTTGGGGTGCCTTTGTTATCACTGTGCTATGAGAACAAATATTTTGGGGTTCAGTCAGACCCACTCTGGGACTCAAAGATTTCTTTTCTATTTAGCATCTGACTGTCACCCACCTTTACAATACTTTACCTATACATTTGTTACAGGGTACGGCCAGTATTTATGTACAGACCGTTACAATACTTTATATGTACATTTGTTATCAGGTCATTACCTAGATGTTTGTCATTGCTGTGTCACATACTATACATATACATGTCTTGACAAGTTGAGCTACAGTGTCATTGACACTTTCATTATTATTATTATTATGTATTTATGTATGTATGTCTGTCCGCTATAGAAATGAATATGGGGCTACCCCGAGTGTCCAAAATTGGTCAACTATGAGTATTTTTTATGGCGGAGGTCATCGTCAGGTTTAAAAAAGTGTGGGGGGGTGGGGGTGGGGGTGTAGGGGCACCAAAAGTTATGACCAAAATTTTTTTTACCGATATTTGTCTTCGAAGGGGTCTACTAGGGGTACGTCTAATGGTGAGGTTTTAAAAAAGTATCGGGGTGGGGGTGTAGATGGGCACCAAAAGTTATGACCAAAGTTGTTCTCACCAAAAAGGTCTTCAAAGGGGTCTACTATGGGTAATTTATTACCAGGAATCTAAAGGCGAAGTTTAAAAAAGTGCCGGGGTGGGGGTGGGGGTGTAGAGGGGCACCAACTCAGCTCGATCAACACAGGGTAACCCTGCTAGTATTGAATATAAAGGAAATTAGTTTGGGTGTGCATTAGAAAATGTCTTTATAATAACGATATATCCTACCAGTAACATCCCTGAGCAGCAGCTTTAGAAAACCTATGAGCTTCAATTATAGAAAATAATTATCATTTCCATAGCGAGCCCTGTACGAAGTAAAGTTTTTTTTATTCTGCGGGATTATGAATTTTGTAACCCTTTATCTAACATGAAAAGCAGACGACACTTGCGAAAAAAATTCTTGAATAACAATTATTTTCATTTCTTTGACTCAAAAACATAGGTTATGACCCCTCATCGATTAGCTCGTCCCAATGAGGGGTCATAACCTATGTTTTAGAGACAAAAAATGAAAAATAGTGAAAATTAATTGGCGATTTTTGAGAATAGCGCTGGCCGGTTTGGGCCGTTACGTTAGATAAAGGGTTAAGGCATGGTATCAGATTTAAAGGATACTCTAGAGGGCGTAAACAAAAAATTCAATCAACAATATGTACACCGGTTTCCTGGAAAATTCGCGACCAAGGACGTAGCTAACATTTCCTATTTTTTTTTTGTGGTGGAGGGGAGTTGTCAGGTCGATATATGCCACAGCATATGCGAAGGCCGTAATCCTGAAGTGGGGTGGGTGTGGCCCGCCCATTGGTGGAGGTTGGGGGGGGGGGGCTCCCCGAACCCCCGCCAATGGGTGAGCTATACCCACCCCACCTCAGGACTACGGTATCGCCACATTGGTGGGGAACGGGGCCTCCGCCGAGAAAATTTTGAAAATTCAATGCCCTGAGACTGAATCTGGGATCCTCTAGTGCTTTAATTTTCCCATTTTTAATTTGTAATTTTTAGGGTGCCTTAGAGTCGCCCCGCCCCCCCCCCCCGCCCCTGATTACGCCACTGGCTGTAACCACCGAGCCACCGTGCCCCCTATTCAAAGTTGAATTTATCGCCATAGACAGGGAGTGCATTCTGACTCGCACAAAACTGAGTGACCTTAGGGGATGAGGGAGGGATCCGTTAAAGTCGGATGTAAAAAAATATTTGTGCAGGTCTTGACAACCAGGATTCTATAATGGGGGTTCCCAAGGTAGGTTTTCTGGGTGGTGGGGGGGGGGGGTGCAAACATAATATTCGGAAGGCCGCTGTTGGTCTTCGGGGGCTTCCCTGTCTTAACTAGGACCCTCTGACTGATACCCCTACCCCAGATCCCTTTACGGAAGTGGGAAAGGGGTAAAAATCCTAGTTAGGACTAGCCCCCCCCTCCCCCCCCCCCCACGAGAATTTTTGAAATTTAGTGCACTAAGAGCGAATATGAGATATTTGTAGCAGTAGTATATCATGTGGTTTTCGTTACCCATCGGGGTGACCTCGGTAGTGACGTCAAGTCACGTGATCCAGTGGCGCCATGTTGTGTTGTCGTAGTAGCCCGCTTGAGCGACCATGTTGTGACGTAATCACCAAAGTGATACGTAGTGTTAGTGCGCATTGCGTGTTGTCGGTGTGATGCAGTGATTCGATTCAACTAATTACCCAAATAGAGTTAATAGACCTGACAATTTCCCCAAATCACCAAAAACAACCCAAAATCACTTTATTTGGTACGGATTCCCGCATAATCCTTCTTTTTCCAATAATATAATAGACGCGTTCCCTTCGATAAGAGTCAATCTAATAACCCACAATCCTTGGTTACTTCGTAGAATTACCACAAACAACCCAACAATTTCCCTGAACTTCCAAAATCCTCGTTTTTGCCTACCCCAGGCCTTATTTCCTCCATACCTGGACACGTTACATCTATTTTATTGTTGTTTTTTGTCTGATATACACTATTCGATTGTTCCGGAGTACACTCTAATAGCATAGAAGAACTTTTCGGTTGGAAAAGATTTTGGTTATTGGCTACTATTTGCAGCTTTTCTTGTCTGTTCTGATAGTTATGAACCTATTCCGGGTATTCATGTTCTTGATCTGAACACCTTATGATATGCTGTTTCATCTAGCCAGATCGTCCGAGCAGATGACTTTTCTTTCCCACCACGTACTGTGGCATCCCAATTCCAGCACCCCTAACTAACAAACTGCAGGCCTTTGGCATCCCTTTTTACTGTATGGGGCCATGAGGGGCATGAGGAAATCCCTGAATCAGGTATAATCTACCATTCCTCTTATCCTCATCTGGGTATTTAACTATCACGCCCCATGGCACCCCACTTCTAGCACCCCTAACTAACAACGGCTGGCCTTTGGCACCCATTTTTATCGTATGAGGTCATGAGGGTCACGAATAAATCCCTCGGTGAGTTATAATCTGCCTTCCCTTTTATCTCCATCTGAGTATCGAATGACCACGTCCCGTTGCATCCCACTTTTAGCACCCCTAGCTAACAAACAACTAGCCTACGGCATCCTATTTTACGTATGAGGCCATAACGGCTACGAAGAAATCCCTCATTGAGGTATAATCTACCATGCCTCATATCCTCATCTCGGAAAAGGGATTCTCTGACCACGGAGCCCCAACTGTCGGAGTTGTAATGAGTGGTGAAGTAGTTGTGGATGTTTGTGTGGTGGTTATAGCGGTTGGGGAAAAATTGGTTTAGTAGTTGTTTTTTGGTAAAGTAGTAGTTGATGATACCTGTAGTCGTTGTAGTAGGCACTAGCGCCGAGAAAGGATAAAGGGGCAACTGTAGTGGTTGCTATTGTAGTTGGTGTTGTTGTGGTTCTTGACTTGGTGTTGTCGAGATTGATGTTATAGTGGTTGGTGAAGTAGGTATTAGTGTGTCAGTTGTATTGGTTGTTATAGAAGGGGTGGTGTTATAGTTGTGGGTGTAGTGCTTGTCGTTGTAGTATTTACAGCGGTTGGGGTACTAGTTGTTGCCATTGCAGTGATTTGTGTAGCAGCTGTTGATGTAGCAGTTTTTCTGTAATATTGGTTGGTGCGATAGTCATAGTGATTGTGTAGTCGTGGTTGATAGAGCAGTTGTTGTTGACGTTGTCGGGGTTGGTGTAGTGGTTGGTATAATAGTTTCTGATTTAGTATGTGGTGTTGTCAAGGTTGGTGTAGTGGTTGGTATAATCGTTGCTTATGTAGTAGGTGGTGCTGTCGAGGTTGGTTTAGTGGTCGGTATATTCGTTGCTGATGTGGTAAGTGGTGTTGTCGAGGTTGGTGTAATTGTCGGAAAAATAGTTGCTGATGTAGTAGGTGGTGTTGTCGAGTTTGGTGTATTGGTTGGTATAATAGATTCTGATGTAGTAGGTGGTGTTGTCGAGGTCGGTGTAGTGGTTGGTATATTAGTTGCTGATGTAGTAGGTGCGTTGTCGAGGTTGGTGTAGTGGTTGGTATAATAGCTGCTGATGTGGTAGGTGGTGTTCTTGGTGAGCTTGGTGTAGTGTTTGGTATAATAATTGCTGATGCGATTTGCCTACAGAGTAGAAATGCTTGGACCTTCAAACGATCCCTGTGCCCGCACCCTAATTTGAAATTACAGATGACATACTACATTTCACGTTCTTTCGATCCTCAAAATAGAGCATAGTAGGGCATATTTTCAAAATTTTTCCAGGGCTTGGTCTCCCCCAGAGAAGTTTTTGAAAAAATATACCCCCCACCCGAGCCCAGCCAATGCGCGAGGGACACCAACTTGATACCTTTCTCCCAACTCTAGACTCCGATCTTCCCTTATTTGCCCACGGAATAAAAATGCTTGAGCGCCCGAAGGATTCTTGTGCCCCCACCCGAATATGGATACCTGTCCACGCGCGCTCCTGGGGGTATTTTGGAATAATATCATGGTTTACCGTGCTATGTCTTTATAAGTGATAATTATAATGTGCAAATTTAAGACCAAGAAGACCACCGATTACAAGGGTGTATTGGTCACAAGTAGTACATCAGGTGGTTTTTGTGTCCAATCAGGGTGATCTTGGTAGTGACGTCATGTCACGCAACCCAGTGACGCCGAACATATCCCTTCCTGATAGAGGATTTGGGGTCAAATAGCAACCACGTGCTACCATAAAAACCGAGATAGCGGCCTCCAGTACACAAAATGGACGACGGAAACATGGGTCACCCTAACAACACGCGCTGCACAGGCACACTAAGACCATGTAACACTATGGGGATAGCGTCACAAGATGGCCGCTCACGCGGGCTACCAGAACAACTGGGTCACGTGGCATGATGTCGCATCATAGGTCCCCTCAAACAGGGTCCTTTCATCCCTCTCCTACTACTCATATCCAACTACTACAAATACATCCCCAACAACCAATACGTCTACTCTACCAACAACCACGAAAACACACCAACCACTACAACAATTACACATTCAACTACTACAAGTACATCCCCAACAACCACTACATCTACTCTACCAACAACAACAACCACACACCGACCACTCCAACTCTGACCACTCCAATTACTAAACCAACAATCGCAACACCTACGTCACCAACTACTACACCATCTACGACTGCACCAACAACTACTACACCAACGACTACAATAGCAACAATTAGTACACTGGCCACTGCAGCTAGAACTCATAACTGTTACAACAGTGAAACCAATCGTAATACCAACAACTACAACCCTAATCACTACAACAACTAAATCAATCACCACAACTACAACACAAAATACTACAGCATAAACCACAACAATGACTGAACCCAAATACAGCACAAACCAAGACAGAGTCAACTGCTCCTACAGCAACCACTCCATTTGTACACCAATAGCAGCAAAACCAACCAGCACAGCACCAATTACTACACCCGAGACTCTATCTACAACTACAACACCAATCACTCTCATACCAATAACCTCCACACTAACTAGTACAGTTACGTAAATAACCCCAACTACTAAACAACATTTAGTACCCCAACATTGACAACTACAGCACCAATAACTACTTCAACCATTACATATACTAATCCGCCACCACTACGATATCAACCACAACAGCTAAAACACCAATCACTACAACCATTACATCACCCATTACAACTACTACACCAAACAAAAGAGCTATGACTGCAACCACCTCAACACTAACCACTATGACTTCAACACAAACAGGTACAACACCCACGACTATAATATCAATTACTACATGAACAACTACAACTACAGCATCAACCACAACAACTACCAAAGCAACCAACCACAACACGGACCATTACAACTACAATACCGACCACAACAACCCCCATACCAACATGTGCAATACCAACTACCACACCATCCACTTCAGTCCAACAACTAGTACAACAGCCACTACGACTGCTACTCCAACAACCACGAGTATTACACCAACAACCAATATCTTAGATCCAATAGCCCTAAAGCAGTTCCCGAACCACTATCTTCAGTCTCCAGTTGTCCCCATTAATCCCCAAAACATGGATTTCTGTCCATGATAGTTCCCAAAGTACTACTGTCTTCAGTCGCAAATAGTCCCCAACCCACCATTATCTTCATGCCCAAGGCCCCTAGGTCCCCCAACACTGGTCCCCAAACAATTGTCTCCAGTCCACAGAAGGCACAAAATAACCATTATCTTCAGTCCCCAAACCTCCATTATCTTCCAATATCAGTCTGCGAGTCCCCAAACAACCCTCTTAAATCACCAATAGTGCCCAACCCACTGTCTCCACCCCGTAGTCCCCAAACCACTATCTTCAGTCCCCCGCAGTCCACAAGCAACTGACAACAGGATGATCCACATCGTTTCACAAATGTCCACATGAGTCCAAAGACCAACATCAGCCCACAGAAATCCACGTTAATCAACTTTAGTCCACATCAGTCCACAGAAGCCATAAAACTCCACATCAACCCACATTTGACAAAACTCACCAAAAGTCCCTTATTCATTACACCTTCAGTCCCCAAAAGTTCCAAATGGTCCTATAGTGCTATCGTTAGTCTCCAACAGTCACCATTAGTCCCAAGACCACTTACATCAGTCCCTAATAATAAAAGCCACAGCTGTCTTCAGGCCACAATAGCCCTCAAACCACCACTATCTTTAGCCCACCAAGTCCCTAAACCACCACTATCTTTAGCCAACCAAGTCCCTAAACCACCACTATCTCCCAACAAAAGTCACCAAATACTCCTGCCCAAACCAATCTTCAACAGTACCCCAACTACCAATATCGCCCGTCCCCAAGCCACTGCTATCTTCCAACATAAGTCCCCAAACACCGGTTCCAAACCACTGTCTTTAATCAACAAAAGTCCCCAATAGTTCCAAAACCATGGACTTCAGTCCCCGACGCTATTTCCAGTCCCCAAACCTCTGGTATCAGACCATAAAGGTCCATACATCAGTCCATAAAGCGACACCCCAATCGGTAGATTGTGGGCAATCAGATGACAACAGCAACACGATTCTTGCCAAGCATTTTTGTGATGATTCATTAACCACAGACGGCAAATGTGAACTCCAGAAATGAATAAATGTGGATCCGAGATCAGTAATTGATAAAGGCATACAGTTAATATTTGAATCTACCCTCCAAAGACCATGGGACCTCGACTTATTCATAATAAATCGGATAATTGTCGCTTGTTACCCACTTTCCACTGTGCACTATCTTGTCCTACTAAATGTGTTTCGGCCTTTTCTGCGACTTCTCCCAGTTATCATGAACAACCCAAGAACACCCAACGATCGTGTCAATTAATACACCACTGTAAATCTTATTCATTCCCCTTTCCACTGACACCGTGTACTGCTTGATAAGTTATGTGAATCATATTTGAGGGGAGTATAACGAAGATGAGTGCTATCGTTTTCGAAAAGCGAGTTGTGTACCTTGTTAATATTTATATACCACTATGGGAGCACGTCAGCATCGATTCAAAAATGCTATCAAATATCATTTTTCTTTCAATTTCACGGCTTGTGCCGAGTACCTGTGATCAAACCATAATTTCACAGTCTCTACCTCATGTTTGACCTGGATTAAATAGATTACTAAACCTTTTAAAAAATTACTAATTCGAATTTTCGATATGCTTAGGATTAAAAATCCGATTAACTGATGGCGTAACTTGCATCACCACTCAAATTTTCGCTGTCGGGGTAACGACCAGAGGGTCCAACTTAGAACGGCCTTCCGAATTTCATGATTACACTCCCCGTCCCCTACACACACACCTCCCCCTCCAGAAAGCTGGCTTGGACACCCCTATTATAGAATTCAGGCTACGCCTTTGATTAGCTAGATTAGTATAACAATGTCAAATGTCCCTTCAAGTTGCAGCTAAGTTCAGCGCTGAACGAGTTGCAGCTGTTTCAATTGCCAACCGGGGGGGGGGGGGGGGGGGGGGGGGAGGCAAAAAATTACGAATACAATGTGGAAATTTTTACATTTTCAATTTTTAGGACCCACCACCCCCGGAATGCAAATTTTTGCCGGTCGTGTCTTGGACACCCTCCCCTCCCGCACAGTTTTTCCTCAAAGACAATTGGGGACCCACCCCCAATTTATAAAATCTGTTTAACGAAGTATATTCAAATTACCTAAATCAAAAAACAAAAAAATAAATAAATAAATACTTTTCCCAAACAGGGAAAGGTGCCGCAAACCAACTTGTCCGATATCCCAGCCCTGTTCTTGGGCATCCAAGGCATCCCTAGCCACAGATGGCACCAAAACAATCTCTCAGCATATAAAGCCACAACGGAAATGCAGCATCAGACCCCCGGGTAACCACTGGAACCCGCCTCCGCCAACTGAATTGCAGATATACACCCATTCATGTTCCAAGCAACACAACACCCTTACCGCAATGTACAACATGTCTATGCTGTTCAGACACCAGTCGAACCCCATCACCAAGAAGCCCTGCCCAAAATATATTGTTCCCGCCTGAATATCTTCAGCTGTCCACAAGAAATAGTTGTTTTTCATTTCATTACTTTTCGGTTAAATGTTTAGTTTGTACAGCTGGTCTGAGAGAGACCTAATGCTGAAGTTCTTTGACCCATGCCAGGGTGGCTTGTCTGAAATGAATTGCCTCTTATTTATTTTATTATGTTAGTGTCACTATAATCATATTTACCTTGAAATTATACACGTTTTCCACAATCAAGATTTTTATTCTATCAATCTTTCCAATTATTCCATACATGGAAGCACACTAGACCAATGACATGAGGCACCCTGAGGCTTACAGAAGAATCAAACAATAGGAGCTACAAAGCACAAATAAGAGGTAGACTGCCTTAGTAGAAATATAAAGGAGTGAAAATCATGACCAAACAGCTGAGAATCACTTTTTTGTTTTGCAAATTTTTGCCAGACCCAGAACAGGACCCACCCCTAATGAAGTGTAAAACATGGGGGAAAAATTCTAACATGGAGCCCCCAACACCTTATCAATGCTCTATTCTGTTCTAAGTTATGAATCTGAGCACTTGAATTCACTTGGGTTGTAATTACTTGTCTGTAAAATGATATTTGGCAAAAAATTGCATGACACCGGCAAAAACTGCACTTTGTGGCTCGGACCCACCCACCCACCCACCCGGACCTTGTATCCTGGCATTTTTTTGCGACCCCCCTCCCCCTGTGTCAACCCCGATTTTTTGGCATTTTTTTTAACGGAAACGCGCCCGTTGTGATTTTACTCTATGGCGGAGAGAACCCGGGAACATCCGTTCTTTTCCGACATCATTCTCCTCGAAAGAACACGTTTATTGAAACTGAAATTTACATCGGCTAAAAATGGGTTTTGGAGATCTTAAAAGCAAATCTGGACAAGAATCTCTAAACACCTTCCTGGCTGATCATAGTTATATTGAGGGGTGGGTTATGTTTGATCTACGTTATTGTTTTTGAGAATGTCGATAGCATTATCTCCTAATTTCGATGCAACGCCTGACTGTGACTGTGAGATCCCTTGTCCTTACTCTGTCGTTACAACGATTTAGAAAAACATTTCATCCTTGTCCCAAATGCGCTTCCGTACGTGAGTTTAAAATTCACTTCCTCGTTGTTGGTTACAATACAGTGTGTTTTTTTTCCTTTGACGACAGTACTAATCTTTCCTCCTCTCCCCATCTTATCAAGCTGATTTGGGCAAAAACAACTGTCTATTCATTTAGTTTATCATCTCATGAAAACAATATATTGAAAAAAAATTTAGGTCACCATGTGAATTTTGCCTTTAAATTTGGAGCTTACTGTACTCCTCTCCAGTTTTGCACTGAATGAAATAGACATATTTTTACCTACCGCCACCCAATTTTAATCTTCTCTCACACATTTCAGAAGACAATAGTCACCAATATTTTATATCTTTTCCAAAACATGCACTTTAAAATTTTATTCACACTTGCAAGCTCAGTTCATTTTCCACCAATCGGATAATTTCAGGAACTTTTTATCTTCCATTAAAGGTGCAAACCACTAGAGGCGCTGTTTACTACGAAAACACTGTATTGTAACCTAAAGAGTGCATCGGCGAGACAAAAACAATGGAGTGAAAGATTGTGTTGTCTGTTGAAACGATTTTTCGACTAGTCAACATTGAGCGATTAGTACCGAGTGTATTCGTCTCCAAAGCCTCGAACTTTACACTTTGTGTTCTTTTAAGAAATCAACACACTTTCAGTTCTTACCATAATGACCCTTGTCTAAGCCCATAAACGTGTGGAGCACCCCCCCCCCCCCCCCCCCCCCCCTCCCCATCCTGTATGTTTTCAGATTTAAGAACCAAGGAGCTCTAACTGTGTCAAATCAAATCTTTATTCACTCTCCTTGACCACATAAGCAGTGTGAGAGGTATATATATGTGTGTACATTAAAGTATATTGTATAGCAGTCAGTATAAATTGTTAACATATTACTAAATATAAATAGAAGTAGGATATGACAAAAGGCAGCAAGACTCATCCCCAGTATAAAACCCACTCCAACCAAAATCAATAAAATCAAAGCCCATTCCCCCAGTTTCAAGTTGGCTGAGATGTCAATCTCAGGGGAGTGAAACGAAAACAGGTGACAGGCTTCAACAGTCTACTCACCAAATGACTGGATATTGGAGTTTTCATTTTTGAGTGAATTTTTTTTTTACCTTTTATATGATAAACTTTATAAATAAAAAAAATATACAGTGATGTTCACTTTGCTTATTTATTCCCCTGTTTACTGAATGATACCGTATAGTGATGAGGCGATTAATCAGTATACAGTCGGTCATTGGCCGATAAGCACCCATCGTTTGACAATCGGTAGTTGGGGCTGTTGGATTGGCCCTCGCCAATGGTCACACATGAAAAAAATTGTAGAAATTTACTCAATTCATCATCCAGATTTAAGACGCTTTTATTGAAATGACTCTTGAGTGATTCATAGATCCATTTGATCAAGTCGAGCACAGGCGGAAATTGAGAGACACTGTGTTCACTCAAGTGGTGAGTGTCATCTAGATATCAATGAAATCCAAAAATGGACCGCGTGAAATAATAGTAACTGGAATTCCAGTGGAGAATGGCTAATTTTATGATTTTGATATTTATATACTATTCTCCACTGGAAGTTTAAACAAGCTTTTCAATGCAGTCATTCATAACAGATTTTCGGTACGAACGGTTTGGACGTGTTAAAAGCACTAAATACCTGCCGTGACAATGTATTTGCAATTCCAATTTGAAGCTGGTCATCCCTTCTACAAGTCTGGTAGAGAGTTGCGGTTAACCGAAAAAACGACTCGGTCTCGGTTGTATAAGAAAACCGAAAATCGCAACCGAGCATGGGCGCACACAACCTTACTTTCGGTTTCTGTAAAAACAAATGATAACAATTGCCCTTGCTTTAAAAATTCTCATAATTATCTTGTACATACGTTTCATTTTCAGATTTCGGGTTTTAATTCTCAATTTAATGAATAAAACAAACAGAAAACCATGCGGTGTTGTTTTCATTTTTTGTACAGGTTACTCTCGAAGCTTGAAATGGACGTCGTAAGTTAAGTTTGTCAATCAACACTGCAAACCACCCCCTTGAAAACAGACAAACATAGTCCGTTTAAAAATAGCTGTTTTTGTTTTAAATATGTACATTTATTACGAATAAACAAAATATAGCTTCACACAAAATCAATAAAAAAAAATCGTAATCTGAAGACCAGATAAAATTTACACAGCGGAATATGAATAACAAAGTAGTTGCCTCCCTTGGCGACATTCAAAAAAATTGATTTTACACTGAAAGTCATAACTTCACATATTGCAGAGCATGATAAATGAGCATGTTTTATTAAACCAATAAGTCATACATCATATCGCTGGTTAAATTGTTATATAATTATCAAATACCACAGTTGTAATTATTTTTTATTTTTAATTACCACTTTCTCATTAATTTCTGAACACCCGTTTTCACAGTGAGTTGTGCACGCTCAAAAGTGGCAGTGTTCTTTCACATTAAGTTGTGCACCGCTCGAAAGTGGCAGTGTTCAATCAGTATTTTTGGGATGATGCTCAACCACCCTGAAAACTATATGTTATGGGCCTGTATCAGACAACTATTGACAACAGTCTGCACACTTATTTGAAACAAGTCACAGCTTCCAAAACGAGGTCGACAAAAAAAAAAATAAGTCAATTTTGCTTGGGATATATAATTTTTTAATAAAGACTTATTACACTGAAGACAGACATAATGTATTACACAAAAACCTCAACTCCCAAAAATGTACATAATACAGTATAGTATTACAGTTCTATTTGATACCGGGGTAAGTACAGTGTTGCAACAAGTCACCTGTTTTTCCATTTGATGCCTGTAAATTTGACGTCTCAAACAACTTTCGTTTCTGTCTTTTAATTGACCCGTTTCCCGAATTTATGTGCCCATTATCAGCAGTCGAGGACGGGAACGGGACAACCCGCCCCAGAGACAACCCGTCCCAAACGAGGTGGGACGACCCACCCCAGGACAACCTGCCCCGGGACAACACGCCCCAACAGTTATGCGGGACAACCCGTCCCTGAGTTCTTATACATGTAATTGTAAGTCAACCTTTATATACTATACATAATACAAATGCATTATCTAGTCAAAAAAGTTCATGATATTCTGAGAAATGCTAGTAAGACACAAAAAGTAAAAAACAACCGAACCAAACTGAATCCTTTCAGTAAACAATAACCAAAACCGAAGGGGCAAAAATGACAACCGCAACTCTCTAAAGTCTGGTGAGCGTGGTGCATTTTGTTCCAAAAAGGCACTTATTATCAACGAACCCCCTGCATTTTCTCGCAAAAACAAACATACACACATGACACAGTCAGGGACGGGGAGAGAAAATTCGGGCCCTGGGTTTATTCTGTTACACCAACTTACAGGACGTGTGTTTGTAAGTGGGTATGTTGGGGGGGGGGGGGGGTAGTCACAAGGTGTGTTTCTACGAGGGTAGAAGGCCCGAAACAATGATGGGGGATTGGGGAAGAAAAATTGAAATCTGCTGTTAAATATAGCCTTCTTGTGGCTTTTAGGATGAAAATTCACGTTATCTTTTGGCTGTCAAATAACTTTTTTATCAGCATGTTTCAAATTTACAAATTCATCAGTGGTCATCTAGTGACACAGAGTTATAGCTTCTGGGTGCTCAGCTCTTCTAGTGATAACTTTATGATGTCAAGTTGACGTAATAAGGTTATCACCAAGAATCGTGTAGCCCAGATCTACAACTGTTGGTGAAATGCAGAGAACCATTTGATGCCATTTAATATAGAGCGTCTTCTTAACATTTTAGTACTATATGATGTGGCTCTTTGGGGAACCTAATACAGGAGTCATAGACTCTCTGTCCAGGCCCAGGCCCCCAAAAGTTCCGGGCCGTGGGGTTACTACTAGAGATGGGCGGTATTGGAATTTTGAGTTCAGTATCGGTTTCGGTATTTTTGTGTGGGCATGCCGCGGTATCGGTTCGGTATTGAGTATGTGACTTCAGATTCACTGATAGTACCAAAGGGGAATCCATGTCCGAAAAAATACAGAATAAGTTGTTCTTGTATCATTCTATCACAGTGCTACACATGCCATTGTTGATGGGCTCAACATTGCCAATCTTTTGTCAACACAGATCATATCTACAGTAATTTGGTGACTTGTTCTAAATACGCCTTAACTTTTCAAGCTCACTTAAGGCGTCTGTAATTATAGAATGTGTCCTGAAGATGTCATCTTTAGGTGGGCCTGATGACAGTAGTAAAATTATCTGGTCAGTGATTTCTAGCCAAGTCTTGGCTGCCTGTTAAGGCAGCCAAGACTTGGCTAAAAATCACTGCTAAGCAACTGGACATGTACAGGTCGTAGACTATTGATAATTTAGTACAACTGCCCTGGTCCTTAAGGCTTAACAAAACTGAAAAATAAAATCAGTCAATTCTTTCATGAAAATGAACACTTCAACTGCTATCAGTCCTCATCAAGGCCTTATAAATAGCGAATGCACAGGGAAAATTGAAACTACCGTTGGTTTCGGTATTCAAAGATTGGGTCGGTTCGGTTTTTCGGTGTCCCCATGATATCGGTATCGGTTCGGTTTTTCGGTATATTGCCCATCTCTAGTTACTACCCCCACACACACTCTCAAATCGGCCCAGGACACAGTCAAAACTATACTCATATGAAGACGAATATTAGGCCAAGATTGAGTCAAATTGACCCATCATCACAAAAGAAATTTTCTTTTTCTTTTCTGCCGCTTTTTCCGAAATATCTCCTGGGAACCCCATCTCTGATAAGCTCCATTGACAGCATTTCAGGTGGAAGAGGAATAACTTGTGGGGCACAAATTGTATGCCCGAAAGATATGATTGATAACCCTAGTAAGGATGTCACGATTTTTTAATTTAGGAATCGATTAATCATTGCAAATAATCGATAATAATTGATTAATCGTACTAGATGACCTCCTTCCTCTTTTTGAAGTCGATAAAAAATGAAGTTCATGTCAGTTGACCTACCTTCGGTAAACAACGGAGACGATCCTCTTTTAGGTACACTCAAAGCTTTGATGTTCTGAACTTTTGAACCATCAGTGTAATAATCAACACTGGTCGGCAGTTGCAAACTTCGCAACTGTCGACCGGTGTTGATTATTACACTGACGGTTCAAAAGTTTAGAACATCATAGCTTTGATGAATGTTCCTGAAAGACAAATGCTTCCAACGGCTTCTCGGGGTTTAACATCAATGTTCGTAACTCTTTACCTTTAGAAACAATAGTTTTTTGAATTTTCATCAAATTTTCTTTTAATTATTAAACGTCTAAAGCGAGATACAATTTACCGATTATTCAACAACGAAAAATACTAATCGATTTCACCGTGACCGATCAACAATCGATTAAGCGATTAGTCGTGACACTCCTAAACCCTAGACAATACTGTGTGTTTGAGAAAAATTTCAATCATTTCTGATTTCCAAAAGCTTTCTTTCCACAAAAAAAGCCACAAAGGCACCCCTTCCCCTCCACCCCCCCTCCCCCCCCCCTCCCCACCACTCCAACACCATTTCAACTTTTCAGATTTGTGGGCAGTTAATATATAAAAATCGGAAATTTATTGCTGCCGAAAAATGAGAAAAATGAGCACCAGACAATAAAGTGTGATAACCCTCCTTCCTCCCCAGTAATCTGCCAAGCTTTTCAAAATACAGAATCCACAGATTATATGCAGTACATGTACATGGCGGTTGGATTGCCACTAAATTGCAGTGGGATAGATTTTCGACCAGGCCAAAAAATCGCAATTTTTTTCTCCAAAAATCACAAGGGACACCTGCAGACTATCAGCTATGGACCACCAAGTGTAACCTGGGGGTCCATGAGATAAACAATGTGCTTGTACTTCTTGTGTTTTGTTCCCATAAACATGTAAATAACCATTGGTGGGAAATCTACCCTACCGCGACTTTGTGGTAATCCACCTTCCCTGAGTCCCGCCAAATACTGTATATGTGTAAGATAGATTTGTTTGTAAAAAAAGTACTTATTATCGTCCCTCAGATATCATTCCAGAGTCCAGACTCTTCAAACTGGATAAACGAACCGAATATTGGATCACACCATTCAGAAGCTTAGTATTGAAAATGTTTTTCAAGAAATTCAATTGCAGAAAATCTGTCTCCTATCTGTCACCCAACTCATCTGCAGTGCGTTCACTCTGCCTCTTCCAACTATCGCTGGGTCATACATTTTATATTTTATAAATATTTTAACCATAATTGTAACCGTACTAATGGAGCTGGTGCCAATGACCGTTGACATCCCTATTTTATTGACCATTGTTCAGAGCAAAATACTTCAGATCTGCCATATTGACAATTTCTTATTTTTTTGCTGCTGTGATGGGTAAAGAGATGAAATCTTGAATGAAACAGGCTCGTCTGTTGAAGAAATCACTAGTAAAACTTATTAGAATAGCGGTTAGGACAGACACTCAAATTAACCGTTATTGTAATAAACTTATTACAATAGCAGTTGGTGGAAATGTGTATGTCAACTATTATGGTAATAAGTTTATTACAATAGCAGTGGCTGAAAATCTTTGCATCAACCGCTATTGAAATAAGTTTATAATAATAGCGGTTGATGAAAAAGTTTGCACCAACCGTTATGGTAACAAGTTTATTACAATAGCACTTGATGAAAAAAGTTTGTTTCAACCACTATTGTAATAAGTTTTTATTACCAGGGATGTACCTAGGGGGATGGGGGTGGGGGTGGGGGGTATTGATCTATAAAAATTCCAACTAGGGATAGATACTTAAAGGGGTGTCCCCTCCCATGCCCCCCTCCCCTGGGAGGGGAAAATGTTGACTCTGAATGACTGTACCGGTAGTTTTTAGGGCATTCGGAGAATATTCCCAAGAAGTTTAAATGGCTGAAGCTAAATATCTACATAATTTGAGGTTTTAAGACAGCACAAAATGACACTTTCTTGTGGTACTGTAGTCTGTAAGTGGTATGGGAAGATTCGACCTCTGGAGGATTCAGTGAAAATGAGCTACAAGGTAGAGGGTTCGTATGCTTATCAGAGAGATTTTGAAGAATGGGGCACTGGATGTCATCAAGCACTTCGTCTCGTGCAGAGTGTTTGGAGGAGAGAAGAAGCATGGGAATAGGTAGGCAGTTGGGAGCACAGGGAAAACCAAGGCCTTCTCACCAGGGAACTGCGACGAATCAGCAAGCGGTATTATTATTATTAAGCCATAAACCACTGTCAGATAACCTTAATTAAGACATCAAATACCGGAGCCAAATCTTCTCAAAGCCAAATCTTCCCCTTCCCATCTCTAAGTAGGCCCTATTTGCCTCCATATGTCATTGTGTCAATTACATGAATGTGCATGTATGGAGAATGCTAAAAAAAAATCAGTATTCAACCAATAATTTATTAATTAATCATCTCAAATATGAGATCATACTGACCAGTGAGCACACTAATCTTCTAATACAAACTGCAGTCTACGAATACATTGCATTTTAGTCCCATAATGTGCCCTGTATTTATTTATTGGTGTTTAAGGTCACATATTTCTGCACAATGGCCAGGCCTGGCATACTTAAAAATGCAGGACATCTAAAAATCGCTCTCCTCACATGACCTAGGGGAGCGATTAGCTCTCCTCGAGCTTACAAAAGCTAAAAGTGGCAAAATGAAGTTGTACTATTAATGAATTCTGCTTTGTGGGCTTTGTACATTTTATTTGGTGCTGCAAACCAGGTAGTCTCTCTGTGAGGCGGCTGCACTGTCCTCCCCCTCCCTCCCCCTCCCCCCCCCCCACACACATCTCCGGGCCTTGGTAAGGTGTGGGAGGGGCAGTGTGGCCATATTGCAGAGACAACTAACATAGCAGAGATCTGAAAACCTGTGGGTTTTAGGAATAGGCTGTTGTGGTAATCATTATTTTCTAAGGCTAGGAGGGCTATTTTTCGCCCTCCTCAGTTTTTTTAAGGTGAGCAAATAAATCGCTCTCCTGAAAATGCCAGGCCTGAATGGCTAATCACGACCACGACAATCTTACGGGTGGAGAAAGCTGGAGTACCCGAGAGAACCAACGAGCAACAACGAGCAACTGTCAGCTGCCCAACATATTAACTCCACACAAGCAGGGCAAGCATTGGTCGAAGACAGGTCACCATCGACGTGCAGTACGCCTTAGTACACAATGTCACCGTGCCCCCCCATATGGGCAGTGGGGGCGAAGTGTCTTGCCCAAGGACACCTTCACGTATACTGGCCTCAAAAATCACCAGCTTATGACTATTGTGAGCACCAAATTGACCAACTTGTTTGTATTTCCGTAATTTTTGATAGAATTCAAGAAACGGTTTGCTGAGTAGTTGGAAAATCTTGCGTTGTTCTATCAGAATTCTGTCTGTGGGAGTCTGCTGTTGGAATTTCGCGGAAGTGTAACACCACATTCGGAAAAAAAACCTTTGTTACAACAATGCTTCGAATTTCCAACTGTTGGAATTTTTGCCTTGATTTTTGGACTAATATTGGGGGGGTGAGACCCCCCCTCCCCCAGCTATGTCCCTGTATATAATAATATCGGTTAAATGAAATTTGTATTTGCCTGGGGAAAAGTGTCCTTCTGAAGGCTAGCCGCCCTTCCCTACCCATCATAGCTTTTGGCACCCCTGCTTAGTTACGTATTTTATCTTTCCGTTTGATCTTTTTTTTCTTTTTCTCACATTAATCCTCACCACTTCCTTCCCGTTCCACCCTCAGATTTATAGTCTGGAAAATGCTAACAGGCCTGGTGCTGAAGCCAACGAAAATTGTGATAATTTTTTCTCTCAGCACTCTAGGAATTTTTGTCTAATAGTTATTACGAGTCTCTTTTATTCTCATGATGATCAATTGGGCTTGAAACACACAGGTTCAGATTTTGCAACAAAACCATTCAGAGAGTCAAACGAATGATGTGACCTAGCCTGTTCTCAGCTGCGGAATGTTTTGTTAACACCTCCCTGTATTCTTGTTGAGTGAGCTTTCATTTTTAAGCGGTTGGATGTGATGAATGGGGGGGGGGGGGGGGGGGGGGGGGGGGAGTCAAAGGGTTTAACCATCGACTCTTCGATAATGCGCTGCTCAGCTGTTTCATTTCGCCCTGCAGTCCAAAACAGATTTTTCAGTCAGTCACAGAATTCCTTGATGACGGAATTGATCTAAACAAGTCTGGTGCCGATTGGATTCATGAAAAGTAAATTTCCTTATATTTTAAATGTTTTACTTTTCAATGACCTGTGCAGTTTCTTTAATATTGCGTAAACTACACATGAAGTGTTGTATATTTGTCAAATACTACATATATATTTCACGAAAAAAGAATGATGTCTTGTTTCCCAATTCGTGCAACTGATTGGAAAAATCGCTCTGTTCGTTGAACTTTGTTTGCAGCAATAAATATCCGATTTTAAATATCAACTGCAAACAAAGCTCAAAAGTTGAGCTAGAAATAGCAGGAACTTGCTTGCAACATTGTGTGCCATAATAAAATATATACCAGATTTTCATCCAACTTCTTTCAAAATTGGGGGGAGGGCAATTTTTATTAACTCAGAAACAAAAAATGGTGCTAGATTTCAGTGAAATTACGACACACAAGACCCTTCAAGCTCACAGAGTGCTATAAATAATGAATTTTATGTATGAAAGTTTGAACTGTGGGAATAGGTCCACAGTACTGACTACTGGCAGAATGGTAGTACAGTGGAGCCCACTTAATTGGATATCTCTTAATTGTATATCCCTGTTAATTGAATATAATTTTTAAACACAAAACCATTTACCATACCTTCAGTACAAATTTGATCTTTTAATTGCATATGGGATGAAGAGTAAACTCCTGTTAATTGTATATAAATTTTTATAATATGTCGAAAAAATTACTGTGTCAACGTGCCAAATTCCCATTATCAACCTTTTTGGCCTCACTACATCCAATACAGGCATTTATTCTATTATATCTTGTTTGACAGAGCTCTGTGAGCTCTGTCAAACAAGATATAATAGAATAAATGCTCAGTTTACCTCCAGAACACAGGAAACTGACGAAATCCCTGTTAAATGTACATGTATACTCCTATTGAATAAATGTCACTGGCGAAATGGATACTCAATTAAGAGGATTCTACTGTATTGAACAAACAACATTACAGTCACTGTTGCAGTTCTCATTTTAGTTTCTATGAATTTACTCATATTCAGAATTTATATTTTTCTTCTGTGTGTATTTTATTTAACCAACAACCTCACCCAAAACACAAGAAAGAAATGAAAATGCTCCAATGTTCACTTCAACAAAAAGTACACAAATGAATATTCAAAACTAATTTGCTGACTTTTTGAGAGATCACTTGTCTTTCTGAATCCAGATAATTAATATTCATAAGGCCAAAAA
Organism: Pictodentalium vernedei; assembly: GCA_031216915.1. NCBI lineage: Eukaryota > Metazoa > Mollusca > Scaphopoda > Dentaliida > Dentaliidae > Pictodentalium > Pictodentalium vernedei. The sequence continues at coordinate 54,647,198 of CM062288.1, read as the reverse complement.
AAAAAACAACAACTTGTGTTTAAGGTAACCTGTAGAGAAAAATTAGGGTAGGTAGGGATTTTTAGCTCACCTGACTGAAAGTCAGGGTGAGCTATTATGATCACTCATACCCTGGTGTCTGTGAACATGGTGTTTGCATCTTCTCCTCCAAAACCGCTGAACCAATTTAAGCGAAATTTGAGATGGTTGTTTGTTATGACATCGCATTTTGATTTTGTTCAAATCAAGTTGCCCTGCCCCTTTGTAGGGCCATGTTCTAAAAGTGTGCCTAAATCTCAAAAAATCATCTTTTGATGAACCAGCACTGAGCAGTAGGAGAGATATGATATTTGGTGTGCAGCTTCCTTTTGAGATGTAGAATCAGGTTTGATTTGTTCAAGAGAAGTTCATGGGGCTATATTTGCTGTCATTATGGGCGGGGAAAGAATTTTTGCCTCGACTAAAATTTCTATATTTTTTACAACAACCAGTGGCCCGGACTAGCTGGTGCTAACTCAAAAATTAATCCAGGGCCAAACACAAATTTGCCCTCCAATCCCCAAAATTTGCATGCAAAACCGAAAAAATAATGTCCTATCTGGTCCTCCATACTTTTCAGATCTGCACAGTGCAGTATCCAGGAAGACACACCGAAATTGGCACAAACCATCATTCTTTGATTGGCCCTGAAGTCAGCAACATTGAACTGATATCTGTGCTTTTAAATTTAATTTTTAGCTCAACTTTGGCGAAGCCTAATTTGAGCTTATGCCATGGCCAGTTGTCCGTCGTCCGTCTGTCCGTCTGGCCTTCAACAATTCAATACGGCTCGGGCTAAAGGCTGTATTTATGAACTGATCTTTACGAAACTTCTTGGATACCTTTGTTATGAATGTGGGACGAGATCAAGTGTTTTGGGGCCCGATCCGAATTCAAGTTGGCTGCCAGCCGCCATTTTGTACCGACGATGCAGAAATCTGTTTTTTGTACAGAACTTCCATATGAAAGTGCTGATTTGAATTATTTTTTGTATGAATGTTTAGTACCATGGGATACATCACATATAATACGTGTTTTTTTTCTCGTACATAAATTATGCAAATTAGACTAACGTTGATGTATTTAGTGTTACTTTCAGCACTGTAAGTGCAAATGCCAATATGGCTCAGGCTGGAGGCCGTATTTATAAACCGATCTTTACGAAACTTCTTGGGTACCTTTGGTATCACCGTGGGGCGAGAACGAGTGTTTTTGGGTGCACTCCGAAATTCAAGATGGCCGATGGCAGCCATTTTGTACAAAATTAGGTGCAATCAGATTTTTGCACAGAACTTCCATATGAAAGTGGTGACTTGAATAATTTTTTGTGTGAATGTTTAGTACCATGGGACACATCACATATAATACGGGTTTTTTTCTCGTGCAGAAATTATGCAAATTTCTTTTTTTTTTTGAAACTTGTTTGTCTTTTGAGCCAGGCCTTAGATATTTGGCATGTGGATGTATCACCATGAGCCGGTGTGTCGCATACCATTGTGACCTTCATGTGACCTTGACCTCAAGGTCAAATTTATGTACTTCAAATAGGGAGTAATTGTCCAGACCAGAATTTTTTTGTTTTTTGACCCAGGTCTTGGTTATATGACGTGTGGATGTGTCACCATGAGACCACATGTCGTCTACCTCGATGACCTTCATGTGACCTTGACCTCTGACCTTAAGGACAAATTTATGTACTTCAAATAGGGAATAATTATCCAGACCAGAACTTTTTTGTTTTTTGACCAAGGACTTAGATATTTGACATGTGGATGTATCGCAATTAGACTGCATGTCACATGTAAACATGACCTTCATGTTGCATAAAATAGAAAGGAAGGGGAGACATATGTTTTAATGTGCTAAAACACTTTCTAGTTTTTATTGAAATTTTTCATTAAATTTCTTCCCCATGGTTACGTCCTCACCCTAGGAGTGTTTGGGCGTTTGGGTCATGCATCTTCTGTCCGATGTATCGTTTTTTATTCATTTGAAGATCTTGCTTTACATCGGTTAGCTTTATAATCTTTTCCTGACTTCGGGCCTTTTTTATTCAGTGCATGCGGTCTTGTTTCCGTTTTTTTTTTCATTTGACATTGCTACATTGGCAATGTCCTTTAAATATATGTAGTTTCAACTTAATATTACTGAAGGATTGTTGTAAGATACATGATATTATATATATATGTTATCTCTTAGGCTCTCTCGGGATACCCTTGTGCTCGTTATGTTCCCTTTGGGAACTTCGGCTTTTGTCAAAATTTTTTTGAAATTAATTTTTCGATTTGTATTTTGAATGTTGATTATTATGTATCTTTATCATATATTTATTTTGGAGTTGGTGGGAGTTCTGTCAACTTTGTTTGATTAATCATGAAAGCTTATTGCACAGTATGCAAAGCGAGGAAGTCATCTTCAGATTTACATGCTTGTTGCCTTGCTTGTAGTCAATGTGTTTCCGCTAATTCTTGTCCTACATGTGTTGATTGGGATGACAAACGTTGGACGCGGATGTCATGGTATGTTAGCAGTGAGAGGCTAATGCCGGTCCTCTCGCCGCAAAGTCATTAGAGTTTCTCAATTTCTTTTCAGAGGAACAAGAACATGGTGATGGTTATGTGACACCTGCCAAAAGTGTGCTACAGTCATCGCGCTCTGCTGAGCAAACACTTTAACAGAGCTAGCTGTCAAGGTGCTCATGAATATTAGGCAGGGGATAAAGCCACTAGCCGGTGGTTTTAATCCCTTGTCAGCAGCTAGCTTGACCGGTGAAGTGGTTACTCCATCCGTGGGTACCGTGATGCTGGGTATGTCCGTTGCAGTTAAGGAAGTGTAGTGGGTAGAGCAAGCACCTTAAAATCTAAACATGCTCACCCAGCGACGACGGAAGTTGGGAAGAAGCCAGCAAGTGTTTTGGGAAGCTTGGCGAGGTCTGAAAGGACCGTGAGTAGGAGAAGACCCTCTCTATCCCAACAACATCTGGGGCCAGATGTTGTGGTGAAGAACTTGCGCGGGCCGGAGCATTCGTCCACACCTGCCATCCGGGATGCTCCATATAGATTGCAGCCGGCCTCGGCTACAGTCACAGCTTCTTCAGCTTCGAATACTAAGCACACACAACCGCATCCTAGCTAACCGACTTCGGATATCCAGCCTGCTACGCAAAGAAGGGACCACTCTTCCCTGTGAAGTTAGACCATCTGGTAGCTAGGGAGAAGAGGCCTCGATCATCAGGCTGTGCAGAGAAGAGAGCCATCTCCGACACACCGTCCCAGGAGCACCAATTGGCGAAGAAGCAGAAGACCGCTGCTCCTCAGGCTTTGGTGACGGACTGGCTGCCGCAGATTGCACAGCTCATCGCAGCATCTCAGCAAGTGCAGGTGCAGCCTCCCTCAGACTCAGAACCTGAGTAGTCGGACGGTGCTGGGTCGGTCCAGTGGTCTGTTCATGCAGATGCAATGGACCGATATTCTCTGATTCTCTCGGATGGTGAAAGGGATATGGAAGAGGATTACCCTTCCCTTTCGAAACAGCATATGGTTGCGATGGATTTCATCTATCAATACTACCCTGAATTTCTTCCGCCGATTCAGAATGCTGCGACGACAAAGAAGAAACCCCTGGCGTCATTGGACACAGACTTTATCCAGACAAAGGAGGAAGTCATTTATTTCCCGGTTCAGTCTAGACAGGTATTGCAGGCCTAAGGCCGTTTAGAGGATGCCATATTTAACCTCTCGAGTGCGAGAAGGAAAGGCGGTTTCTTATCTTCATCTTCCATAAACGTACCATTTCTTGAACCACGTTAATTTAAAACGGCTGGAGAAGATGTTCAGAGAGTTCCTCTGCATTTGGATGAGCCGGCCGAGGATCTAGAGGTATCCTTACCTGCATCATTCACAATTCGCTCCGACACAATTGAGATGGCAATTTCTTCAAATAGAGCGAATTTGGACGCTGTGTCTTATCCAGATCACCTTACAAGAGTTATGGCGCAACGTCTCAATGGAAAAGAATTTGAGGACGTTCGTACCTCTCTTAAGTTCTTTCCAAGGCGATTATGTATGCCACGTATAACTCTGCCCTAACAGTGGCTAATTTGGAGTTAATCAGACATGATGCTGCCCTTGCGTCGTCATCACTGATAGATGACAAGGTGAGAAGCTCTCTCCGAGTCGCGCAGGTCTCTGGACATACTATTTTCGACGACAAGCTTTTGTTAGTCTATGATCGGTCTCCTAAGAAAACATCTAGTGCTCTGCTTTTGAAGTTGGCATCTCAACGACACGCTTCAGCAGACAAGAGTAAAGGAGAGCGTTCCAGACAGAAATCCTCTTTTTAATTACTCTGGAGATCATCAGTATAGCGACTTGGGGAAAGGGGCGGAGGTCTGATCGGAACTATCGGTCAAACGCCCCTAGACCAATGGGACGAGGTTATACGCAGGGAGGACGTGGTTTCTCTTCCCGTGAGCCTTGAAGGTCATACAAGTGATGGTCAAGACCTTTATTGTTTGCCAGTTGGCAGAAGGTTATCACTTTTCACGAAAAACTGGATAACAGTTACGGAAGACCAGTGGGTGAGAAGTGTAGTCTCAGAAGGGCCTATGGCTATCATTCCGAGCGAAACCCCTGCTAACAAGATGTCCGCGTTGGACAAATCTTCCATCAGATCCTTGGAAAAGAGAGTCTCTCCTAGCGGAGGTACAGGCTCTCTTATCAAAGGAAGCAATAGAGGTCATCGAGAATCAGAATTCTCAAGGTTTTTACAGTCACCTGTTCCTCGTACCGAAGCCAGATGGCTTGTTCCTACCGGTAATAGACTTGAGCTGGATAAATGATCTTATCGTGGCTCCAAAGTTCTATATGGAGATCATTCGATTGGTAAGGGCGAGCATTCGAGTGAATGACTATGCAGCAAGCTTAGATCTAATGGATGCATACTTTTATGTCCTGGTACATCTGGCATTCAGGAGGTACCTGCAGTTCGCTGTACAAGGGAAGATGTATCAGTTCAGAGCAATGTGCTTTGACCTGAAATTGGCTCGCTGGGCTTTCACTCGAATAGTGAACTCTATAACTTCTGAGCTCATTCGTCTGCGGTAACGTCGGCTTACTTGGACGACATTCTACAGAGATACGGCAACAGAATTATTCTTCAGATCTAGCTCCATCCAAGTTGTTCACTCACATGGGAATGAGCTTCGAGACTCACAACAATCCGGTTCGTCTGCCGTTACCCAGAGCGAAATTAGTCAGTTGTTATGTTCACTTTTGTCGACACTCAGACGCATTAACAGTGAGGGAATTCATGCGACTGTTGGGGCTGTACGAGTGGCTGCAGATCTTATTCTGATGAGCCTAGGGCTGGGCGATATGGGAATCTGAATACCGGTAACGATATCAGAAAAAATATCGCGATATACCGGTATATCGTGCAGCAGTGTGTCACGGTGAAACGCATATTAAGTGCAAGGGATATCATGAATAAAAAAGATATTTTTGGAGCAAAAGATAGAAGTATCACTTACTGCTTTGGAAAAATGAGTGATTTGAATGGAAGACCATAATAACCCATGTCTACAAAGTTATTGAACCTATTGTTTAATACGAAAATAAGCCATAAAATTATCATGGGTTTACTGGCTTTCATCTGAATCTGGGATACAAATAAATTAGTCTTTGTCAATTTAATTCCTGTAAAAACATGTCCAGCCTCTCTTGACTGTTAAGCGTTTAATTACTGAGCCAGTCAATTGTCACATTGTGTTAATTGCGTATGTGTGGCTTCATGAAAACAGTGGCAAACAAAACTTTTTATCAAAACAACGGGTATCCAGTTGATGGAATTCCGAGGGCCTGGTTTCACAAAGAACCAGTAGTAGCTCCTCCCCTTCTCCTATCTTCCAGCAGTGAACTTCCTCAGATGACTTTCATGAGAGTCTGCAGGTGTCAATCACCAGCCGACAATGTTTTCTCCCAGTGATGGCATCACACCTCTGTCATATTTGACAAAAATTGTTGCGCATTTCGCAATTGTGAATATGTGTGATTTGAAACATTTTTGTGTCAGATTGCTGACAACGAATTAAGCGATAAGTATGGCTTGCCGATTACAGTTCAAACAAATGCGACCAACAGTCGGGTGTGTTTTCCGTGTAACAACAAACTATTTGTGTGATGTGTGCTACTTTAATTATTCACTAATTAAAAATAATCAAACAAATTTAGCAAACAAGTATTAAATTTTTATTTCATAATTTCTCCATGAATGCTTGCATGTCGGTGACGATAAACGAGATAAAACGTTACTCTCATCATCTCTCGCCGTTTATCATTTGTTCACGAAATAAGGAAAGATAAACTTCCTGTATTTTCAAAGCAACTTTCTGTGCGATTTTACGAAAAACACATGTTGAAATTTTATTATCATGTGACCCAAACCAATATCGTTACAGACGATATACCAGTATTGCCAAAAAATAGACAATATTTAACCGGTACCGATTTCAATACCGGTATTTACCGGTATATCGAAATATCGCCCAGCCCTAGATGAGCCGTCTGCGCTTGCGTCCCCTCCAGATATTCTTTACTCAGAACTGGAGTGTGAAGACGCATTCGCTTGAAACAAGTATTGTTTTAACGGACCTGATGAAACAAAGGATTCAGATTTGGGCAGACATTCAGTGGTTAACTCAGGGAGTTTCCACTGCAAATATGCGCATATATAAATGTCGATCAGATTTTATTAGAAAAGGAAGAAAGCATTTCTTTCATTGATTTCTAACAGGAAGGATATTTCTGTTCATTCAGTTGCTAGTTGGATTCAGTTGGCAATATGCATTGCCTATGAAAATCTGATTTCGGTTCAACGTTCTGTAAATAAGATATCAGCGCATGAAGTTAGAGCACTGTCCACTTTTTGGGCTTATTCTAACAGTATAGCCATTACTGATCTCATGAAAGCTGCATACTGGACACAGCCCTCTACATTTACCAAGTTTTACCTGAGAAATTTAGAGTCCATCTCCGGTGACAGATCTTTAGGTCCTCTTTCTGTTGCTCAGAATGTCGTCCTTTAATGGTTACATCAATAGTTATTTAAGCAGCCTATTCCAGCAGTGACGCTGTTCCGCTGCCCTCTTCTTTCAGAGGACATGTACCTCAGAAAAAGTGGAGGTGGGGGGGGGGGGTGGGGGTTCATTTATGATCATCTGGCTTTATAGTGAAAAGCAAGGGAAGACCACCTCTGGTGTAAGTAGTCCTGAGTCATTGCTGGGAGGGTTTTAATGTGTAGCTCGGTGTGAAGCAACAACTAGGTCTCATTTATGTACTGTTTTAAAGTGTAGCTCACTGTGAAGCATTTGTATATGTCATGTGTCAAACAGGCATTAATTATACAATCCTTGGACACTTTTAAATGAGTATGAAGAGTCTCATTCTCTGGACTATCTTTATATATTGGCTTTCCTTCACCGAATTAGCATAATGGGTTATGCTGGCATTGAATGGAGAATTATATATTATGTAATACTCAATTACATTGTTGGTGTTGTCTTTCTGGTTTCTTGTAAAGGAGAAAGACATATATAATTCCTATCTTCTCCTATTCTCCTGTAGGAGATATCCTTTACTGAAGTGACTGAGAGATTGGATTTTCCTTTATGTCCTAGGCCCTCCAGCCTTTTTACGATTCTGTAGTCTGGGCCATTGGTTGCTGTATAAAAATATTATAAATTTTAAGTAATTTGTATATTTTTTATACTTACCAATGGGTCAGACGGGTATGGCCCTCCCATGAGTCGGCACTCATACCTCCCCGCTGTTTACAGCATTTAACAGGCAATGATAGAAAGAATAATGGTTGGCGCCAATTTCGGTGTCTTCCTGGATACTGCGCATGCACAGATCTGAAAAGTATGGAGGATCAGATATGACATTATTTTTGGGGTTTTGCTTTCAAATTTTGGAGATTGGGGGGCAAAATTTGTGTTTGGCCCTGGATTAATTTATGAGTTAGCAGCAGCTAGTCTGGGCCATTGGTAAGTACATTGGAACCAGACCTGTTAACTCTCCCGCTTTCGCCCGGAGACTCCCGGTTTGGTACCCAATCTCCCACACTCATGGCAACATCCTATTTTCTCCCACTTTGATACTTTTCAAAATTAGTTATTCAGTACCGGTAATCCCTCACAGCATCACTGAATCCACCAGTTTTTGTTTACAAATATAAAAACATGTGCTCTACTCTCATTGGCAAGGTCATTAAGTTTGTGTGAAACGTCACCACTTACATCAGAACTGATAACCAATTCTGATTTTTATCAATGGCCGGCTATTGTGTTCTGTGATTATTGCAACACGTTTCACAGTCGAAATAAATGAACTTGAGATGCAGGATAATTGCTGCTGAAATTGATTATATATTAAAAACACACCTTTGCTTGATATAAGAGTAGCAGTCACATCAAAAAATAAATCCCATACTATTATGTACACTCGAAATTGGACAAAAATACGCACAAATTTATTGTGCATTTTGGATTTCAGATAATTATATTTTGTAGACGAACGGCTCATTCAAATGAGTTGCGGTAATTTTCAGTATGTTGGAAAAAAATTCTGATTCGCGATTTTCTAGGGCAGGCTGTGAAAGAAATTCTGTTTTTGGCGAAAAAAATCTCTAAAAAGTTGGTAATTTACGGCACTTGGAGGTTTTTTTTATCCGCGACTTGGTAGTGATAAATGGACAACAACAACAAATCCCCAAGACGTTTCGTCCTGTGGCTGTGGTATAATTTTCATGTTTCACTGAAAAATGATCACCTCCATTCCAAACCCCCTTCAGAAATGACCAATTACTTCATATGAATAACCAGCGTGGTTGGTGGGGGGGGGGGGGGGGGAGGGGCGCTGAGCTTTGGAAGGTCGAATTACCACAAACAACCGACAAGTACAAAACCACTGAAATATGAATGCAGGGTTCATACAGGCTTGAAAAGTCCTTGAATTGTCAACCAAGGCCCTAAAAAGCCCTAAAACCTGTAATTGTCTTGAAAAACCCTTGAAAATTGGCAAACTACCTTGAAAAGTCCTTAAATTTTATTCTATCTGCAATGTGGGAACCTGTTATATGGGCAGTGTAACTGTTTTATTCGTTGAGCCTGTAAAGTAATTTTCCACTTATTCTGCAAATTAAATTTGTTCAAATCAACACATACATTGCTGTTCTCAAAAAGTCTCTACCCCAGCTAACAATACACTACCACTAATAGACTTGCCATGTAATCAGCCAAAAACGGCTGTAATAGAAAGTGATTTTGCTCCTGTAATAGTAGTTAATGAAACTATATATAATTGTCATATTTGTTTTTATGTTTCCCCAAATAATTCGTCCTTTGAGTGCAACAAGGTGCCTTATTTCACTTGAGGGTTGGATTAAAATAAATAAAATACAACAATCCAGAAACATTGTAATTTTTGCACACATGTGTTGGGGAAGAATTAATTAGCAAATTCAGGTGGATTTAAATAATTAATGAATGGTCCTAAATTTTATATGTATGGCCCTAAAAAAGCCCTAAATAGGCCTTGAATTTCAAAATGTTAATTCTGTATGAACCATGGAATGTCATTGGAACAAGCTCAAATATTGGCACATGGCCATATCCATATTTCTGTTTTGCTCTATATTTCTATGTTTTGGCTTTTGAAAAGACAAATTGTTCAAATGAAACACAGGGTGGAGTGTCTTGTGGGGGGTAGGGAGGGGGGTAACAAGGAAATTATTGATGTGCTGTCTGCACGCAAAAATCTCACTGATAAGCATCCAAATCTCACTGAGAGCTCATCAAAATCTCACTGACGGTCATCTCCAGAGGTTAACAGGTCTGATTGGAACCCACTTAATTGGATTTCTCTTAATTGTATATCCCTGTTAATTGAATATAATTTTGAAACACAAAACCATTTACCATACCTTCACTACAAATTTGATCTGTTAATTGAGTAAACTTTTGTTAATTGTATATAAATTTTTGTAATATGTCGAAGAAAATTACTGTTACACGCACCAAATTCCCCTTATTTATCAACCTTTTTGGCCTCACTACAGCCAATACAGGTATTTATTCTAATATACAAGCTATAATAGAATAAATGCTCAGTTCACCCCCAGAACACGGGAAACTGACCAAATCCCTGTTAATTGTATACTCCTGTTAATTGAAAAAATATACACATTTCTTAAAATTTGTAGTTTTTCAAACCCAAAGGCTGATTTGAACCAAATTTGATATGACAGCTTATTGGGTCATAAGTACTTATTTTATGCCAAAAAAGTATTCATGTCTCCCCATGGGCACCAAACGAGCTAAAAATAGAAAAAAATTAAAATAACCATATCTCCAAAACTACACAGCACTGAGAATTCTTATTCGGTATAAAGCTTCCTTAGGACCAACAGAATGGAACAGTAAAAAGAAAATTGCTATTGGTTTTATCATAGGGTACTTTTTCAGGACTTTGAAAAAATGCTGAGTCAACATTTTTTAACACTGTGGGTAATGGAGAAAACATGTAAGACTCTTCTCCCAAACCACTGCTCCAAAAGCTTTCAAATTTCACATATAACATCTTTGGAAGATTGTTTCACATATTTTTTGAAATCAAATCCCTGGATCCATATTTGGGGTCTCTATGGGAGCCCAAATGTTCATATTAGTGCTATTTGAGGAATATTCTTTATAAATCTTCTTCCGATCCACCAATTAGAATCTTATGATATTTGGTATGCAGCATCCTTATAGGGGGTGAGATTCAAGTTTGTTCAAGCCAAGTCCCTGGGTTCATATTTAGTGTTGAATCCATTAATGCCATTTGCATTTTTACTAATCGATTAATCGCCGGGTAGTTGTCGACAATCGACTCGTCGTTTATGCAATATCCGATGCTAAACTAAGCAATAAATTCTACAAAATTGTGCTTTTAACTGAATTCATTGGCTGGAGTGGCTCCCAACTTATGATACAATTAATGGGTCTAACTGCGCGACAGTACGGAAGCCAATGTCTCCATGTCCTTTCGACCAAACAACCGGTGCCACAAAAAAATACATTAGCCCAATATTAAATCTTTGGTGTTCCAATATTCAGTTCTGTCAAATATTTTTAAGCGAAAGTGAACTTTTCCCCCAAAATTCCCTTGTGTATTTTGGTCTAATAAGAAATTTCTGCTTTTTGTTATTATGCTAAAAAACTTTGAATGCAGAAAACAGGTCACTGAAGAAGTATTCACTGATGATGTGATTGTTCCATGACCTGCATAACTTAATCAACCCTCAATGAAAAGCTAGACAAACTATAATCAATAGCCTCATTGAATATTAAATGTGTAAAACTTCATTCTGTAGTAAATATCATTATGTGACGTTTTGTTTTCTGACCAATCTTATTACAGAAACATTCACCCAAAACAAGAACGTGTTGACAAAGCATGAACATCTGTAGATGCACTTACACTGTCACAGCCTGGCAGCATTAATTAAAGTGACACAACAGTTTGCAATGTTGAAGCACGAGTGCGATACCACACCTCAAATCTAAAGCACTGAATTATTTTAATAAAATTGAATTAAATTTCTTAAAGGAACACTGAATTATAACTTGGTTCAATATGAGAAATATTCTTTAAAAATCTTCTTTTTTTTTTAGATCCAGCGGTCAGAAACTTTTGATATATGGTGTAAGCTTTTTTTAGGAGGGGTAGATGCAAATTGTTTTAATCAATTCCCTGAGTTGATATTTAGGCAACCATGTCAGGTGTGCACCCTCAGGCCCTCTGGGGCCTCTTGTTTTTTATTTTATTAATTTATATATGCCCGTTTATAAAAACGGTCGTATTATGTTATCAGTCTGTCTGTCTGTCCGTGAACAATTTGGTTTCCGTTCCATATACATGTCAAGTTCGATATTGGTGTTTCTCAGTCCATCCGCTGCAGAGATACGGCCCTTTGAAAACACGATTTTTCTAAAAAAAATTGGTTTCCGTTCATTTGAAGCTGAACGCCTTGACGGATTGACACCAAATTTTTCAGATGTTGTTTTTAGCAATGAAATACAGGTCAAGTTCGATATTGGTGTTTCTCAGTCCATCCATTGCAGAGCTATGGCCCTTTGAAAACACAATCTTTCGAAAAAATTGGTTTTCTGGATGATAACTTTAGTTTGCCTTGACTAATTTGTTTCAAATTCTCAGATTTTGTTTATGACCACAAAACACAGCTCAAGTTCACTTTCGGCCAAAATTGCATGTACCTTTCCAGAGTTATTCCTCTTGAATTTGTGCATTTTGTGTTTTCCGGATTATAACTTTAGTATGGCCTGACTTATTTTTTATACGCCTGTTGAAAAACCGTCGAATTATGGAATCGGTCTGTCTTGTCTGTCCATTTGTCTATCCGTCGGTCTGTCCATTCGTCAACATTTGGTTTCCAGATGATAACTTTAGTATTTTTTTTTCGATTAACTCCTAAACTTGGTATGTGGTTTAATCAAAACAAAAGACAGGTCAAGTTCGAATATGGGGTCAGTTCGAACTTCGAAGTTCCCCTGAATTATGGCCTATGTTGGACACAGAATGCATCAAATATTTGGTATCCGGATGATAACTTTTATTATTTGTTTTCCGATTGGTTCCAAACTTGGTATGTTGTTTAATCACAGCAAAATACAGGTCAGGTTCGAATATGGGGTTTGTCCGAACAATTTGCACCCTCACCCCCATTCTTACCCCAACCCTTCAAAAATACAAAACGGGCGTATAATGTTCTGCTAGGTGGTGCTCTTGTTTTTTTTTGAAATCGTGTTCTACTATTTTGCAGGAGAGGAATTTGCACTAGTGTGTAATGGTTACATACATTTTTTGTTGCAGTTAAGTTCACAAAGTCTACAAAACTGCTTCAAATTCAGAATTCATTTATAAATTACATATATTATACCTACTATAGTGTTGTGATTGGCTGTAGTATTGGAGTTTTCGGGGGACGCGGTGGCTCAGTTGGTAGATGTGCAGTCTGCAAGCCGAGAGGTCCTCGGTTTGAATCCCACCTGCGGCAACCGCGTTGTGTCCTTGGGCAAGACACTTCACCCCATTGCCCATGTGGGGGCACGGTGACGCTCTGTACTAAGGCGTACTGCACGTCGATGGTGCACCTGTCTTCAACCAATGCTAACCCTGCTTGTGTGGAGTTAGTATGTTGGGGAGCCGACAGTTGCTCGCCATTGCTCGGTGGTTCTCTCCAGGTACTCCGGCTTCCTCCACCCGTAAAACTGTCATGGTCATGATTAGCCATTGTGCAGAAATATGTGACCATAAAACACCAATAAATAAATAAATAAATAAATTGGAGTTTTGACTAATCAAAATGTATAGTGCAGTCACATGTCAAATAGAATGTGACCCGTAAAGAAACTAAGTCTGATATGCCGAGGGCACTGCCCAAAATTCTTCAAAAATCTTGTCATGAACTACTAGTCACAATGCTTTGAAATTTTGTTTATAACTTCCTTATGTGTTCAAGATTCCAGTTTGTTCAAAGAAAGTTTCTCATACAATAATTGCGCTCAGATTGGAAGGGACGAAACTTGTAGCCCCACCCAATTTTTTTTCTGAACCATATGGCTGGTTTGAACTAGTTTTTGTATACAGTCTTATTTGGTGACATTCTCGATTTACGCCCCATTTTTATATGCCCATTTGAAAAACGGTCATATGTAATCAGTGTGCCTATCCAGGTGGACATTCAGTACATTAACCCTTTACCCAACGCATACGATATCAAAATTTATTATTTTAAATATCATTTTTTCAAATTTTTCAAAAAATTTCAACAAAACCATATCATGTGACCCCTCATTGGAACGAGCTCGACAAGCTCGTTCCAACGAGAGGTCACATTTTATGGTTTTGTTGAAGCTTTTTGAAAAATATTTTTTCAACTGCTGTATTTGCATATTACGCAGGTGGATGTGGGCAATTCGTTGGGTAAAGGGTTAAGCTGTAGCAGGTGTGGCCTAACACAAAAGATTTCCTTTGTCTAAGTGCTGAGTGTTGTTTCCTTAAGTCATTATCCCTTTGTCCTCAAGCGGTTGGGGATTGGATTTGCAACAAAAGAAAAAACACTAAAGGCTCAAATTTAAATGTGCCCATCCGTCCTTCCATTAGCATTTTTGGTTTCTGACTGATACCTCTAGTATAGATTATTTAATCTGGACCTAAGTTGGTATGTTCATTACATAGCTAGTACAGTGGAGCCCACTTAATTGGATATCTCTTAATTGTATACCCCTGTTAATTGAATATAATTTTCAAACACAAAAACCATTTACCATACCGTCAGTACAAATTTGATCTGTTAATTGCATATGGGTTGTAGAGTAAACTCCTGTTAATTGTATTTAATTTTTGTAATATGTCAAAAAATTACTGTGATACGCACCAAATTCCCCTTATTTATCAACCTTTTTGGCCTCACTACATCCAATACAGGCATTTATTCTATTATATTTTGTTTCACAGAGCTCAATGAGCTCTGTCAAACAAGATATAATAGAATAAATGCTCAGTTTACCTCCAGAACACAAGAAACTGACCAAATCCCTGTTAAATGTATACTCCTATTAATTGAATAATTTTTACTGGCAAAATGGATATTCAATTAAGAGGATTCTACTGTAATACAGGCCATGTTCGAATATGCTTTTCTTCCAATTATTTTTACATGAGTTACGAGAAATAACTTACAACCCTTTTTCAACATAGAGTTTGACCGTATTTTAACATTTTTGGTTTCTGACCGATAACTCCAGTATGGCATGGCTCGATCGGTTGGCATCAGCGTCTGCATCGGTGTTGGCATCAGCATACATGTCCAATAATGTTAAAGCTTCTGTTTAGGTTACTTATTTGCCCTATTTCCATATTATGGCCTTTATAATGCTGCTATATGATGATTATTATCATTCTACCGTGATTTAACCCCTCATACTCTGCATTTTAAACATTTTTCTTGACATTTTTAGTTGCGTTTAGTTTTCTGTTTAGCTCAGAATTTCATGTTTAACTAAGTGTTTAGGTCAGCTGCTGTGCTTCTTCTCTTCCCATGGCACTTATATTCATCATACATGTTCCTCAGTATCATTGTTCCATGATTAACCCCCTCATATCCTGCATTTTAAATATTTTTCTTGACATTTTTAGTTGCATTTAGTTTTCTGTTTAGCTCAGAATTTCATGTTTAACTTAGTGTTTATGTCAGTTTCTGTGTTTTACTTTTAAGAGGTTGTGTTTAGGTCAGCTTTGTTGCATGTTATGAGCCTGTTTGATACAGTTCTTGTGTTTGCCAAAGTTACTATCAAAGAGGAATGTTGGTGAGCTATAGGGCGTTGGCATCCTTCTTGTTTGACCTAGAATTCGGCTGTCTTTATTAACATTTTTGGTTTTGGACTGACAACTCCAGTTTAGATTATTTGATCTCAGCCAAAGTTGGTATGTGCATTACCACTTAGTAATACAGGCCAAGTTTGAATATCGGTTCCATCCAATTATTTTAACATGAGTTACAGCTTAGAATTTGACTGTCTATTAACATTTTTGGTTTCTAACTGATAACTCCAGTTTGGATCATTTGATCTCAACCAAAGTTGAGATCAAATGATCCAAAATGGCCAACCAAATGGGTTTTTTTTCATGCCCCTTCGGAACTCCCGAAGCTGAAGTAGAAACAGAAAATTCAAATGCTCATTTTTCGGGAATCACAAAGAAAAATATTTGGCGTTTAGCATGAAGCTTCCTTACAACTAGTAAAATCAGTTGGCCTGAAGAAAAAAATGCTATGTTCCTCAGGTGGCTATAGCCTTCTTCCAACATACATGTAATTTCCACCACTGCTGCTTGCCAAGTGTTTCACTGAAAATTCAATCCAGGTAAGGCCAAGTAAAAAAAATGAATTGATTCTCCGGCAATTATTTTTTCATATCAGTGAGGGAGAGAGGATTTTATTTATTTATTTTTTTTTCAATTTTTTTTTTTTCGTGTAAAGGGTTGAGTATACTCAGTAAATCTTTTTTGCTGTCTTTCCACTTGAAAAAGAGAAAAGGTTGTATTTTAGTGTAATTATAGTATACCTTTTATAACTAACTGCCGTAACAACAGCTAAAAGGATTTTATACTTTTTAATGGTATAGATCTGTCAAACATGATCCATTAGAATAGGGCCAAGTAACCAATGCTTGGTGGAGGAGTCCTTTAACCCTTTACCCAACATAACGGCTAAAACCGCCCAGCCTTATTCGCAAAAATCACCAATTAATTTTCATTATTTTTTTCATTTTTTGTCCCAAAACATAGGTTATGACCCCTCTTTGGAACGAGCTCGTCAAGCTCATTCCAAAGAGAGGTCATAACCTATGTTTTTGAGACAAAAAATGAAAAATAATAGTTATTCAAGAATTTTGTTTGCAAGTGTCGTCTGCTTTTCATGTTCCGTAAAGGGTTAAAATGGGAAACATGGCTCTAAATGATTGGTTAAAGTTGAGTTTATATCGGTGTTGCGGCCATTATTAGCCATTGTGTAGAAATGTATGACCTTAAACACCAGCAAATAAATAATTAAATCGTGATCCAGTACATGTATATCAGAATTTGCCTTGTTACAGTTTATGGGAGAGTGCCTCTGGGCACTCTCCCATAAACTGCAACAAGTAAAAAACAATTTACTGCAAACACAACTAAATAATTATATGTTGAGAAATGTGAAAAAATGACCATTCCAAGTTTTCACAAATTCTTAAAAAAACATGACATAATAAAAATGTCTAATGAGGAGGTTCAAATCCAATGAGGGAGGGCCTGAGAATCAAAACATTATTTTTTTTAGCCTAATGTAAATGTGATGAATTCTTGGGATTGTTTCTTTTGAATTTTTTTTTTTTTCATTTCAGTTATGTTCCATCACAAGCTGATTGTGTTGTCTTTGAAGCCCTTGGATCAAAACCTTCAAATGATTTACCACATGCATTGAGATGGTACAATCACATCAGTTCATATGGAAACGACAAATCTGCGTAAGTAGCAAGTACAGTGGATCCCACTTAATTGGATATCTCTTAATTGTATATCCCTGTTAATTGAATATAATTTTCAAACACAAAACCATTTACCATACCTTCAGTACAAATTTGATCTGTTAATTGCATATGGGTTGTAGAGTAAACTCGTGTTAATTGTATATAAATTTTTGTAATATGTCAAAAAAAAATACTGGACACGCACCAAATTCCCTTTATTTATCAACCTTTTTGGCCTCACTACATCCAATACAGGCATTTATTCTTTTATATCTTGTTTGACAGAGCTCTATGAGCTCTGTCATACAAGATATAATAGAGTAAATGCTCAGTTTATCTCCAGAACATTGGAAACTGATCAAATCCCTGTTAATTGTATACTCCTGTTAATTGAATAATTTTCACTGGCAAAATGGATATTCAGTTAAGAGGATTCTACTGTCAGTATGAATAAAGAACTTGTCTTTTGCTCAAAAAGATTTCCCAAATTTTGTGATTGGCACTTTGCTGTTAAAAAATCACAAGATGAAAATGCTACCTTCTTCAATCGCTGAGAACGAATCAAATCTCTGAAGACTAGGGCATAAAAAAGGTACTCATTCAAACTCAAAACAAAGTCCAGGGACCGATCAGGACTATTTAAAATACGCTTAAGCCTCGGAGCCTATTTTTTCAATTCATGCGCCAGATTTCAGTTTACGGAGTCACACTGCTGTTTGTAACACACACTGCAAGGCAGCCAAGACTTGATCAGAAACCACAGTGAAGATTAATGCTTGGTAATTAAGACTTGAAGTATTAACTTAAGCACTCTACAACAATGATAAATGATAATCATATATATAATACATGTAAGAGTGTCTCTCTCGATTATCCATCGAAAGAATATCAAAATACGATCTGAGAAGTTACGCGCCAACTGAGAAGCCTATTTCTGAGATTTAAGAGCCAGGTCCTGATGTTTCAGAACCAAATACGCACTGGCGCATGCCCACGTCGGTCCCTGAAAGTCTGAACAGTCAGTTTCAAATTTTAAGTTGCCATGCGATATGATTCAATATCGGCTGCCTGATTCGTTTCATTTCAATTTATTTCACAGGAATATAGCTTGGTACCAGTCATCTGCAGGTGCACCCGTTTCACCATCCGGGCTAATTCCATTCTTACTGGTCTCCGTTTCAAACAAATTTAAAGTTTTCCAACCAATGTCACTAATGAGCTATTGCTAGCAGTTAGAACTTTGCAGTGCTTACTTCCCTTAATTCTCACACCTTTTTATTTTTGATGAATGAGCTTGTTCATCAATCAACTCATGGATCACATTCCCACCAAATGGAGACCTTACACTGATTGGTTTTGCCAAAATTCAATGTTTACATGTACATTCTCCCAAACAGTATATCCACTCGTTTACTTTGAACATGGTCATATAATCTAACCACAAAATTTAAATTATTAAAAGTTACTAGCACACAAAGTAGTGACAAATCTTATCAAATTTATATTAGTGACCTTGCAGATGGGCTGAAATAGCAAACGTGATTCCGTAAACATTGTATTTTATTATAATGTTTGATGCACTTCTATCACTTTGACAACTTCTAACTTCATCTGCAAGGTTGATTCAATTCGAGATTCTATTTGAAAAAAAAAATGTGTGATCTGCAGGGCCCTAACAAAAAGGACATCTGAGTTTATTAGTGACTAGTGGGTGTTACCTGGCGTTGCACGGGAGAAGATGGTTATATCAATATACCCTCAGATATGATCGGCTCAGCTGTTTTCGAAATAGATGGTCAGGATCACCAATTTCAAGGTCAAGGTCACCCCGCACGGGCACCCCGATAAAGTCAAAATGATCGATGGGTCAATATACTCGCACTTATGAAATTTTAGCCTGATCGGCACAGCCGTTTTTGAAATAAAAAGTCAAGGTCACCAATTTCAAGGTCAAGGTCACCCCGCACGGGCACCCCGACAAAGTCAAAATGATCGATGGGTCAATATAGCCGCACATATGAAATTTTAGCCCGATCGGCCCAGCCGTTTTCGAAATAAAAGGTCAAGGTCATCAATTTTAAGGTCAAGGTCACCCCGATAGGGCACGGCACCCATCCCATGTTACTCGCAGAGACGAATTACCCCTGTGTACAAAATTTGAGATAGATCGGTCGAGAAATTGAGGAATTCACCCGGAACAAAGATAGAGAGATACACTACGCTGCAAGCGACGATTACATGAATCTCCCAGGTCTGAGGAACTGTGACTCAAGATCACTCACAAATTGCCGACGATTGTCGGAGAATATGTCTGTGATCTGTGTCCGACATTTGATTAAAAACTCGGACAGTACGAGACAAATGGATTATCGACTTGATTGGTTTCTTGGACCGTACTGTGAAAAAGATTAAGCTTCACAATTATTGACAGTAGATTTGAACAACTTTTCCCTAAAGTTGCAAAAAGAAATTATGAAAATATTAAAACTAAATCAAGTTACGCCGACCATTTTTAACTCGTTGCGAAACACTTCACAAATTATTATTACCCATTTAAACAACAATTTCAAAATAAACACTCGATTTCCCCATAATTGTGAAAACAAGATTACATGTATACATATAAATTAATATTAAATAAGCACAACCTTATTTAATATAAATTTATATATTTCTATATTTTTGCTGAGTGCGCAATCTATTCTGTTCGGAGATTGCATTTATTAAAAAAATTGAATTGGATAAGCTGAGAAATAATAACCGAGAAAATAAAATCAACGTTAGTGGCTCAGAGCCCTTCGAAATATGACATGATACTGTTCCACCCTTACCTCCGCCGCCCTATAAATATGCCTATTTAATGTTGAATGACTGTCAATCCAGCCCCCCCCCCCCCCCCCTGCATTATGCTCGGCCTAAGTGCATAACGCGTTTTGCAGTGGCCATCACTCATCGCCGTGCAAAGATTCCTCAATGCCCCCCTCCCCTCCCTCCTCCCCCCCCCCCCCCCCCCCCCAACAAATCCATTTTGTGCCAATTATGCCACTGAATGCGAGTTTTCAAACAATAGTCACCATTCTTTTCTCAGTCTCAATCGACCGACCGCCACATGTTGTTTGTGGTAAATTGATAATTTTCATTCTTGGGAAAAGCTTTCAATCAAGGAGTACTGCCAGTACAATTAAAAAGAGCAGAACGAAGATTCAAATACTCATTTATTTATACTTATTCAACAAAACAAAATAAAAGAAATAAACGTTTTGAACTTATATTCGCTCACATACAGTGATAATATACACGTGGCAGTTCGAAATGAAAAAAAAAAACGTTCTCACTCATCCGGACCTTTTCATTTCCCCCCATGCAACAGTCCATGTTTCTTATCATATACAGTGCGTGCCAACTATATCCTGTCTCAAACACCCGACACGGTGGGCGATTTTCTGAAAATCACCGGCCAACACTGTGTCAAACGGTGTAATTTTACCAAATTAAACACCGTGTGCAAACGGTGTTTAGATGTGGAAAAGATTATCTCCTTCTTGGTAAATCACAGTTGCAACGGTGATTCAGTTTGACAAGGATTATTTCCTTCTTGGTAATATAATTAACTGGCTACCAATTGCGCTACTGCAATGGGAAAATATAATTTTAGAGGCAGTTGATGAAATGGGAATTGATGAAATAGCAATAAGCCATTTCGATCACACAGTGATTCACTGATTTTTCCATTGCAGCCAGCGGCTGCAGTGGGATGAGTAAATCCACCTTAAAATCTGTTCGACTTTCACACAAGCCTACAAAGAATGTTTGGCAGTAATAATTAATAATATATATGGCAAAATCCACTTTTCAATTGGATGTCTATTTAAACAGAAATTTTCTTCATTCTCTTTAAATGTGCCGATTGAAAACAATATAACATTGTGTTAACAAAGACCTCATCCCATTGCACGCCACGTCTGAGAAATTTGTTCCTTGGAGAACTCGGACCAGAAGAAGCTCCCCCCCCCCCTCCCCTGCCCCCCTCCCCCACCCCCATCTTCCTCCAAAGAAGTTGGCTTGTGTTGAAGAAATTTGAAGCAGGTTGGTCTTATGAAAGGAATAGATGGATAGGGAGGGGGGGGGGGGGGGAGGAGGGTTCAGCCCATTGGAGTCCGGGACGTTTCAATTTACCCTGGGACATTGTGTTCCCGATATTTTTGAAAACTCAACACGAAAACGTGCCGGGTAAAACACATAGGTTGAAACTACCACTGGAAGCCATTTCAGCCACCGATCATATTCTGAGAAAGTAAAACTAAAGGCATAATAAGCTCCTAACATACTGCCAATTGACACCGTGCTTGAAATTTAATTCCCTCTTTTGAACTGTACAGGACAAGTTACAGACAGAGGAAGGTCTGTAAATTGCTACTGGTTAGTTTTACATAATGTTTTCTACTTCGCAGCCGTTGTTTCCTCCCCCCCCCCCCCCCCCTCCGAAAATGCCGGCATAGAAGTTATGGACAGAAAAACGACATGAACATAGTTATGCATCAGTTGTCCCTCCCACCAACTCTCAATACCCCATTTCACTTCTCCACCCTCTATTGCGCCAAACCCTGGCGATTGAATGCCCTGAAGTTTCCAATTTGATAGAAAAAATACTTTCTCTTCATCGCCTCAGTGATTTCTTGAACGACTTGATGGCGTAATATGCTTAGCTACGTCGGATGTCATTTACCACTTAATAAAGGCTTCGGTGCCCCGGTATATTGTGCATTACAAAATATTTCAATGTCTGTGGGTGCAACATTTTAAAAAATGTCAATCATTTAAATGCAAAAAATCTCCTTTTGCCATTCAAATAGTGGGTAGTTCTGCCATTCAGATAGTTCTGAATTCATGACGCATTTGAATATTGAAATTCCATTGCATCTAAATACGAACGCTTATCATTTTGAGTCTAAGGATTTTGCGAGATCGTGGTGAGGGAAGGGGAGCCCATCGGCAAGAATAACGTGTTTGAGCCTTTTACCCAATTCATGTAGCGGCGAGATGGGGGCGAACTCAAGAGGTGTGCCCCTGAAACAAATTTGAAATTCGAGAAAAAAAAAACCCCTCAATTTCCTTGACTGAATCTGCTTGTGTCCATAATTTATAAGTTGTGGCTACACCACTGAAATGCCCTCACAAAATATTTTTTAAAAATTTTTTAAAAACAATATTGCAGCCCTCTCGACAATAAGCCTGTGGAGTAAGTTTCAGTATGCTCACCCCTACTCCGCAATCTCTTTGGTGCAGTAAATAAATGTCTACATCTGCGGATCAGCACTCTTTGCTTACAAGGTTTCCCAACAATGATGTGCATTTATTTAAATCATGGTGTGTGTATGTACTCCTCTAAGGTTTCTCTTGGAATGGTTATTTTAAATGAAACGTACGGTCTTCATGGCCCTGCCAAAATGATCCAACAGATTTAATGGTACTGCACTCATTACTAAGTTCCTAGGTAGGCCCTGGGTGATGTATCCCTACCCCCCCTGCCCCTCTCCCCCCCCCCCCCCCCCCCCCCCACACACACACACACACACACACAAACCGAGTTGATAAATAGATGGCTTCCGGAATATACAAAACGAGTTCAGTAAATCAGGTCTGGGCTAATTTACTGGATAAGTTATGTAATTTTCGGAAAGCTGAGAACGAGTTGACGAATTCTGTTTAACTTTTTATGATCCAAAAATCGAAAGGTGCAAATTGTTCCAGTAGTAGGCCTATATCCACAGGAAATTTAACCATGCCAAGAGTTCACTGAGCTCTGTGTATCAACATTGAACTGGTTCATTTTCTTGTACATACTTACAATGGAGGCTCTTATTACGCCCATTTAACCTAATTTAAACTGAGAAATGAAGGCAATGGGCTGTAACGGGACAGTTGGATAAATTTGTTATCACCATGCGCTCGATGCTGCCGCGCTTCCATAACCCATAATTAATAAGGGCACGACAGCATCGATCAAAAGTACTATCAGATGTCCTTTTTTTCGATTTCTAAGCTTTACCTGTGTTTGTTTTGGCATTCAACGTGATGGTGATATCATCGATAATTAGAAGATTCAATACGGGGAAAAAAAGCGAAAATCAGAAGCCGACTCTAACCACTGTTTTCCAATGCACCCACGCACGCAGAAAAATGAGAACTGAAGGCCAACATGTAGCCTAAACTATTTAAAATGAACAACACCGTCACAACGAAGTTTGAATAGAAATAATTGAGACTGAGTTCGCTATGACATTAACTTGACGTATAATATTATGATGACGTATTTTGTTCTCAACATTTTAAAACTGTATGTTCATTCAGCGTGAGGTGATTGAAAAATTCAAGAAGAATTGTCAGTGTAATGTATTGCTCATTAATGTTATTTTCAAGGTGACATTGTCGACAGAAATTGTCAGAATAAAATGTGCACGTGTCTATAAGACTGCTTTGTTTTCTTGAGGTGGAGTTGATGTACAGAAGTTAATTATCGCTAATCCTTTACACAATTATCTCCGAGATTACGCGACATGAGCTAATCCTTTTCTCTTGAAATGCCTCACTGGATTTAATTATTGCTAACTCAGTCGGCGTAATATCGGACAGGTTTAAATCTTTTCTCTTAACTCGGACCTGGGCGATTCATGTAATCGTCGCTTGCAGCATAGTGTAGATACAGACATTCGCATTTATGTTTTTGATTAATACCTTCTTTAACAAATCAGCCTCATCCACTCATGTAGTTTACAAATTAAATGGTTAAAAAAAAATTTCAACAAAACCATATCATGTGCCTCCCCTCATTGGAACGAACTCATCGAGTTCGTTCCAATGGGGGGGTCACATGGTATGGTTTTGTTGGAATTCTTTTAAAATTTTGAAAAAAAGTAACAATTTTAGCTTTGGTTAAAGGATTAAATTAACCAGTTAACTGCGCGTAATCAAATCAGTTCAGTTGTATCCCATTGCATAATAAATTTTGTAAAAAGCACATTTTTGCGTATGTAATGAAGTGTGGTTACACGCTACAAAACAAGTATAATTTTCTTATTTTTTGAGTCATTTGCAGCCTGCTCCGAATCTGAATTAGCAGTACTGGAATCCATGTATTTGTTTTCACTTTCAACTTCAGTGTCAATATCAGTCGCCCCAAACTAAGTAACCTTCTCCCACTTCATTTTCTGATTCACTGTCTAAAGATGATAATCATCATCAAATTCCAATACACATTGCAAAACTTCTTTAGACCATCTCTTTTTCTTAGACGCAGACATTTTAGCACAAAAGTCGACAAGAAATAACAGCCAGGTGTCTCAGAAACAAAACAAAACTGGCGATAAATTAGAAGTAGAACAGCATGCTCGGGAATTCCCACATGACGTAGTTTGGTGCTAAATTTATAAGACGAAAATAACGTAGGATGGATGACAACTCTGTGTGGAGAATGAGCATAGTGTGTGTGCATCCTTGAAAAGTCCTTGAATTTCAATCTTTCTCCTTGAATTTTGAAAATTCAGAAAATGTACTTGAAAAGTACTTGAAAATCCATCAGACTCCTTGAAAGTCCTTGGATTTTGCCCTATATCATTGTTACCTGTGTAATTGTGGACAATTGAATCTCATTTGCACTTGTTTTAGTTGAAAAATGAAAAAAACAAACATAAATAATGGATAATCGATAAATGAGGAATTAAAGTTCAGGCATTATTTAACTGGGTGTCATTCTGTAAGTACCATAATTTTGTTGCAGAGCACTTTAGAAGCACCGTTTTCCTGGAATTTAGAAGGATGAGGTAGAAGACATTTTTAACCCTTTACCCAGTGTAACGGTCAAAACCGGTATTCTCAAAAATGGCTAATTAATTTCAATTATTTTTTTCATTTTTGTCTCAAAAACATAGGTTATGACCCCTCTTTGGAACGAGCTTATCGAGCTCGTTCCAATGAGGGGTCATAACCTATGTTTTTGAGTCAAAAAATTAGTTATTCAAGAATTTTTTTGCAAGTGTCGTCTGCTTTTCATGTAAGGTAAAGGGTTAAAGTAGGTAAGGCTTCTAAAAATGGTTATATTCCAAATGTACATTTAAAAAAAACTTCCTTGGAAAATGCAGATATGTCCTTGAAAAGTCCTTGATTTTTTTTTGGTCCTTGACGGT
Source organism: Pictodentalium vernedei (assembly GCA_031216915.1). Classification (NCBI taxonomy): domain Eukaryota; kingdom Metazoa; phylum Mollusca; class Scaphopoda; order Dentaliida; family Dentaliidae; genus Pictodentalium; species Pictodentalium vernedei. Next base: position 54,621,869 of record CM062288.1, on the reverse strand, counting down.
AAGAACCCTGGAGCAAACCTGTGCGTAATTGATTTATGTACATAACAGGTTCACTGTGGATTCCCTCATGACATAACTGAATGCTGTAATTATAAGATGGATATGTACGTCTTATGCGTTAGTATAAAGGTTACATGGGGAAGGATATATCCGTCATACGCAGTAAAGTGGTTAAGGCAAGTTTGACCTGTCATTTATAATTATGCTGCTCACAGAGAACTGTCCCCAATAATAAATTATGATATTCTGTCTGTTGGGTAATGGGTTAAACAGTGTTTCCGCTAGGGTAAAATAAATGAGGCCAAATAATGGGGCAACCAAGAGTCGTCGATACCACGGCCCAACCATGGTTTGGCCCATGTTAGAAAAATTAAACATTTTGAGGTCCCAAGACCCCCATATCCTTGCATCTGGGGGATATTTTGAGGTTTTTCACAGCGATATTTGTGTAGGTTTTCACATTCCAAGAGCCAGTAATTGCATAAGAATATGGACCAATGATGAAAAATTCAGGTGAAAAATCATTCATTTACACAAATTTCTGTGCTGTCGATTTGAGGAGCCCTATCACACTCATACTTTTTCGCACATCTAAATTGGAAACAAGAAGCTCTCTTTTTTTGCGCTTCTGTAATTTTTAGGAAAATAGATTCAAGATTCCATTACATTAATTAAAACACACAAATGTGGTGTGAACAGTGTACCTACAAACTGTTGTGTCATTTTAAGTAACGCTGACAGCAGAAGTACATCTACAAAAGTTCTTGATTTTTCGACACATGCTTGTTTTGGGTAAATGTTGGAGTAATAAGATTGGTCAGAAAACAAAATGTCACATGATGATATTTACTACTGAATGAAGTTTTACAACTCTCATTACATAGTGCACATACTGACCAAACAAATCACACCTTTTTGTGATGTGTCACATTTTACATTCAATGAGGTTATTGTTTACAGTTTGTCTAGCTTTATATTGGGGGTTGATTAAGTTATGCAGGACTCCTAGAACAATCGCGTCATCAGAGTACACTTATTCAGTCATTTTTCTTTGACATTTGTGTACGGAAATCTTCAAAAGAAGTCTAGAAATGGCACTACAACAATCTGTGAATCAATTATTTCTCAGGGATCGAGCAGGTCAGGGTAATTTTAACATCTTGATTAATGTTCGGAAGGTTCCCTGGTGGGGGAATGCATCAGGTAGACGACCGATGTGCTGGTAGAGCAGAAACCCTTCTTAAAAAAACCCAACAAAACCTTTGGAGATTGTTAGTCTCCTCAAACGATGGTGTTGATCACTTTTGTGTGAATAATATTCAACCACAATTACCAGACCAAAGATTACATAATGCAGGCCTTTGTGTGAGACTAGAGCGATTGCTTTTGCACCCGCAAACTCTCGCAAATCTTAAAAGACGGGTGCAAAATATCACACCCGCAACAATATGTTTGGCCCATGATTGAAAACCCATTTTAGACATCACAGCTCTAAGATCAACAGATTATTTGTTTATTTGATTAACCCTTTACCCAATGAATCGGCCGCATACGCCCGCGTAATTTGCAAATTCAGCAGTTCAAAAAATATTATTTTTCAAAAAATATCTACAAAACCATATGATGTGACCCCCTCATTGGAACGAGCTCGTTGAGCTCGTTCCAACGAGGGGGTCACATAATATGGTTTTGTTGACATTTTTTGAAAAAATTTAAAAAATGATATTTAAAATAATAAATTTTGATATCGTCTGCGTTGGGTAAAGGGTTAATAAAAACTAATTTTAGGTAAATTCACCAAAATCTCAAGGAGTTTCTAAAATTAGTTTGAATGTTTTGGATTACCCTTTTACATGAGCCTTATTTTGCTAATGTGTTTACACTCCTGGCTCAATTGACAAGTGCAATTTTTTGCTCTCGTAAAATTTACTCACACGAAGGCCTGATAATGATAATTGGGAAAACAAAGAAGATTGCTTAATTTCTATGAGTTCACCACTAGCTCATGTCTCCATGGCAGAGTAAGAAGTCATCAGTGTTTCGAAATCGGCAGTGAACAATAATTTACATTATTATCACTTTACAGGGCTCCTTGGCGAATATTTTCATTTTCTGGGGCTGCACAAAAGTCATATTGTCCAGGATGTACTGGGCTGCGGGCCAATATTGAAAAAGTCGACTCAATATGGCCCGCGGGCCATTTCCGGCACCGGTAACATGATGCACATCTTTTTTCATGTGATGTGATGTTTCAATTCAATTCAATTCCCAATTTCCTCTGCTTCCAGCTGCCGCGATTTGTTTCGAAAAATGTGCAATTTTCTTCATTCCTTTTCATCGCAAAGCTACATGTTTAGGTGAAACCCCTTCCAAATGGGACACGTATGGGATCTTACTATCGATATTTGGTAAGTAATAGTTAGTCACTGTGTCTGAAATATGTTGTTAGCACATTGTTTAGCTTCGTCATTCGGTTGCCTTTCTAGATTTCGCTGTAATTTATTTGAAAGTTCGAGAGGTCAACTCACTCATCACGTGACCGCATTTGTCTATAAATATCACCGGCGACTGTTGATAAACAGACGACACATGCGATTTCTTAAAATCTGAAAACCAAAAGTATTACCGGTATAATGTCACAGTCAAGTGAGTTAAGTGAAGCTGATTTGCAAAATTTGGACAGTGACTAGTATTATTGTTGAACTTCATGATCTTCATTTTTGTTCACCTCTGATGAATCATATATACATGATTGATGGTCTGATGTTTTCTCCCTCTTATCCATATATAACCTCACGGTAGTGATAATAATAAAAATAACATGGTTTCTTTTCGAGCGTTATGGTTCATTATCGGCCCTATCGGAATGATCAACAGCCCGCGGGCTATTATCAGCCCTCGACTCCGTCTCGGGCCGATAATAGACCCTTGGGCTGTTGATCATTCCGGTAGGGCCGATAATGAACCATAACGCCCTCAAAAATCATGTTATTGTATAATTGGTGCCAGGGAGCAAAATGATCGGAATCGCATCGCAAAATGCGATGCAATATCCACACATGGCGATACAACTTTAGGTCTATGAATCGCAAAGCGCCAATGCAAATTACGAGGCCAGATTATTTATTTCTGAAAAATCCATATAACTTTGCACGCCGTCGCATTCACCAGCAGGGAATCCGAAAGAGTCTTCATGTCATTAATTTGTTCAGACCCCCTATAAAAGACAATTGTGCTATACACGTGCGCAGTTGCGCCTGTTACCAAATATTTACCGGGAGTTTCCAAAACGCATGCACGTTTTGGAAAATCTCTTGTCAATATTTTGTAACAGACACAACTGCGCATATGTACAGCTAAATCGATGGAGCAACTATTCTTTTGATTCAAGGGAGTATTTATCCGAAAATAGAGATAATTTGAATGTTAAAATTTTAGAGAATAGCATCAACTTTGGAAGTTCCTAATCTGCGGCATCTCTGATGTGTTCGCAATCTGAGTTGTGCTCGTTGCAAATGATTATCAAGGTGTGCATAAAATTGCTCGCCCCATTTTAAATGCAGGCGCGTTTAGGGGCGTGAGCGCAATGGCGCGCCTTTCCTGCATAGGCCTGAATCCCTAAGAATGTTGATTCATTCCTCTCTCATCACATAACATTTTATGCTCTCAGAATCAACCAGAATGCATCTCCTGCCCTCTGAAATTTCAAATTTTCCCGGGGAGGCACCCCAGACTCGCACCCCCACGCCTTCTCGTGCTCATCCCCAGCGAACCGCTTCGTGGTTCCGATGACGCTTCGTTTCATCTGCTGTGATCATCAAAAAAAAACTATGCAAAATTTTCAAAACAATTTGCTCCCTGGGTGCAGCATGCTGTCATCACTCATAAGGTAATAGCACTGTTGAATAGCACCCAGTGAAGTCAGACAGAATATCTAATAGTTAATAGAAAATTTAGAGCAGATCATGACAGGTTAAAATTATTTGTCCGCATATCTCCCTGCAACAAGAGAATCTTGCCTGTCCAAAAAGAATCTGAGATGCCATTTTGTTTGTTGTTTTTTTTATGAGGTTTTCATTCCACAGTTCTTAAAGTGAAACCCATTTAACCCTTTACCCAACGAATTGTCCACATCCATATGCAAATTCAGCAGTTGAAAAAATATTATTTTTCAGAAAACTTCAACAAAACCGTATCATGTGACCTCTCATTGGAATGAGCTCAGCGAGCACATTCCAATGAGGAGTCAAATGATATGGTTTTGTCGAAATTTTTTGAAAAATTAGGAAAAATAGTGTTTGAAATAATAAATTTTGATATCGTCTGCTTTGGGTAAAGGGTTAATTGAATAGCCACTTTGCCATTGATAATTATTCAAATAACAGGAATATTCAGTTAAAAGGTATTTGTCACGATCCTGCATACTGGAAATCAGTTGAGCACATTAGATTCCAAACACTAATTATAGGAATATTCATCAAAAATTTAATTAATGAAGCACCGGGTACAACCTTCTTTGCTCCAGAATTTGTTTTAAAAGGGTTTGAGTGATTTTTACACAAAAAATTACCTAACAGATCCTTCACCCCCATCCCCACTCCCCTAGCTAAATTAGATTAACTATATTAACAGGTAGATGCTGAATGTGACCGTAAATCATTCTTTAAACAATTTTATCAGGTTAGTGGGGGGCGCGGTGGCTCATTGGGTAGAGGTGCAGGCTGCAAGCCGAGAGGTCCTTGGTTCGAATCCCACCTGCGGCGACCGCGCTGTGTCCTTGGGCAAGACACTTCACCCCCATTGCCCATGTGGGGGCACGGTGACGCTGTGCACTAAGGCATACTGCACGTCAATGGTGTACCTGTCTTCAACCAATGCTCACCCTGCTTGTGTGGAGTTAGTATGTTGGGGAGCTGACAGTTGTTCGCCGTTGCTCAGTGGTTCTCTCCGGGTACTCCGGCTTCCTCTACCCGTAAAACTGTCGAGGTCATGATTAGCCATTGTGCATAAATATGTGACCAATAAATAAATAAATATCAGGTTAGTGATTAGGCCCTTGGAGCCTCTTGCGTCCTGTAGTGCTGGATGGACCAAGCTAATACATTAAACAAGTAAGAAAAAATCCTTTGTCACCTTTATTTCAAATCACTATTCGAAATTCATTTGACCTTTTTATTTATAGATTTCCAGGAGTTAAAAAAGACATAGGTGAATATGGCTCTTCAGCAGCTGCTGCGAAAGATGATGATGATGATGATGATGATGATATTGACTTGTTTGGATCAGATGATGAAGAGGAACAAGAAGCTCTGAAGAAGAAACGACAAGAGGAAGCTGCTGCCAAAAAAGGAAAAAGTATGCTGATGTAATGATAAATCAAATAAATTGCAACTGTACATTGTTGTCCTTTGGGGAGTACTGTTAACCCTTTACCCAACAAATCGCCCACATCTGCCCACGTAATATGCAAATTCAGCAGCTGAAAAAATATTATTTTTCGAAAAATTTCAACAAAACCATATCATGTGACCCCTCTTTGGAACGAGCTCGTTGAGCTCGTTCCAAAGAATGGTCACATGATATGGTTTTGGTGAAATTTTTTGAAAAAATTTTAAAAATGATATTTAAAATAAAATAATAAATTTTGAAATCGTGTGCGTTAGGTAAAGGGTTAAAAGTCTGCACACATTCATGTAGTTTAGCTATGGTTAGTTAATTTTCAGTTTAGCATTATTCCAGGTTATCAGAACAAAATGGGGAATGATGTTATTATTATTAACTGGTTGTTATAGCCCCCATATTATATTGAGATTGATATATCCTTAGTTGATAATTCTACAAGATTAATATTTTTTTTTTGCATTTTCTGACTGGTCTGACTCATTTGCACTGAGTGACCTTTGTTTACATCTTTGTTACACTAATATATTGTACATATAGCTATTGATTGTTTAAGTAGGTCAAAGAACTTGTTTACTTGAATTATGACAGAATCACCTAGAAACTAACAGAACTTTGGACATTCTTCTAGGACATTCTATCTGGTTACTATATAAAGTTTTGTCAACAGAATTCAAAAACTCATTTTTAGAAAGCCATTTCAGAAGAACTTATTTTCAGAAAGACTTATTGTATAAAACAGCAGTTGTTTCCATTAGAGATTATTATTGTTTCAAAACAGTGCATTTATTATAGAAGAAGTGCTTCTTTGTGAATTAAGAAGATTGATTCCAAAAGAGAATTTTGAAGAGAATTTGTTCCGTCTTGGAAAAGAGAATTTATACTTTCTATGAAACAGAATAATATGTTGTGAAAAGCAAGGATTCTGCTGATTATTTGGAAATTACCTGTGGCTCCAATACTTCTTGGATTTTTACTCCATTTGAATTTTGCGGAGCATTTTATTATATTTTATTGAAGACTGCTGAAATTTCTAAGTGAAAATTTTATTACTAATCTATGGGATACTGTTTCTGAAGACACATTCTTGGATTTAATACCGCCAGCTGGAAAATTTCTTAACGAGATACTTCACCACTGGATTCTGTCAAACTGTATTTTGGACTAATTCAATAATTGATAAGTACCACTGTTTTTATTTTCTGTAAACCAATTAGTGTAAAAGATCTTTGTATCATTTTTTTTTTAGATTAATTTTTAGCTGCGACTAGCAGCTCTATAAGTGGCAATGTCGGTCTGCCGGTCGGTCGGTCTGTGACCAACGAGTTTCAAAACTCAATAACTTTTGAAATACTTGATGGAATGACTTAATATTTGGCATGTAAGTGTATCTTATTGATGTCTAGCCACTGTTCAGTGCATGTGGTGTTCCAAATATTTTTCTTGGAGTTATGGCCCTTGATGAACTTAGAATTTTGTGAGATTGCACCACCCGTCGCAGCTACGGCATCGATGTCGTGATTTTTTAAAATTAAATTTCAGAATAGTTAAATTCATAGTTATTGTTGCTAATTCTCAGATTTCTTTCTGTTACCAATATCATTAATATTTCCACACCGTAACACTTGTTTAAGGCTAGATTATTTTGGTGGTCTGAATTTGTTTTTCAAAATTTGTTCTGTTACAAATTATTGAAGAGTGCCCATCATTTGTATAAACAAAGTGTGATTTACGTTTGGCTGAATATGAAACGTGAGCAAGGAAAATGTTGGCTTTTGCTCTGTTACCCTCATGTTTTTGAAAGCCCCGATAGTAGCTTTTAGCACTCAGCCAGTTAAGAAGTCTTGACAGCAGGACTATATTAGTATTTTAAGTAGGGCTGCACGGTATCAATAAATCGATTAGTGCTGAAACGGTTACTAAATTCTGTAACCGGTTAATCGTTTAGTTGTAATTGTTCCGTTACCGGTTAATCGTATACCAATGTATATGGCGAGACAGAGTAGGCCTCAGTGGGTTACTTGGGTCACAAGCTGGGTGTCATTGAATCGACAATGATAAAAGATAAAACAAAGATTACCTGGAAGGCCGGAAATAGCTGGAAAGACCCTTAATTGTGCCGTTACTGTCAGTGCAATCTCAGCCATCTGTATTTGTCGTCTGTCGCACATTCCCTTAGATTTCCTCTTGAAATATTTTAATTCACACTGGAGAGTTCACGGTTGATAAACAGATTAATGAGATTATATATGCGCTCGTAGTTTTGTAAGTTGTAACTTGTAAGAACAATTTTCTCCGCCATTATGCATGCCATCTGTTTATGTCAACAACAGAGGCATTCCTCCAATGTATTTTTAGCTTCGTTTTTGACCAATGAAATAAATCTGTTTTATTTTGTGACTCATGACGTAAGATATGAACGAAATGAATCTAATTTGAATAAGATTAGCACACAGTCCCCAGCTTTCTCATTTCCGATAATCACGACCCAACCCGTCACAGTACTAAAAACTTATTACTTAGGACGATGCCTTTTTATAAAGATTATCTCAATTATGTGAATGTTCGAAATATGTATCAGAGTCGAGATTCGGTTTCTGAGGGCAGATCACGATGAGTCGAAGACGATTAGTGATCTACCTGTAGAAGCCGGGCGAGACTCGGTTACATATCTTGTACACCAAAATAATGATGATAAACTTTTTATCTTACAATATTATTTTAGGGTTAAGGCAAGAAAGTAGACTGATATATAACAAACTATTCATTTATGTGCATGAACAAACACACTGGAGAAAAACGTGCTTATATCAAACCCCATGTGTGTAACATAAAACTATTTATCCTGCGCGGTGCATGTGCGCGTGCAGTGGTTTGCTGTTTGAAGCAAAAGTAACACAATATATTCGTGTACATGTATTTGTAATTTTTTGCATGCATAACAGCATTTACTCAGCATAACTTGCTGCATAGCAGTATAAGGTTAAAGGCATCTTCACCTAAGATGCAGTGAACCAGTGACAATTAAAAATTACAACGAAAAGAATATAAAAGAAATAGGAAATAAAAATAATTAAACTAATGTCTTCACACCAAGCTGGGCCCTTTCTGATGTTAAAGTGACAGCAATGCTAGTGTGCCTAGCCGCCTACTAGTACTAGAATTCAAGACTATCAGTCATTCAGTCCGTCACAAGACACAAATAAATTGAAATAATATGGATGATGTCACAATAAATGCCCTCATAGGTGATGTAGTCTCTTGAACTCTCTTCGTCGTCCTAACTGGAGAGAGAAATCAGAGAATACTCCAGCCTGAAGTGCACTTGTCCAATTAGGCCAACAAAGACACACTGAGAGCTCACTGGATTGTCAGGGAGCTGATGCCTCACATTTGGGTGTTGCAGTCTTTGAAAGACTACAACACCCAAATGTGAGGCATCTTAGACATCAGCTCCCTCAGCCTCCCTGACAATCCAGTGAGTTCTCAGTCTCGGCTGAGTCATCTCATAAAAGACATTGAAAGTCAAAATTCAATCTAGTCAGGTTTAGAATCCAATTCAATATTCAAGTTCAACGCAAGTTCAGTCAAGCACAGGCAATTTTGGCAAAGGGCAGGGGGGAGGTTCCTGGTGAATGCTCCCAGACTGTGCTTCTGCAAGTGGTGACCACTGGCTTGCACTCGCATGAGCAATTGTACCTACTGGATGCATTGGTAAACTTGAACCAAGAGTAGCTTTCACATTCACAAGACTATTTTCACCTTTAGAGTTTTCTCTAATGAATATCAGCTGATTAACGGTGCCAGTGTCTAAACTTGCCCGTTTTTTAGTGACAGTATTTCCAGTGGTTGAAAATACCCTCTCTGAAGGAACGGAAGTGGCTGGTATTGCAAGATATTTTCTGGCAATTTCAGCTATGCGTGGGTATTTTTCATGGTTTTTAGACCACCACTCAAAAGGGTCACATGATGACGACTTAGAAAGTCTATAAGAATTAAGTTCATCTAGGGGGCTATCATCTGTACGTTGATCGTTATCGTCAAAGTAATCCCCTAACAAAAACTTTAGAGTTTTATTGCTCTCGTCAATTTTCGATCGTTTGCATTTGGGGGTATAATCAGAGGAGGTTGTGCCTGGGTTGGAGGCAGTTAGGGACTCTGTAGAAGATTGAGGTACGCACCCCTCACCAATCTGATTTCCATCTGCAACTGACAATTCAGGTGTAGGAATTGTGGGAAGCCTCTCTACAGTTCCTCCACTTGAATCATCAGTTGAAGACGGGAGCAACATCAACTGAAGAACAGCATCCCAAACTTTTTGTTGCTGTTCGTTTGTCAGAAAGCGCATTGACTTATAACGGTTGTCCATTGCAGTGCATATAAGAAGAGGTTGTTCAAAAAAATTCTCTTTTTCAGTATTCATAATGCGTGTTTTGAGTTCACCTGTCACTATGTTTTTGAAGTTTTTGATTGTTTTTGAATCGTTTTCATGAACAGCGAGGTGAATTCCAACAAGCCCTGACACAATCGGGTAGACCATACCTAACGTAGGAAAGGTATCACTGCACGCAACAGTGGTAGCCATTTCAAGTGGCTTCAAGGGGGGGGGGGGTCACCTCCTCGATAACTTTCCAGATTTCATCAGACAGTTCAAACACCCTAGCATCGCTTGGTGACACTACTGTAGTGTCATGGATCACTGCAAACACTGCTAATCTTTGCTCCAAGAGTCTGCTAAACATGAAAAATGTTGAATTCCATCATGTGGAAACATCTTGAATTAGTTGATGCTGGGGCAACTGCAGCTGGAGCTGTCTTTTTTTAAGCTCATTGGATGCCAATGTAGACTTCTTAAAATGGGCTACAAGTTTACGAGCTGCACCTGCTGCTTTGGACACACTTGGCAATTTGAGTCCAGCATTGATACTTAGTTGTAAAGTGTGACCAAAGCAGTGGATGTGAGGCCAGTTTGTCAGTTTAATGGCCGCAACAATATTTGAGGCATTGTCTGTTGTTATGGAAGTAATTTTGTCTTGGGGGGATCTCAAATTTGGATACAACTGTCTTCAATTCCTCTGCCAAATGTACCCCCGTGTGGTGGTCACAAATTTCTTGAGTGACTGAAACTCCGTGGTAAAAATCCAATTTGCATCTGCGAAGTGAACAGTCACTGTAAGGTATCCTTCGGTTGTGCAACTCGTCCACATGTCCGTTGGTAGACAAATAGATTTAGAATTTTTCAATTTTTTGATCAACTCTTCTTTCAACTGATCATAGTGAAGATTAGTGTAATTTTTAACTGTTGTATGGCTCAGAACTGTGTATGCTGGATCAAGAAGTTTTACAAAATTACGAAAACCCTGGCCTTCAACAATGCTGAGGGGTCTTAGGTCGGAAGCGCAAAACTGCACAATGCCCATCGTTACGTCCTGCCATTTTTGTTTGGCCATTTTTGCTGGTGGCTTTGTGAAACGATCAATTTGAGTTTGCACATGGCTTGCTTGTGCTGTAACTGTTGCTGAACTGACATCACACTTTACAGCTGGGTGTTTGTAGTGCAGATGATTTTTCATTCCTGAAGTTGAACCACTGTACTTTATGCGTGCCTTGCACAAGTTGCATTCTGTAAATTAGCCTCCCTCTGTATCTATCAGCTCAAAGAACTTCCAGGCATCTGATCGTTTAACTTTACATGTAGTTGTCATTTTGTTCAAAGTTTGTTTTAAAAATTCTCACACTGATTTGAAGTCTGCGATGATTGATTGCTTTATGGCAGATAAAATAGAAAACAAATAGAATGTGGCATTCACGCTTTCGGAACAGCGAGTCCATGCTGAAACTGTCTTGTTGATTTCACACGACAAATAGAAGAACATCAAAGGGCACTCCAAGACAGCCGGCAGTAACATTTTTCGACCCATCACCTTACCAATTGAAGTTGAAACTTGCGAAACTTTGTGATCAATCAAATTGAAACTATCATCAAAGGCATTCAAAGCTACATGTAACAGTCTAAATGGGCGAAGTCGTGGGATAAAACACAATAACAAGTAATATTAAAGACAGTTTAATTGAGTTTAATGTTTGATGCTCAGCTATCTGCCGTCCAAAATCCATAAGAAAGTTGGCTTCGTGACTCTACTAGTCTGCATATTACGAAAGCGGTTAACCGGTTACGAAAATCATAACCGGAATTCACCCATAACCGTTCCGTTGCCGGTTAACCGATTAACCGTTTCAGCACTAATTAATCGATATATACCGGTATTCAAACCAATATCGATTGGATACCGGTGTAATTACAAAAATATCGGTTTATCGTCATGCATTATTTAATTACCCAGATGTCTTTAGTTTTTTTAACTGTAGCCCTGAATGAATAATATTATCCCTTTATCCAAGGAATCGCCTGTTTGTGCTCTCGTAATATACAAATTCAGCAGTTGAAAAATAATTTTAAAAAAGTTCAACAAAACTATATCATGTGACCCCTCATTGGAACGAGCTCGTTGAGCTTGTTCCAATGAGGGGGTCACATGATATAGTTTTGTTGAAATCTTTGGGGAAATCTCATAAACTAATTTTGAAAATAATAAATTTTGATATCGTCTGCATTGGGTAAAGGTTTTTCGAATCACATCAGCAAGGCATGCTAATTCATTCCGACTCTGATGCCTCGAGTCTCGATTGTGGTACTTGTGTTCATATATCTGAACAGTTTTCGATATACCATTATACCGCGATATTTTTTTGAATACCGATACCGGTATTCAGTTTTGAATATCGTGCAGCCCTAATTTTAAGCTGTAATAACATTTGGCTCAAGGCTATGGTTGGTTAATTTTCAGTTCAGCGTTATTCCAGCTTATCAGAACAAAATGCGGAATGAGGTTCTTATTAATTATATCCTCGTGGGGAAACAGCATTATATATCCCTTTCCTCAATATGCATATTTTATCATATTGCACTTACACACTACTTCTTTGCATGTGTAGGTTCTCTCTGATAGCAGAACTGTCAATGGCCAGGGTTGAAAAACAAAATATACCATTAATCAGCATTTTACCCTTAATAGCACCAGACTATTGCCCCAAAATGAGACAGTAGTCTTGCATTTCAATGGATGAGGAAGAAACATGAAATGGTGTACATTCTTCTGGTCGTATAAACACACTGCCTAATCGGTTCTCGGATGCTATGAGCAATCAGAGAATTCTCTGTTGATGTTTGTAAGTTTCTATGTTGAAATTGCATCTTTTCACCCAGCTGATACGATTGCAGAGCAGATATCAAGGTTTTGGACTACCACATTGCATGGATCTCAGTTTGTGTTATTTGTTCAAACGACAGAAAACACAGTGGAGTGAGTTTTAGGATATTTAATTACCAAAATATTGTTAAATACCAAAATTTAGGCCTAACTTTAATTGGAAGTCAAAACACGGCCTACAAAATCAACAATGACCGACCAAAACTAGGATGTTTCTCATTGGGTCTTTTTCAATTGCAAGACATTCTGTCCCTATTCAGCTGGTGCCAGCATGAAGAACATTCATATCACTGACCCGTGGCGATGCATGTGACTGCAGTTGGCATGCAGTTGACATGTTGGAGACTTGAAGTTCATATTACGTGAAAAGATTATTACTAAACCACCGAAGAACTTGTAGGGCTGCAACGGTTCACCGCGGTGAACCACGATATTTTCTCTCGGTTCGATACACGGTGCGTACTATCGTGGTTTCGGTTCGGTACAAAATTTTACCGATCCGCCAGTCAGTATTCTCACTTTGACACTTTAATGTGAATATGTGGCATTTAATATGAAAAGATAGTGGGGAACTAGTAATAAGCTCACCAGTAATATATTTCTGGTTCTCTTAAGACAATTAAGACAAATCTAATTAATACCACTCGCCGGTAGCGAGGCAGAAGTGCACACGTTCCAGGTTTAACCATTGGAGACGAAAACAGCACCACATCACAAAACCATTTTTTGTTATGCTTACAAATGCAGATGTTCGATTGGGGTATGACATATTCGCCTATCTTATTCGGGGCACGACGGTTTTGGGCAAAAAGGAAACTGGACATGAAGCTACTAAAATGAGTAAAATCACCATACTTTCGTACCCCCTCACTGCAACATTTCACAATACATAGGGCTGCACGATATTTCGATATACCGATAATACCGGTATTGAAATTGTCACCGGTTAAATATCGTCCATAAAACTAGAATACTGGTATATCATCTGTGACGATATTGACTTTCGTCGCATGATTTTAAGAATTACAATTCATAGTTTTTTCTTATCTTCTCGGCTAAACGTTAAAAGGCAAGATCATACGTGACCTGCGGTCTCTGATCTTTGAACTTTGAACTATTCGGCAATATATTAGAAAAAAATGAATCGAATGTTTTGTTTTTTATTCGCTTGCACCCTGTCGGCTAGGGATAAAATTTGTTACATAGCAAATCCCCATTGTCCTTTAAAATGTTGTAAAAACATTGTCGGGCTGGGCTGTTTGACACTCCAATGAAGTTTGTAATCACTGAGCCGTGTTATTGCAATTACAACTACTCTTTGCTGTTTGCTTGTGTGTGGCTCAATGAGAAAACAATCTTGAAAGACAATAAGTTTTGTTTGCTGTTCTCCAAAAGGAATTTGAGAGTCCCATTGTCCAAACAAATATGCAATCCAGTTGTATATTCGGAAATATCGAAACAGAAAAAGAGAGAGTCAGAGGTGTCGACCCAGAGTAATATGAGCACCAGCAAATAACCAACAATTTCTGCCTCCATTGCCAACTTGACCAGCTACGAGAGGGGGTCAAAGAAATGGACTGCACTGACAGATAGTGTCACAAGATATCTTGCAGGCAACATGATGCCAATATATACGGTGGAACAAACACACTTTAAGAAAATGCTGATGGCATTTGACAGACAATATCAGCTTCCTGGACACAATTATTTTAGCGAAACGGCTGTTCCAAAATTGTTCAATGATATTTGAGAGCAGGTTCAAAAGGAGGTCAGTGAGGCTCAGTTTTACTCTCTAACTACTGATTTGTGGTCATCTGTTGGAATGGTGCCATATCTGGGACTCGCCATTCATTTTATTGATAAAGACTGGAATTTGTGCTCTCGTGTACTCAAAGCTTTATACTTTCCTGAAAACCACACACGGGATAATATTTCTAATGTTTTAATCCTTTACCCAATGCAGACGATATCAACATTTATTATTTTAAATATTATTTTTTTAAATTTCTAAAAAGATTTCAATAAAACCATATCATGTGACCCCTCGTTGGAACGATGGGTCACATGATATGGTTTTGTTGAAAATTTTTGAAATATAATATTTTTTCAACTGCTGAATTTGCATATTACGCGGGCGGATGCAGGCGATTCGTTAGGTAAAGGGTTAACAGAGACACTGTCAGCATGGCAACTTGAAAGTGGGAATTTAGTATGCATAACCACAGACAACGGCTCAAATATTCTCAGTGCTATCAAATCTTTGGGCTGGCCCCACTTGTCATGCTTTGGGCACAATTTAAATCTGGCCGTTAATAATTCTATTAAAGGTGACAATAGAGTGTCCCGTATGCTTGGTGTGTGCAGGTCAATTGTTTCAACATTTTCCACAAGCTTCCTCCACAGACGTAATTTGTCAGCTATTCAAGAAGAACTACTTGGTCTGCCTAAACATTCGCTAATAACTGACTGTCTGACTAGATGGGGTTCCAAGTTTGATATGGTGAACCGTGTGCTGGAACAAGAGCCAGCAATAAGAAAAGAGCTAAGTGCGGACAGGAAAACATCCCACCTTATGCCAACATGGCAAGATAGTCATGTGATCAAGTATCAGGATTTCAGACGTCAACGGAACCGAAAAATCGTTTCCGTGGTTTAAGAGACACGGAACCCGCCGGTAACGAAATTTAGGTACCGTCTGTGAGCAGTTATGGGAACCTTTTTGAAGTTTTTCCAAATCGAGGGAATTTTATATCATTCGTAGCTTTTTAGATTTCAGACACGTTTCCATCCTAGATAAAACTGCCTGCATACATTGATATACTTGTAAGTTATATGTGAAATGATATTGGGACGTTTCGGCCACGAGATGTTTCGGCCTCCTATATTAACAGTCCGGAGTGAAGGGAATGGTTTACTGACGTTTCGTACACAAGACATTTCGTACACGCGACGATTCCTACACAAATAAGACGTTTTGTACACAAAAATTGGACGTTTCGTACACGAAGTGAGCGTTTCGTACACGTGTTTAATTATCTGTTTTAGACCTTGTATTATACATATTTTTATACTGTACCAATGACCCAGACATAGCATAGCTGGTGCTAACTCTTAAAATATAGGGCCAAACACAAATTTTGCCCCCCAATCCCCAAAATTTGCATCTAAAACCAAAGAAAACATGTCCTGAATGGCCCTCCACACTTCACCTCTACTGCGCATGCGCAATGTCAAGGACGTTCCGAAATTGGTGCCATTAATCATTCTAAGTTTGGCCCTTCATCAGTTAACATCTGACTGATCTTTGTGCTTGTAAATCTCAGTTTAAATGATGCCAGACACATAAATATTAGTGAAATGGTGATTTTAAGGAGGATAGAGAAGGAGGAGAGGAAAAATGTGTGACAGAATATTATCAGGGCTGTAACTTAAAATTTTTTAATGAAATTATGTTAAGTTACCTATTTTCGAGGCAGCAGCCATTTTGTTGTCATTCTGGTTATTTAGTTACACTGATTTTTCAGTGTTTTCCTCTCTCCCTTTCCTTTAAGTCCCCTCTTGCTTTTCTCCCATGCTTTTGGCATAGTTTCTGTAATTATTATTACTAAAATTTCTTGGGAGTTTTAGCTGAATAACAGAATGAATTCTGTTTTTTCCCCATGTTTACGTCTTCACCTACGGGTGGTTAGGCGTTGTGTTCTGCATCTACCATCTGATGTTCTGCAGTTTCTTCCCTGGAAGTCTCTGTTTTGCATCAGATAGTGTATTTTTGGTAACTGATTCCGGGCCTGGGTGCCTGGAGTCTTATTTTAGTGTTTTTACACTCATTGTTTACATTTACAACAGCCCTCTGTGTGAGGGGGGGATTTCTTGAAAATAACATCTTGATGTTATTTTAATCATAACTAGATAGATTATTATTGTTCGTAAGTGTTGAATAAATTGTTTAAAATATTTTTAAAATTTTTGTCCACTCTTAGGCTTGGGATCCATTGGGGCTCAACGTTACTTATCAGAAACTTGGGCTGTTCTGAAAAAATATTTTTTCAAAATATTTTGATTTCAATTATTTTTTCTATATTAATGGATCATATTATTATTATGTATTTTGATTGCCAGGGGTTGGTGCGAGTACCAGGACTTTGTTTTCTTTTCACATTGAAAGGATTTTGATCAATTGTAATAAGAGGAAGTCTTCCTCTGACTTTTATAATCATTCTATATGTGGTCAGTGTACTCGCATTAACTCCTGTTCTGTATCGTATGATTTTGATGACAACATGGGAAGCGTATGTCACGGTATGTTAGTGGGGAATTGGACACTCCGGTCCTTTCCCCGCAGGGTCACTCTACTTTATCAATTTCTATTTCAGACGATCAAGATTAGGGTGATGTATCTGTGATGTCTTCCAACAGTGTGCCTCCGTCGTCATAATTAATGAAGGGCTAGCGGAAAAGTGCTCATGTAAATACGCCAATTGCCTAAGAGGACCCTAGTAGGTTCGACGGCCTTTGACGTCCGCTAGCTCGCCCGGTGTAGCGTCCATTCATCGAATGGTTCGGCAGCCGGGTTCATCCGTTGCGGTCTAGAAGGAGTTTTGGGGTGATGCGAGCACTATAAATCAACCAAATGCACACCCAGTGACGGCGGATTAGAGGGAGAACGGAGGAAGCCTTTTAGTCCGGTTCATAGCTCGTTCTGGTCCATCCGGACGGCGAGTGAGAGAGGCCCCTCTCTCGTACAACAACATCTGGCCCCAGATGTTGTGGTACAAAATGTTTCGCATTTGGAGCATACGTCCGTCGCTCGGGACGCTCCGACATATAGTCAGTCCAGAGTAGACTGTCAATAAGGCTTCCTCATTCTCATGGTAGCGCACACGACCGCTCTTGGCTATGTGACCTCGGATATCCAGTCAGCTTCGCCAGTCAGAGAATCATCGGCGACCAGGTCACACCATCCGGTAGCCAGGGACACGAGGCCTGCAGACTCCGGACGTTCGCATAGGAAAGTGTGCGGGAGTCAACGTTCACGGAGCTTCCGGTGGCAATGCATCGTAAGACCGCTACTGCACAGGCCTCGGGGACGGACGTGCTTTCCTAAATAGCACAGCTTATCGCAGCATCCCAGCATCAACTGAATCTGTCGCATATTTTTTATCCGACGATGCTGGGTCGGGACGCTCCACGGAAGCGGGTACGGACGTCCGAAAATTTCATCCGGTCCGACGGGATACCGAAAGGGATTCGGAGGATTTCAAGCTTTCCCTTTCGGAACAACATATGCTGTTGTGTATGTCATCTGACTTGATCTTCTACAGGTTCTTTCGTCGGACCAGAATGCTGCGATGCCGGATAAAAAACTGATAGCGTCGGTGGTCTTAGAAATTTTTGGTTCGGTTCAGGGACATCGTCCCTCAGTTCCGACATAGTCCAATAATGTCACTCAAACTTTCGAATTATTGAACGACGCTATATATATTATTATTATATGCTTGCTATTACCAAGCATTTCTGGTTTCTTGTTCGCAAAGTTACGGAGATGTCTTTCAAAAGTGTGCCTCTGTCGTCATAGTTTATGAAGAGCTAGCGGCAATAAGTGCTCATGGAATATGTCTATCGCCTAAGAGGTCCCTTGTAGGATCGACGGAGTGACATTCGCTAGCTCACCCGGTGTAGCGTATATTCATCGAAATGGTTCGGCTGCCGGGTTCGTCCGTTGCAGTCTAGGAAGGAGATTTGGGTGATGCGAGCACTATAATTACTTTAGTACTCGCCCAGTGACGGCGGATTGAGGACAGATCGGAGGAAGAGTGTTAGTCCGGTTCCTGGCTTGTCCAGGTCCGTCCGGGCTGTGAGCGAGAGAGGTCCCTCTCTCGTCCAACAACATAGGGGACCGCATGTTGTGGTTCAGATATTTTACATTCGGAGCATATGTCCGTCGGTCGGGACGCTCCGTTATATTGACAGTCCGAGAGACTGTCGATAATGCTTCCTCATCCTCACAGCAGGGCACACGACCGCACATTGGCTACGTGACCTCGAGTATCCGATCAGTTTTGTCATTCAGTGATTCCACGGCGAATAGGTCACTCCATCTGGTAGCCAAGGGACACGAGGCCTATACACTCCGTTCGCTCGCATATTAGTAGTATGCACGGGGGTAACGATCACGGAGCTTCCAGCGGCAATGCATTGTAGGACCGCTTCTCCACAGGCCTCAGTGACGGACGTGCTATCCGAGTTAGCACAGTTTTTTCGCAGCATCCCAGCAATCGACAGTTTCTTAGTCGAATCAGGAATTATCTGACGGCGCTGGGTCGGTGCGGTCCGCGGTTGCATCAGGTACGGACGACCGAACGCTTTATAGGGTCCGATAGGATGGCGAAAGGGATTCGATAGATTTCGAGTTTTCCCTTTCGTAGCATCGGAAGCTTCCATTCATATCTTCTGGCATTATCTTCCAGTGATTGTTATTTCGGACTACATTGCTGCGATATTGGATAAAAGACTTATAGCGTCATTGGACACGGAGTTTTGGATCGGTTCAGGGACATTGTCCCTGACTTACCGACACAGTCCAATAATGTCATTAGAACATGTGTATTATTTATTGACGCTATATATGCATATAAGCCTGCTACCAAGCATGATAGTTTAGTTTCTTGTCCGCAATGCTCATTTCCGCCTTTTTATCATTTATACGAATAATTTATTTTGGCAGAGCAGGGCATACCGAGAGTTCATATGCGTCTAGACGGCGTGGTTAAAGACTGGAAATATTCTTTTTCGCCGTCTTTGTCTTTTCCAACCACAATGTTGGAAACGACAATGATGTCTAGTAGACTTAACTTAGACGCTTTATCATACGTAATCCACCTTACTGAGGCGTTATCATTACGTCTTCAAGAAAAGAATTACGGGATATTATCCTCAATGTAATTTCTTTTGAGGGCAGTAGTTTGTTCACGTATAACTCCGCCCTTCAGTGGCTGATTGGAGTTGGTTAGACGTAACGCAGCCCTAGCTACATCCACGCGCTTGGATAGTAAGGTGAAGAACTCTCTCAGAGTCGCTTCATTCTCGGAGAAGCTTCTCTTCGACGGCAACTTTTCAGCAATCCATGAATTGCTCGATTTACACGTTCTCTTGTCTATCTAGTGTTGCAAGAGATTCAGACTGGGGCAAACATTCGGTGGTTGACACAGAGAGTGCCACTGCAGTTGCCGGATCCGAGTTTTATAATTATGACGGTTGCCAGTCAAATAGGTTGGGATATAATATTGATCCCAACGGATTCGAAGTGCCAGGGTCTTTGGGTTCCGCAGTCTCTAAGCAAGCACTTATCTTCCGCGGAATAATGTTTTTTTTAGGCTTGCTTTATGTCATTAGATGAACATTATTCAGAAACGCATGTCCAAATCCTGTCCGTTAATTCGACAGTAGTGGCGTATCTCCGGAACCAGGGAGGCACTCATTCGTTTCCGTTATTCAATTTAATGGAAAGAATCCTTCTGTTTGTTATAGTACACCAAGTTCTGTTTCGGTCCGTCATATTCCGGGTCGTCTGATTGTTTTACCGGACTCCCGTTCACTTATGGGTCGCTTGTTGCTGTCAGAATGGACTCTCAACAAACAAGTATTCAATCAGATTTGCTATCAATGGGAGCGCCCAATGATAATTTATTTACGACACAGCTTGCTAATCAATTGCAGACGTATGTGTTTGCTTGTCCGGATCTCTGAGCTAATGTTGTTAACGCTTTATTGATCTAATAGGACGGAATGATAGGATATGCGTATCCTCCGGCGCTGTTGTTTCAGCAGGTATTGCTAAGATAAACAACCATAATACATTTCTGTTGATAGCATCTCTGTCTTCAGAGACCGTGGGTAAATTTACTCTGATGTCTACTGTGGGACTTAACGCGAAATCTTCCTCAATGAGAGGATCTTTTTTCGCTGGGTAAAATCGTGTCATCTTTATCACAACCCGCAAGGTCGCAACCTTCACGTATTCCGTTGTGTGGTCCGTATTGCATTGTAAGCATTGTACTGGACGAGCTTTGGACGCGATTTCTTACTATAGGAGATCCTCTTCTTCGCTATTCTATGCGGCTAAAGTGGAGGCTCTTCCGTCGTTGGTGTAGGGATCACTATGTTCATATTGTTGATCCCTCCATACTACTCATTGCAACTTTTTAGTATACTTGTTTGACAAGATCTACTGCAGCCTGTTATTATTAAGGTTATAGGTTGATGTTACCTCATACCTATGCACTCTATGATAGTTTACAATTGAGACTTATGTCTCTTTATCTAAGTCAGTTAGTAACTTTTTGATAAATAGACTTAGAATCATTAGATTAAATTCCTATATGGATTTTAACTTCGGTTCTTATTTAGCTAAGTAATCATTTGAGCCTTTGGAAACAGTAGTTTTCAAATTCTGACCTTTTACACAGTAATTCTGTTGGCTTCTCTTTTACTGTAGAGTCAGTGAGTTTCATGCACTATCGGTGGATGATTTTCACTTTCGTAGTTTCGGAATCACTACTTCCTTTACTATTTAGGTTGGATTTTTACATAAGAGTTAGGCTCCTAATATCCGGAACCTATTGTTATTAAGGTCCTTCCGTCTTCGTATGGGCATAGGCCTTTACTCTGTCCGGTTAGAGTTTATGTATTTATAAATAGATATCTGTTTATTACTACGGGCGTAAACTTCTTCTGTCTTTGATGCCTATTAGAAGGACGTTACGCTCCATTCTATTGCTAATGGATTCAATTAACTATCGATACTGCTTATGGTATATCTTTGACTCAGCAGTTGTGTTTGAGATTTCGGCTCATGAAGTAAGAGTTCTTCTACATCTTGGGCTTACATTAATAGTGTCGCTATTATAGATTTTTGAAGGCTGCTCATTGTGCTCAGCCATCCACATTCATGAATTTTTTATCTCAGAAATATTGTGTCCATTTCTGGAGGCCTCTATTGTTAGATCTATTATCTACTGCTCAGAATGTCATTCACTTAACAGTTGTTACTATAGCTAGGTAGGCTGTCTGTTTTGGCAGCTACTCCGTTCTGCTGCCCTCTTCGCTCTGGGCTATTTGACCCAGGGCAAGAAAAAGGGGGGGGGGGGGGAGGGTGTTCCCTTGGGTCACCTGTTTTACTATGAAAACAAGGGGATACCTCCTCCGGAGTTAGTAATTCTGAGCTGTTATTGGGATGGTTGTTTAGTGAGAAGTTTATGTTTTAAAAATTCATTCGAGTCTTAGTTTTTAAAGTATAGCTTTTGAATATAGCACGTGTCAACGGACATGATTATGCAATCCTCAGACACTTTTAAGGAGTATACAGAGTCTCTATTCTCTAGACTTACTTTATTTATTGGCTTACTTTAAAAATTATTAGTATAAGGATTATACTAGATATTAATAGAGTACATGGATGTATGATGCTCAATTTTGGAAGATGTTGTATCTTTCTAATTTATCATAAATAAGAAAGATACATGTAAGGCCTAATACTTCTTTTTCCCTAGAGGGGATGACTCTATTTTATATAATTGAGCGTATTCCATCTTGCTCCATGTCCTTGGCCCTCCAGCCTTTTTACTATTCAGCTATGTCTGGGTCATTGGTACAGTATAAAAATGTTAAAAAATTTATAGTAATTTATATATTTTTTATACTTACCAATGACCCAGACGGGGATGGTCCTCCCAGGAGTTGGGAACTCTTACCTCCCCGCTGAGTACATAGCACTTACCAGGCACTGGTTATTAGAATGATTAATGGTGCCAATTTCGGAACGTCCTTGACACTGCGCATGCGCAGTAGAGGTGAAGTGTGGAGGGCCATTCAGGACATGTTTTCTTTGGTTTTAGATGCAAATTTTGGGGATTGGGGGGCAAAATTTGTGTTTGGCCCTATATTTTAAGAGTTAGCACCAGCTATGCTATGTCTGGGTCATTGGTAAGTATAAAAAATATATAAATTACTATAAATTTTTTAACTTTTTTTATTTATTTTTTTACATTAAATTAATATTTTTACATTTATGAATATCTCCTGTGAATATTTATGTAAAATTATTCCTGTTTTTATAGATACTGTTGGTGTTTAATTGCATGTTGAATAGGTTAATTTTCCTTGATTTCTTTGATTTATTGTTTGATTTACTGTTTGATTTTACCGATGAGTGACTTGTTTGAATATTGCCGGGATGTTTTTAGGTTATTTTGTTTGTTTGTCTGTAAATGCGATGACTAATCTAGTCAGCGGTAAATTGCAAAGAGTCTGACAAGCTTTCACTGGAGTCTACAAGTGACCTTTGACTTGGAAAAACAACAAGCGCGGTGTCCTGTCAGATCTGAATTTCAAAGATAGAACTAGTCTCTAGTCTCTGGTTCCATAATGTACAGTATCCTTGGTGTCATTTAATGGAAAGTCCAAGGGAATGAAATGGAACCAGAGACTATCTTTGAAGGGCAAATATCGATAAAATTTTATTGCGTTTTTATGACAACTTATCTCCAGCGATACTGTACATTTTCGGCGAATCACCTCATTGCATTATGCTAAACTGATTTTATTTTATCGATATTTGTCCTTTATTGCTAGCAACAGTATTTGGTGTCATTTAATGGAAAGTCCAAGGGATTCCCATGAAATGGAACAAGAGACTACAGTTAAAACTAGAAGTCCTGTCACAAATAGTGCGCTTATCTAGGCTTAATTGCGCGTTGGAATTGCGTGCAATTGCCATATCGAATGGCATCCAAAGCACGGCAGGTTCTCCTGGTTACTGATAGCAAACACATGCAATGTTTCTGCCAATGGACCTCCGGGTTACCCGGAGGTCCATTGGCTGAAACATTGCTTGTGCACAAGCCATATGAACAGAATTTGATAGCTTTACTATGGCCATAATGCGTACATTAACGCGCAGGTCAACGTGCTATTTGTGCGCATTTCATGACAGGACTTCTAGTTTTAACTGTAGTACAATCTTTGAAGGGCAAATATCGATAAAATTTTATTGCGTTTTTATGAGAACTTATCTCCAGCGATACTGTACATTTTCGGCGAATCACCTCATTGCATTATGCTAAACTGATTTTATTTTATCGATATTTGCCCTTTATTTCCTCATAATGCAATGAGGTGATTCGCCGAAATTGCACAGTATCGCTGGAGATAAGTTGTCATAAAAACGGAATAAAATTTTATCGATATCAAAGATAGCAATATATTTTATATTGATGTAATACAATAAAATCACACGCAGAATACAACAAACACATAAAAACAAAACATGTTATTTTTGTTTATTGAATTTATTTTAATTTAATAAGTCTGAGATTTCAACTAAAATCACCACGTATTTATTGGAAAATAAAATTATTTCATGCAAGAAAATAGTCTTCTTTCTTTCTTTTAAACCCGAAATCTGAAATTAGAAGGAAAAAAGTGAAATATAAAGAGAAAATGTGAAATAGAAATCTGTGTACGAAACATCCAGGCTTTTTGTGTACGAAACATCCTAAATTGGCCGTGTACGAAACGCCCGTGTACGAAACGTTCAGCACCCGAAGGGAATTACCCCCGGCACGATAGATACCAAACAGAGGTTATTGGGATGTTGATTTTTTAATATATATTTATTGTTTTAGATATTATAACGCCAGTAAACCTGTGCATGATACCTTTGTTAAAAAAAACAGCTTTTCAGTTTTCAACATACTTTAAACAATTCCCAGACACACAATGAAATTACTTGTGATAATGTTACTGACGAAAAAACGTCAAGATGTTTACAGAATGAGCCCATCACATTCACTTCAGCAAAAGGGTCCCGCACTTTACTCATTCCGAGAATGTTATTGGTTGAAATGTCTAACGTGTGCAAACAGTACACAGGTGTTTTTCCCACTTCAACTTGTTTCTGTATTCGATGTAAACAGCATTTCGTTTCTATCACAGTGATGATTATTCACCAACGAACAGCTCTTATGAGCATTTCTTTCAACAACAAATGTTTCAATGTCTTTAGTGACAGATTGAGTGGGTAATGATATTTCGGTTCCGTCATTTTGTGACCACGGTACCAACACTCTACCGGTAACGATCGTTACCATGAAATCCTGACGCTTGTGTGATGGAGGCTGTATCTGCTGCATTACAGCCTGTTAGTGATTTTACCGACATTTTATCAGCAGAAAAATATGTCAGATTCTCTGCAGTGAAACCCTTGTTGTCTTTACTAGACACGGACATGCTCAACACTGATAAAGACACACATGCTCTCACGGGTGACATAAAAAAATGTGTTAAAAAGTACATGAGTGGCAAATATTGTGATGAAAAGACTGTAAAAATAATTTCAACCGCTTCGTTTCTAATCCTCTAGTCTGGTGGAGGATTAATTGGTGTAAGTTTCCATCTCTGGCTAAATTTGCTAAAAAAATACCTTTGTGTTTGCGCTACTGGCGTCCCCTCAGAGAGACTTTTTAGCAAATCTGGACAGATAGTTGGACCTAAGAGATCTTGTCTGAAACCAGACAAGGTCAATATGTTGTCATTTTTGGCAGCAAATTTGTGAGTACCTTCTAAATGTTTACCTTAAAATAACAGATTTGTTTCAGTTAACCCTTTACTTCACACTAGTAGCAGACGATAGTCACGATACTCCGGGAAAAAACTGTCGTGTAACTAAAAAATTTTCATTTTTTGCTTCCAAAAGCATAGGTTATGATCCCTCCATGGAACGAGCGTGATGCACTCGTTCCAATAAGGGATTATAACCTATGTTTTGGAAGCAAAAAATGAAATTATGAAAAAGACTGGTCGATGGTGTGTGTGTGTGTGTGGGGCGGGGGGGGGGGGGGGGGGGGGGGGAAGGTAGCTATTTTTCTAAGAATTTCGCTGCAATAAAATCTTCAGTGCTAAATGCCCATACCAGGTATATAGCACTGCAAATTTTATTGCGATGTTACATGGGTACTTGCCGATAGATGTTGCCTAGTCCCCCAAGGCTCCAACATTAGTCATGATAGTACTGAAAATTATTATTTTCATTTTCCCTGCTATAAATCCAGAATTATGTCTCCCCTTCCCAGAAGGGAGACATATTGTTTTAGTGCATATTCTTCTTCTTCTTCTGCTCATACAAACTTTGTCAAGGCCATAACTTTTTTGTCTTTCAGCCTACACCTTAGATACTTGGCATGTGGATGTATCACCATGAGCCGGTGTGCAGTGTACCATAGTGACCTTGACCTTTGACCTGAAGGTCAGATTTATGTGTTTTTTTTAAGGGAAACATCACACAAACCTTGTCCGGGCCATAACTTATTTGTCTTTTGACCTACACCTTAGATACTTGGCATGTGCAGGGCTTGATTTAATCTGAAAATTTTGAATAGCAATTTACTATTCACCCTGGAAAATTGATTAGCAGTTGATCCAAAAGCACTTGAAACTAATAAATCTTGAATAGCAAAATTCAGAAATTGGAGAGCAAAGTGCTATGCTAATCCAGTTAAATCGAGCCCTGATGTGGATGTATCACCATGAACCGGTGTGCAGTGTACCATAGTGACCTTCATGTGAACTTGACCTGAAGGTCACATTTATGCGCGTTTTTAAAGGAAACTGTCTGGACCAGAACTTTTTTGTATTTCGAGTCAGGCTTTAGATATTTGGCATGTGGATGTATCACCATGAGCCGGTGTGTAGCATACTATTGTGACCTTCATGTGAACTTGACCTTTGATCTGAAGGTCAGATTTGTGCTTTTTTCAAGGAAACTTTGTCTGGACCAAACCTTGTTTGTCTTTTGAGCCAGGCCTTAGATATTTGGCACGTGGATGTATCACCATGAGCCGGTGTGTCGCATACCATTGTGACCTTCATGTGACCTTGATCTCAAGGTCAAATTTATGTACTTCAAATAGGGAGTAATTGTCCAGACCAGAATTTTTTTGTTTTTTTGACCTAGGACTTGGTTATTTGACATGTGGATGTGTCACCATGAGACTGCATGCCGTCTACCTCGATGACCTTCATGTGACCTTGACCTCTGACCTTAAGGTCAAATTGATGTACTTCAAATAGGGAATAATTTTCCAGACCAGAACTTTTTTGTTTTTTGACCTAGGACTTAGATATTTGACATGTGGATGTATCGCAATTAGACTGCATGTCACATGTAATCATGACCTTCATGTGACCTTGACCTCAAGGTCAAATTTATGTACTTTAAATAGGGAGTAATTGTCCAGACCAGATTTTTTTTTTTTTTGGACATGTGGATGTGTCACCATGAAACCGCATGTCCGCTACCTTGATGAACTGCATGTGACCTTGACCTCTGACCTCAAGGTCAAATTTATGTACTTTAAATAGGGAATAATTGTCCAAATCAGAACTTTTATGTTTTTTGACCTAGGACTTAGATGATTGACATGCGGATGTATCACAATGAGACCACATGTCATCATGACCTTCATGTGACCTTGACCTCAAGGTCAAATTTATGTGTTTTAAATAGGGAGTAATTGTCCAGACCAGAATTTTTTTTTTTTTGACATGTGGATGTGTCACCATGAAACTGCTTATCCGCTACCTTGATGAACTGCATGTGACCTTGACCTCTGACCTCAAGGTCAAATTTATGTACTTCAAATAGGGAATAATTGTCCAGATCAGAACTTTTTTGTTTTTTGACCTAGGACTTAGATGATTGACATGTGGATGTATCACAATGAGATCACATGTCATCATGACTTTCATGTGACCTTGACCTCAAGGTCAAATTTATGTACTTTAAATAGGGAGTAATTGTCCAGACCAGAATTTTTTTTGACATGTGGATGTGTCACCATGAAACCGCATGTCCGCTACCTTGATGAACTGCATGTGACCTTGACCTCTGACCTCAAAAGGAAGGGGAGACATATGTTTTAGTGTGCTAAAACACTTTCTAGTTGTTACTAGTTTAGTGATTCACTGATTTGTTTCAGTTGAAATGTGATGCGACTGAATATGGCTTCAATAAAATTTTCAATGCTAAATACCCCTGCGGGATATATAGTACTTAAAGTTTTAATTTGTGATAAGTGCAATAAGCTTTTCCGAGTGCAAGATATGTAAATTGATCAATCAGTCTGCTGCTGATAAAAATCAAATTGCTGTTTAGGAATAAGATTCTCGGGTCACACGAAATACGAAATGATATGGGTTTATTGACTAGGCTATTATTGACTGTTATTGAACACAAAGTTTTGTTATCTGTTATTGACAGATATACACATGTATAATAATGATGTATTACAAAATGAAAAATAGAAAATAAATAACATTCTTTAAAAATTTGTTCTTGTGTTTTCAAACTATTTCCCTGTAAACCCTTCCCACCCTGGCCACTCCGTATTTCAATTTCCAAGTCTGTTTTTATTAACATGCTCATCAGTATACATTTATTTAAACTAACTGGTACATTTACTGCACTGTACTTAATTGGAAAAACTGCGTGTAAATGTAACAGCTAATTTAAATAAATTAGCTGGCGTATTTACCTCCTACGGCAATTGTCTCCCTTAGGCATACTTTGAATCAAAACAATTGTCGTCCATTTTCCCATTGCATGAAATTTTACGAATGAATTTGCCGTATCGCAAATTTCGCATTTCAATTTAACAGCCACAACATTGGCTATCCGGTTCCAAAAATATATATTGCGCAATTACATAATCCTCTATTATAATAATGTAGAAGAAAAAAACTTTTTCTATAGTATCAAAATAGCAGTGATGTCTGACTGGCTTCTCAACTTTTAATAAAGTTTCGACGATATACCGGTATATCGCGATATTTTATTTGATATCTTCACCGGTATTCAAATCTGAATATCGTGCAGCCCTAACAACACATATTATTTCCAATGGTTAAACTTGAAAATAAGGCCACAATGTTTTTTTTATGAAATACTATTCTGCCAACGGACGGATTTTAGTGCAGCATTCTTCAAACTTATTCAATACAATGGTTGACATTCAGTGTTTCAGTCAAGGTGGAAATGTCTTTTTTTATAGGAAATAAATTTAATTATTTTGGAACTATTTAGTTTTTCAACTCTTTTCTATCATTCCACATTTTCAGCTAAAATAAAACTATCCATACATACTAGGTTTTATTTTTTATTCTTGCGTCACGCCAAAACTTACAGGGGCCGAACTGGTAAAGGGCAGAAAAGCCCTGCTGCACAACGACCATGGTTGGAGTCCGAGGATTTCAGTCTTGGATAGGCCCACCCCCAAATTTTCTATTATTATTATTTTACGCTCTTCACGATTGGTTGAACATTTGCTCCTCGTCCAACGGTCATTGATTTTATATGTATTCTAAATTATCAACATGGAGACGCAACAGGTAGATGTTAAGTTGAAAGATCCCCCAGAAAAATTTCGCTCACCAGTGTGGAAGCAATTTGGCTATAGGCTGGTGCTGTTGATAAAACAACATGCCGTCTCTGTTAGACGGACGTCAGTTATATAAAGCTTGTAACACATCAAATATGGCCATGTACTTGAAACGTAAACACAAATTGTTTTCCGAATTCCCAGTCACTAGACACTACTCACACTAGTCAAACTTATTATGATTTCATTTAATTTTTTATTGATCTCCGATTTCAGTGATTTGTGCTTCAGTCAAGTTATGACTGTAGTCACAGTGAAATTATAATAATTATTATTTCACTTATCATCTTTTAACCCTTTACCTAACATGAAAAGCAGACTACACTTGCCAAAAAAATTCTTGAATAACTAATTTTTTTCATTTTTTGTCTCAAAAACATAGGTTATACCCAATATCCATGTATTCTGCTAATCCCTCAAACTTGTAAATAACTGTTGGGTGGAAAACCCCTTATTCGTAGGGCTGCAGCGATACACTACCTCTTCGATACGATATGTATCACGGTATCAACCCCACGGTTCGGTTCAATTCGATACGATACACTTTAACCCTTTACCCAAACGTAACAGCCAAAACCGGCCAGCGCTATTCTAAAAAATCGAGCTCGTTCCAATGAGGGGATCATAACCTATGTTTTTGAGACAAAAAATGAAAAAAATAATGCAAATTAATTGGCGATTTTTGAGAATAGCGCTGGCCGGTTTTGGCTGTTACGTTTGGGTAAAGGGTTAAAGTGTATCGTATTGAATTGAACCGAACCGTGGGGTTGATACCGTGATACGTATCGTATCGAAGAGGTAGTGTATCGTTGCAGCCCTACGAATAAGGGGTTTTCCACCCAACAGTTATTTACAAGTTTAAGGGATTAGCAGAATACATGGATATTGGGTGGATTTGGAAACACCCACCCAGTGAAAATTCCACCCAAATAATATCTCATGGATAACTGCATGCACAACACTAACAAAATACCCAAGAGCCAGTTAGGGTTGGGGGGTGTCACTGAAAATCTCAGTTTTGTAGGGCAAGAATCAGAGGGCATTGGGTTGCAGCACCCAAACACCACGGTGCAGTGAAAGATTATTAGTTTGAATGGTCCGCCACAGATTTTAATCCTTTCCACCCGTTGTCACTGCTACAGTTAAAACTAGAAGTCCTGTCATGAAATGCACACAAATAGCACGTTGATATGCACGTTAATGTACACGTTATCGCCCAAGTAAAGCTATCAAATTCTGTACATATGGCCTGTGCACAAGCAATGTTTCAGCCAATGGTCCATTGGCAGAAACATTGCATGTGTCTGCTATGAGTAACTAGGAGAACCTGCTGTGCTTTGGATGCCATTTGATATGGCAATTGCGCGCAATTCCAATGCACAATTATGCCTAGATAAGCGCACTATTCGTGACAGGACTCCTAGTTTTAACTGTATAGAAATCAGATATAAAAAGAAATTTTCTGATTTCTATGGTCGCTGCCGCAGCGATGGGTATTTTGTGGTAAAATGCCTGGCACGTACTGTATATCCAAAACAACGAAATGTGTAGCACAGAACCACTGAGAACCCTCCGTACTGGCAACAGAGAATCTGCTGAACCACTTTTTGTTGTATACCATACCCACCCAATGCCATCTAAATTGTGCATATTTTAAAACGATTCACGGTGCCCAACTTAAATTGTTTTCATTCCCAATATATTTGGCTTCCAATCTATCACCTCAGATTCCTAAAATTATGCCTACAAATTGGTTAAAAATTCTCCTGATTGTCCATAAGATAGAAATTCTACCAGACCCCTCTAGGTTTGTGCAGCCCATTTTCCTGCCCTTGATCTTGGAAATTTGACAGTTACAACAGGTTTTCAATACTTTTTTCAGAGCTCTATGTATGGAAATATTGAAATGATTTTTGGTATGTAACTTCCTGATGAGCACTTACAGATCTAGTTTCAATTCCATTCTACTTGTATGGTTTATTACAGAGTTATTGACCTTGAACTTAGAAATTTGACAGTTTCAACAGACTTTCCACACTTTTCTTCACTTATGTTGCACTTTTTTCAGCTGTGGATGGAAATATGGAAATGAGTTTTTTTTGTGTGTAGCTTTCTGAGGGATAGTTACAGATCAAGATTCAATTCCATTTCACACATTTGGTTTATTACAGAGTTATTGCCCTTGAACTTGAAAATTTGACAGTCATGACAGGTTTTCCACTCCTTTTCCAGCTATTGATGGAAATATTGAAATGATTCTTTGAATGTAGCTTCCTGATGAACACTTACAGATCAAGTTATAGCACTTCATCCATCACACAGACTTCTGTTGTTGGAAATTTGACTGGAAAACAAGACTTTTCATTATAAATATCTCTTTTATATAATAATATAATAATGATATACAGTTAAAACTAGAAGTCCTGTCAGGAACTGTGCGCTTATCTAGGCTTAATTGCGCGTAGGAATTGCGCGCAGTTGCCATTATCGAATGGCATCCAAAGCACGGCAGGTTCTCCTGGTTAGGCATAGCAAACACATGTAATGTTTCTGCCAATGGACCTCCGGGTTACCCGGAGGTCCATTGGCTGAAACATTGCTTGTGCACAGGCCATATGTACAGAATTTGATAGCCTTACTATGGTCATAACACGTAGATTAACGCGCAGATTGACATGCTATTTATGCGCATTTCATGACAGGACTTCTAGTTTTAACTGTACATGCCCTGGACTAGTGTTGAGAGGTTAACCGAGAATACAACTCGGTGTCGGTTATTGAAAAACACCGACCGACGTGATCACAAAAAAACGTCGTCCCGGTTACATGCGCTGGTAATTTATTTATGGCATGCGATGATGCAATCTCGCGGCCTCGTGGTACGTTTTGGCGTAAAAATGGCTGAAACAACCAAACAACCTAGCCCAGTGTGGCAGTACTTCTGAGAACAGGTAAGCAGGGCTTGACTTGAGTCAGGGCTGATCGGCCCCGGCCCCGAGAGGCCCCTTCTCGGGGCTTTTTTTTCGGCCCTGAGTCCCCAGCTTTTTTTTCAGTCTTGGCTCTCGAAGTCTCAGTGTAGGTTGGTTTGGGCAACAAAATTTTGCGAGATTAATTTTTCCATTCACGTCTCATTCACGCAAGTGTGATTACAATAGAAGAAGCAGCAAATAACAGATAAAATAATAATACAAACTGTTTTTGTCTGATTCGAATTAACATCCACCTAAATCCGCATGAAAACCTGAGAAAATCCCAAGATTAAACAAAAAAAACAAAAAAAACACATTTACGAGACTTCGAAAGCACGCTTGTCAACTAATGGGGGAATTCCCTTCAGTCCCACAATACTAGACGCGGGTACATCCGATCCTAACATCTGAATAAATGCAACACTAGACACAGAAACTGCCGTCAAAATAAATGTACGAAATAAAATAAAATGTGTACCTGTGTCTACGTGGAGAGGTGGGGCACATTCCATTTCTGAAATATCCAAAGCTGTGGGGAATTTTCATGGATTGAAATTATTTAAACGGTAAACTGAAATGTTTTTCAATTTTTTTTCTTTGAGACAACCCTTGCATCGAAAATACACACCCCACATGCCACAATATGTACGAAATGTCCTAAAATTTTATCAACAAAAAATCCCAAATGTCTATGTACAAAACATCCAGCACCCACATGATGGGTCCAAGTCGTTTCGTGCCCGGGATTTTTTTTTTTCTAAGCAAAAGCAATCAAGTAAGGTCACCATTGGAAAGAATGTAACAACATAAAATTACCCCAAAAGGCCCGACCTCAATATCTGGCAGACTTTTTTTCAGGCCTCCAGCAGGCCCCGACCTCAACATCTGGGGGACTTTTTTTCAGTCCCCGACCATTTTACTCAAGGCAAGCCCTGAGGTAAGTAAATAACATAATTCAACAAACTTATGAAGCCAGTAATCCTACTCATTG
Organism: Pictodentalium vernedei; assembly: GCA_031216915.1. Lineage (NCBI taxonomy): Eukaryota > Metazoa > Mollusca > Scaphopoda > Dentaliida > Dentaliidae > Pictodentalium > Pictodentalium vernedei. The sequence goes on along the minus strand of CM062288.1, from coordinate 54,588,748 downwards.
TGTTTCATGCATTCTGTGGCGAATCATTTGATTGACGTACAAAGTGGTAATTGCATTTCGTGTATTTTATCAACCATTTACTCCCCAAATGCAATCGCAGACAGAAATATTAATAGTGATAAAAATGTGGCGATAAAAGATCTTGTTCGGTAACGCTATTGCAATAGCGATAAATGTCACGTGACATCGCAAGCGAAGAACGCACGTGTGCCTGATGGACTGTTTCAGTGGTACGGACAATGTCAAGTCATTTCCATCAAAAACTTGTAATGCTGTAATGAACAATGCATCAAATTTGCCTCAACAAACATTCCACGATGCAGGGAATTGCACAATCCACCATGCAAAACACCAAAACAAACCAGAGGCTCAAGTGAGCCTAAAATGCTCACCTGGCTCAGGTTGTCAAAAGAGATGAGTGTATCTGGGAAGGGACTTTTGAGGTGGAGACCATGAAAAGTGGAGAAATCTAAAAGATTTGGGTTTGTATTTTTGATATTTATTTCAACAAGACTAGTAATGGGGATAACATACATGATCCATGGCACTGACGGCAAATAAGTGCTACAAACTGATAGATACCTCAGTAAATTATGTTTTTCAGAACAAATAACCGAAACCGGAGTCAACTCTTCTTGTAAAAAACGAGTAGATACCGAGTCCCGACACCGAGCAAAAATTTACTAACCTCCCAACACTACCCTGGACCCTGGAACCCAAAACAGGTATTCTGTATATCGTTTCACTGGCATCTCAAAACAGGTGGTCTCTCAAGAAAGGTTTTACTGCACTGTATACTGTTCAAATTGTAAATCGTTTCAAATGTGGGCCTTTTGACAGTAATTGATCTAGTTTTCTGTTGTGTTGATGAGAGCTGATTAGTTGTATCCCACAAGTCACCTTTCGTAAAACACATAAAAAATAATCGAAATTGGTCTTCCCAAGTAAATAAAATTATAAACATGTCGCATGAATAGTTTTCTATTACTTCACTATCTGTAATCATTCATTCAAGTAAATGAAGTGGTAATACATAGAGATTATTACCATTATGTGGATATACAAAATATGTATCCAAGTCGAGCTCCGGGTTCTAAGGGCAGATCACGAATGGAGTGTACTCATAACACAGAAGTAATAGTTTGTGAGGGTGGGTCATTGATTTAGAAAACCACAGTCTCTTACTTTTCTATCACATCAAATCAACCCTTTACCCACGCAATTGTTATCAAAATTTATTATTTTAAATATTTTTTAAATTTAAAAAAAAAAATTGAACAAAACCATATCATGTGAGCCCTTATTGGAACGAGCTCATTCCAAAGAGGGGTCACATGATATGGCTTTGTTGAAATTTTAAAAAAATAATATTTTTTCTGCTGCTCAATTTGCATATAATGCGTGCGGATGTGGGTAAAGGGTTGAAGTGGTCCAAAATAGTGGTATTGGATTGATTTTCATGTTGGGTATAAAATAAACTTTGTAATGAAGTGTTCCCTTGTGAACCAAATGCTCATGCCAGCTCAAAAACTAATTTATTTCCTTCATAATTCTTTCATGTTAGTACTCCCCTCTCATGACCTTGGTTTATCGTAGGTCCACAAGGATTTTTGCATCTTTATTGGATTGCAGTCACCAAATTGACCACACCAGGCCAAAACATGAATAACGTAGTGAGTCACTCCTGCCGCGGAGCCACTGTGCTGAACATTGTTTGGCCTGTAAGAATAATTATGGGATTGGTATCCTCAAAGACCCCCTGAGTAGAAAAGTGGAGCTCCTGTGAGCATGTTTTTGCTGTGTTTTGGGGTGAGTCTGTTCCTGCCACTGAGATGAGAACTCTCGGCCTTTTCCATCTCTATATCACACACCAACACTTTATCTTTTCATAGGCAAAAAACTATTTGTGAACAGAATATAATAAATCCTTCATTCTTGACATTTGAAAACACCATGATAAAAGTTATGTCTCCTCAAAAATGTTGTGATTCTCAGGCAATCCCTCACTGAAATTGAACCCCCCCCCCCCCCCCCCCCCCTTTAGATGTTTTTATTACATTGCAGTGTAACGGTTGGCTCATTTTCACAACCGACTAACCGAGAGCTATAACCAGATAATATCCGGTCATCTGTAGCCATTATTTCACCGAATCTGGGATCAAAACGTTAGGAAATGGAAAGCAGTTTTCTCAGAAACTATTCTGTATACAAACGAACCTTGTCGAGTACTCGACAACATTTGTTTGTATACATACTATGGAATAGTTTCTGCGGTTACTCAGTACTCACGGAAATTGCTGATCATTAACGAAGTCTTGAATTCCAAAGTTGATTATTTCTTAATATATACAGTGCTGCTTCAAGATGTAATCTATTCCAAAGGTAAAGTGGCAGATTTACTACGTTTCAACCGTGGACTGACGATCACTATCGATATTTCGGATAACTGGTTGACGTTTTTTTTTCAAATCGGTTAGGTAGGTAACTGGTTTCAAACCAGTTATCCAGTTAACCATTTCAGTACTATTGCAGTGTCTTCCATTATTACTACAAAATTGTGAGCCTCAAAACATTTTACATTTTTAGCTGCGACTAGCAGCTCTATAAGTGGCAATGTCGGTCTGTCTGTCGGTCTGTCTGTGACTAACGAGTTTCATGTCGGTCTGTCTGTGACCGACGAGTTTCAAAACTCAATAACTTTTGAAATACTTGATGGAATGACTTTATATTTGGCATGTAAGTGTATCTTATTGATGTCTAGCCACTGTTCAATGCATGTGTTGTTCCAAATATTTTTCTTGGAGTTATGGCCCTTGATGAATTTAGAATTTTGTGAGATTGCACCACCCGTCGCAGCTGCGGCATCGATGTCTCGATTTTTTTTATGATGAATGTAACTGAAATCTGAAAAGCATAACTAAAGATGGCCCACATCCTGTGGCTTTCCAATTGTTTCAAGGCAAGTCTTGGCTGCCTATAAAGGCAGCCAAGACTTTACTAGAAACGACTCCCAAGGCAATTAGAATATTACTTGCAAGTTTCCCCAGAGACAGCATGTTGGGTCACCTTTTCTGTTAGAGTAAAAAGTGATCAAAGTTGGAGTAAAGCCCTTGTGGGTTAAAATGAAATGAGTTAATCTGTATACTTATGCACCTTCTGTATATTCTGTCAATCCTCGCGCATTATATGCAAAAAAGAATAAAAATAAAACCATCCCTCCCTAATTTGAAAAATATTGCCTGAGAATCAATTTATCTATTTGTGTTGCCTAATGCTAGTTGGATGAGAAGCAACATAACCAATTCTAATCCCGTTTCCATAGACACAATTAATGACAGTGTTCCGAAGTCCTTTGTGACAAACTTCAACTGGTAAGTTACTGGATTGATTTTTAGAAGTCAAAATTTGTTTATCATTTGCTTTGTTGTAATTGATTGGAGATTGCCTACAGGCAAACAAATGTTAATAAAATATCATTTTCTTGCAGCCTTTTTTAAAGCACATACTCTGAACCCCTCAAAGTGAAGCAGTGCTTGTTTACTGTGGTAAACAAGCTCTGTTTCACTGGCAAAATAGGACGCAGTCACTAGTGCTTGGGGTGAGAGTTCTCTAAAATAGGCAACATGGGATATAATCGATTGGCTGACTTTGACTTTATCTCTATGTTGTCACGATTAGCCATTGTGCTGAAGTATGTGACCTTAAACACCAATAAATAAATAAATAAAATGCTCTGAACATAAGAACATAATTGGGGTGCCTGTAGTTTTTGTAAAACCCTCATATGGACTTCTACCCCTGTTCCAGTTAAGGGTAAAAAATCCCCGTGGGAACCCCGGGAAGTAAGCAGCACTTGTTTACTGTGGTAAACCAGTTCCGCTTTACTAGTAAAATAGGACCCAGTCACCAATGCTTGGGGTGAAAGTCCTCTAAAATGGGCAACATGTTGATCAACGATTGACTAAACTTGACTTCATCTCCATGTTGTGTCACGATTAGCCATGGTGCATAAATATGTGACGTTAACCACCAACAAACAAACAAACAAGGGTAAAAAAAAAACCTTGCTTCCTCAGGCACCTCCCTCGTCATTTAAGTTCTTTTTTTTCTCTATTTTTTAGAGCTGTAGGTTAACCAAAACTGAACCAAGGTTTTTAGGGTTTTTTTTAAACCGAAACCGTCGACATCCCGAAATCTAAGGTTTTTCGTTTTTTATTAAATACTCTCTTGCTGCAGAAATTCACAGAATGTAGCCATCCCAGAGTAGTGAGAGTACCCAGACACTGCCAATGGCAGTGTCTGGGTACTCTTACTACTCTGGGAAGGCAACATTCTGTGAATTTCCGACATTTCAGTTTAGTTGTGTTTGTAGCTTTCCTCAAGTTGTGTGTAGGTGTCAGACCTCGAAAAATGGCAAAGCACAATAAAAGTTCTGTATATTTAGGTAATTATTATATTGGCCTTCCTGATTCTTCATGTATTATAGCTTATTTCGGGCATTCATTGAGTTTCACTCAATTTCACTGCCATCCAGTTATGACTCCGGATATAAGAATGAGTTTTATTGAATTTTATTTGGCCTCATGAACAAACCGAAAACCGAACCGAACTGAGGTTTTATTCCATCTGAAAAACCAAAACTGAAACTGAACAAGAAATTTAAAAACCTACAGCTCTACTATTTTTGACCAATCAGTTTATGCGCTGACAAAAGCAAATTCTTTTCCAACTTTGATATGTAATAAACTTGTAACTGTTGAATTGACTAATGATTCACAAAGACAGTAAGATTTCAGATTTCTAACACATTTCAAGCTCACGCCTGGTCTTTTGAGGGGAGCTATAGCTCCCGCCCTCCATGGCTCCTGCAAAATCAATTTAAGGAGAGCCGTAATTGCTCTCCTTAACAGCTGTGATAGCTCTCCTTAAACCTTCAATTCCCTTATTAACTGGTAGAGTGCTAAATTACTTTTGGCCATCAGATCTTGTATACATGTCTTTGCCTTGTTACAATTTATGAGAGAGTGCCTATTGTAACAGGGCAAACCCTTCGAGGCTAAATAATACCACTTCAAAGATGGTACATAGTGCATGCACTGAATATGTGCCTTCAAGTAGTGGTACCTGCACTTCAGAATAAAGCCCAAATATGGGCTTCCAGCACTCTATCAGTTAATAACTGACTAAGCACAGAATAGCTCTCCTGGCACAGGTTTAGTGGAGCTGTAGTAGCTCCCCTGGAGTTTTTAAAAGTCAAGGCCTGCAAATTGTTTTCATACTTTAGCTAAACTAGACTTCAACCTTGTGTTAGGTGCTGAAAGTGACCTTAAACACGAATCGGGGTTCATACTAGAGTTGAACGGTATTGGGATAAAAATATACCGTGGTATGAAAGAAAATATACCGTGGTATACCAAATTATTGAATAATTTGATTCAATCATCGAAGTAGCAGAAGAATGTGGCTCTGTTGTGGTTATTAGTGTTCAAATAATTCGATAAATAATTATCAGTCCTGGTAATTCATCCTTTATTTCCTCAGCAAAAAACTGCTGTGGAAAACTGGTGTTTCTCCGGCAGTTGCTGTTGATCTGTTCAATTGTGTAAAAATCATCAGGGGGCTGGCCAGAATCTCAATTGCCATGTATATGTAGTATGCTATGAAGTGAAAACTTTCAAGTAATATTAACATGTGAAAGTAGTTTGAGGTGCAATAAACCATGTGAATGCGGAGAAAAAATCTTAAGTAAGCAGGCGACTTGCTCAGTATGTAGAGTATGAGTGAAAATAAGATGCAGCATAACCACAAACTAAGTATCTCTCTGCTTCTACGTTTATAACACCAGAATCTGACAACAGTTTTTGGAAAGCTCTGCAAGAGCTTTCAAGAAACTGATGTCAGATTCTGGTGTTATCAACATAGAAGAAGCAGAATACACACAGTTTCTAGTGGTTATGCTGCATCTTGTACTGTAAATTGTAAGATTAGCAATACAGCATAGTGCAACCCACATGGTTTGATTCTTGTAAAACCTGGAAGTTGTGTAATTTCGGCCACCACAAGGCTTTCTGAAGAAGCCATCCTCGGAAGTATTTTTGCTGTGGATATTTTTCGTTTCCTCGGCATTTTCCTCGGCACTGCCGATTCCTGAGGGTGAATTACCAGGGCTGAATTATGTTGTTGTTTTTACAAATAAACGGTTGAGACTTATTATACATTTATTTAGTATCAATAAAACAATAAATTTTGCGGAATAAAATTGGGTTTGATTGTTTGTGTGACATACAAAACAAACAAATAATGGCACAGTTAAATGAAATGTCAACAATATTCCCCAATTCTCATTCTTGACCTTATGTCATGAATATTAATTACCTGGGGTCAGAAAGACGTGATCTCTCACAAACTCATTAAATTAGTTTTAAATATTCATTTGTGTACTTTTTGCTGACGCAACTATTGGAACATTTTCATTAATTTCCTCTGTTTTGGTTGTGGTTGTTGGTTATTTGAAACGCATGCAAAAACAACATATAACTTTTGAATGTGAGTAATAAATTAATGGAAAATAAAAATGAGAACTGCAATGTTTTGTTGAATGCTACTTTACCGCCAGTCATATTCTCCAAGTTCCAACTTCGATTTTTAGCTCAACTTTGGCTTATGCCATGGCCAGTCATCCGTCTGTCCGCCAACAATTCAATATGGCTCGGGCTAGAGGCCGTATTTATGAACCTATCTTTACGAAACTTCTTGTGTACCTTTGTTATGACCGTAGAATGAGAACGAGTGTTTTGGGGTCCGATCCGAAATTCAAGTTGGCCGCTGGCAGCCATTTTGTACAAAATTAGGTGCAATCAGATTTTTGCGCAGAACTTCCATATGAAAGCTCTGATTTGAATAATTTTCTGTATGAATGTTTAGTACCCTGGGATACATCACATATAATACAGGTTTTTTTCTCGTGCGTAAATTTTGCAAATTAGACTAACTTTGATTGATGTATTTAGTGTTACTTTCAGCACTGTAAGTGCAAATGCCAATACGGCTCGGGCTAGAGGCCGTATTTATGAACCGATCTTTACAAAACTTCTTGGGTACCTTTGGTATCAACGTGGGACGAGAACGAGTGTTTTTGGGTCCGGTCCGAAATTCAAGATGGCCGATGGCAGGGCTGAAAATCCGTTCTATTTTGCGAGAATCCAAATGGATTCTCGCAAATTTCGTTACAAGAATCCATTTGCAGATTCCTAAGGCACTCACCCTTAGAGTGTGGGGGGGGGGGAGGGGTGGGGGGGGGGGGGGGATCTCCTTACGGGCTTTCTCCCCCAGAAGGTTTTTAAAATGAGCTTTCTAAAGGAGCTCTCTCGTGACTTTGGGGTGAAAATGCAGTGATTTTTAACACTGTGAAAATCTCATTTTATTAACTGGCAAGGAGAAATACTTTTTATCTGTATGCATGTTGGTTGAGTGAGGTGAATGATATAAAAAATATGGGCTTGGCTATCATTGGTACATGGATACCACTGATTGGAACTGGCTCGTTGTCTTTTCTTCTTTGTTTTTGTTTTGATCACAACTGTACTTAATATTGGTAAACCTCGTGTACTATTAAAACATATATGTCAACTGTGTTTGTTTTTATTTTTAAACTTCAAGGTGGGTATTCAGTTCATACTTTTGGTGAACGGTATTCATTAAACAATATGTCCAGTGTGTTATTAATTACATACGACAATCATTTGAGGGGCAACATCGAATGCGTGGATCCAAGGTAAGTCCAAAATAAAAAAATGTAAACATGAGAGAAAACTGGGCTATAATATATAAACTGTGCTCACAGACTGTCATAAAGTCGGGAGATTCCGTTTCATTCTCTTGCGAAGCTAAAAGAATGTAACGGAATATACCGAGAGTATGAGAAAATGAGTGCTTCGGTCGTCGGACAAGGAAACTCCACTGAATATGTTTAGGTTGAATTCAGGGGCCACGGAGCCTTTTCGTGAGTGGGGTTGGGAGGGGGGGGGGGGGTGGGGTCTGGATGTTCTCGCGCCAGGAAATTTTTTAAATATGGGTCTCCGATGGTGCTTTCTGGTGGGTTTTGGGGCGAAATTCCCTACAAAAAAATTTAGTTTTTTTAACAGTTCGTGGCTTACTTTTAGTAGCAGGTACTGGTATGCCGAGCCTACTCAGCAGTGGGGGGGGGGGGGGGGGGGGGGGAGGGAGAAAGGCTGCCCCCCGGTTCCGCGGCCCCTGGAATTATCTTTTTTTTCATGCTGGGCCAACCATTGTTTGAAGCGGCATGAAAAAAAAATGAAAATTCAACTCTGAAATATTTGAGAGGGAAAGTCATTGTGGACTGGAAGACGTTTTTGAAGGAAATAAACGCTTTGGCGAATTCTAAGTTGTGTGTCGGAGGGGTGTCGTGTGGGTGGCTGGGTTCACCCTTACATGTTATATTAATAATGCAGCATGAAACGCTGCTGTGTGTGTTGAGCCCGAGAAACAAGGAAACTGAACTCCATTGTTCATAATAACACTTTGGCCAGCCGTTGATTTGTCGCGGTTCATTTCGTGCTTTTGTTGCTGTTGTCAGTGACTGGACCTCTGGTGGGTGACTTAGTGTATGATGCACCAAAGAGTACTTTAGAAATTAAAACTTTCCCAAATGATTTTAATATACAAAAATGAGCATAACTTTCAACCAAAATGCACACAAGCTCCCGCTTGATTCAGAAGTGATATTGAGTGTTCAATCAATGGAAGTTGGTCTCAAACTTCCAGAAATGAAATACGTTTTTAATTTAGTAAATAATTTAAACTAAGAAACAGTTTGATAATGCCATAGCCGATAGCAGTTCAACTGTGAGCTATCCTACTTATAAGCTGCTCTCTGGTTCATCTTCACTCTCCTCACTCAGAGAATCAGAATCACTACATGTATGTGGGATGTCCATTGTTTTTGCAAGATGTTTGATTCTTCGTTTCCTCAGGCCTTTAGTGGTAGAACCATAGCCACTCACAAACTCCTGGGCAGTCGAGGATATTATGTCATGTTTTCTTTTCTTCACACTTTTGCTGTTGATGGAGAAAGTTAGGCAGTCATTTATGGAGTCATCCAGCAAGCTCTGCCTCCAGTCAGTGGCAATCCGTACTTTACTGGAGAAGCCATTCTCCACTATTGATTGGGTAAATGGCAAGCACATTACCAGCTCGACAATTATAAGGAAGTTTTTACATTTATTGTTATATTTTGAAGATACGTATGCCCAATATTCCTTGAATGTGAGTTTTTGTTGTGCTTGTGATGTTGCTCTTATAATTTTCAACTGAGCAAACTCCTTTAGGGCCAATTTAATGTCAACTTGGTATTTTGTCAAGGGGATCTCATAATGTTTTGCTACCAACTCAACATCATCATTCAGAAAGTTTGTGATTCTCTCCCTGTCATCTGAATCCAACACCACACAATTATCATCTTTTCCAACCGGCCACGACTCCACCTCTTGTCATTCAAGATGGGCCAGAACTTCAGATTGTGATGTGTTCTCAATTTCCTGGAAACGAATCAAACTGTTTTCAATTATTTTCGAACATAGATTTTTTCGCAGCTCACTGACATCAGACGTAACAGAAATTCGCACTTTCATAGCCATCGGTTCTTCATATGCTCTGTACCTCCTGGCATCAACGTCAGACTTCTCATCTATTTTTCTTTTTCTCACAAGTTGTTTAGCTTTCACATTGAATTTAACATCTTTGAAAGTATAATTGAGCTCTGATGCTCTATTGAATTAACATCTTTGAAAGTATAATTGAGCTCTGATGCTCTTGTGTCTCTTATTCCCAAGGGTGGGTTCAATGAAGGAGGTGATTCAACAAGTAGCTTATTGACACAATTTTCTCTTGTGGAGAAAAGGTTATCATTTTCAGCTAACATTTGCATCTCCATTTTCATAGTTTGAATGTTCTGATAAGCATTTGCAATGCTATCAGTTGCTGATTACAGTGCCACACAGATTCTACTGCAGATGCCCAACACATCAAAATAAGCAGCAGCCGAGAGTATGAAATGCCCGTTCATAATTGATTTCAGAAAACCAGTCTGCAATGGTGTCTTTCTTGGTTTGAGAAGAATTTGAGAAGTGGAAATATAGTGGCATCAAATTCTCATAAAAGGCTGTTAAAGCTCGCAGTCGAAACTCAATGAACCTTGTGCCCAAAGCTTTGGGTGGTTGAGTTACTTTGCAGTTCATGGTTTCAGTAGCAATATTCTGAACTAAAGACCACTCTAAAGGTGAATGCTTGAAATGTCTGTAGAGGTCATCAAGGAAAGTGTCAATGTCACTGAACATTTTAACTTCTTTGAATCAGCTATGCATAGTTCGAATCTGTGGCTGAAACAATGAACTGCAATAAACCATGGATATAGTTGTTTTAGCTGTGTCATCAAACCAGTTCGATTCCCGAAATTTACGTTCGTTCCATCAGCACCACCTCCAATAAGTTTCTCTTTATAGGAGTGGAAACTTTCGATAAGCTGCTCTCGCCTGACGTCCAGTTTTTCCCCATTTAGACTTTCCTTCAACCACCATGAGCATGTTCAACAACACCGCATGGAATAAGTTATTGGCATTAACACTGTTGTAGGAAATCACAGATTGCAGGTTGAAAAAATCAACCCGTACTTTAAGATTGCCGGCTGTGCGGATGTATATAAGTTCCCCTTCATGCGTTAATTTTCTTTTGAAAATAGAACTGCCATCTACAAGAAAACTAAAAAACTTTGCATTTCCGATTATTTGGCGGATGTGTTCGTTGATTTTTTGGGCCAGTAGGCGCACGAAAACATGACAAGCAGTTCGCGACACATAGCCATTTGTGATGGCCACACCGAGCTCAACAGCAAGGTTACATTGTCTGATAAAATTGTCATAGGGGGGCCTCATGTTTGGCCAGGTCCCATGCAATGATAAGTAATTTGGAAAGTCTTGATATCGCTTCGTTCTCCGCGGATCCGAATGAGGTAGCAATAGTTTGCTGTACAACCTCCGTAACTTTTTCCGAAGGTCTATTCAACGTTTTATTAAATTTCCTTTCAAAACACATTTCATGTGCCAAACTTTTCATATGCCTCTGTAAGTTTGGTAATAAAAGGCAGTTTGTTCCACTCGAATATAAAGCAATATCATTTGCGATTTTTCCTTTGAATTTTTGAGAGATAGTTCCCCCATATTCTGCACAAACATGGCAAACTGCTTTGGCAAACTTTGTTTTGTCATCGGTGTCCTCAAAAAGTTCATAATTTTCACACACTGTTTTTGGCCATTTCTCTGCTGCCTTTTATGTTATCTTCTTCGAAGCCATTTCTACTCCGTATTAATTCAATTGCGAGAAACAAAACAGTCGGTTCCAATTATGACGAATGATATTAACTAAAGTCACAGACAGTATTACAATTAAATGACAACCAACTGTTGAACATGAGATGTCAACAACCGAGCGGGCGTCACGGCCCTCATTACACAACCGTGTAGCAAAATTATAACATCGCATTGCGGCAAGCGCTGACATTCACGTGTGACCGTGTGACAATTTAGACTAACCGATTTATTGTTTAATGTTTCTTTAACCCATTCCGTGCACGCGAATCCAGGCAATAGAGGTACACAAATCCACTTGGATTCGCGCAGGATTGACTTGTGCGAATATTTACACGAATGGATTCGTGGATTCGCGTCAGATTTTCAGTCCTGGATGGCAGCTATTTTGTACAAAATTAGGTGCAATCAGATGTTTGCACAGAACTTCCATATGAAAGCACTGATTTGAATAATTTTTTGTGTGAATGTTTAGTACCATGGGATACATCACATATAATACGGGGTTTTTTCTTCTGCAGAAATTATGCAAATTAGATGAACTTTAAAGTTTAGTACCATGGGATATATCACATATAATACGGGTTTTTTTCTTCTGCAGAAATTATGCAAATTAGATGAACTTGGATTTATTCAGTGCTACTTATACACAGTAAGTACACATGTCAATACGGCTCGGGCTAGAGTCTGTATTTATGAACCGATCTTCACGAAACGTCTTGGGTACCTTTGTTATCACCTTGGGACGAGAACGAGTGTTTCTGGGTGCGTTCCAAAATTCAAGATGGCTGCCAGTGGCCATTTTGTACCGATATTAGGTCTAATCATTTTTTTGTACACGACGTCAAAACGGCTCAGGCTAGAGGCCGCATTTATGAACCGATCTTTACGAAACTTCTTGGGTACCTTTGTTATCACGGTGGGATGAGAACGAGTGTTTTTGGGTGTGGTCCGAAATTCAAGATGGCCACCAGCAGCCATTTGTACCAAAATTAGTGCAATCAGTCTTTTGTACAGAACTTCTGTATGAAAGTTCTGATTTGAATAAATTTTTGTATGAATGTCTAGTAACATGGAATACATCACTTATAGTACAGGTTTTTTTCTCGAGCAGAAATTATGCAGATTGGATGAACTTTGATTTATTCAGTGCTACTTATACACTGTAAGTGCACATGTCAATACGGCTCGGGCTAGAGGCTGTATTTATCAACCGATCTTCACGAAACTTCTTGGGTACTTTTGTTATCACCTTGGGACGAGAATGAGTGTTTCTGGGTGCGGTCCAAAATTCAAGATGGCTGCCAGTTGCCATTTTATACCAAAATTAGGTCCAATCAGTTTTTTGTCACAACTTCTATGCAGCTCGTATTTATGAACTGATCTTCACGAAACTTTTTGGGTACCTTTGTTTTCACCTTGGGACAGGAACGAGTGTGTTTTGGGGTGCCTTTGTTATCACTGTGCTATGAGAACAGATATTTTGGGGTTCAGTCAGACCCACTCTGGGACTCAAAGATTTCTTTTCTAGTTTAGCATCTGACTGTCGCCCACCTTTACAATACGTTGCCTATACATTTGTTACAGGCTACGGTCAGCATTTATGTACAGACCGTTACAATACTTTATATGTACCTTTGTTATCAGGTCATTACCTAGATGTTTGTCATTGCTGTGTCACATACTATACATGTACATGTCTTAACAAGTTGAGCTACAGTGTCATCGACTCTTTCATTTATTTTAACCTTCTGGTCAAGTTCCACTTCTGAAATAAAATGGACATTTCTCATGAGTCATGGCCGCGTTAGTAAGCCTTGTGTATCTTCGAATTTATCTTGTAATACCATAATAGCATAATTACTGTTTGTTGTGTTTGATCATCTTAGTATTATTCTACACCGGGGTTATACCGGATTTTCGGTGTACCAAATATTTTATTTACTCACGGTAACTGTAAGGTATGGTTTTCAATACCAAAAATATTTGGTATATTGAAATACCGTGCAACTCTAGTTCATACGGGTTATGGAAAGGTATGGAAAGGCTTGGAAAACAGTAAATTGATTTTTCCAGGCCCAAGAAAAGTATGGAAAATTGGGGTGGGTTTTGGAAAAGTTATGGAAAACTAACAGATATGTGTAACATGGGTATTTCTTCTGTCTAATGTGACCATTCAAAAAATATTTGTGCTCCCAATTTTTAAGGTTCACCAAGAATCGCTACTTGAGTTACTAGTGTTTGGGGCATGAAGGCCTGAAGATTTGTACACACTTTTGCCACAGTTTGATAAGAGTACATCTGGTGGCCTTTCTGTTGTTTTTAGGCAAGTCTTGGCTGCCTACATAGGCAGCCAAGACTTACTAGAAGCAATTGCTAACATACTAAGAATGTAACATAAAAGTTTACCTCAATGTTCGAACCTTGGTTTTATTGCAGTACAAAAGGATGAAAGTTGGAAATGGGCCCTTCAGGGTTAAGATGGGGAGAGTGACATTGAAAAAATAGAATTATATCTTGAGTTACATTTAACCTATGGGACTATGGAAATTTGATGCCAGGGGCATGGAAAAAGGTATGGAAAAGTTATGGAAAACCAAATTGTCTAGTCTGTATGAACCCTCACCAATAAATAAATAATACTGTGATTCCAAAAACAGACTGGATCGCTACCAAGTAAATATTTTGTCTGCATTCCTCCCCAAAACATCTCGTATGTTGAAAAAGAAATGTGAGTACATTGAATCTTACATACAGTGGAACCCTGTTAATTGAATAGCCACTTTGCCTATGAAAATTATTCAATTAACATGGATTAGTGTCACTTTTCTGTCTTTCTAGAGATAAACTTAGCATTTATTCTATTATATCTTGTTTGATAGAGCTCCATTAAATGCCTGTATTGAATGTACTGAGGCCAAATAGGTCTATAAACAAAAGAAAACTGGGGAGAGTCGGGGTAATTTCCTGACAGGTTACAAGATTTTTTATTCCATTAACAGGAGTTAACTCTATAACCAATTCAATTAACAGGTCAAATTTATACTGGAGGTATGGTAAATGGTGGGGGCGCGGTGGCGTTGCGGTAACCGGTTCTCGTCAGATCACCAAAGTTAAGCAATGTCGAGCCTGGTTAATCCTCAGATGGGTGACAGTCTGAGCGATCGTTTCGGACTCCCGTGTTGTGTCCTTGGGGAAGGCATTTCACCCCGATTGTCCACATGGGGGCACGATGGCGCCGTGTACTAAGGCGTCCTGCACGTTGATGGTGCGCATGTCTTCAACCGATCTAACCCTGACTGTGCTGCTGTATGGAGTTACGATGTTGAGGAGCTGGCAGCTGCTCGTCATTGCTTGGTGGTTCTCTCCGGGTACTCCGGCTTCATCCACCCGTAAAACTGTCACGGTCATGATTAGCCATTGTGCATAAGTATGTGACCTTAAACACCAGTAAATAAATAAATAGGTGGTAAATGGTTTTATGTTGGGAAATTATATTCAATTAACAGGGTTATTCAGTTAAGAGATATCCAATTAAGTGGGGTCCACTGTAGAAGAATAGTTCAAGGTAAGATATCTGTTAAGAGTTCGAGTACATCTTGAAAATACAAAAAATTTCTGCATCGCCACATCGAGAATCGGAGCAAACTGAAGACGATTTTTGAATCAAATGGAATTTTAAAGCTTTGCAGGTGATAGATGAATAGTTCAACGGGAGGCATCTGATAAGAGTTTGAGAGCATTAAAAAATTTCTGAATAGAGACTTTGCCAATAAAAATTATTCAATTAACAGGGACTGTCTCACTTGTCTGTATTCTAGAGTTTAAACTTAGAATTTATTCTATTATATCTTGTTTGACAGAGCTCCATGAGCTCTGTCAAACAAGATATAATAGATTAAATGCCTGTATTGGTATGGCTGTGAGTCGGTAATTTCTCGACAGGTTACAAGAATTTTTATTCAACTAAAAAGAGTTTACTCTGTTACCTATATTCAATTAACAGGTCACATTTGTATTTATTTATTTATTTATTTATTTATTTATTGGTGTTTAAAGGTCATATACGGTCAAATTTATACTGGAAGTATGGTAAATGGTTTTGTGTTGAGAAATTATATTCAATTAAGGTTATTCTGTTAAGAGATATCCAACTAAGTAGGCTCTACTGTACTATATTCGTTTGTTTTTCTCAACCCTTTACTCAATTCAGTCGATTTCAAAATTTATATATTTTAAATATCATTTTTTATTTTTTTTCAAAAGATTTCAACAAAACCATATCATGTGACCCCTCTTTGGAACAAGCTCGAAGAGCTTGTTCCAAAGACCCCTCTTTGGAACAAGCTCGTCACATGATATGGTTTTGTTGAAATTTTTCGAAAAATAATATTTTTTTCAGCTGCTGAATTTGCATATTATGTGGGCGGATGCGACCGATTCGTTGGGTAAAGGTTTAAATTGGGTTTTGATTTCGCAAACTTGTGTTTACATAATCTCTACTGTTGTAAGTGTGTCCTAGTCTGATCACTAGGGATACTACTTTTGCCATCATACTCTTTTATACTTATATGAATTTTTCATTTTTCTTTCTAATTTCAGAAACAGTTATCGCAAAGAGTTCTGTTGTCCTGGAAGTTAAGCCATGGGATGATGAAACCAATATGACTAAATTAGAGAAACAAGTTCGCTCTATTAAAATGGATGGTCTAGTGTGGGGAGCATGTAAGTACAGTGAAAACCTTGTCAATTGAATAGTTACTTTGCCACTGAAAATTATTCAATTAACAGGAGTACTAATACTAGTTATCTCATTATTAGACTAGTGTTGTTAATTTCACTTTGAACACATTAACTGACAATCTTGAGCATTTGTTTAGCACATATTCAATTCCCAGAATAATACCAAATAATAATAACCTGATAATTCTATCATAAAAGTGTTGGCATTTTAGTTACTAGAATCAATTTTATGCCCCCTTTCATGGCTTCATTCTCAAAATCTGTCTCGGTAGTGAATTTCCAACTATGGGGAGGGACTGGGAGGGGTTTCCCCCTCCCAGTCCCTCCCCATTGTTAGAAATTCACTATCCTACACCTCCCCTTATCAGAAACCTCTAGCCACATCCCAGATTAAATGTCATGGGAATCTCTCTATAATAGAAGTTTGATTGTATGGAGGCCCCAATTTCGGGAGTAGAAGGATGGTCGGATGGTCCGTTCTGGCCAATCGGGAGCCCCCACCCCAAAAAGTAATGGGTGTCACGTCGGGGGGCATTTGGTGGTCATTCAATCAGTCATTTCTTTTAATCACACATCATAATTGCCATTGTGTACTGTTTTTAAACATATTTTACCAAATACTTAGATTTTTATACTGTACCAATGACCCAGACATAGCTGGTGCTAACTCTTAAAATATAGGGCCAAACACAAATTTTGCCCCCCAATCCCCAAAATTTGCATCTAAAACTAAAGAAAACATGTCCTGAAAGGCCCTCCACACTTCGCCCCTACTGCGCATGCGCAGTGTCAAGGACGTTCCGAAATTGGCGCCATTAATCATTCTAAGTTTGGCCCTTCATCAGTTAACATCTGACTGATCTTTGTGCTTATAAATCTCAGTTTAAATGATGCCAGACACATAAATATTAGTGAAATGGTGATTCTAAGGAGGATAGAGAAGGAGGAGAGGAAAAGAATGTGTGACAGAATATTATCAGGGCTGTAACTTAAAATTTTTTAATGAAATTATGTTAAGTTACCTATTTTCAAGGCAGCAGCCATTTTGTTGTCATTCTGATTATTTAGTTACACTGTTTTTTTTTAAGTGTTTTCCTCTCTCCCTGTCCTTTAAGTTCCCCCTTGCTATTCTCCCATGCTTTTGGCATAGTTTTTGTAATTATTATTACTAAATTTTCTTGGGAGTTTTAGCTGAATAACAGAATGAATTCTGTTCTTTCCCCATGTTTACGTCTTCACCTACGGGTGGTTAGGCGTTGTGTTCTGCATCTACCATCTGATGTTCTGCAGTTTCTTCCCTGGAAGTCTCTGTTTTGCATCAGATAGTGTATTTTTGGTAACTGATTTCGGGCCTGGGTGCCTGGAGTCTTATTTTAGTGTTTTTACACTCATTGTTTACATTTACAGCAGCCCTCTGTGTGAGGGGGGGATTTCTAAAAAATAATATCTTGATGTTATTTTAATCATAACTAGATACATTATTATTGTTCGTAAGTGTTGAATAAATTGTTTAAAATATTTTTAAAAATTTTTGTCCACACTTAGGCTTGGGATCCATTGGGGCTCAACGTTACTTTTCAGAAACTTGGGCTGTTCTGAAAAAATATTTTTTCAAAATATTTTGATTTCAATTATTTTTTCTATATTAATGGATCATATTATTATTATGTATTTTGATTGCCAGGGGTTAGTGCGAGTACCAGGACTTGTTTTCTTTTCACATTGAAAGGATATTGATCAATTGTTTTAAGAGGAAGTCTTCCTCTGACTTTATTATCATTCTATATGTGGTCAGTGTACTCGCATTAACTCCTGTTCTGTATCGTATGATTTCGATGACAATATTGGAAGCGTATGTCACGGTATGTTGTTGGGGATTTGGACACTCCGGTCCTTTCCCCACAGGGTCACTCTACTTTATCAATTTCTATTTCAGACGATCAAGATTAGGGTGATGTATCTGTGATGTCTTCCAACAGTGTGCCTCCGTCGTCACAATTAATGAAGGGCTAGCGGAAAAGTGCTCATGTAAATACGCCAATTGCCTAAGAGGACCCTAGTAGGTTCGACGGCCTTTGACGTCCGCTAGCTCGCCCGGTGTAGCGTCCATTCACCGAATGGTTCGGCAGCCGGGTTCGTCCGTTGCAGTCTAGAAGGAATTTTGGGGTGATGCGAGCACTATAAATTAACCTAATGCACACCCAGTGACGGCGGATCGGAGGGAGAACGCAGGAAGCCTTTTAGTCCGGTTCATAGCTCGTTCCGGTCCATCCGGACGGCAAGCGAGAGAGGCCCCTCTCTCGTTCAGCAACATCTGGCCCCAGATGTTGTGGTACAAAATGTGTCGTAAGCGGAGCATACGTCCGTCGCTCGGGACGCTCCGTTGTATAGGCAGTCCGCGGAGACTGCTAAGGCTTCCTCTTCTCGTCAGCGCACACGACCGCACCTTGGCTGCGTGACCGCCGATATATTACCAGCTTCGCCGATCAAGGATTCTTCGGCGACCAGGTCACACCATCCGGTAGCCAGGGACACGAGGCCTGCAGACTCCGGACGTTTGCATAGGAAGTGTGCGGGAGACAACGTACACGGAGCTTCCGCCGGCAATGCATCGTAAGACCGCTACTGCACAGGCCTCGGGAACGGACGTGCTTTCCTTAATAGCACAGTTTATCGCAGCATCCCAGCATCAACTGAATCTGTCGCATATATTTTATCTGACGATGCTGGGTCGGGACGCTCCGCGGAAGCGGGTACGGACGTCCGAAAGTTTCATCCGGTCCGACGGGATACCGAAAGGGATTCGGAGGATTTCGAGCTTTCCCTTTCGGAACAACATATGCTGTTGTGTATGTCATCTGACTTGGTCTTCTACAGCTTCTTTCGTCGGACCAGAATGCTGCGATGCCGGATAAGAAACTGATAGCGTCGGTGGACTTAGAAATTTTTGGTTCGGTTTAGGGACATCGTCCCTCAGTTCCGACATAGTCCAATAATGTCACACTAACTTTCGAATTATTGAACGACGCTATATATATTATTATTTTATGCTTGCTAACCAAGCATTTCTGGTTTCTTGTTCGAAGAGTTATGGAGATGTCTTTCAAAAGTGTGCCTCTGTCGTCATAGTTAATGAAGAGTTAGCGGCAATAAGTGCTCATGGAATATGTCTATCGCCTACGGAGTGACATTCGCTAGCTCACCCGGTGTAGCGTACATTCATCGAATGGTTCGGCTGCCGGGTACGTCCGTTGCGGTCTAGGAAGGAGATTTGGGTGATGCGAGCACTTTAATTACTTTAGTACTCACCCAGTGACGGCAGATTGAGGACAGATCGGAGGAAGCCTGTTAGTCCGGTTCCTGGCTTGTCCAGGTCCGTCCGGGCTGTGAGCGAGAGAGGTCCCTCTCTCGCCCAACAACATAGGGGACCGCATGTTGTGGTTCAGATATTTTACATTCGGAGCATATGTCCGTTGGTCGGGACGCTCCGTTATATTGACAGTCCGAGAGACTGTCTTTAATGCTTCCTCATCCTCACAGCAGGGCACACGACCGCACATTGGCTACGTGACCTCGAGTATCCGATCAGTTTCGGCATTCAGTGATTCCACGGCGAATAGGTCGCGCCATCCGGTAGCCAAGGGACACGAGGCCTATACACTCCGTTCGCTCGCATATTAGTAGTATGCACGGGGTAACGATCACGGAGCTTCCAGCGGCAATGCATCGTAAGACCGCTTCTCCTCAGGCCTCAGTGACGGACGTGCTATCCGAGTTAGCACAGTTGTTTCACAGCATCCCAGCAATTGACAGTTTCTCGGTCGATTCAGGAATTATCCGATGGCGCTGGGTCGGTGCGGTCCGCGGTTGCATCAGGTACGGACGACCGAACGCTTTATAGGGTCCGACAGGATGGCGAAAGGGATTCGAAAGATTTCGAGTTTTCCCTTTAGTAGTATCGGAAGATGCCTTTCATATCTTCTGGCATTATCTTCCAGTGATTATTATTTCGGACTTCATTGCTGCGATCGTGGATAAGAGACTTATAGCGTCATTGGACTCGGAATTTTCGATCGGTTCAGGGACATTGTCCCTGACTTACCGACGCAGTCCAATATTGTCATTACAACATGTGTTTTATTTTTCGACGCTATATATATATATATATATACAAGCCTGCTACTAAGCATGATAGTTTAGTTTCTTGTCCGCGTTGCTCATTTCTACCATTGTATCATTTATACAAATAGTTTATTTTGGCAGAGCAGGGCATACCGAGAGTTCATATGCGTCTAGACGGTGTGATTAAGGACTGCATATATTCTTTTTCGCCGTTTATGTCTTTTCCAATTTCAATGTTGGGAACGACATTATGTATAGTAGTCTTAACTTAGACGCTTTATTATACGTAATCCGCCTTACTGAGGCGTTATCATTACGTCTTTAAGAAAAGATTTACGGGATATTATTCTCAATGTAATTTCTTTTGAGGGCAGTAGTTTGTTCACGTATAACTCCGCCCTTCAGTGGCTGATTGGAGTTAGTTAGATGTGACGCAGCCCTAGCTACATCCACACGCGTGGATAGTAAGGTTAAGAACTCTCTCAGAGTCGCTTCGTTCGCGGAGGAGCTTCTCTTCGACGGCAACTTTTCGGCAATCCATGAATTGCTCGATTTACACGCTCTCTCTTGTCTATCTAGTGTTACAAGAGATTCAGACTGGGGCAAACATTCGGTGGTTGACTCAGAGAGTGCCGCCGTAGTTGCCGGACCCGAGTGTGGCTGTTATGACGGTTGCCAGTCAAACAGATTGGGATATAATACTGATCCCTACGGATTCGAAGTGCCAGGGTCTTTGGGTTCCGCAGTCTTTTAGCAATCAGTTTTCTTCCGCGGAATAATGTTTTTTAGGCTTGCTTTATGTCATTGCATGAACATTATTCAGAAACGCATGCCCAAATTCCTGTCCTTTAATTCGACAGTAGTGGCGTATCTCCGGAACCAGGGAGGCACTCTTTCGTTTCCGTTATTCAATTTAATGGAAAGAATCCGTCTGTTGGTTATAGTACACCAAGTTCAGTTTTGGTCCGTCATATTCCGGGTCGTCTGATTGTTTTATCGGACTCCCGTTCTCTTACGGGTCGCTTGTTGCTGTCAGAATGGACTCTCAACAAACAAGTATTCAATCAGATTTGCTATCTATGGGAGCGCCCAATGATGATTTATTTATGACACAGCTTGCTAATCAATTGCAGACGTATGTGTTGGCTTGTCCAGATCTCTGAGCTAATATTGTTAACGCTCTATTGATCTATAGGACGGAATGATAGGATACGCGTATCCTCCGGCGCTGTTGTTTTAGCAGGTATTGCTAAGATAAACAACCACAATACATTTCTGTTGATAGCATCTCTATCTTCACAGACATCATGAGTAATTTACTCTCTTGTCTACTGTGGGTCTTAACGTGAAATCTTCCTCTATGTGAGGATCTTTTTCACTGGGTAAATCGTGTCATCTTTATCACAACCAGCAAGGTCGCAACCTTCATGTATTCCGTTGTGTGGTCCGTATTGCATTGTAAGCACTGTACTGGACGAGCTTTGGACGCGATTTCTTACAATAGGAGATCCTCTTCTTCGCTATTCTATGCGGCTAAAGTGGAGGCTCTTCCGTCGTGGTGTAGGGATCATTATGTTCATATTGTTGATCCCTCCATACTACTCATTGCTATTTTTTAGTATACTTGTTTCACAAGATCTACTGCAGCCTGTTATTATTTAGGTTATAGGTTTATGTTACCTCATACCTATGCACTCTACGATAGTTTACAATTGAATCTTTTGTCTCTTTATCTAAGTCAGTTAGTAACTTTTTGATAAATAGACTTAGAATCTTTAGATTAAATTCCTATATGGATTTTAACTTCGGTTCTTATTTAGCTAAGTAATCATTTGAGCCTCTGGAAACAGTAGTTTTCAAATTCTGACCTTTAGACAGTAATTCTGTTGGTTTCTCTTTTACTGTACAGTCAGTGAGTTTCATGCACGATCGATGGATGATTTTCACTTTCATAGTTTCGGAATCAATACTTCCGTTACTATTTAGGTTGGATTGTTGCATAAGAGTTAGGCTCCTATTATCCGGAACCTATTATTTTAAGGTCCTTCCGTCTTCGTATGGGCATAGGCCTTTACTCTTTCCGGGTACAGTTTATGTATTTATAAACAGATATCTGTTTATTACTATGGGCGTAAGCTTCTTCTGTCTTTGATGTCTAGTAGAAGGACGTTACGCTCCATTTTATTGTTAATGGATTCTATTAACTATCGGTACTGCTTATGGTATATCATTGACTTAGCAGTTGTGCTTAAGATTTCGGCTCATGAAGTAAGAGTTCTTCTACTTCTTGGGCTTACATTATAGTGTTGCTATTATAGATTTTTGAAGGCCGCTCATTGCGCTCAGCCATCCACATTCATGAATTTTATCCCAGAAATATCGAGTCCATTTCTGGAGGCCTCTATTGTTAGGTCTATTATCTACTGCTCAGAATGTCATTCACTTAACAGTTGCTACTATAGCTAGGTAGGCTGTCTGTTTCGGCAGTGTCACCGTTCG
Source organism: Pictodentalium vernedei (assembly GCA_031216915.1). Taxonomy (NCBI): domain Eukaryota; kingdom Metazoa; phylum Mollusca; class Scaphopoda; order Dentaliida; family Dentaliidae; genus Pictodentalium; species Pictodentalium vernedei. Next base: position 54,566,003 of record CM062288.1, on the reverse strand, counting down.
GCTGCCCTCTTCGCTCTGGGCTATTTGACCCAGGGCAAGAAAAAGGGGGGGGGGGGGGGAGGGTGTTCCCTTGGGTCACCTGTTTTACTATGAAAACAAGGGGATACCTCCTCCGGAGTTAGTAATTCTGAGCTGTTATTGGGATGGTTGTTTAGTGAGAAGTTTAGGTTTTTAAAATTCATTCAAGTCTTAGTTTTTAAAGTATAGCTTTTGAATATTGCATATGTCAACGGACATGATTATGCAATCCTCATACACTTTTAGGAGTATAAGAGTCTCTATTCTCTAGACTTACTTTATTTATTGGCTTACTTTAAAAATTATTAGTATAAGGATTATATTGGATATTAATAGAGTACATGGATGTATGAAGCTCAATTTTGGAAGGTGTTGTATCTTTCTAATTTATCATAAATAAGAAAGATACATGTAAGGCCTATTACATCTTTTTCCCTACAGGGGATGACTCTATTTTATTTTATTGAGCGTATTCCATTTTGCTCTATGTCCTTGGCCCTCCAGCCTTTTTACTATTCAGCTATGTCTGGGTCATTGGTACAGTATAAAAATGTTAAAAAATTTATATATTTTTTATACTTACCAATGACCCAGACGGGGATGGCCCTCCCAGGAGTTGGGAACTCTTGCCTCCCCGCTGAGTACATAGCGCTTACCAGGCACTGGTTATTAGAATGATTAATGGCGCCAATTTCGGAACGTCCTTGACACTGCGCATGCGCAGTAGGGGCGAAGTGTGGAGGGCCTTTCAGGACATGTTTTCTTTAGTTTTAGATGCAAATTTTGGGGATTGGGGGGCAAAATTTGTGTTTGGCCCTATATTTTAAGAGTTAGCACCAGCTATGTCTGGGTCATTGGTAAGTATAAAAAATATATAAATTACTATAAATTTTTTAACTTTTGCTGCACTACTGTTTGACTCAGTTCTACGTGGCAGCTTTAATTACAAGGTTTTATAAAGTGATTGCTTGGATGATCGCCATCTGAAGACCTGGCACTTCCACACACGGGCCAATCAGCCAGTGGCATACTTCGGTATCAACACTGGCTGAGTATACTGCTCCATACCAGGTATGTGGGAATACCGGCAACCCGGTGGGTTCACTGTGAAGCAGTAACCCTACCCCTTGTTGGACTCCGCGGTGGGTGAGAGCCGGAGCAATGAACTTTAAAAAAAATAAAACATGGCTAAAATACCACAAAAAAAACAAAAAAGGGAACTTGAATTGAATACTTCTGATTCTGACTCGGATTATGGAACCTCGCAAAGTTTAAATCATTGGCCAAAATTCATTATAATTTATGCTGCTGAAGAGGGTAAAAAGGCAACGGATATAAACCCGTTTGCCTTGGAAAAAGCCATTAAGGGAATAGCTGGGGATGTGAAGGATGTAAAAAAGTTAAGATCTGGTGGAATTTTAATTGAATGTCGAAGAGAAATGCAGGCACTCAATTTATTAAAAATGGATAAACTGGTTAATCTGGAAGTTAACGCCTTTGCTCACAAAACACTCAACACAAGCAAAGGCGTTGTACGAACAAGAGAGCTGTCTGGCATTCCTGAGACGGAAATCCAGAATGAATTACAACTGCAGGGAGTGAATATTGTCAAAAGAATTGAAATCAAAAGAGATGGCAAATCGATACCAACTAATACTTATATTTTAACTTTCAATACAGCTCAGCCACCAAAGTCTATTAAAGTTGGTTACATGAACATCAAAGTGGATTTGTACATCCCAAATCCACTTCGATGTTTCAAATGTCAAAAATATGGTCACGGCCAAAATAATTGTAGAGGGCAAAAAAACATATGTTTTAAATGTGGTGATGAACATCAAGACCCCTGCACGAATGCCATCAAATGTTGTAATTGTCAGGGCAATCATGTAGCTTCATCTAAGGATTGCCCTGTTTGGAAAAAGGAAAAGGAAATTCAAAAAGTCAAGGTTGAAAGGCAAATTAGTTTTAAAGAGGCCAGAGACATAGTGTCATCATTGCCTGGTATGAACACAATATCACAAACATATGCAACAAAATTGTCACAAAAAGCACCCACCCAGTCAGTGGAATGCCAGACCCAATACACTTGGCTCAGTGGAACAATTCCTTCTTTAGTGAAGGCCTTTATTATAGAACCGACTGAACCAAAATCAACCCAAACACATCCAACAGCTCAAATAACAACAGAGGAAATACCCAAGAACAGACAACAACCAGAACAAAAAAAGCATAACAAAGAACAAAACTCTAAATCAGAACACAAAAACGAATCAAACAAACCAAAACCAGATCAAAAACACAAAGCACAACAACAAAATCTAAGTCAGAATCAAAGACGGCAGCACGAGAGAGAGCAGAAAAAAATTAACAAAGAAAAACAGAAACTAGAATCAGATCGCTTACCTAAGAGACTTCAAAATGTTGTGACAAACAACATGTTTGATGGAATTGAGAAAATGTCAGTCGATGAGTGTATCGACGACACGTTCTCTACTAAACTACACCTGAATTCTTCATAGGGTAGGTCGCCCCACAGAACATCACCAAAGAAAAACACGGGAGCAATATCTCCCATTCGTCCACCTTCAAAATCACCTACTAAACATGGGTAATAAACCCAAACAAAACATTATACAGTGGAATTGTCGAGGTTTTAGAGCTAATTTTAATGAACTAGGTCTTCTAAGCCAAAAATACAATCCTGTAGCTTTTTGCCTGCAGGAAACTCTTTTAAAGAAACCTGAAGTTCAAGACCATTCAGCTTTTAAGCATTATACTTCGCATAATGCATGGGCTGACAATAATGATCTTCATGTTCGTGGAACGACTGTCTTAGTTAGGAACGACATCATTCACAGTTCTGTACCATTACAGACAAATTTACAGGCTGTGGCGGTACGCCTTACTTTAGACAAAACAGTTACACTTTATTCAATTTACGTTTCACCAAGTAAAGTCCTACAACTGAATGATCTTGAGCTACTGGTCCAACAGCTCCCAACTCCATACATTTTGTTGGGTGATTTTAATGCACATAGCCCTCTTTGGGGTGATTCCTGCAGTCAAGAAGATGTAAAAGGCAAAACTGTAGAAGAGTTCGTTACTAAATATGATCTGTGTTTGTTTAATGATGGTTCAGACACTTATCTGCACCCCGCATCTGGTTCGTATACATCGATTGATCTTTCAATTGCATGCCCTTCTATCTTCCTCGACTTTTCGTGGAAGGTAGAAGATGACTTGTGCGGGAGTGATCACTTTCCAATTGTGTTGGAGAGTGTAGTTCCGGCGGATGATGAGAGAGTGCCCCAGTGGAACTTTAAAAAGGCTGACTGGGACACTTTTTCATCACTTTGTTCTGAACGACTCACGCGGGAGAAATTTCAGGATATTGCTGACCAAATCGAACATTTTACAAACGAGCTGCTTGACATTGCAAACACAGTCATCCCTAAAACCTCGACAAATCCAAAACGTTTCAACAAACCATGGTTTGATGATGAATGCAAAAAGGCTATAAAGGATCGTAAGAAAGCTGAAAGGGAATTTAACAAGTCACCAACTACATATAATTTAAACAAACTTCGTATAAATCGGGCAAAAACAAGACGATATATAAAACAAAAAAAGAAAAGTTCTTGGGAATCTTACATTTCGAAGATTAACCAAAACACCCCTATCACTAAAATTTGGAAAATGATTAAAAAGATTAAAGGAAAAGAAACAAAATCAACTGTACAACACCTGAAGGAAAACAACACCTTAATTACCTCTAAAACAGAAATTTCAAATACTTTGGCCTCTACATTTTCGAAACATTCATCATCTGAAAATTGTAATCCAGAATTTATCAAAATTAAAAAACAGCAAGAAAAGCAAAAGATCAAATTTACCTCCAACAATTTAGAGGATTACAATGAACCTTTCTCTATGGAGGAGTTATGTAACTCCTTGCATAGAGCAAAGGATACTGCCACTGGTCCCGATGAAATTCACTACCAAATTTTAAAGCATCTGCCTCAATCTTCACTAGAACTTTTATTATCAATTTTTAATGGCATTTGGGTGACTGGCCAGTTTCCACCATCCTGGCGTAAAGCAACAATAATTCCAATTCCTAAGCCTGATAAAGATCACAGCAACCCAAGCAATTACAGGCCTATTGCCTTAACCAGTTGTCTGTGCAAAACCATGGAGAGGATGATCAATGATCGACTTGTCTGGTTTCTGGAATCGAACAATCTGCTTGCGGATGTTCAGTGTGGTTTCAGAAACCAGAGGAGTACTGTGGATCATTTGGTCAGACTTGAAACGTTTATAAGAAATGCCTTTGCTGGAAAAGAACATGTGGTCGCCATCTTCTTTGATCTAGAGAAGGCATATGATACAACGTGGACGTATGGGATTTTAAAAGATCTTTTTAACATGGGGTTGAGAGGGCGTATGCCTCTTTTTATTGAAAACTTTTTGAGGGACCGCCAGTTTCAGGTTCGTGTTGGGTCAACGTTATCTGATCCTCACGAGCAGGAATTGGGGGTTCCTCAGGGTAGTATTTTATCCATTACCCTGTTTTCGATTAAAATTAACAGTATCATCGATGCAATTGAAAATATGGTAGACTCTTCATTGTATGTCGATGATTTTTTAATCTGTTATAGCAGCAAGAAAATGAATGCTATAGAGCGCAAACTTCAGCTGTGCCTAAACAAAATTCAAAAATGGGCCACAGAAAACGGTTTCAAATTTTCAAAGATGAAAACAAATTGTGTTCATTTTTGTAAGCTTCGGAAACATCACCTCGATCCGGAGTTAAAACTTGATGGGAGTCCTATTAAAGTTGTTAAGGAAGTGAAATTCTTAGGTTTGTTGTTTGACAGCAAACTGAATTTCACTTCCCACATAAAACAACTAAAAGTTAAATGTAAGAGAGCTCTGAACCTACTGAAGGTCGTTGGTAGCACTGATTGGGGTGCTGACCAAAAAACTTTGCTCCATCTGTATAGGTCACTTGTTCGATCAAAATTAGATTACTGTTCTATAGTTTACGGTTCTGCAAGGAAGTCATACCTAAAACAACTTGATGCTATTCACAATAGTGGTATTAGAATTAGTCTAGGGCCTTTTCGAACATCCCCAATAGACTCGATGCTTGTTGAAGCAGAGGATCCCTCTCTCGAGAAGCGCAGAATTAAATTGTCTCTCCAATATGTGTCTAAACTTTTGGCCAATCCTTCAAATCCTGCTTTTAATTGTATTTCAGAACCTCAAAATGTTGAGTTTTTTAACCGACATCCGAAACATATTCCTCCATTGGGAATTAGAGTTAAACCCCACATGGAGTCTGTAAAAATTGATTCTGAATCTATAAAAGAAAACCGTAAATCACACATTCCTCCTTGGCATCTTAAAAAACCTACAGTTATTTTGGACCTTGCTTCTACCAAAAAATCTGATACCAATTCCTTGCAGTTCAAACAAAAATATGCCGAAATAAAGTCCAAGTATAGTACATATACAAGGATCTATACAGATGGATCTAAAGATGGTGACAAAGTATCATCAGCTGCTGTTACTGGTGATGGTATCACCTCAATCAGAATACCGAATCAGAGTTCTATTTTCACAGCTGAAGTTAAAGCTATACAACTTGCACTTGAACATATCGAAAACGTACAGGAAAAGAAGACGATTATTTTTTCTGACTCTCTTTGCTTGCTTTGCTCAACCCCAGGTTGAAGAACCCTCTCATTTTGGAACTTCGTGAGAAGTTAACAACTCTCATGTCTGACCAATATGATATCGTGTTTTGCTGGTTACCTGGTCATGTAGGTATCGCTGGTAACAGCAGAGCAGACAGTGCGGCAAAACAGGCTTTAACAAAGCCTCTCACTGATTTTAAGATCCCTTTCAGTGATTTTAAGCCTCATATTAGTTGTTACATCAAATCTATGTGGCAGGCGGAATGGGATGGGGCGACAAATAACAAGCTCCATCGCTTCCGACCAAACATATTTGATCACTACCCATCCAGTAACCTCTGTAGAAAAGATCATGTTATTCTGACACGATGTCATGTTGGTCACACACGACTTACACATTCCTTTCTGTTGGAGGGTAATATGCGACCAGAATGTGTTCCATGCCAGCAGGTGTTGTCAGTGGAGCACATTCTCTTAAATTGTACTGATTTTAATCTTGTTAGAGGGCAGTACTTCACAGTTGGATCCCTTAGAGATCTATTTTACAATACGAGCCCACACAAAATTGTATCATTTTTGAAAGTAATCAACCTTTTTAACAAATTTTAAAATTGTTTTTATTCTTTTAATCTAGACTCATCAAGCTCAGTTCATCAGGTTGATTTAGAAGTAGACATCTTTCACTTATCTCATTGCTCATTGTTATTTAAATTATTTTTGTCTTTGACATGTCTATTGTGATTATCCTTTGTTTTTATTCACTCTTTTACTTCATAATATTGACGTTTTACTTTTCTCTGATTTCTCGCCACGATATAGCCTTAGCTGCTGATGTGGCGTTAAGCACCAATAAATAAATAAATAAATATTCGCACAGGACATTTATCAACCTTTCCAGCATGTTATGTTTCATCATTAATAGTCACAACTTCAGGGCTTATATTTCGACGAGAATCCGAGAATCAATTCTCACAAAGATTCACGCAATAAAACCGGCGAGAATCCATGTAATTTCTTGCTGCACCTCTGCTAGGATTCGTGCGAAAAAAATTTAGTCAATTTAACCCTTTAACTAACACAGCGGCAACAAATTAATCAATAGAAGGCTAACATGACCTGAAATATCCTGACACTTTGTCAATAAAATCTTACAAATATGGCTGTGATTGGAACCGGCTCAATGAGCCGGTTCCAACCACCGCCATGTTTCTAAGATTTTATTGGTAAATATTGTTCATTTAATTATTTTATCATCTGTTTATTATTTATTGTTTAAAAATTATCAAATTTAGTTTTAAAAATTAAAAAGGTGTGTTGGGTAAAGGGTTAACATGTGTTAACAGTATACAACAGTGGTTCAACCACGGTGGCACCATGGGATCCTGGGACACTCATAGTAGGTATGGATTCTCGCAACCATTTTCACGAGAATCCAAATGGATTCTCACAAATTTAGACGAAATGTGTTTTTTGATAACCAACACTGAATAGATTTTTCTTGTTTACCAGACAACCCTAGCATTAACCCTTTGATACTTTTGTACGTGTTATTACGTACAAAATCTTTTGTTTAATTTAACCCTTTGATTCTTTTGTAAGTGTTATTACGTACGAAATCAAACAGCACGTTGAAACTTTGTGGTCATTTGTTTTGCCATTATTTTTCCATTTTTAGCTCAACTTTGACGAAGTCAAATTTTAGCTATTGTCATGGCCCGTCGTCCATCGTCCGTCCGTCCGTCTGTCCATACGTCAACAATTGGCTATGGTTCGGGCTAGAGGTCGTATTTATCAACCGATCTTTAAGAAACTTCTTGGGTACCTTTGTTATGACCGTGGGACGAGAACGAGTGTTTTTGGGTGCGGTCCGAAATTCAAGATGGCTGCCAGCCGCCATTTTGTACCGATGATGCAGAAATCTGTTTTTTGTACAGAACTTCCATATGAAAGCTCTGATTTGAATAATTTTTTGTATGAATGTTTAGTACCATGGGGTACATCACATGTAATACGGGTTTTTTTCTCGTGCGTAAATTGTGCAAATTAGATTAATTTTGATGTTTTTTGGTGTTAATTTCAGCACTGTAAGTGCAAATGCCAATACGGCTCGGGCTAGAGGCCGTATTTATGAACCGATCTTTACGAAACTTCTTGGGTACCTTTGGTATCACCGTGGGACGAGAACGAGTGTTTTGGGGTCCGGTCCGAAATTCAAGATGGCCGATAGCAGCCATTTTGTACAAAATTAGGTGCAATCAGATTTTTGCACAGTACTTCCATATGAAAGCGCTGATTTGAATAATTTTTTGTGTGAATGTTTAGTACCATGGGATACATCACATATAATACGGGTTTTTTTCTCGTGCAGAAAGTATGCAAATTAGATGAACTTTGATATTTCAGTGCGACTTACACACATTAAGTACACATATCAATACGGCTCAGACTTGAGTCTGTATTTATGAACTGATCTTCACGAAATGTCTTGTGTACCTTTGTTATCACCTTGGGACGAGAACGAGTGTTTCTGGGTGCGGTCTAAAATTCAAGATGGCTGCCAGTGGCCATTTTGTACCGAAATTAGGTCTAATCAGTTTTTTGTACACAACTTCTATACAGCTCAGACTAGAGGCCATATTTATGAACCAATCTTTACGAACCTTGTTGGGTACCTTTGTTATCACCGTGGGATGAGAGCGAGTGTTTTTGGGTGTGGTCCGAAATTCAAGATGGCCACCAGCAGCCATTTTGCACCAAAATTAGTGCAATCAGTCTTTTGTACAAAACTTCTGTATGAAAGTTCTGATTTGAATAAATGTTTGTATGAATGTTTAGTAACATGGAATACATCACATATTCTAAGGGGTATTTTTTCGTGCAGAAATTATGCAAATTAGATGAACTTTGACTTATTCAGTGCTACTTGCACAATGTGAGCACACATGTCAATACGGCTCAGGGTAGAGGCTGTATTTATGAACCGCTCTTCACAAAACTTCTTGGGTACCTTTGTTATCACCTTGGGACGAGAATGAGTGTTTCTGGGTACGGTCCAAAATTCAAGATGGCTGCCAGTGGCCATTTTGTACCAAAATTAGGTCCAATCAGTTTTTTGTCACAAGTTCTATACAGCTCGTATTTATGAATTGATCTTCACAAAACTTCTTGGGTACCTTTGTTTTCACCTTGGGACAGGAACGAGTGTGTTTTGGGGTGCCTTTGTTATCACTGTGCTATAAGAACAAATATTTTGGGGTTCAGTCAGACCCACTCTGGGACTCAAAGTTTTCTTTTCTAGTTTAGCATCTGACTGTCACCCACCTTTACAATACTTTACCTATACATTTGTTACAGGCAACGGTCAGTATTTATGTACAGACCATTACAATACTTTATATGTACCTTTGTTATCAGGTCATTACCTAGATGTTTGTCATTGCTGTGTCACATACTATACATGTGCATGTCTTTGTCTTGACAAGTTGAGCTACAGTGTCATTGACACTTTCATTTAAAGTTTTAATCTCAGATTTCATATTTTCTCCCGAATAGTGTCAGTGATAAACGTTGAGCCAAATGTTATCGCAGTCAAATACTAACATAATCCTGCTGTCTAGACTTCTTAACTGGCTGAGTGCTAGAAGCCACTGTCAGGCCTTTCAAAAAATGAGGATACCAGAGCAAAAGCCAATACTTTCCTTGTTTATATTTCATATTCAGCCAAGCACAAATAATATTTTGTTTATATAAATTTGTGGGCACTCTCCAATAATTTGTAATAAAACAAGTATCGAATAACAAATTTAGACAACCAAAAGTAAACTAGCCCTCAACCAGATAATCACTAATGTGAAAAATATCTTATTATTTGTATTTTCCGACGTTTGACGTCGCATTTTGAAAAACGTCGAAGAAATTGAATTCCCAGTGACGTTTGAATGTCAGGATAATTAAAGTCCCAAAGGATTTCTTGAATCTTGCTGAAGGCATACATTATGAGATGATCTTGTTTTTTTCATAAATATTTTGATTCGCTTCTTTCATTGCAGGTGAGGAATTTTGCCACCTGTTGACATATGCTTGTTTTTCTAGATTTTTCACACGTCCAGCAGATGATGTTCCGAATGAAATGTTGTTAGCTCACCTGACTGAAAGTTAGGAGAGTCCCTGGAGTAATATTTGTCCCCCCCTCTCCCCCCCCCCCAAAAAAAAAAAAAAAAAAATTCGGACTATTACCTCTCTGCACTCTGATGTTGAAATGGCAAAGTTTTCAGCAGCAAATATATCCCATGATGCAGTTTGATATTTAACTAATTATACTTTGTCAAACAAGATATAATTGGTTAAATTCATAGTTAAACAAGAGAAAAACAGAGTGATTGGAGAAAATTCTGTTGCACTACCAGTGTGCTAGGTGTTAAAGAAGCTGGTGTCCATCTGTCCGTCTGTACGTCCATCCCACTTTAGTTTCCCGATGATAACTTTAGTTATAGTTGACCAAATGAAATGAAATTTGGAATGTGGGTGTATCAATTTAAAATACAGGTCAAGTTCAAATCGGTCCGACAATTTTTGCCAGAGTTATGCCCGTTCTTTGACTTGGAAAACTCAATTTTTTTAGTTTCCAACCAATAACTTGAGCTATAATTGACTGAATCAAATAAAATTTGTTGTGTAGGTGTGGCCGAGTGGCCTTTTTTGCCTTTGTAATGGGGGAGGGGAGGGGGACAAGGTTTGGACTTATTGGGTACCAGGGCTGGGGTAATGTAATATAATATAATATATTACAATTTTGAAAGTATTATAAAGTAATAAGTGATAGAGAATTTTTTTTTTTACAAGCAATAGTAATATAATAGCCTGAAAAATAAACTGAGTAATATTTATTACTTATATATTACTTTTTTATAAAAATTGAGATACTGGAAATGTTTAATATGTGTTTTGAGCAAATCATTAATTAAAATTATAATATATTTAAACATGATATAAACACAGTTAACCCTCTACCTAACCTGAAAAGCAGACGACACTTGCAAAAATAATTCTTGAATAACTAATTTTTTTCAATTTTTGTCTCAAAAACATAGGTTATGACCCCTCGTTGGAACGAGCCCGACGAGCTCATTCCAACGAGGGGTTGGGAATCGCGGTGGCTCAGTAGGTAGAGGTGCAGGTTCGAATCCCACCTGCGGCAACCACATTGTGTCCTTGGGCAAGACACTTCATCCCCATTGCTCGCGTGGGGGCACGATGACGCCGTGTCCTAAGGTGTACTGCACGTCGATGGTACGCATGTCTTCAACCAATCTAACCCTGCCTGTGCTGCAGTGCGGAGTTACGATGTTGGGGAGCTGGCAGCTGCTCGTCATTGCTCAGTGGTTCTCTCCGGGTACTCCGGCTTCTTCCACCCGTAAAACTGTCACGGTCATGATTAGCCATTTTGCATAAATCTGTGACCTTAAACATCAATAAATAAATAAATAAACAACGAGGGGTCATAACCTATATTTTTGAGACAAAAAATGAAAAAAATAATGAAAATTAATTGGCGATTTTTGAGAATAGCGCTGGCCGGTATTGGCTGTTACGTTAGGTAAAGGGTTAATTTGTGTTTTCACAGATAGTCTGTTGTGTATATACAGCATTATGTGAATGGTTTTAATCCAATCTTACAAACAAGGAGGAAGGTGGGGTGTTTCCTGCTCTTACCTCCTCCTGATTAAGTTGAGTCGGTGAAGACAGCTCTTCCTGGTAGAAGATCACGGCTGAGCCGTTATTACTGCCTATATGTTCACCTTCTCTTTCCCAGTATTTGTTAATTATTAGCCATTAAATTTTAGTGATTTTAGCCGAGTCGGTGAAGACAGCTCTTCCTGGTAGAGGGTCACGGCTGGACCATTTTTACTCGCCTTTTTGGAATTTTCTGGTCGAAATAGAGGGGGGGGGGGGGGGGGCTGGCCTGAACAAAAGAGCCTCACCTGGGGGTGTTTCCTGCACTAACCTTCGCGTTCTGGTGCCTATTTACACGGTCATTACATTAAATTTTGGCATTTGAGGGTTTTTGTCTGCTTTCGCAAATTACCTGTAGTTCTGATATTAGTTGGCTGTTGGTTAACCGATCTTGATTTTTCACGGCTAGGGAGGCCAGGCGGTTCTTTATGGTTGGGATTTCTGCTCTGTCGTGGAGGGTTTTGATAGGTGTATCCCAAGGAGCACGGAGTGCGACCCTGAGTGCATGATTTTGGACCTTCTGGAGTTTCCCCATATTTGTTTGATTTAGGTCTGTTAGGATGGTAGCCCCATACTTGAGTGCAGGGCGCACAGAGGCTTTGTATAGTTTAAGTAGAAGAGACTGGTTGGCTCCCCATGATGTACCCTTTAGCATTTTTAGCTCAACTTTGGCGAAGCCAAATTTGAGGTATTGTCATGGCCCATCGTCCGTCCGTCCGTCCGTCCGTCCGTCTGTCTGTCTGTCTGTCGTGCCGTCAGCACGGCTTGGGCTAGAGGCCGTATTTATGAACCGATCTTTACGAAACTTCCGGGTACCTTTGTTATCACCGTGAGACGAGAACGAGTGTTTTTGTGTCTGGTCCGAAATTCAAGACGGCCGCTGGCAGCCATTTTGTACAAAATTAGGTGCAATCAGATTTTTGCGCAGAACTTCCATATGAAAGCTCTGATTTGAATAATTTTCTGTTTGAATGTTTAGTACCATGGGATACATCACATATTATACGGGTTTTTTTCTCGTGCGTAAATTATGCAAATTAGACAAACTTTGATTTATTTAGTGTTACTTTCAGCACTGTAAGTGCAAATGCCAATACGGCTCGGGCTAGAGGCCGTATTTATGAACCGATCTTTACGAAACTTCTTGAGTACCTTTGTTATCACCATGGGACGAGAACGTGTGTTTTTGGGTGCGATCCGAAATTCAAGATGGCCACCAGCAACCATTTTGTACTTTAGTTAGTACAATCAGTTTTTTGTACAGAACTTCTGTATGAAAGTTCTGATTTGAATAAATTTTTGTTTGAATGTTTAGTAACATGGAATACATCACATATAATACAGGTTTTTTTCTCGTGCAGAAATTATGCAAATTAGATGAACTTTGTTTTATTCAGTGCTACTTATACACAGTAAGTGCACATGTCAATACGGAATGGGCTAGAGTCTGTATTTATGAACCGATCTTCACAAAACTTCTTGGGGTACCTTTGTTATCACCTTGGGATGAGAACGAGTGTTTCTGGGTGCGGTCCAAAATTCGAGATGGCTGCCAATGGCCATTTTGTACCGAAATTAGGTCCAATCAGTTTTTTAACACAACTTCTATACGGCTCAGGCTAGAGCCTGTATTTATGAACCGATCTTTACAAAACTTGTTGGGTACCATTGTTATCACCGTGGGATGAGAACGAGTGTTTTTGGGTGCAGTCCAAAATTCAAGATGGCCGCCAGCAGCCATTTTGTACCAAAATTAGTGCAATCAGTTTTTTTGTACAGAACTTCTGTATGAATGTTTAGTAACATAGAATACATCACATATAATATCGGTTTTTTTCTCGTGCAGAAATTATGCAAATTAGATGAACTTTGATTTATTCAGTGCTACTTATACTCTGTAAGTGCACATGTCAATACGGCTAGGGCTGGAGGCTGTATTTATGAACCGATCTTCATGAAACTTCTTGGGATACCTTTGTTATCACCTCGGGACGAGAACGAGTGTTTATTGGTGCGGTCTGAAATTCAAGATGGCTGCCGGCAGCCATTTTGTACCAAAATTAGTGCAATCAGTTTTTTGTTCAGAACTTCTATATGAAAGTTCTGATTTGAATAAATTTTTGTATGAATGTTTAGTAACATGGAATACATAACATATAATACAGGTTTTTTTCTCGAGCAGAAATTATGCAAATTAGATGAACTTTGATTTTTTCAGTGCTACTTATAGATAGTAAGTGCATGTGTCAATACGGCTCGGGCTAGAGGCTGTATTTATGAACCGATCTTCACAAAACTTCTTGGGTACCTTTGTTATCACCTTGGGACAAGAACGAGTGTTTCTGTGTGCGGTCCAAAATTCAAGATGGCTGCCAGTGGCCATTTTGTACCGAAATTAGGTCCAATCAGTTTTTTGTACACAACTTCTATACGGCTCAGGCTAGGGGCCTTTTTTATGAACTTATTTTTACGAAATTTCTTGGGTACATTTGTTATCACCGTGGGATGAGAATGAGTGTTTTTGGGTGCGGTCCAAAATTCATGATGGCCGCCAGGAACCATTTTGTTCCAAAATTTGTGCAAGCAGTTTTTTGTATAGAACTTCTGTATGAAAGTTCTGATTTGAATAAATTTTTGTAGGAATCTTTAGTAACATGGAATACATCACATTTAATATGGGTTTTTTTCACGCGCAGAAATTATGCAAATTAGATGAACTTTGATTTATTCAGTGCTACTTATACACAGTAAGTGCACATGTCAATATGGCTCTGGCTAGAGTCTGTATTTATGAACCGATCTTCACGAAACTTCTTGGGGTACCTTTGTTATCACATTGTGACAGGAACAAGTGTTTTTGGGTGCCTTTGTTATCACTGTGCTATGAGAACAAATATTGTTGGGTTCAGTCAGGCCCACTCTGGGACTCAAAGATTTTTTTTCTAGGTTAGCATCTAACTGTCACCCCCACCTTTATAATACTTTACCTATATATTTGTTACAGGCTATGGTCAGCATTTATGTACAGACCGTTACAATACTTTACATGTATCTTTGTTATCAGGTCATTACCTAGATGTTTGTCATTGCTGTGTCACATACTATACATGTGCATGTCTTAAACAAGTTGAGCTACAGTGTCATTGACACTTTCATTAGTAAAGTAATACGTTTGGTCGTTTTGCTGGCATTCAGGGAGGACTTTGTCCAGTAGTTTTAGGTCAAAGTCACGGTTATTTTTCTTACGGATGAATGTGATTCTTTGCGTTTTACTGGCGTTTTGATTTTCCACTTGACACACCATTGCCCTAGGTCGCTGAGTATGCGTTGAAGAGGTTTTTGAAGTAGATTGGCAGTATTATTGGTGTCAACTGAAAAATGTTTTAGCATAAATGTGAATTAATGTACATAAATTATATGTGTGTCGAGAAAGCCAGTCCTTGGTATCATTTTTGTAAGACTTATGTTGCCCTACGAGCAGTGATACCAGAAATGGTTTTTATCAGAAAAAATATTAATTAATGTAACAAAATGGTATAATTTGTATGTATTTCTATTGATACTGTACTTTTACTCAGGTATATGATACGTTAAAGGTTTAAGGAATCAGTGTGGGAGAGAGTCCCCAAATAGTATTGGGAGAAAAAATAATGCAAAACAGGTGTTGTTGATGAAAAAAATCAGGATGTTCTGTATTGTGCCATTATTTTTTTAGCTGCGACCAGCAGCTCTATAAGTGGCAATGTCGGTCTGTCGGTCGGTCTGTCTGTCGGTCGGTTGGTCGGTCTGTCTGTGACCAACGAGTTTGTCTGTGACCAACGAGTTTCAAAACTCAATAACTTTTTGATGGAGTGACTTTATATTTGGCATGTAAGTGTATCTTATTGATGTCTAGTCACTGTTCAATGCATGCGTTGTTCCAAATAATTTTCTTGGAGTTATGGCCCTTGATGAACTTAGAATGTCGGTCGGTCTGTGTGTGACCAACGAGTTTCAAAACTCAATAACTTTTGAAATACTTGATGGAATGACTTTATATTTGGCATGTAAGTGTATCTTATTGATGTCTAGCCACTGTTCAATGCATGTGTTGTTCCAAATATTGTTCTTGGAGTTATGGCCCTTGATGAACTTAGAATTTTGTGAAATTGCATTACCCGTCGCAGCTATGGCGTTGATGTCGCGATTTTTTTTAGAACTTTCTGAGAATTGAAGACTACATATCAAGCAGAAGCTTTTGTTCTCTTAACCCTTTGACTAACATGAAAAGCAGACGACACTTGCAAATAAAATTCTTGAATAACTAATTTTCAACATTTTTGGTCTCAAAAACATAGGTTATGACCCCTCATTGGAACGAGCTCAACGAGCTCGTTCCAAAGAGGGGTCATAACCTATGTTTTTGAGACAAAAAATAACAAAAATTAATTGGCGATATTTGTGAATAGCGCTGCCGGTTTTGGCCGTTACGTTGAGTAAAGGGTTAATGCATGTTGTGATCTGCATTATGGGAACAAATTTCTGCGTGAAATTTGGGTACTTGACAATGTAATAAAAGTAATAAAACAGTAATATTTATCACATTTTTATGTGTACCCTTACTATGTATGGTACACATAATGCCGGCATCCGGCGTGACCATCTGTCATTCGTCCATCCTTTGTCCGTCCGTCTGTCCATCCATCCATCTGTCCGTCCGTATCCATTTCTTTGGCATTCGATAACTTGAAAAATATTGCTTGGATTGTCAAGATTATATTTGTGTTCAGGTTACTGCTGTGCCGAGCTGTATAGTTTTTGGTGTAAATCTGTTATTTTGATCCTGAGATATTAACCCTGTATCCTTCAAATTGAAAATTCCTCCAATCCCTTTGGCATTTGATAACTTGAAAAATATTGATTGGATTGTCAAGTTACTTTATATTTGTGTTCAGGTTACTGATGTGCCGAGCTGTATAGTTTTTGGTGTAAATCTGATAATTTAATCCTGAGATATTGACCCTTTATCCTTCAAATTGAAAATTACTCCAATCCCTTTGGAATTCGATAACTTGAAAAATATTGCTTGGATTGTTAAGTTTCTTTATAATTGTGTTCAGGTTACTGATGTGCTGAGCTGTATAGTTTTCGGTGTTAATCTGATAATTTGATCCGGAGATATTAACCCTTTATCCTTCAAATTGAAAATTCCTCCAATCCCTTTGGCATGAGATAACTCAAAAAAGATCAATCCAATTGTCATGTTTCTTTATATATTTATTCAGGTTACTGGTGTGCTGTTCTGTATAGTTTTTTTTTATGTAAATCTGATAATTTGATCTGGAGATATTAACCCTTTATCCATCAAATTAGAAACTCCTCCAGTCCATTTCTATATGTACCCATACCTTGTATGGTGTACATAATGTCAGCATCCGTGGTGGCCCTCCGTCATACAGCTTTCTACTAGTTGCACATATGGGTACACATCTGACGATTTCATCGGCTTATTTTTAAAAGAAATGGTAAGGCCTAAAAAAAATTTAAAATCTTTTTCTCAGGGCCTCCCGCATGATCCTTTTGGCTGCCGCATGCTCTCGTTTTATAACCAAAGTAAACTTTAAAAAAGTAAAAATTAAATGGTTTATGTCTGATATTTTACCAAAGTTAAAAAAATTGACAAATTTGTCCCTTGAGTGCAAGAAGGCTTTGCAATGCTTCAGCATTGCAAAGCCTTCTTGCTCTCAATGACGAAATACACCACCACCCATGCTATTCCGTAGATTATGAGTCCTAAAACAAAAACCAAGAACATGAACTTTTAATGGCAAAGAAATAATTACACAAAATAAAAAATAAAATAAAAAAAACGCTCGCCCGCATGCAATTTTACAAATAATGGCCCGAGAAACATAAGATCTACTTTGTGTGGCCTAATATAATAATAAAATTTTCCACAGTAATTATAATGTACGGTAATACAATAAGCAAAGCATCAAGTTTGAACATAAGCTCCGAGCCACATACCTCAGACTATGTTACTGTCAATTCATCACAATAACTTACTTGTTTAAAATATTGAACACAAGAAAAATTATGTGAAATTTTTCTTTTTCTTTCTTTCTAGCTAAATTACAGCCTGTTGGTTATGGTATTCACAAGTTGCAGATTGGTTGTGTGGTAGAAGATGAAAAAGTAAGTTTTTAGCTTAAGTTAACAAAGTCAAGATAAGCTATTGCCATCACACGTGCGGAAGTCTATCAGTCTGTGAGTCTGTTCACATTTTCCTTTAGCACAGGCTACACCCTGTAGTTCTTGTCCGATCGTCACAAAATTTCATATGCAGGTTTGAGGACCGTGATGGCTGCCCAAGCCCAAAACCCCAGAACAGGTCGTATTTATGGAGGGATTTCATTGTAACTTGGTAGGATGACTCCATATAATTTCTAGATGACAATGTCCCCTTTTGATCGCAATTGGTCAACTGTGATGTCTACAGGGGCTCGAAGCCCCAAAACCTTTAGCACAGTCTACAGGTCATATTTATGAAGGGATTTCATAGTAACTTGGTAGGATGATTCCAGATAATGTCTAAATGAGAATGTCCCGTTTTGGTAGCGATCATTCAACTGTGATGGCTGCCCAAGCCCAAAACACGAAAACCTTTAGTACAGACTACAGGTCGTATTTACGAAGGGATTTCATTGTATCTTGGTTGGATAACTCGGTATAATGTCTAGATGAGGACGTCCCCTTTTGGTTACTATCGATCAGCCGTGTTGATGGCACAGGCTCGAAAACCTTTAGCACAGTCTACAGGCCGTATTTATGAAGGGATTTCATTGTAACTTGATAGGATGACTCATTTTCGAATAATTTCACTGTAACTTGGTAACTTTGGTTGACATACTTTAACTGTGAGGGCCACATTAACCTACCCCTCAGCTCTTTAGTACAATCTACACCTCAAATTATTTTTATTGAAAACATCGCATACAGAGAACAGAAATTAACATATTATCAATTGTCACAATGCTTGTTGTATTTCATAATTCTTTCATAAACATTGAATATTATCCTTTTCATCGAACACAACACACGATCAAGTTAAGCTACAGTGTCATTGACACTTTCATTTAAATAAGCACTCGAAATAAGAGGACGATACCTAAAAATCGTCTTCTGAGTTCCAATGTGTTCTATGTGCCAGTAGGCATGTAGATCACATTGGAATTCAGGGGACGAAATTAGTAACACAGGTTCCTCTCGCAAACTTGATCATCGATAAAATGTATTCATTCTGTTGATGGTTGTCAAATGAATTGCTGAGTGTCCTTCTAATAATTATTTTTATAGACGTGAAGGCGTGTAATAAACACAGAATGGCGCGTGTGTGTAAATGGGTGAATCGATATGGCACTTGTGCCATCGCGGAAGGATAAAACTCGAGGCCCGTGGCCTCTTGTTCTTTCGTTCTGCGCTGGCACTCATGCCATATCGGTTAACCCATTCACACACGCATGTCGTTCTGTGTATTTAAGGTACATGTATGTAAAAGGAGATGGCCTCAACTCAGATCTTTTAGTAGAGAGGCTGATGTTTGGATTAACCCTTTACCTAACATAGTGTCCAAAAACTGCCAGAAAATTAACCCGAATAAAACCGTGATGTCAAGCCATATTATTTCCAGGTATCACAAGCTACGATTGTTATTTTGCATTAAAATTTAGAGTGAAAAAGTTGATAAAAATATAAATCTCCCTTTCAAATAGTTGGGTAAATACATTTGAATTCAATAAAAAATAATAAAATTTTGATTATATTCCATTGTTAGCTCACCTGACTGAAAGTCAGGGTGAGCTTTTCTTATCACTCTTCCTCCGTCGTCCGTCGTCCTGCGTGAAGGTGGTGTTTGAGCCTCTTTCTCCTAAACCACTGGCCACATTTCAATTAAATTTCATATAAGTAGTGGTTATATAGGGGCATTTTGATTTTTATGCAAATTAGGTTTAGGCTCATATTGAGCAGAGGTGTTGGGAAAAAATGGCCAAATTTTCTGAAAATCTTCTTCTAATAAACCACCAGTAGCAGAGACTTGATATGTGGTATACAGAGTCCTTTTGAGGTTTAGAATGAAGTTTGTTCAAGAGAAGTTTGTCGGCCATTATTTGCCTTTGTTATGGGAGGGACAAGAATTTTTGCCACTCCCAAAATTTCTATTTTCCAAACCGAGAGGCAGATTTCAATCAAATTTGATATGAGGGTTTATTGGGTCATAAGTACTTAATTTATGCCCAAATTTTTTTTCCCGTCGCCCCATGGGAACTGCAGGAGCTAAAAATTGAAAAAAATTAAAATGCCCATATCTCCAAAACTACACGGCACTGATAATTCTTATTTGGTGTGACGCTTCCTTAGGACCAACAGAATGGAATGGTCCAAAAAAATTGCTATCGGTTTTATCATGGGGTACTTTTTGGGGACTTTGGAAAAGTGCTGAGTCAGCATTTTTTAACACTGTGGGTAATGGGAAAAACATGCAAGACTACTTTTCTCCAAAATCACTGCTCCAAAAGCTTTCAAATTTCACATATAACATCTTTGGAAGATTGTTTCACATGTTTATTGAAAGCAATTCCCTGGGTCCATATTTGGGCTCTCTATTAGAAAATTTTGGGCCAAAATCCGGAAATTAGTTTTTTGGTTTTTATGCATTTTAAGAATAAAAAAAAAATTTAGGCTGAAAATATTTTGTTTGGGAAAAAAATCTCTTTTTATGCATTTATCTCAATTTTGGGATGTAAAAGTGCAGGAACTGAAAATAGAAGGAAAATCCTGTGTATTGTGTGGGCACAATCACTTTATCTAGTTGGTATATGCTTTTCTTAGGAGGGGCGTATGCAGCTTATTCAAGTCAAGTCCCTGGTTTGATATTTAGACTACCATGTCAGGTGAGCGCCCTCAGGCCCCCTGGGGCCTCTTGTTTATTTACTTACTGGGTTTCCCCAGCTATCAGTGTGATGTGATGTAAAATGTAGGTAAAGTGGAGATCATGTTCGGGACACAATGGGGTCAAATAATCAATATTACACAGAAAATATTGAAATCTTGAGAAAAAAAATACCTGGTGAATTTTTCTAAATCTTTAGTAATTAATCCCTGTCAGTGTATTCAACATGAGAACCCACCAATCATTGCTTCTAATATTTTTTCACACTAAAGAAAATAAATTCTGCACATGACAACACATGTACTTGGAACTGAAGCACTGTTCAAAAGGGGTTATCCCAGTCTATAAATATCTTGAGTTACAATCTGTGAGGAATCTCCTATTCAGTTATTTCCCTTTCATCAACAGCTGATTTTCAAAACTGGGACGGCTCTCTTTCTGTGCTAAATAAAATGGATTTACGGCCTCATTCAGTAAACGGGAATAAATGAGCGAAGTGAACATCAGTATATCTTATTTATTTACAAAGTTTATCAAATAAAAGCTAAAAAAAAGTCACTCAGAAATTAAAAACTCCAATATCCAGTCCTGATTTGGTAAGTAGAATGTTGCAACAAGTCACCTATTTTCGTTTCACTCACCTGAAATTGATCAGACATGTTAACTCTCCCGGAACGCCCGGGATTCTCCCGGAATTAGCTATCCCCTCCCACCCTCCCGCCCTCCCGCCCGGGAGTCAATTTGGACCAAAAATCTCCCGGAAAGTCGACATACCAGACAAAAACTGAATCCACCAGCTTTTGTTTACAAATACAAAAGCATGTGCTCTACTCTCAATGGCAAGGTCATTAAGTTTGTGTGAAACGTCACCACTTAGGTAAGAACTGATGACCAATTCTCATTTCTGTCAATGGCCGTGTTGTGATTATTGCAACACGTTTGACAGGCGGATTAAATGAATTTGAGATGCAGGATAATTGCTGAAATTGATTATATATTAAAGGCACACCTTTGCTTGTATACAGGTAGCAGTCAAATCGAAAAATAAATTCCATACGTATAAAATCTTGTCCAATCGAAAAATGTGCAAAAATACGCACAAATTTATTGTGCATTTTGGATTTCACTTTCAGATAATTATACCCAATTTTGGAGACAAACGGCTCAAACATATGAGTTGTTGTGATTTTCAATATATTGGGAAAAATTTCCGATTCGCAATTTTATAAAGCAGGCTGTGAAAAAAATTATGTTTTTGGTGAAAAAAATCTCTAAAAAGTTGGTAATTTACGGCACTTGCACGTTTTTTCATTCGTAGTGATAAATGGACAACAAAATATCACCGAGATGTTTCGTCCTGGGCTGGCTGTGGCATAATTTTCACGTTTCACTGAAAAATGATCACCCCATTCCAAATTCCCTTCGTAAATGACCAACTACTTCCAGTGAGTAACCAGTGTGGTTAGGTGGGGCGCTGGGCTTTGGAAGATCGAATTACCACAACAACCGGGCTCTGGGGTGTGCTTAAACACCACAGATAGTCGCAGGTTACCGCAGGTCGCCGCAAGTACTCATAATTACCCAAATGGATCCAAAACTTTCAACACAGCACCATAACTGATATAGTGCTGAAAAGGTCGAAAATATCTCCAAACATTTTGTACATAAAACCATTGAAATATGGATGTCATTGGAACAAGCTCAGATATTGGCACATGACCACATCCATATTTCTGTTTTCTGTTTTTCTCTATATTTCTATGGTTTGGCTTTTGAAAGGACAAATTGTTCAAATAAAACACATAAGGGTGGAATGTTTAATGTATGTATGTGTGTGTGAGGGGGGGGGGGGGGGTAACATGGAAATTATTGATGTGCTGCCCACGTGCAAAAATCTCACTGACAAGCATCCGAGTCTCACTGGGAGCTCATCAAAATCTCACGGACAGTCACCTCCAGAGGTTAACAGGTCTGGGTCACTCACCACCAGTTAGTAGAACGTTGACGTATGTTCCTTTGATGTATTGTTGTTGGGCTGTTTCCTGTTATGTGTGTGTGTGTGGGGGGCGAGGGGGTATTTAGTATTAATTTATATTTAAAATTGATCGATCCACACATGGTTTCTACGCGCAAAAAAAAATCTCCCTGAAAATCATGTCATATCCCTGAAAATTTTCTTCAATCTCCCTGAAAAAAATTTTGCGAGGTTAACATGTCTGAATTGATGTTTCGGCCAACATGGGAAATGGTCTTGGACATGGGTAGAGCTCCTTGATTCTGAAATCTGAAAACATGGGGGTGGTCTTAAACACGAGTATGGGCTTGGACACGGGTCAGTATGGTAGCTAAAGGGTTACTCTTTGCATGCTGCTGGCAAATATTCCTGCCCAGCATGGGATTTCTCTTGTCATTGAAATCCATATAATTTTGGCATATTTGATCACATTTTCCCCCTGTAAATTGAATGTATTTTTTCACCAATGATTTCTTGTGTTATACTTAGATTAATTTTTCATCACATCTAGTCATGGCTTCTTCAAAGCAGCCTTGACTAGATTTGATGAAAAATATCTTGAATATACTCAGTGAATTAAGAGTTAAAATGTGAACCTTTAGGCCGAAGAATGTTTTTTTGGTGTGGGCCGTCCTCAGAATGAACCTCACTGAACAATTATTTTATGGCCTTCGAGTCAAAGTATGGACTAATATTGCACAGAAGAATATTATACAAACTTTTGTATTTCAGCTCTTGAAATTGACGAAATTGAAAGTATTGATACATTTGCACCCCAGATTATTGTAGAAATTAGATGACAAGCAAGGAGACTTGCATGTAAATAATTAATAGTTAGTAAGGCCCCACAAAGCAGATCTTCTGTTTTTCAGGCCATTTTTTATAAAATTGCACGTGGGTGGGTGGTTTTTGGTCAAGTTGTGTTAACAACCGAGACCTATGGTTTGGCGACGATCGGTGTGCGTCAGGGCAGTCAGGTGTCGCACTGTTAATGCAATAACTTAACAAACTTTCTCTAATAATACTAATATTTGCCATACTGGTCTTTTGCAATAATATCACAAACGAGTTTGAAAACTGGCCGAGCCTCTTTTTTTGTTAGCGTTATGGGCCTTAATTAATCAGTTTTTATGAATTTTGAGCTCATTAGAACAATAACTTGAACAAACATTCTCCGATTTGGCTAATATTTGCCACAGAGGTCTTTTGCAATAATATCTCAAGCGGGTTCGAAAACTGGTCTGGCTGAATTTTTTGTAACAGCGTTATTGGCCTTAATTAATGTTTTTCAAATTATGAACTTGTCAGCATTATAACTTGAACAAAGTGCAGTGCCAGCGGTATTCCCCGCCAAGGAGTTCTAAGTTGAAAAAAGTGGAAAAAAGGCCCATAACTCTAGAAAATAAAATGTACAAAACCTGTTACTTGTGAATATCCTTTCCTCCATGGTGGTCTGTCAGCATACCTAAGATCAATTAAATCCAACATCCACTGACTTAGATATGAAGGGCCAAAGTTGTTACTGACAGACAAATAGATAGATGGACGAACGGACGGAACCCATTTCTATATCTTCCACAAAACATTGTTTTGGCAGAGGATTACAAAGGTTCCAGATTTGACTACACGGCATATGATTGATAACCAGGTTGTGGACATGCAACACTCTCCGATTGCCACCACAACTCAACACCTGCATCTCTGATGCACACTTCTTTATTTTATTTTTTATTTTTGTAATTATTTCTTTGCCATCAAAAGTTCATGTTCTTGGTTTATTAGCTCACCTGAGCAAAGCTCAGCGGGAGCTTTACTGATCGTGATCCGTCCGTTGTCCGTCCGGCATTAACTTTACATTATCGACTTCTCCTCCTAAACCACTAGCCCAATTTTATTCAAATGTTGGCTAAATGTTTATTACCTAATGCCAATTCAGATTTGTTCAAATGAAGTTGCCCCTCCTCCTGGGTGGTGCCACGCCCCCAAGGGGCACCAAAATCTTTGTAAATCTTCTTCTCATGAACCAGCAGTAGCAGAGACTTGATATATGGTATGCACCTTCCTTTTGAGGTGTAGACTCAGATTTGTTCAAGAGAAGTTTGAGGGATAATATTTGGCGTTGTTATGGGAGGGGCAAAAATTTTGGCCCCGCCCCTAATTTCTATATTTTTATACTGTACCAATGACCCAGACATAGCTGGTGCTAACTCTTAAAATATAGGGCCAAACACAAATTTTGCCCCCCAATCCCCCAAATTTGCATCTAAAACCAAAGAAAACATGTCCTGAAAGGCCCTCCACTTTTCGCCTCTACTGCGCATGCGCAGTGTCAAGGACGTTCCGAAATTGACGCCATTAATCATTCTAAGTTTGACCCTTCATCAGTTAACATCTGACTGATCTTTGTGCTTGTAAATCTCAGTTTAAATGATGCCAGACACATAAATATTAGTGAAATGGTGATTCTAAGGAGGATAGAGAAGGAGGAGAGGAAAAAATGTGTGACAGAATATTATCAGGGCTGTAACTTAAAATTTTTTAATGAAATTATGTTAAGTTACCTATTTTCGAGGCAGCAGCCATTTTGTTGTCATTCTGATTATTTAGTTACACTGTTTTTTAAGTGTTTTCCTCTCTCCCTGTCCTTTAAGTCCCCCCTTGCTATTCTCCCATGCTTTTGGCATAGTTTTTGTAATTATTATTACTAAATTTTCTTGGGAGTTTTAGCTGAATAACAGAATGAATTCTGTTCTTTTCCCCATGTTTACGTCTTCACCTACGGGTGGTTAGGGGTTGTGTTCTGCATCTACCATCTGATGTTCTGCAGTTTCTTCCCTGGAAGTCTCTGTTTTGCATCAGATAGTGTATTTTTGGTAACTGATTTCGGGCCTGGGTGCCTGGAGTCTTATTTTAGTGTTTTTACACTCATTGTTTACATTTACAACAGCCCTCTGTGTGAGGGGGGGATTTTTGGAAAATAATATCTTAATGTTATTTTAATCATAACTAGATACATTATTATTGTTCGTAAGTGTTGAATAAATTGTTTAAAATATTTTTAAAATTTTTGTCCACACTTAGGCTTGGGATCCATTGGGGCTCAACGTTACTTTTCAGAAACTTGGGCTGTTCTGAAAAAATATTTTTTCAAAATATTTTGATTTCAATTATTTTTTCTATATTAATGGATCATATTATTATTATGTATTTTGATTGCCAGGGGTTAGTGCGAGTACCAGGACTTGTTTTCTTTTCACATTGAAAGGATATTGATCAATTGTATTAAGAGGAAGTCTTCCTCTGACTTTATAATCATTCTATATGTGGTCAGTGTACTCGCATTAACTCCTGTTCTGTATCGTATGATTTCGATGATAATATGGGAAGCGTATGTCACGGTATGTTATTGGGGAATTGGACACTCCGGTCCTTTCCCCGCAGGGTCACTCTACTTTATCAATTTCTATTTCAGACGATCAAGATTAGGGTGATGTATCTGTGATGTCTTCCAACAGTGTGCCTCCGTCGTCACAATTAATGAAGGGCTAGCGGAAAAGTGCTCATGTAAATACGCCAATTGCCTAAGAGGACCCTAGTAGGTTCGACGGCCTTTGACGTCCGCTAGCTCGCCCGGTGTAGCGTCCATTCACCGAATGGTTCGGCAGCCGGGTTCGTCCGTTGCGGTCTAGAAGGAATTTTGGGGTGATGCGAGCACTATAATCAACCTAATGCACACCCAGTGACGGCGGATCGGAGGGAGAACGGAGGAAGCCTTTTAGTCCGGTTCATAGCCCATTCCGGTCCATCCGGACGGCAAGCGAGAGAGGCCCCTCTCTCGTTCAACAACATCTGGCCCCAGATGTTGTGATACAAAATGTGTCGCAAGCGGAGTATACGTCCGTCGCTCGGGACGCTCTGTTGTATAGGCAGTCCGCGGAGACTGCTAAGGCTTCCTCTTCTCGTCAGCGCACACGACCGCACCTTGGCTGCGTGACCGCCGATATATTACCAGCTTCGCCGATCAAGGATTCTTCGGCGACCAGGTCACACCATCCGGTAGCCAGGGACACGAGGCCTGCAGACTCCGGACGTTCGCATAGGAAGTGTGCGGGAGTCAACGTACACGGAGCTTCCGGCGGCAATGCATCGTAAGACCGCTACTGCACAGGTCTCAGGAACGGACGTGCTTTCCTAAATAGCACAGTTTATCGCAGCATCCCAGCATCAACTGAATCTGTCGCATTTTTTTTATCCGACGATGCTGGGTCGGGACGCTCCGCGGAAGCGGGTACGGACGTCCGAAAGTTTCATCCGGTCCGACGGGATACCGAAAGGGATTTGGAGGATTTCGAGCTTTCCCTTTCGGAACAACATATGCTGTTGTGTATGTCATCTGACTTGGTCTTCTACAGCTTCTTTCGTCGGACCAGAATGCTGCGATGCCGGATAAGGAACTGATAGTGTAGGTGGACTTAGAAATTTTTGGTTCGGTTCAGGGACATCGTCCCTCAGTTCCGACATAGTCCAATAATGTCACACAAACTTTCGAATTATTGAACGACGCTATATATATTATTATTTTATGCTTGCTATAACCAAGCATTTCTGGTTTCTTGTTCGCAAAGTTACGGAGATGTCTTTTAAACGTGTGCCTCTGTCGTCATAGTTAATGAAGAGCTAGCGGCAATAAGTGCTCATGGAATATGTCTGTCGCCTACGGAGTGACATTCGCTAGCTCACCCGGTGTAGCGTACATTCATCAAATGGTTCGGCTGCCGGGTTCGTCCGTTGCGGTCTAGGAAGGAGATTTGGGTGATGCGAGCACTTTAATTACTTTAGCACTCACCCAGTGACGGCAGATTGAGGACAGATCGGAGGAAGCCTGTTAGTCCGGTTCCTGGTTTGTCCAGGTCCGTCCGGGCTGTGAGCGAGAGAGGTCCCTCTCTCGTCCAACAACATAGGGGACCGCATGTTGTGGTTCAGATATTTTACATTCGGAGCATATGTCCGTCGGTCGGGACGCTCCGTTATATTGACAGTCCGAGAGACTGTCCTTAATGCTTCCTCATCCTCACAGCAGGGCACACGACCGCACATTGGCTACGTGACCTCGAATATCCGATCAGTTTCGTCATTCAGTGATTCCACGGCGAATAGGTCGCGCCATCCGGTAGCCAAGGGACACGAGGCCTATACACTCCGTTCGCTCGCATATTGGTAGTATGCACGGGGTAACGATCACGGAGCTTCCAGCGGCAATGCATCGTAAGACCGCTTCTCCTCAGGCCTCAGTGACGGACGTGCTATCCGAGTTAGCACAGTTGTTTCGCAGCATCCCAGCAATTGACAGTTTCTCGGTCAATTCAGGAATTATCCGACGGCGCTGGGTCGGTGCGGTCCGCGGTTGCATCAGGTACGGACGACCGAACGCTTTATAGGGTCCGACAGGATGGCGAAAGGGATTTGAAAGATTTCGAGTTTTCCCTTTAGTAGTATCGGAAGCTGCCTTTCATATCTTCTGGCATTATCTTCCAGTGATTGTTATTTCGGACTTCATTGCTGCGATCTTGGATAAGAGACTTATAGCGTCATTGGACTCGAATTTTTCGATCGGTTCAGGGACATTGTCCCTGACTTACCGACGCAGTCCAATATTGTCATTACAACATGTGTTTTATTTTTCGACGCTATATATATATATATATATACAAGCCTGCTACCAAGCATGATAGTTTAGTTTCTTGTCCGCGTTGCTCATTTCTGTCATTTTATCATTTATACGAATAGTTTATTTTGGCAGAGCAGGGCATACCGAGAGTTCATATGCGTCTAGATGGTGTGGTTAAAGACTGGATATATTCTTTTTCGCCGTTTATGTCTTTTCCAACTTCAATGTTGAAAACGACATGATGTATAGTAGACTTAACTTAGACGCTTTATCATACGTAATCCGCCTTTCTGAGGCGTTATCGTTACGTCTTCAAGAAAAGATTTACGGGATATTATTCTCAATGTAATTTCTTTTGAGGGCAGTAGTTTGTTCACGTATAACTCCGCCCTTCAGTGGCTGATTGGAGTTGGTTAGACGTGACGCGGCCCTAGCTACATCCACACGCGTGGATAGTAAGGTTAAGAACTCTCTCAGAGTTGCTTCGTTCTCGGAGGAGCTTCTCTTCGACGGCAACTTTTCGGCAATCCATGAATTGCTCGATTTACACGTTCTCTTGTCTATCTAGTGTTACAAGAGATTCAGACTGGGGCAAACATTCGGTGATTGACTCAGAGAGTGCCACCGCAGTTGCCGGATCCGAGTGTGGCTGTTATGACGGTTGCCAGTCAAACAGATTGGGATATAATACTGATCCCTACGGATTCGAAGTGCCAGGGTCTTTGGGTTCCGCAGTCTCTTAGCAACCAGTTTTCTTCCGCGGAATAGTGTTTTTTAGGCTTGCTTTATGTCTTTGCATGAACATTATTCAGAAACGCATGCCCAAATCCTGTCCTTTAATTCGACAGTAGTGGCGTATCTCCGGAACCAGGGAGGCACTCTTTCGTTTCCGTTATTCAATTTAATGGAAAGAATCCGTCTGTTGGTTATAGTACACCAAGTTCTGTTTTGGTCCGTCATATTCCGGGTCGTCTGATTGTTTTACCGGACTCCCGTTCACTCATGGGTCGCTTGTTGCTGTCAGAATGGACTCTCAACAAACAAGTATTCAATCAGATTTGCTATCTATCGGAGCGCCCAATGATGATTTATTTACGACACAGCTTGCTAATCAATTGCAGACGTATGTGTTGGCTTGTCCAGATCTCTGAGCTAATGTTGTTAACGCTCTATTGATCTATAGGACGGAATGATAGGATACGCGTATCCTCCGGCGCTGTTGTTTCAGCAGGTATTGCTAAGATAAACAACCACAATACATTTCTGTTGATAGCATCTCTATCTTCACAGAGATCATGGGTAATTTACTCTCTTGTCTACTGTGGGTCTTAACGTGAAATCTTCCTCTATGTGAGGATCTTTTTTCACTGGGTAAATCGTGTCATCTTTATCACAACCCGCAAGGTCGCAACCTTCATGTATTCCGTTGTGTGGTCCGTATTGCATTGTAAGCACTGTACTGGACGAGCTTTGGACGCGATTTCTTACTATAGGAGATCCTCTTCTTCGCTATTCTATGCGGCTAAAGTGGAGGCTCTTCCGTCGTTGGTGTAGGGATCATTATGTTCATATTGTTGATCCCTCCATACTACTCATTGCAATTTTTTAGTATACTTGTTTCACAAGATCTACTGCAGCCTGTTATTATTAAGGTTATAGGTTTATGTTACCTCATACCTAAGCACTCTACGATAGTTTACAATTGAGTCTTATGTCTCTTTATCTAAGTCAGTTAGTAACTTTTTGATAAATAGACTTAGAATCTTCAGATTAAATTCCTATATGGATTTTAAGTTCGGTTCTTATTTAGCTAAGTAATCATTTGAGCCTCTGGAAACAGTAGTTTTCAAATTCTGCTGCAGAGTCAGTGAGTTTCATGCACTATCGATGGATGATTTTCACTTTCGTAGTTTCGGAATCACTACTTCCGTTACTATTTAGGTTGGATTTTTGCATAAGAGTTAGGCTCCTATTATCCGGAACCAATTATTTTTAAGGTCCTTCCGTCTTCGTATGGGCATAGGCCTTTACTCTTTCCGGGTAGAGTTTATGTATTTATAAACAGATATCTGTTTATTACTATGGGCGTAAGCTTCTTCTGTCTTTGATGCTTAGTAGAAGGACGTTACGCTCCATTTTATTGTTAATGGATTCTATTAACTATCGGTACTGCTTATGGTATATCATTGACTTAGCAGTTGTGCTTAAGATTTCGGCTCATGAAGTAAGAGTTCTTCTACTTCTTGGGCTTACATTAATAGTGTCGCTATTATAGATTTTTGAAGGCCGCTGATTGCGCTCAGCCATCCACATTCATGAATTTTATCTCAGAAATATCGAGTCCATTTCTGGAGGCCTCTATTGTTAGGTCTATTATCTACTGCTCAGAATGTCATTCACTTAACAGTTGCTACTATAGCTAGGTAGGCTGTCTGTTTCCGCAGTGTCTCCGTTCTGCTGCCATCTTCGCTCTGGGCTATTTGACCCAGGGCAAGAAAAAGGGGGGGGGGAGGGTATTCCCTTGGGTCACCTGTTTTACTATGAAACAAGGGGATACCTCCTCCGGAGTTAGTAATTCTGAGCTGTTGTTGGGATGGTTGTTTAGTGAGAAGTTTAGGTTTTTAAAATTCATTCAAGTCTTAGTTTTTAAAGTATAGCTTTTGAATATTGCATATGTCAACGGACATGATTATGCAATCCTCAGACACTTTTAGGAGTATAGAGTCTCTATTCTCTAGACTTACTTTATTTATTGGCTTACTTTAAAAATTATTAGTATAAGGATTATATTGGATATTAATAGAGTACATGGATGTATGAAGCTCAATTTTGGAAGGTGTTGTATCTTTCTAATTTATCATAAATAAGAAAGATACATGTAAGGCCTATTACTTCTTTTTCCCTACAGGGGATGACTCTATTTTATGTTATTGAGCGTATTCCATTTTGCTCTATGTCCTGGGCCCTCCAGCCTTATTACTATTCAGCTATGTCTGGGTCATTGGTACAGTATAAAAATGTTAAAAAATTTATAGTAATTTCTATATTTTTTATACTTACCAATGACCCAGACGGGGATGGCCCTCCCAGGAGTTGGGAACTCTTGCCTCCCCGCTGAGTACATAGCGCTTACCAGGCACTGGTTATTAGAATGATTAATGGCGCCAATTTCGGAACGTCCTTGACACTGCGCATGCGCAGTAGAGGCGAAGTGTGGAGGGCCTTTCAGGACATGTTTTCTTTGGTTTTAGATGCAAATTTTGGGGATTGGGGGGCAAAATTTGTGTTTGGCCCTATATTTTAAGAGTTAGCACCAGCTATGTCTGGGTCATTGGTAAGTATAAAAAATATAGAAATTACTATAAATTTTTTAACTTTCTGAACCGAGAAGCCGATTTCAACCAAATTTTATGTGAGGGCTTATTGGGTCATGAGTACTTGATTTATGCAAAAAAAAAAATTTCCCGCAGCCCCGTGGGAACCGCAGGAGCTAAAAATAGAAAAAATTTAAAACTCCCATATCTCCAAAACTGCACGGCACCGAGAATTTTTATTTGGTGTGCAGCTTCCTTAGGACCAACAGAAAGGATTGGTAAAAAAAAAATTGCCATCGGTTTTATCATAGGGCACAGTTTCGGGACTTTGAAAAAGTACTGAGTCAGCACTTTTTAACACTGTAGGCAATGGGAAAAACATTAAAAAATCTTCTCCAGATCCAGCAGGCAGAATCTTTTGATATTTGGTATGCAACATTGTAGGGTGGATCTGATTCAAGTTTGTTCAAATCGGCCCCCTGGGTTCATATTTGGGCTCAGTATAGGAGCCCGATTTCGAACTTAGTGCATTTCAGGCAAATTTCTTAAAAAATCTTCTTCTCCAGATCCAGCAGGCAGAATCTTTTGATATTTGGTATGCAACATTGTGGGGTGGATCTGATTCAAGTTTGTTCAAATCGGCCCCCTGGGTTTATATTTGGGCTCAGTATAGGAGCCCAAATTTGAACTTACTGCATTTCAGGCAAATTTCTTTGAAAATCTTCTTCTCCAGATCCAGCAGGCAGAATCTTTTGATATTTGGTATGCAACATTGCGGGGTGGATCTGATTCAAGTTTGTTCAAATCGGCCCCCCCCCCCCCCCCTGGAGTCATATTTGGGCTCAGTATAGGAGCCCAAATTTGAACTTAGTGCATTTCAGGCAAATTTCTTTGAAAATCTTCTTCTCAAGATCCAGCAGGCAGAATCTTTTGATATTGGGTATGCAACATTGTGGGGTGGATCTGATTCAAGTTTGTTCAAATCGGCTCCCTGGGTTTATATTTGGGCTCAGTATAGGAGCCCAAATTTGAACTTAGTGCTTTTGAGGCAAATTTCTTAAAAAATCTTCTTCTCCAGATCCAGCAGGCAGAATCTTTTGATATTTGGTATGCAGCATTGTGGGGTGGATCTGATTCTATTTTGTTCAAATCGGCTCCCTAGATTCATATTTGGGCTCACTATAGAAGCTCGAATTCGAACTTAGTGCATTTCAGGCAAATTTCTTCAAAAATCTTCTTCTCCAGATCCTGCAGGCAGAATCTTTTGATATTTGGTATGCAACATTGTGGGGTGGATCTGATTCCAGTTTGTTCAAATCGGCCACCTGGATTCATATTTGGGCTCACTATAGAAGCCCAAATTCAAACTTAGTGCATTTCAGGCAAATTTCTTCACAAATCTTCTCCAGATCCAGCAGGCAGCATCTTGTGATATTTGGTATGCAACATTGTGGGGTGGATCTGATTCAAGTTTGTTCAAATCGGCCCCCTGGGTTTATATTTGGGCTCAGTATAGAAGCCCAAATTTGAACTTAGTTCATTTCAGGCAAATTTCTTTGAAAATCTTCTTCTCAAGATCCAGCAGGTAGAATCTTGTGATATTTGGTATGCAGCATCCTTAGGGGGGTGAGATTCAAGTTTGTTCAAGCCATGTCCCTAGGTCCATATTTGGGCTCACTGTGGGAGCTTGAATTGTAACTTTGTTCGAAATGAGGAATATTTTTATACTGTACCAATGACCCAGACTTAGCTGGTGCTAACTCTAACAAAACCAGGGCCAAACACAAATTTTGCCCCCCAATCCCCAAAATTTGCATCCAAAACAAAAAGAAATCATGTCCTAAAGGACCTCCATACTATGCCTCTACTGCACATGCGCAGTGACGCAGTCGTCCCGAAATTGGCGCCAATTATCATTCTCTGTTTGGCCCTTCATCAGTCAACATCTCACTGATCTTTGTGCTTGTAAATCTCAGTTTAAAGGATGCCAGACACGTAATTTTTGGAGAAAATGTGATTCTAAGGTGGATAGAAGGAGGAGAGGAAAAAGAAGTGGCAAAAAATAATCAGGGCTGTGCTTAAAATTTTTGGATGAAATTATGTTAAGTTGCCTATTTTCGAGGCATGGGCCTCTTGTTGTCATTCTTGCTAATTGTTGCACTGCTTATTCAGTGTTTCCTCTCCCCTAGCCTTCTAAAGTCCCCCCTGGCAATTCTCCCATGCTTTTGGCATATTTTTGAGAAATTTCATTTCTAAAATTTCCTGGGAGAGTTGCTTGGTTACAGAATGTTTTCTGTTATTTTCCCCATAGTTACGTTTTCACCCATGGGTGTATAACGTTTGTGTTCTGCATCTTCCATCTGATGTTCTACAGATTCTCCCCTGGGAGTCTCTGTTTTGCATCAGATAGAGTGTAATTGATGACTGATTCCGGGCCAGTTTTTTCAGTGCCTGGAGTCATGTTTTCTAGTGTGTTTACACTGTTTGTTTTCATTGGCAACAGCCTTTTTTGAGGGTGGCTGTTTGCCTTTGTGGTAGTTTATCTCATTATAAGATGCATTTATATTATCCGAAAGTGTCTCATTAATTATTTTATATAAATTTAAAATTTTTGACCACACTTTGCCATCGGATCCATCGGGGCTCAACGTTACTTTTCAGCAACTTGGGCTTCTCTGAAAAAATATTTTTTCAAAATTATTTTGTTTTGCAATTGTTTTTTCATTTATTAATGGATCATGTTATTATGTATCTTTGTGTCAGGGGTTTTTGCGAGTAACTAGGACTTATTGTTGTTCTTTCACAATGAAGGGACGTTGTTCAAATTGTAATTGGAACAAATCTTCCTCTGACTTTCATGATCATTGTATTAATTGTAGTCAGTGTTCTCGCATTAATCCCTGTCCTATATGTGGACATTGGGATGAGAAACATTGGAAACGTGTGTCACGATATGTTGTTTCTGGAGAAAGTGCGATGCCGGCTCTTTCTCCACAAGGTCACTCTACTCTCTCAGTTTCTATTTCAGAGGAACCAGAACAGGGTGATGTTTCCATGTTATCTTCTTCAAGTGTGCGTCCGTCGTCACAAATGAATTCAGAGCTAGCGGCAAAAGTGCTCATGGAGATTAGACAAATGTCGTCCGCTAGCTCGCCCGGTGTAGTGTCCATTCACCGAATGGTTCGGCAGCCGGGTTCGTCCGATGCGGTCCAAGAGGAAATTTTGGGTGATGCGAGCACTATAAACATAATAGATGCACACCCAGTGACGGCGGATAGTAAGCGAGAACGGAGGAAGCCTTTTAGTCCGGTTCCTAGCTCGTCCAGGTCCAGCCGGGCCGCGAGCGAGAGAGGTCCCTCTCTCGTACAACAACATCTGGGACCAGATGTTGTGGTACAAAATGTGTCTTTAGCGGAGCATACGTCCGTCGCTCGGGACGCTCCGTTGTATAAGCAGTCCGCAGAGACTGTTAAGGCTTCCTCTTCTCGTCAGCGCACACGACCGCACCTTGGCTGCGTGACCGCCGATATATTACCAGCTTCGCCGATGAAGGATTCTTCGGCGACCAGGTCACACCATCCGGCAGCCAGGGATTCGAGACTGATGGACTCCGGACGTTCGCATAGGAAAAGTATGCGGGAGCCATCTGATGCGGAGCTGCCCTCGGCGAAGCAGCGAAAGACTGCGCCTCCGCAGGTCTCGACGCCGGACATTCTTGTGCAGATAGCACAGCTTATCGCAGCATCCCAGCAGCCGACAGAAACGGTGTCGGATCGAGAATTATCCGACGGCGCTGGGTCGGTACGCTCCGCCGAAGCATCGGGGGCGGACGACCGGGAACATCGTGAGGTCCGACCGGATGGTGAAAGGGATATGGATGACTTGGAGCTATCCCTTTCGGAACAACATAAAGCTGCTGTGGACTTCATCCGGCACTTTCTCCCTCAAGTTGTTCCGTCGGGCCAGACTGCTGCGCTTCCGGACAAGAGAATTATAGCGTCATTGGACTCTGAATTTTTTGAGCGGTTCAGGGACATCGCTCCCGAGTTTCCGTCGCAGTCCAATAATGTTGCTAGAACATTTGAATTATTGAACGACACTATATTTAAACTTGCTTCCAGGACGGGGAAAGCAGGTTTCTTGTCCGCTAATACTCTCAACCTGCCTTTCATTAATGCAAGGAATAAATTCGATACGGCAGGACAGGGTATACCGAGAGTTCCTCTGCGTATGGACGACGAGGCGGAAGACTTAGAGCTATCATTACCGTCGTCAGCTTCTATTCCAACCGCGGTGTTGGAAACAGCTATTGCGTCTAACAGAGCCAATTTAGATGCCTTATCTTACGCAGATCACCTTACTAAGGCGTTATCACTGCGCCTTCAAGGGGAAGAGTTTCAGGATATACAATCCTCTTTAAGACTTCTTTCAAGGGCAGTAGCTTATTCCACGTGTAACTCCGCCCTTTCAGTGGCAAATCTGGAGTTGGTTAGACGTGACGCAGCCCTAGCTACATCCACACTAGTGGATTCTAAGGTGAAGAACTCTCTTAGAGTCGCTTCGGTCTCAGGAGAACTTCTCTTTGACGGCAAGCTTTCCGCTATTTATGATAAAATTAAAAAGAAAGCTAATGATTCTCTGTTGTTCAGATCGGCTCCTAAAAAGTCGGATACAGCAGACACGAATAAGACAGGCACTTCTGGGTCTAATGCGCCCAAGAGAGGTTCCTATAGAGGTTCCGGTGCGTCCTCTTGGTCTTATTCGAGAGACCGTCAGGATAGCGACTCTCGTTCGGGACGTCCTTCAGGCCGGGACAATCGGTCGGACGCCCCGAGGTCGACGAGGCGAGGTGTGGGTCGTGGAAGACGTGGTTTCTCCTACCGCAGGCCTCGCAGGTCCAGGAGGTGATGGCTTAAACCTCTATCGCGTTCCGGTTGGCGGAAGGTTGTCGAGTTTTTCACAAGAGTGGGCGTCGATTACGGACGACCCTTGGGTGAGAGGAGTGACTTCGGAAGGTCTAAAGATATCCTTCAAACGAAAGCCTCCATTAACTCGAAGTCCAAAGTGGACTCATCTTCCGTCAAATCCACAGAAAAGAGACGCTCTGTTATCAGAGGTGCAGTCTCTTTTAATGAAGAACGCGGTAGAGGTCGTAGAAAACCAGGAATCTCTGGGATTCTACAGCTATCTGTTTCTGGTTCCGAAACCAGACGGCTCGTTCTGTCCAGTCATAGATTTGAGCTGGATAAACAAGCTGATCGTCGCTCCGAAGTTTTATATGGAGACGATTCGAACGGTCAGAGCGAGTATTCCGGTGAACGATTATGCAACGAGCATAGATCTCAAAGATGCGTACTTTCACGTCATGGTACATCCGACATTCCGAAAGTATCTACGCTTTGCAGTCCTGGGAGTGGTGTATCAATTCCGGGCGATGTGCTTCGGATTGAATCTAGCACCCTGGGCTTTCACTCGGGTAATGAACTCGGTAATGATCTACTTCCGAGCTCATTCGTCTGCGGTAACGTCGGCCTACCTGGACGACATTCTTCAGAGGTACGGCAACGAGTTAACGCTTCAGAACGATGTTCAGAATCTTCTTCTATTGCTCCGACGTCTCGGTTTTATAGTAAATGAGGAGAAGTCGGATCTGGTGCCGTCCAAGTCATTCACTCATCTGGGAATGAGCTTCGAGACGCACAACAATCTCGTTCGTCTGCCGTTAACCAGAGCGAAATTAGTCAGTTGTTACGCTCGCTATTGTCTGCACGCAGACAAAGTCACGGCGAGAGAATTTATGAGACTGATAGGTCTGTGCGGAGCCGCCGCGGATCTCATTCCGATGGGGCGGCTACGCACACGTCCTCTTCAAATTTTCCTGACTCAGAATTGGAGTGTGAAAATTCATTCGCTTGA
This sequence comes from Pictodentalium vernedei, assembly GCA_031216915.1. NCBI lineage: Eukaryota > Metazoa > Mollusca > Scaphopoda > Dentaliida > Dentaliidae > Pictodentalium > Pictodentalium vernedei. The sequence continues at coordinate 54,528,709 of CM062288.1, read as the reverse complement.
TGTAGACGTTCTCTTGTCAGATCAAGTGAAACAAGAGATTCAGACTTGGGCAAACATTCAGTGGTTAACTCAAGGAGTTCCGCTGCAGTTGCCGGATCCGAGTTTTACCGTTATGACGGATGCCAGTCAAACAGGTTGGGGTGCATCATTAATCCCAACGGATTCGAGATGCCAGGGTCTTTGGGATCCGCAATTCCTGTGCAAGCACATAAACATCAAGGAAATGATGTCAATTTGGCTTGCGTTACGTCACTGGATGGACATTATTCACGATGCTCATGTCCAAATCCTATCCGACAATACGACAGTAGTGGCGTATATACGGAATCAGGGAGGCACTCATTCAGTTCCGTTGTTCAATCTAACGGAAAGAATCCTTCTGTTTGCGTTAGAACATCACGTTCTTCTTTCGGTCCGTCACATACCGGGTCGTCTGAATGTGCTAGCAGACTCCCTTTCACGAAAGGGTCGCTTGTTGCAGCCGGAGTGGACTCTCAACAAACAAGTATTCAATCAGATTTGCTACCAATGGGAACGGCCAATGATAGACTTATTTGCGACACATCTCAACAATCAGTTGCAGACGTATGTGTCTCCGTGTCCGGATCCAAGAGCATTTGCAGTAGACGCTCTGTCGATCCCTTGGGACGGAATGATAGGATATGCGTATCCTCCAGCGCCGTAAATTCAACAAGTATTGCTAAAGATAAAACAATCTCAATGCAAGATTCTGTTGGTAGCATCTCTGTCGCCACAGAGACCGTGGATAAATCTACTCAGGTGTCTGTTGTGGGACCTACCGCGGAAGCTTCCTCCACGAGAGGATCTTCTTTGGCAGGGGAAATCGCGCCAACTCCATCACAACCCGCAAGGTCTCAACCTTCACGTTTTTCCGTTGTGCGGTCCTTCTTGCATGGCAAGCACTTTACAGGACGAGCAGTGGACGCGATTTCTAACTGTAGGAGGACCTCCTCTTCGCTAAACTATGCGGCTAAGTGGAAGGTTTTTCGTCGTTGGTGTAGGGATCATTCTGTAGATATATTTGATCCCTCTATACCAGACATTGCAAACTTTCTAGTATACTTGTTTGACGAAATCAAACTGCAGCCTGTTACTATAAAGAGTTATAGATCTATGTTATCTGATACCTATGCACATCATGATAGTTTACAAATTGGATCTAATGTCTCTTTATCGAAATTGGTTAGAAACTTTTCGATAAATAGACCCAGAACTCTTAGATTAATTCCTAAGTGGAATTTAGCTTGGGTTCTCCTTAAATTGAAGGAAAAGCCATTTGAACCTCTTGGGACAGTAGATTTCAAATTCTTATCTTATAAGACAGCTTTTCTCTTAGCTTTCTCTTCTGCCAGAAGAGTCAGTGAGCTTCATGCACTATCGGTGGATGATTCTCATTATTGTAGTGCTGGGAACACTATCACCTTCACTACTAATGTGGGTTTTTTAGCTAAGAATCAGGCTCCTAATAAATATCCGGAACCTATTGTTATTAAGGCTCTTCCGTCTTCAGATGGGCGTAGGCCTTTACTCTGTCCTGTTAGAGCACTACGTATCTATAAACAGAGATCTCAGTTTATCAGAAAGGGACGGAAACGTTTCTTTCTGTCTTTGATGCCTAATAGAAAGGACATTTCAGTCCATTCTATTGCTAGATGGATTCAGTTAACTATCCGTACTGCTTATGAAGATTTATCTTCTTCTCAGCAGTCTGTGCTTAAGATTTCGGCTCATGAAGTAAGAGCTCTTTCTACTTCCTGGGCTTATGCTAATAGTGTTGCTATTACAGATTTAATGAAGGCTGCTTATTGGTCTCAGCCATCCACATTTACGAATTTTTATCTCAGAAATATTGAGTCCATTTCTGGAGACCTGCATTGTTTAGGTCCGTTATCTGTTGCTCAGAATGTCGTCCACTAAACAGTTGCAACTATAGTTATGCAGGCTTTCTGTTCCGGCAGTGACTCCGTCCGGCTGCCCTCTTCGCTCTGGGCTATTTGACCCAGGGCAAGGGGAAGGGGGGGGGGGGGGGGGTTGTTCCCTTAGGTCACCTGCTTTATAGTGAAAAGCAAGGGAATGCCTCCTCCAAGTCAGTATTTCTGAGTCGCTTCCGGGATGGTTTTAAAGTGTAATATTAATGTTTAAATTCATTCATGTCTTATTTTTAAAGTGTAGCTCGGTGTGAAGCATTTGTATATGTCAAGTGTCAAACGGGCTTTAATATACAATACTCGGACACTTTTAAATGATTATAAAGAGTCTCAATTCTCTGGACTACTTTATTTATTGGCTTGCTTTAAAAATAATTAGTATAAGGGTTATACTGGATGTTAATAGAGAACATGAATGTTATTGTGCTCAATTATTAAGGGTAGTGTATCTTTCTAATTTAATATTAAATAAGAAAGATACATGTAAAGCCTAATACTCCTTTTCTCCTTAAGGGGTTACCTCTTTACTATATAGTTGAGCTTATTGGATTTTCCTCTATGTCCTAGGCCCTCCAGCCTGTTTACTATTCAGCTAAGTCTGGGTCATTGGTACAGTATAAAAATGTTAAAAAATTTATAGTAATTTATATATTTTTTATACTTACCAATGACCCAGACGGGGATGGCCCTCCCTGGAGTTGGGAACTCTTGCCTCCCCGCTGAGTACATAGCGCTGACCAGGCACTGCCAGTAAGAATGATAATTGGCGCCAATTTCGGGACGACTGCGTCACTGCGCATGCGCAATAGAGGCGTAGTATGGAGGTCCTTTAGGACATGATTTCTTTTTGTTTTGGATGCAAATTTTGGGGATTGGGGGGCAAAATTTGTGTTTGGCCCTGGTTTTGTTAGAGTTAGCACCAGCTAAGTCTGGGTCATTGGTAAGTATAAAAAATATATAAATTACTATAAATTTTTTAACTTTCTTAAAAAATCTTCTTCTTCAGATCCAGCAGTCGGAATGGGTTGATATATGGTGAGTAGCATCCTTGAGGGGGGGGGGGGGGGGGGGATTCAAGTGTGTTAAAGCCAAGTCCATGGGTCAATATTTGGGCTCCCTGTGGGAGCCCAAATTATAACTTAGTCAATATGAGGAATTTTTCTTTAAAAATCTTCTTCTTCAGATTCAACAGTTGGAATGTTTTGATATTTGGCATGGAGCAACCTTAGGAGGCTGAGATTCAAGTTTGTTCAAGCCAAGTCCCTTGGTTCATATTTGGGCTCACTATGGGAGCCTGAATGACAACTTAGTTCAAAATGAGGAATTTTCTTTAAAAATCTTCAGATCCAGCAGATGAATGCTTTTGATATTTTTTATGCAGCATCCTTAGGGGGGTAAGATTCAAGTTTGTTCAAGCCATGTCCCTAGGTCCATATTTGGACTCATTGTGGGAGCTCGAATTGTAACTTGGTTCAAAATGAGGAATTTTCTTTAAAAATCTTCTTCTTCAGATCCAGCAGTCGGAATGTTTTGATATTTGGTGTGCGGAATCCCTAGGGGTGTGAGTTTCAGGTTTGTTAAAGCCAAGTCCGTGGGTTCATATATGGGCTCCCTGTGGGAGCCCGAATTATGACTTAGTTCAATATGAGGAATATTCTTTAAAAATCTTTTTTAAGATCCACTGGTCAGAATATTTGGATATTTGGTTTCAGCTTTTCTTAGGAGGAGCAGATGCAACTTGTGGAAATCAATTCTCTGGGTTGATATTTAGGCTACCATGTCAGGTGAGCGCCCTCAGGCCCCCTGGGACCTCTTGTATTTTAGGCCTCATAATCTACGGAATAGCATGGGTGGTGGTGTATTTCGTCCCATAGTGCAAGAAGGCTTTGTAATGATAAAGCATTCCAAAGCCTTGTTGCACTCCAAGGGACAGATTTATCAATTTTATTAACATGGGTAAAATATCAGACATAAACCATTCAATTTTTAGCTCACCTGACTGAAAGTCAGGGTGAGCTTTTCTGATCACTTTTCGTCCTTTGTCCGTCGTCTGTCGTCCATCGTGAAAGTGGTGTTTCGGCCTTTTTCTCCCAAACCACTGGCTGCATATTAATGAAATTTCATGTGAGTAGGGGTTATATAAGGGCATTTTGATTTTTTGTCAAATTAGGTTTCGGCTCATATTGAGCAGAGGGATGGGGCAAAAATGCTCCAATTCTTAAAAAAATCTTCTTCTCAAGAACCAGCAATAGCAGAGACTTGATGTTTGGTATGCAGCTTCCTTTTGAGGTGTGGACTCAAGTTTGTTCAAGAGAAGCTTGTCGGGCATTATTTGCCTTCGTTATGGGAGGGGCAAAAGTTTTGGCCACGCCTAAAATTTCTATTTTCAGAACCGTCAGGTTGATTTGAACCAAATTTGATATGAGATGATAATGGGTCATAAGTAGTTGATTGGTGCAAAAGATTTTTTCCTCATTGCCCCGTCGGAACCTCGGGAGCTAAAAATAGGAAAAACATTAAAACTGCCATATCTACAAAACTACACTGCACAGAGAATTCTTATTTTGTATAAAGCTTACTTTTATCAAGTAGAATAGGATGGTTAAAAACAGATCCCTATCGGTTTGATCACAAGGTACTTTTTTCAGGACTTTGAAAAAGTGCTGAGTCAGCACTTTTTAACACTGTAGGCAATGGGAAAAAGATTAAAAAATCTTCTCCAGATACAGCAGGCAGAATCTTTTGATATTTGGTATGCAACATGGTAGGGTGGATCTGATTCAAGTTTGTTCAAATCGGCCCCCTGGGTTCATATTTGGGCTCAGTATAGGAGCCCGATTTTGAACTTAGTGCATTTCAGGCAAATATCTTAAAAAATCTTCTTCTCCAGATCCAGCAGGCAGAATCTTTTTATATTTGGTATGCAACATTGTGGGGTGGATCTGATTGAAGTTTGTTCAAATCGGCTCCCTGGTTTCATATTTGGGCTCACTATAGAAGCCTGAATTCGAACTTGGTGCATTTCAGGCAAATTTCTTAAATCTTCTCCAGATCGAGCAGGCAGAATCTTTTGATATTTGGCATGCAACATTGTGGGGTGGATCTGATTCAAGTTTGTTCAAATCGCCCCCCCCCCCCCCCCTCCCACCCCCCCTGGGTTTATAGTTGGGCTCAGTATAGAAGCTCGAATTCGAACTTAGTGTATTTCAGGCAAATTTCTTAAAAAATCTTCTCAAGATCCAGCAGGCTGAATCTTTTGATATTTGGTATGCAACATTGTGGGGTGGATCTGATTCAAGTTTGTTCAAATCGGCCCCCCCCCCCCCCCCCCCCCCCTGGAGTCATATTTGGGCTCAATATAGAAGCCCAAATTCGAACTTAGTGCATTTCAGTCAAATTTCTTAAAAAATCTTCTTCTCCAGATCCAGCTGGCAGAATCTATTGATATTTGGTTTGCAACATTGTGGGGTGGATCTGATTCAAGTTTGTTCAAATCGGCCCCCCTGGATTCATATTTGGGCTCACTATAGAAGCCCGAATTCGAACTTAGTGCATTTCAGGCAAATTTCTTAAAAAATCTTCTTCTCCAGATTCAGCAGGCAGAATCTTTTGATATTTGGTATGCAACATTGTGGGGTGGATCCGATTCAAGTTTGTTCAAATCGGCCCCCTGGATTCATATTTGGGCTCTCTATAGAAGCCCGAATTCAAACTTGGTGCATTTCAGGCAAATTTCGTAAAAAATCTTCTCCAGATTCAGCAGGCAGAATCTTTTGATATTTGTATGCAACATTGTGGGGTGGATCTGATTAAAGTTTGTTCAAATCGGCTCCCTAGATTCATATTTGGGCTCACTATAGAAGCTCGAATTCATACTTAGTGCATTTCAGGCAAATTTCTTTGAAAATCTTCTCAAGATCCAGCAGGCAGAATCTTTTGATATTGGGTATGCACCATGCTTAGGGGGATGAGATTCAAGTATGTTCAAACCAAGTCCCTAGGTCCATATTTGGACTCACTGTGGGAGCTTGAATTGTAACTTAGTTCAAAATGAGGAATTTTCTTGAAAAATCTTCTTCTTCAGATCCAGCAGTCGAAATGTTTTGATATTTGGTGTGCAGCATCCTTAGGGGGGTGCGATTCAAGTTTGTTAAAGCCAAGTCCCTGTGGGAGCCCGAATTATAACTTAGTTCAATATGAGGAATATTCTTTAAAAATCTTCTCTTTTTTTTTTAGATCCGCTGGTCAGAATCTTTGGATATTTGGTATAAGCTTTTCTTAGGAGCAGATGCAACTTGTTGAAATCAATTCTCTGGGTTGATATTTAGGCTACCATGTCAGGTGAGCGCCCTCAGGCCCCTTGGGGCCTCTTGTTGTTTTTTATGTTTGAAGTGGTTATAAAAAGAGAGCATGCAGCAACCAAAAGGACCATGCGGGAGGGCTTGAGAAACAGATTTTAAACTTTTTTTTAGGCCTAATTAACCCATTTCACATCTGTCCACTAACAATTAGCAGATGTCATATCTGTCTTTTAGAACCAGGCATGTACCTACATTACCGGGATGGGACAGAGTGTGCCTCACTGAAACCGGTACCGGAACAAATCAACAATTGGATGACATAATTATTACAATCAGAATAAATGAATGAAAAGTTTCAGCGTTCCGAAGGTGCACAGGGAAGATGTAGGATTCAATTCCCTTGCGACCCAAATAACTTTATTTGCTTTATAGCTTTATTTGCTTATAAATCCACGAGAGTTGGAAGCGAGAGCCAATAATCTTATTTAGTTTGAGTGTGCGCACTGGCAGTAGGATAGTGGGTTGAGATCTCCGAGAACCTTGAAGTGGAAAGTGGCCAGGAGTTTTGCGTAACTACAGGAGTTCTGCTCCGTGTTTGCTTAGAGAAGTGGGAATATTTATGGTAATAATGAAACCACAGTTTGGTGGTTATTTTAGAAAAAAGAAAAAGAAACCCAAACATTCGCTGGTTTGGGAGCAGGCCCAGCATATTATCCTTAACGGTTACAAAAAGGAAAAAACCCACCAATATGCATTTTTGAAAGCTGGGAGTCATCCATCAGCCTATAAGGGAGAGTGGATGCTGAGCATTGATCATCTGGTCTGCCTTCAGTGGGAACAGATGACGGGTTATCGCAATCAGATGGCAGAAATTCGCATTTAAACCGTGCCAGTCACCAAGTTCGCAAGACAAACATGACATCATCCAATTCTGTGGTGACATCACAGTAATCATAAAGCACGAAGATCGTGCTTTTTGATTACTTTGATGTCACCACAGAATAATTTCTTTGAAGTAGCTGATGACGGCGCTTCCAGTGTCTTTGATGCGACGTATGAAAAGTCAAAATTGTCGGCCTTATCAAGTTGTGGTGCCGACAGATCATGCACCTGCAGAGTGTTTTGATATGTTCATTCACAAATAAGTTAAAAGTATGTCATGCGAGTGTGCAATACAAGATTATCGGCCTGTTTACCCTCGTTCAATTATGAATTTCCCCTTAAAATAATTTTGTCCGGGTACAGGCGGAAATAAAGCTTCAGTACCAGTACTGGTTGGAACATGAGGGAACTGGCGATACAGGTACCGGTTGACATGCCTGATTAGAACCAAGTATTGAAATAAAACAAAGAATTCATTTATAATGTGCTAACTGATGATTTTTTAGATGTTTTCCTATGAAACATAGCTTATGACTCCATCGTTGGAAGTTTGATTAGATTCTTTCAATGAGAGGATCATCAGCTATATTTTGGAGGCAAAAATAAACAAGCGAAATAAAATTGAATGGCAGTGTTCAGCCGATGATCGGAATCGGCCACCTCAATCGGCCGTTTGTGGTAAATTGGATGACAACAGCAACGGCTCCTGGAACATCGGTTCAACAGATTGTTGCCAAGAATTTTTTTGTGTTCATTCATTAACCACATTTCATTATCTTGTTCAATTGTTAATGAATGTAAAACGATGTCAATGATACCATTCAAGAAAGTTGAGAGACAACCACAATGTGCATTCTTAATTTCTCCAGACGCCCCTTTACGAATATACAAGTTAAACGACACGTAAATCTTACAATGGAGCATACTTGCAGCAATTGCCAGTTCATACCGGAAAAAATGAAGATTACACTCCATTGACTCAGGTCGCACTAAAAATTACCTCTCAGAGCCATGTTTCCTGCCCAAATGTGTGCGACTGGTAATTTTACGGGACCTGAGTCAACGGAATTTAACACTGAAATATGTTCAATGAAATGTAGTTCTTTCGAGTCTCGACTTATCTAGTAGTGAAGAGACTGTAAACCCATAAAATAAGTTCAATTTAATGTAGTTCTTTCGAGCCTCGACTTGTCGAGTAGTGCACGGTATTACAATTGGAATCGGCATCCGAATCGGCTGATTGTGAGCTCAATAACCAGTAATCGGTTAACACTATTGAATGGGGGGTGCGGTGGCTCAGTTGGTAGAGGTGCAGGCTGCAAGCCGAGAGGTCCTCGGTTTGAAATCCCACCTGCGGCAACCGCGTTGTGTCCTTGGGCAAGACACTTCACCCCGATTGCCTACATGCGGGCACGATGACGCTGTGTACTGAGGCGTACTGCACGTCGATGGTGCGCATGTCTTCAACCAATATAACCCTGCCTGTGCTGCGGTGCAGAGTTCAGAGTTACGATGCTGGAGAGCTGACAGCTGCTCGTTGTTGCTCGGTGGTTTTCTCCGGAAACTCCGGCTTCCTCCACCTGTAAAACTGACACAGTCACGATTAGCCATTGTGCATAAGTATGTGACCTTAAACACCAATAAATAAATAAATAAATAACACTATTGAATGACAATGGAACTGTCAGATAAAATCATTTAGCTGGGTAAGTTTCAGAAGTTTAATCCATTGTTTTATGTTTCAGGTTAGTGTTGATCTTCTAGAAGAGAAAATTGGAGAATTTGACGAGTATGTCCAATCTGTTGATATTGCGGCATTCCAGAAGATTTAAGTGTTCTTTCGTATTTGTAAAAAAAATAATAAATTATAAACATTTATTTTTGTCTTGTGTATTTTATGGCTCTGCAAAAGGCGTGGTCTTTTGATCTTTTTTGATACTCTAAATTCCAATTGGCTGGAAGAAAAGAAACATAAGGCCCTGCAATGTAGATTTTTATACTGTACAATGACCCAGACATAGCTGGTGCTAACTCTTAAAAATATAGGGCCAAACACAAATTTTGCCCCCCAATCCCCAAAATTTGCATCTAAAACCAAAGAAAACATGTCCTGAATGGCCCTCCATACTTCCCCTCTACTGCGCATGTGCAGTGTCAAGGACGTCCCAAAATTGGCGCCATTAATCATTCTTTGTTTGGCCCTTCATCAGTTAACATCTGACTGATCTTTGTGCTTGTAAATCTCAGTTTAAATGATGCCAGACACATAAATATTAGTGAAATGGTGATTCTAAGGAGGATATAGAAGGAGGAGAGGAAAAATGAGTGACAGAAAATAATCAGGGCTGTAACTTAAAATTTTTTGATGAAATTATGTTAAGTTACCTATTTTCGAGGCAACAGCCTGTTGTGGTCATTCTTGTTATCAAGATTACACTGCTTATTCAGTGTTTTCCTCTCTCCCTTTCCTTTAAGTCCCCTCTTGCTATTCTCCCATGCTTTTGGCATATTTTCTGTAATATTATTACTAAAATTTCTTGGGAGTTTTAGCTGGATAACAGAATGAATTCTGTTCTTTTCCCCATGTTTACGTCTTCACCTATGGGTGGTTAGGCGTAGTGTTCTGCATCTACCATCTGATGTTCTGCAGTTTCTTCCCTGGAAGTCTCTGTTTTGCATCAGATAGTGTATTATTGGTAACTGATTTCGGGCCAGGGTGCCTGGAGTCTTGATCTAGTGTTTTTACACTTATTGTTTACATTTCCAACAGCCCTCTGTGTGAGGGGGGATTTCTTGAAAATAATATCTTGATGTTAATTTAATCATAACTAGATACATTATTATTGTTCGTAAGTGTTGCATAAATTGTTTAAAATATTTTTAGAATTTTTGTCCACACTTAGGCTTGGGATCCATTGGGGCTCAACGTTACTTTTCAGAAACTTGGGCTGTTCTGAAAAAATATTTTTTCAAAAGTTTTTGATTCAATTATTTTTTCTATGTTAATGGATCTTGTTATTATGTATTTTGATTGTCAGGGGTTGGTGCGAGTACTAGGACTTTGTTTTCTTTTCACAATGAAAGGATATTGTTCAATTGTAATAAGAGGAAATCTTCCTCTGACTTTCATAATCATTGTATAATGTAGTCAGTGTACTCGCACTAACTCCTGTTCTGTATGTGTTGATTACGATGACAACATGGGAAGCGTGTATCACGGTATGTTAGTGGGGAATTGGCCATTCCAGTCCTTTCCCCGCAGGGTCACTCTACTTTATCAATCTCTATTTCAGACGATCATGATCAGGGTGATGTATCCGTGATGTCTTCCAAAAAGTGTGCCTCTGTCGTCACAATTAATGAAGAGCTAGCGGAAAAGTGCTCATGTAATACGTCAATTGCCTAAGAGGACCCTAGTAGGTTCGACGGCCTTTGACGTCCGCTAGCTCGCCCGGTGTAGCGTCCATTCATCAAATGGTTCGGCAGCCGGGTTCGTCCGTTGCGGTCTAGAAAGGAGTTTTGGGTGATGCGAGCACTATAAAATATCCATGTGCAAACCCAGTGATGGCGGATTAGAGGGGAGAGTGGAGGAAGCCTTTTAGTCCGGTTCATAGCTCGTCCAGGCCCATCCGGGCTGCGAGCGAGAGAGGCCCCTGTCTTGTACATCAACATCTGGCCCCAGTTGTTGTGGTACAAAATGTCTCGCATTCGGAGCATACGTCCGCCGCTCGGGACGCTCCGTTATATAGACAGTCCGGAGAGACTGTCAATAAGGCTTCCTCATTCTCATGGCAGCGCACACGACCGCACCTTGGCTATGTGACCTCCGATATCCAGTCAACTTCGCCAGTCAGAGAATCCTCGGCCACCAGGTCACGCCATCCGATAGCCAGGGACACGAGGCCTGGAGACTCCGGATGTTCGCATAAGAAAGTATGCGGGAGTCAACGTACACGGAGCTACCAGCGGCAAAGCATCGTAAGACCGCTTCTGCACAGGCCTCGGTGACGGACGTGCTATCCCAAATAGCACAACTTATCGCAGCATCCCAGCAACGACAGAATCTCTGTCGCATAATATAATATCCGACGATGCTGGGTCGGGACGCTCCGCAGAAGCATCAGGTGCGGACGTCCGAAAATTTCATACGGTCCGACAGGATGCCGAAAGGGATTCGGAGGTTTTCGAGCTTTCCCTTTCGGAACAACATAAGCTGCTGGATATGTCATCCGACTTCATCTTCTAGAGGTTCTTCGTCGGACCAGAATGCTGCGATACTGGATAAGAAACTGATAGCGTCGGAGGACTTAGAAATTTTTGGTTCGGTTCAGGGACATTGTCCCTCAGTTCCGACACAGTCCAATAATGTCTCAGATATGTTCGATTTATTGAACGACGCTATATATATTTTTTATATGCTTGCTATGTACAAGCATATCTGGTTTCTTGTTCGCAAAATTACTGAGATGTCTTTCAAAAGTGTGCCTCTGTCGTCATAGTTAATGAAGAGCTAGCGGCAATTAGTGCTCATGGATTATGTCAATCGCCTAAGAGGTCCCTAGTAGGATCGACGGAGTTGACATTCGCTAGCTCACCCGGTGTAGCGTCCATTCATCGAATGGTTCGGCAGTCGGGTTCGTCTGTTGCGGTCTAGGAAGGAGATTTGGGTGATGCGAGCACTATAATAGACTTTAGTACACACCCAGTGACGACGGATTAGAGGAGAGATCGGAGGAAGCCTGTTAGTCCGGTTCCTAGCTCGTCCGGTCCATCCGGGTGGCGAGCGAGAGAGGTCCCTCTCTCGTGCAACAACATATGGGACCGGATGTTGTGGTACAGACATTTCACCTTCGGAGCGTATGTCCGCCACTCGGGACGCTCCGTTATATAGACAGTCCGAGTGACTGTCGATAATGCTTCCTCATCCTCACAGCAGTGCACACGACCGCACATTGGCTACGTGACCTTGAATATCCGGCCAGCTTCAGCAATCAGTGATTCCATGGTGAACAGGTCACACCATCTGGTAGCCAAGGGACATGAGGCCTGCACACTCCGGTCGCTCGCATAATAGAAGTATGCACGGGGTAACGAACACGGAGCTTCCAGCGGCAATGCATCGTAAGACCGCTTCTCCACAGGCCTCAGTGACGGACGTGCTATCCAAAATAGCACAGCTTATCGTAGCATCCCAGCAAACGACAGATTCTCGGTCGGATCAGGAATAATCCGACAGCGCTGGGTCGGTTCGCTCCGCTGTTGCATCAGGTACGGACGACCGAATATTTCATAGGGTCCGACAGGATGGCGAAAGGGATTCGGATGATTTCGAGCTTTCCCTTTCGGAACAACAGAAGCTGCCATACATTTCTTCCGGCATTATCTTCCAGAGGTTGTTTCGTCGGACTACATTGCTGCGATGCTGGATATGAGACTAATAGCGTCATTGGACACAGAGTTTTGGATCGGTTCAGGGACATTGTCCCTGAGTTGCCGACGCAGTCGAATAATGTCTTAAGAACATTCGAATTATTGAACGACGCTATATATATATAAGCTTGCTATCAACATGCTAGTCTAGTTTCTTGTCCGCAATGCTCTATTCTGCCTTTCGTGAATTCTAGGAAATAATTGTTTATTGGCAGAACTGGGCTTACCGAGAGTTCCTTTGCGTCTAAGACGGCGAGACTGAAGACTGCAAATTATCTTTTTCGCCGTCTATGTCAATTCCAACCACGATGTTGGAAACGACAATGATGTATAATAGACTTAACTTAGATGCTTTATCATACGTACACCACCTTACTGAGACGTTTATCATTACATCTTCAAGAGAAAGAATTCCAGGATATGATCCTCAATGAGATTTCTTTCAGGGGCATTAGTTTTTCCACGTATAACTCCGCCCTTCAGTGGCAACCTGGAGTTGGTTAGACGTGACGCAGCCCTAGCTACATCCACGCGCGTGGATAGTAAGGTGAAGAACTCTCTCAGAGTCGCTTCGGTCTCGGAGAAGCTTCTCTTCGACGGCAACCTTTCAGCAATCTTGAATTGCTCGATATACATGTTCTCTTGTCTATCAAGTGTAACAAGAGATTCAGACGTGGGCAAACATTCGGTGGTTGACTCAGAGAGTTCCACTGTAGTTGCCGGATCCGAGTTTGAATGATTAATTCAGACGGATGCCAGTCAAACAGGTTGGGACACAATTTTGATCCCAACGGATTCGAAGTGCCAGGGTCTTTGGGTTCCGCAGTTTTTAGGCAAGCTCCTTACTTCCAAGGAAGAATATTATGTTGGATTGCACTACGTCATTGGATGAATTTTATTCAGAAACACATGTTCAATCCTGTCCGATAATACGACAGTAGTTGCGTATATCCGGAACCAGGGAGGCACTCATTCGTTTCCGTTATTGATGTTAACGGAAAGAATCCTTCTGTTTGTTATAGAACACCAAGTTCTGTTTCGGTTTGTCATATTCTCGGTCGTCGGATCGTATTAGCAGACTCCCTTTCACGTAAGGGTCGTTTGTTGCCGTCGGAATGGACTATCAGCAAACAAGTATTCAATCAGATTTGCTATCAATTGGAGCGCCCAGTGATAAATTTATTTGCGACACAACTCTCCAATCAATTGTAGACGTATGTGTCACCGTGTCCGGATCCCTGAAAATATGTAGTTAACGCTCTATCGATCTAGTAGGACGCGATGATAGGATATGCGTATCCTCCAGCGCTGTTGTTCAGCAAGTATTGCTAGGATTATTCATTCACAATACAATTCTGTTGGTAGCATCTCTGTCTCCACAGAGACGGTGGTTAATTTACTTAGATGTCTACTGTGGGACTTACCGCAGAAACTTCCTCCACGAGAGGATCTTTTTTTCGCTGGGGAAATCGTGTCAACTCTATCACAACCCGCAAGGTCTCAACCTTCACGTATTCCGTTGTGCGGTCCTTCTTGCATGGCAAGCATTGTACAGGACGAGCAGTGGACGCGATTCCTAACTGTAGAAGGACCTCCTCTTCGCTATACTATGCGGCTAAAGTGGAGGGTCTTCCGTCGTTGGTGTAGGGATCTTTATGTTGATATTTTTGATTCCTCCATACCAGACATTGCAAACTTTCTAGTATACTTGTTTAATGAGATCATCTGCAGCCAGTTACTTTTAAAGGTTATAGGTCTATGTTATCTGATACCTATGCACACCATGATAGTTTACAATGGAGCCTAATGTCTCTTTATCTAAGTTAGTTTGAAACTTTTCGATAAGAGACCTAGAATCGTTAGATTAATTCCTATTCGGAATTTAGCTTGGGTTCTTATTAATTAAAGCAACCATTTGAACCCCTTGAGACAGCAGTTTCAAATTCTGGCCTTTTAAGGTAGCAATTCTCTTAGTCTTCTCTTCTGCTGAAGAGTCAGTGAGCTTCATGCACTATCGGTGGACGATTCTCACTTTCGTAGTATCGGGAACTCTATTACCTTTACTAATGTTGTATTTTTGGTTAAGAATCAGGCTCCTAATGATATCCGGAACCTATTGTTTTTAAAGTCCTTCCATCTTCGAGCGAGCATAGGCCTTTACTCTGTCCGGATAGACCTTTATGTATTTATTAACAGATCTCAGTTTATCAGTAGGACGTAAAGCTTCTTCTGGCTCTGATGCCTAATAGAAAGGTCATTACGGTCCATTCTATTACTTAATGCATTCAGTTAACTATCAGTACTGCTTAGGATAATCTTTCCTTAACTCAGCAGTCTGTGCTTAAGATTTCGGCTCATGAAGTAAGAGCTCTTCTACATCTTGGGCTGACTTATAGTTTTGCTATTATAGATTAAGTAGGCTGCATATTGGTCTCAGCCATCCACATTCACGAATTTTTATCTCAGAAATATTGTATCCATTTCTGGAGACCTGCATTATTTAGGTCCATTATCAGCTGCTCAGAAAGTCGATCACTTAACAATTGCAACTATAGCTATGTAGGCTTTATGTTCCGGCAGTGACTCCGTCCTGCTGCCCTCTTTGCTCTGGGCTATTTGACCCAGGGCAAGAAAAAGGGGGGTGGGTGGGGGGTGGGGATGAGGGTGTTCCCTTGGGTCACCTGTTTTATTATGAAAACAAGGGGATACCTCCTCCGGAGTTAGTAATTCTGAGCTGTTACTGGGATGGTTTCTTAAGTGAAAGTTATGTTTTTAAATTCATTCATGTCATAGTTTTAAAGTATAGCATTTGAATATGTCATGTGTCAAACGGATGTTATTATACTATCCTCAGTCACTTTTAAAAGAGTATAAAGAGTCTCAATTCTTTGGACTTACTTTATTTATTTGCTTACTTTAAAATAATTAGTATAAGAATTATACTGGATATTAATAGAGAACATGGATGTTATGATGCTCAATTATAGAAGGTATTGTGTCTTTATAATTTGTCATAAATAAGAAAGATACACGTGAAGCCTATTTCTCCTTTTCTCCTCCAGGAGATGACTCTATTTTATGTAGTTGAGCTTATTGGATTTTCCTCTATGTCCTGGGCCCTCCAGCCTTTTTACTATTCAGCTATGTCTGGGTCATTGGTACAGTATAAAAATCTTAAAAAATTTATAGTAATTTATATATTTTTTATACTTACCAGTGACCCTCCCAGGAATTGGGAACTCATACCTCCCCGCTGAGGACATAGCGCTTACCAGGCACTGTTGGTAAGAATGATTAATGGCGCCAATTTCAGGACGTCCTTGACACTGCGCATGCACAGTAGAGGTGAAGTATGGAGGGCCATTCAGGACATGTTTTCTTTGGTTTTAGATGCAAATTTTGGGGATTAGGGGGCAAAATTTGTGTTTGGCCCTATATTTTTAAGAGTTAGCACCAGCTATGTCTGGGTCATTGGTAAGTATAAAAAATATATAAATTACTATAAATTTTTTAAGATCTTCTGTTTCTCAGGCCATTTTTTGTAAAATTGCATGTCGGCGGGCATTTTTTTCTTTTATTTTTGTAATTAATTATTTGCCATTAAAAGTTCATGTTCTTGGTTTGTTTTTTGTTTTAGGTCCCCTCATAATCGACAATGGGTTGAACACTATCAATCCCCCAGATTTGACTTATGATTGCACTACTATAAGTTTCTCTGGTTCACATAAACATCTTGGTTTGATCTTACACAATCAAATCTAAAATGGGATTGCCATATAGCGGAAATTTGCAAAACGGTCAATTTTCATTTGTCTATACTCTGGAAACTCAAGTATAAACTCCCAACAAAATAGTCTGGAAAAAATATATTTATATATCTAATTTATTGTACCACTCATGGATTATGGCAATATTGTTTGGGGTTGTGCCCCAGGGAGGTGGCGACAGGGTAACCTGGCCAAAATTTCCTGTAGTTGGAAATTCAGAGGGCAAGTCATGAATAATTGGAAATTCCATCTATCTGGATTTTAGAGCTTCTTTGGTGATGTTGATGTTTCCTTTACTTCCCAAAATCCCAAATCGATTTCAAATCGGCAAACATTCCAACTGTTACTATTTACAACTACAGTGTATGTAATATAGAGCTTCATAAGTATGCATGATGTCAATCGGTACGAGATTTCTGTAGTACGTTTACTTATCGTAATAAAAAAAATCCTCAAAATGCACTTTAAAAAATCACATCATGTAAATTCGTTATCCTGAGTTAATTCCATCATTGACAGTTACACTTCAACCGCCAGAATCTGGAACAAGCTACCGAACAAGATCAAAACGGCCTCATCACTTACGGTATAGCCAACCCCTGTCATATTTTTACATAGGAAATAAGAAAGGAAATTTTCTCCATTGCAGACTGCGAAATTTGTTGCAGTGATTTGAACCACGACAAATTTATTAATTATATTTATCCCTCCCCAAATTACAGTTGTGGCCATTCTCAAGAAGATGCACATCACATTTCTTTTTTCAATGCCCACACTATACTACTAACGATTCAATTCTGCTGAATACCCTCGCCTTATCACACCCCATGGCGTGGGGAGGCGTGGAAGATTTAGATTTATTTTAGGTTTGGAAGTAGTTAATTTGGTACAGCTCCAAAATAAAAAAAATATATGCTCGGTGTTATACCGTTATATACAGACGATCTGCTAGTAACAATATGTATTGGGCATTGGGATATCCACTGTGGGGTGGGAGTGGTTGCTGGGGGGGGGGGGGCCTTTGCCCCCTGACCTTTTTGCCCCCCTCTCCCCAAAAAGATAGAAACAAATTGGCCCAATGCAGTCTTTACATAACATAGAGCCATAAAAAGCTCTCCATTATAGATCTACACACGCCATACATGACTCGGGTTCACGTATGGAACACTGAATGCATGTTTTCGGTTGGGGGGGGGGGGGGTAGTCCTAACTAGGACTCTCCGACCATTACTCACTCCTCCCACTTTCCTTCAAGGAAGTGGGAGGAGTAACAACCAGAGTGTCCAAGGTAAGACTAAAGGAGGCCCAGAACCCCCACACAACAGCCTTCCAAATATATGAATAAAAAAAATAAAAATTAGCTGGGGCACCCCCATTACAGAATCCTGGCTACGCGACTGGTTCTGGCACCTAATTCTAATTCTAGACTCGATTCAAACGGCCAGGCCAGGTACGCCATTATTAAAATACATTTTAATCACTTCAGCACCGACTGTCTTGTGACAACACATTCCAAAATTACACAATTAGAAAACTTTTTTAGTCTTGACTTAATAGATTCTCCTACTTGTATTTAGAGATGGGTAATATAACAAAAAACCGAACTGATACCGATATCATGGGGATGCCGAAAAACTGAACTGAACCAATCGTTGAATACCGAAACCGTCTGAATTTTCTAATTTTCATACATTTGCTATTTTAAACTCCCTGTTGCGGCTTGATAACAGCTGAAAGGTTCATTTCTTATCAACCTACCTTACAATTGTTTACTACAGACTTGCACTACAGTGGAAGACCCTGACTCGGATAAAATACTCTCTATTTTAATCTTTCCCAAGAGATTTGGGAAAGAAAAGTGGTGTAAAAACACCACTAAAAAATAAGCCAAAAGTGGGTCGAGCGCCATCGGCGCACACCCAGTAGGGGACGTTCTTCCCTTAGTACAATTCCACGACTTCCGTTAACCAGTGCACAAGCAGTCATCAAACCATTCTTTTTTCGTCCGACGTCCAGGCATGACGTTCGGCCATTTGTATTACGAAACAGTGATAATTCATCTCGTCGTTAATGGTTTCCTGTGATTGGAATTATGGATCCGAGGATCGTATAATAACAGAACTGTGTTTTATATATTCTCGTTATTATTTTCAACCACATTTTCATTATATTTGATATAGTTTCCGTGCCGCGAGCGAATTTCGCGTACCGTGCGGTTCAGACATAAAATTTTTGGGTTGATAAATTTTATTATTATTATTGGAGTTTGGTGTCAATGAGGGACTGTATGGACAGGATTTCTTGACTCTGTTGAGGGCTGAATTTCTGTTTTTTGTGTCCCTGTCGGCTGTCTGGGTTCTGTTGTTTTCCCGCCGGTTCTTTTTCTGCCACCTTTCTCACGTAGTTGGGGTTGTTCTTCTTAGTGTATCTGTTGAGTTCACCTTTTTCTTCTACTGCTCTCACCTCTGTTATGTCCAGTACAATGCCTTTTGCCCTCGCTTTTGGTGCGTTCTCATGGCTGTTCCTCCCGCACCTGTGGGGGGAGGGGGGGGCATGCTGTCGTTTCAGGGCCTCCCGACAAGACTACGTCTGGTGAGAGTTATACCCCCTATGTGGGGGATGTGCAGATTCTCCCGCACCCACGGGGGGTGGGGCGGGGGGTGGGGTGGAATGCTGTCGTTTCAGGGCCTCCTGACACAACCACGTCTGGTCAGAGTTATATCCCCTTCGTGGGGGATGTGCAGTTTTTTACTGCGGTGGATACTGCGGGAGCTGTTGAGTTGTCTGGTGAAGAGATGCCTGGTTCCGGGACTATGCACCCTCTCCAGTCGACATCTGAGGCTGTCACTATGGTTGTGACTCCTCCTTTGGAGACGGAGCTCAGTTGCTCTCTCCCCTTTTCCGCCAGTTTTGACAGCTCCCGTCGTATCTGCTGCTACTGCTGTTCCGTCTACGTCATCGGTCACTGTTTCAGCAGCGATGTCTGTAGTGTGGATGTGGTGTATAGGCCTCAGCCTTCCCTGACTTCAACTCTGCAAAGTCGGAAGTGGCTGCCGACCGAACCCCCTGTTGTGTCCTCTCAGCTGTTGAGCACAGCAGTTTTATCCCCGATGGCGCTCGACCCAGTTTTGGCTTATTTTTTTCGTGGTGTTTTTAGACAAGTTTTCTTTCCCAAATCTCTTGGGAAAGATTAAAATAGAGAGTATTTTATCCGAGTTAGGGTCTTCCACTGTAGTGCAAGTCTGTAGTAAACAATTGCGGTAGGTATAATAAGAAAGGAAATTTACTATAAAATTTAAATTTCTAACAACCTACCTCAATTGTTTACTACAGGCTTGCACTACAGTGGAAGAACCTAACTGGTATAAAATACTCTCTATTTTAATCTTTCCCAAGATTTGGGAAAGAAAAGTGGTGTAAAAAAAAACACCACGAAAAAATAAGCCAAAACTGGGTCGAGCGCCATCGGCGCACACCCAGTATGGGACACTCTTCCATAGTACAAATCCATGAGTTGCGTAAAACAGTGCGCAATGCATCAATTCGTCATTCTTTTTTTTATCCGACGCACGAGCAGGATGTGTCTCCGCCATATGCATTATGAAACAGTGATAATTCAACTCGTGGATAATGGTTTTCCTGTGACTGGAATTATGGATCTGAAGATCGTATAATAACAGGACTGTGTTTTATATATTCTCGTTAATATTTTCAACCACATTCTCATTGTTTTTTTTATTTACTATTCCGTTTTCGCGAATGTTTTGTTTTCGACATCACGCGATTCGACTATGAATTTTTTCTGTTGAATGAATTAATTTTGGAGTTAGGTGTCATTCTGGGACTGTCTGGACAGGATTTCTTCACTCTGTTGAGGGCTGAATTTCTGTTTTTTCGGTCCCTGTCGACCGTCTGGGTTCTGTCATGTACCCACCGGTTTAAATTTCTGCCACCTTCTCTCGTAGTTGAGGGTGTTCTTCTACTTTTTGTTTCTGTTGAGTTCACCTTTTTATACGCCCGTTTGAAAAACGGGACGTATTATAGTATGGCGTTGTCCGTCCGTCCATCCGTCCGTCCGTCCGTTTGGTTTCCGAACAATAACTTTAGTATTTGTTTTCCGATCGGCTCCAAATGTGGTATGTGGTTTAATCACAACAAAATACAGGTCAAGTTCGAATATGGGGTCGGTCCAAACATTTTTCGCCTGAATTATGGCCCCAGTTGGACTTAGAATTTGTCAAATATTTGGTTTCCGGATGATAACTTTAGTATTTGTTTTCCGATCGGCTCCAAATGTGGTATGTGGTTTAATCACAACAAAATACAGGTCAAGTTCGAATATGGGGTCGGTCCGAACATTTTTCGCCTGAATTATGGCCCCAGTTGGACTTAGAATTCGTCAAATATTTGGTTTCCGGATGATAACTTCAGTATTTGTTTTCCGATCGGCTCCAAATTTGGTATGTGGTTTAATCACAACAAAATACAGGTCAAGTTCGAATATGGGATCGGTCCGAACATTTTTCGCCTGAATTATGGCCCCTGTTGGACTTAGAATTCGTCAAATATTTGGTTTCTGGATGATAACTTTAGTATTTGTTTTCCGATTGGCTCCAAATTTGGTATGTGGTTTAATCACAACAAAATACAGGTCAAGTTCGAATATGGGGTCGGTCCGAACATTTTTCGCCTGAATTATGGCCCCTGTTGGACTTAGAATTCGTCAAATATTTGGTTTCCGGATGATAACTTTAGTATTTGTTTTCCGATTGGCTCCAAATTTGGTATGTGGATTAATCACAACAAAATACAGGTCAAGTTCGAATATGGGGTCGGTCTGAACAATTTTTGCCTGAATTATGGCCCCTGTTGGACTTAGAATTCGTCAAATATTTGGTTTCCGGATGATAACTTTAGTATTTGTTTTCCGATCGGCTCCAAACTTGGTATGTGGTTTAATCACAACAAAATACAGGTCAAGTTCGAATATGGGGTCGGTCTGAACAATTTTTGCCTGAATTATGCCCCCTGTTGGACTTAGAATTCTTCGTCAAATATTTGGTTTCCGGATGATAACTTTAGTATTTGTTTTTCGATTGGCTTCAAACTTGTTAGTCTTTTTCTCAAATGACTGAAAAATTTAGTCATTTCACAAAATCACTGATTTCAAAGTCTGACCGTAACATATATATATATATGCCAGTATAAATTTCTCGCACTCTAAAAAAATTGCAAATGTGTTAAAATGGTACAATTTGAACAGTTCACGGGCGTATGATGCAATGCCCAGCGGTGCTCTTGTTCAAATACTGCTCTCACCTCTTGTTATTTCCAGTTCGGTTCCTTTAGGGCAATTCCTTTTGCCCTCGCCATGGTGCGTTCTCGTGGCCGTTTCTTCCGCACCCGCGGGTGGTGTGGAACGCTGTCGTTTCGGGAGCCTCCCGACTCGACCACGTCTGGTGTGAGTTTACCCCCTCCGTGGGGGATGTGCAGCTCCTCCCGCCCCCCGCGTTGGGGGGGGGGGGGGCTCTGTCGTTTCGGGGCCCCCCGACTCGACCACGTCTGGTGTGAGTTTACCCCTCCATGGGGGATGTGCAGCTCCTTCCGCTCCCACGGGGGTGGGGAACGCTATCGTTTCGGGGTCGCCCGATTCGACCACGTCTGGTGAGAATTGCTCCCCCTCCGTGGGGGATGTGCAGCTCCTCCCGCACTGGCGGGGGTGGGGAACGCTGTCGTTTCGGGGCTTCCTGACTCGACCATGTCTGGTGAGAGTTATTCCCCTTCCGTGGGGAATGTGCAGTTTTTTACCGTGGTGGATACTGCGGGAGCTGTTGGATTCTGGTGAAGGGATGCCTGGTTCCGGGACTATGCGCCCTCTCCAGTCGACATCTGAGGCTGTCACTAGGGTTGTGACTCCTCCTTTGGAGGCCTAGCTTGGTGGCTCTCTCCGCTTTTCCGCCAGTTCCAACAGCTCCCGTCGTATCTGCTGCTACTGCTGTTCCGTCTACAACGTCATTGGGCACCGTTTTTAGCCGGCCTCGGCTTATCCCTGCCAGGGTCTGCAGGGATGTCTGTAGTGTGGTTGTGGGGTGTCGGCCTCAGCCTTCCCTGACTTCAACTCGGCGAAGTTGGATGGGGTTGCCGACTGAACCCCCTACTGTGTCCTCTCAGCCATTGAGCACAGTAGTTTTATACCTGCAGTGGTCTGCTGCGGTGTCTGGTTGTGTAGACGTGGGGGTATCGGCCTCAGCCTTCCCTGACTTCAACTCGGCGAAGTTGGAAGTGGCTGCCGGCCGGACCCTCTACTGTGGTCTCTGCGCCGTTGTGCACCACAGTTGTCATTGGATTCGGATGTTCTTAGTGGGACACTGTGAACTCCGTGGCGTTTCCATCCACTCATTCTGGCCCACGACAAGTTTTGAGGGACCAACGTCTTTTGTGCAGCCTGGACCTTCTGCCCTGCAGAGGTCCGCGGTGACTCTCATGAGTTCCCGCTATGTTGATCCTCGGGGTGTGTCACACCCCTATACACGTCTGCCTTCAGACGTATCGGCTGCCGCCCGTCGTCCCAAGTCGGGTGTTTTGGAGGATCGTGACCCTTCGCTGGTTAAGAGGGTCAGAGGTGAAGCCACTTTGTCGGTTCGTTCCCCCGTCGAACCGGCCAGTACGGGCAGTGAGCTTAGGGAAGTTCTTTCCTTACTCACTCAGGTTCTGTCATAGAGCCTTCCTGTTGCTTCCAGCGAGGCAGCGAGTGGTTTCCAGACGCCCCCTATGGCGCCGCCTCCCGGGATTGGAAACGGGCCACTTTCTGATCCCTCAGGTCTTCCGACACCATGGGAGGCGTCGGCTGGTTTGCCCACGATGGGCTATGTGTCTTCCAACTCAGGGGAAGAGTCAGACATGCTTGTTGTCGAGAGCCAGCAGTCTTCGGACTTGGGGGCAGCTCTTGATTTCGTGTTTGGGTTCCTTCCGGATCTCAAATCATCTAACCAGTTGACAGTGTCAGCCAGGCCGCGATCATCGGTCGCACGCCACCAGCCTATGGAGCAACCCGCTTCTGGGCGTCTTCGACCGTGCCATTCGGTACAGTTGGTTGAAACATTTTCAGCCTTGGACTCTAAGCTAACTTCCAAGGCTATGAAGGCTCCGTTCTTCACCAGGGTTGACACCTTTTTGCCTCCGGCACGTTATCGTTCCTACGTTTCCGCCAAGCCGTCGGTCTACCAGACTTTGACGATTTTGGATCAGAACTCCACTTCCCTCGGGCTTTCCAAGTCCAAGTCTGCTGTCAATCCGTTGACGACTCTGGAGTCCACATTGGGCTTATCGAGAGAGATGCTTGGTATGCTTTCTCTCTCCGATCACGTCTCAGCTTTAGCTGCTTATCTGCCCCCAGATAAGTTTAATGAGGTACAGGCGCCTTTGCGTGTGCTGTCCAAGGCGCTCATGCATCTTACTCACATTCTTGCCTGCAACACGGCTACTCTGGAATTAGTTCGAGGGGACTCTGTGCTGGACACAGGCCGATCCCTTCCTGAGGAGCAGTGCGCTACTCTTCGATCTGCTTCTTTGGCAGGTCCGCAACTTTTCCATGGTTCTGTGTTGACGGTCCGGGATGACGTCCTTCGTCATTCCAACGATCAGCTGCTGTTTCTTCAGCTTGATCAGCCTTCTAGGGTAGGCACGGGCCATTCCAAGCCTAACAAGTACCCTCTGCTTCCTCTACGAAGCAAAGGGGCTGATCCTTCTGCCTCCGCTTCTACTTCTTACTCAAGGGGTAAGGGTTAGCGTCGGTAGTCTTGAGGGAAGTCCCAGGATTCTTCATTCAGTAGAGGAGGTGTTTTCTCCTCTCGCGAGCCTCGTCGGGGTTCGAAATGAAGGTCCTCACCTCGACCCCTCCCAGGTTGGAGGAAGGATGGCAGAGTTCGCAGACCGTTGGGCCACCATCACATCCGATCCTTGGGTGTTAGATGTTGTTTGGTCCGGGCTGCGAATATCCTTCCGAAGGCACCCCACTCTGTCCAGGGTGCCTCTTCCAACCGCAGTTCCTTCAGACATTTTACGTCGGGACCTTTTGTCCACGAAGATAGACAATCTTCTGACAAAGGGGGCGATTGAGGACATAAAGAACATTAGGTCAGTGGGTTTCTATTCCAGCCAGTTCTTGGTGTTGAAGAAGGACGGCCGACTCCGACCGGTTATCAATCTGGGTTTCCTGAACCAGTCTCTCATTGCTCCCAAGTTCAGCATGGAGACTTTCAGGTCGGTCCTCCGTTCAATGCACCAGGGAGTTTTCGCTTCCAGCTTCGACCTGCGAGACGCTTACTTTCACGTTCCGATTCATTGGGCATTACGGAAGTATCTCAGGTTCGTTTTTTCTGGGGCGAGTTTACCAGTTCAAGGCCATGCCTTTCGGCCTCAACCTGGTTCCTTGGGCCTTCACCAGACTGATGTCGCATGTGATAGCTTTCCATTCCACACAGTCCAGGGTGACTACTTCGGCATATCTGGACGATATCCTCCAGGGCATTCCAATGCTGCCTTACTGGAGTCGGATGTCGCCACTCTGTTGAGCCTGCTCACGTCGCTAGGTTTCAGAGTCAACGAGGAGAAGTCTGACCTGGTCTCTTCTCAGTCGTTTTATCATCTGGGGATGGCTTTCTGCACACAATTCAATTTGGTGGCGGTTCCCCAGGCCAAGGCTGTGATTCTCTCAGCTTTTACTATGACTCTGTTTCAGTCCACTTCCGCGACGGCTCGGAGTATTCTCCGGCTGTGTGGTCTCTGCTGTTCGGTGATGGATCTCATTCCTCTAGGTCGGCTGCGTGTCTGACCTCTCCAACACTTTCTGCTCAGTCGGAGGCCGAATGTCAATTTTCTGGATCTGGTGCTTCAGTTTCCAGAATATCTTTATCCTCACCTTCTCCTCTGGACGGATGTCCAGTGGCTTTTGCAGGGTATTCCGTTGGACTTACCAACGTCCGGTCGCGTTCTGATGGCAGATGCCTGCGATCTCGGATGGGGTGTGATGTTGGATCCTCGAGGTCTTTCCATTCACGGGATGTGGGACCAGGATCATGCAGCTCTACACATCAACCAGAAAGAGCTTCTTGCTCTTCTGAGTTTCAGGCAGTGGATCCCTCACCTGTCGAATCGCCAGGTCGTTCTGTTGTCCGATCATTCGACGGTGGTTGCTTACATTCGGAATCGGGGCGGCACACATTCTGTTCCAATGTACGAATTGGCTCGGGATCTTCTACTGCTCGCTCAGGATGTCCATGCCGGGGTGGCTGTTCGTCACATTCCCGGTCGTCTGAACGTCCTAGCCGACTCCCTGTCCCGTCGGGGCAGGGTCATTTCCACCAGGTGGATGCTCCACATGGCGGGTTCCATCGCTCTCTTGCGACTCGTTGGAACCATCCGGTGGACACTTTTGTGTCTCCATGTCCAGATGCTCTGGCTTTCGCCGTGGACGCTCTGGCCCCCCTTTGGGATGGTCTTGTCGGCTACGCCTTCCTGCCGGTTCCGATTCCGCCTCAGGTTCTCGCCCAGATATGAACCTGCAGTCGTCGAATCCTTTCGATCACACCCATCGCCTCGGTGGGTGTGGATCAATCTGCTCCGCTCTCTGTTAGCGGCGGTTCCGGCATGTCTCCCTCTACCTCGCGACTTTCTTTGCCAAAGTCGCCCGAGGAGGTTTTACGTTGACCCGACTTCATTGAGCCTTCGCACATGTCTTTTATCAGGTCCTGTCTCCTCCTTGGTGGCTTTTCGAGACACGCAGTGGAGTTGCTTTTCTTCAAGGAGGCACTCACTCCACTGGTTTAGCCTCTGTGGCTAAGTGGAAGGTTCTTCTGTCGATGGTGTGCGATCACTCTGTTGCTTCTGTCACTCCTTCGATCACACCGCTTGCAGAGTTTCTGGTATATGTTTGTTTCTGGGGGTCTCCAGCAATGGGTCCATGTCCATGCTTCGGAGACATTTTTTCATATGTGATACCGCATTGTTTCGACACTCATCCTTGCCTCTCCAAGCTTGTTCAGCTCTTTTCCTTGAAAAGGCCTAGGACTTTGCAGTTTCCTCCAAGATGGTCACTTTCTTGGGCGCTGCTCTGCTTGGGGGTGGGGGGGCGTTCACGCCTTTATCCTGGATGAATATGCGTTCTCTCACATGCCAGATCTCTCCTGCATCCATTTCTTGATGGATTTGTCTTGCTATTCGTGCTGCTTCCGCTCGTCTAGCTACTGGTAATTGTTTTACCAATTGTTTTTTTCTGCCACGAGGTGCGTGCATTGTCTTCCTCTTTTAATAACTCTGTCATGTTGTCGGATGACGGATGTTATTCTGGCAGCCTTCTGGAGAAATGCTACTTTCTCCTTTTATCTGCGACAGTTGCAGGAGCCGACAGAGAACCTTGGGGCCCTCTTTCTTCGGCTCAGGCTGTTGTCTCTCCCAGCCTTTCAGCTTTTTCAGGGTCAGTTCCAGCTTTGTGCTGTTTCTGCCCTTTCTGTCTGTGCGTCGCACTTCACCATACGCCTCATCTTTCATTGTCTTTTCTAATGTTTGTGATGCTATGGTTTGATAGGCCTAGGGATCTCTTCCTCTGTCCACGGTCCCAGTGCTATTGAGTTATGTGTGGGTTGGTTATGTGATTCCCTCCAGCCTTTTGTCTATTCAGCCTGTAGTAAACAATTGAGTTAGGTTGATAAGAAATATAAATTTTATAGTAAATTTCCTTTCTTATTATACCTACCGAAATTGTTTACATGGAGGCCCTCCCGTCTTCTTATTCGGGTAAGAATCCTTCCTCCCCGCTGATCACATAACTCCTGTGTTGTTCAGAATCAAAAGAATGACGAATTGATGCATTGCGCACTGTTTTACGGAAGTCGTGGATTTGTACTATGGAAGAGCGTCCCATACTGGGTGTGCGCCGATGGCGCTCGACCCAGTTTTGGCTTATTTTTTCGTGGTGTTTTTTTTACACCACGTTTCTTTCCCAAATCTTGCGAAAGATTAAAATAGAGATTATTTTATCCGAGTTAGGTTCTTCCACTGCAGTGCAAGCCTGTAGTAAACAATTTCGGTAGGTATAATAAGAAAGGAAATTTACTATAAAATTTATATTTCTTATCAACCTACTCACAATTGTTTACTACAGGCTTGCACTACAGTGGAAGTCCCTAACTCGGATAAAATACTCTCTATTTTTGTCTTTCCCAAGCAAGTTGGGAAAGAAAAGTGGTGCAAAAGCACCAATAAAAATAAGCCAAAACTGGGTCAAGTGCAACCGGCGCAGACCCAGTACGGGACGCTCTCTCCCAAGTACAACTCCACGACTTCCGTTGCCAGTGCGCATATACCGTCTCTAAAGACTCATTCTTTTTAAAATCCGTTTCGTGTCGAGATGTTTTTGCACGCTTATCAGTGTTCCACCAGCTCGATGTTTGATGATTCCTGATTCATTATACCACAGTGTATCCTTTGTATTCTCAGGAACAGTGTTTTATATTCTCTTTTCTATTATATGTCCATAATGTATATTTATTTGCTCTCTCTCGAGTCGCGCGCGTCTTTCGCGTGCCACGCGGTTCGGACTTAGATTTTTCACAATTATTGTTAATGCTTTTTTTGCAAAATTTTCTAATTGTGTTAGAGTTAGGTGTCAGCGGGGTACCACTCCTACAGTGTTTCTTCTTTCTTTTGAGAGTAGTCTTCCTGTTGTGTGGTTTCCGGTCGACCGTCTGGGGTCTTTGTTTCTGTCACCTTTCTCTCTTCTTTGGGGGTGTTCTGTTTTCTCATCTCACCTTCTCTGATCCTCTCACCTCTATCATGCCCAGGACAATTCCTTGTGGGCAATGTCTGCTGCCAAAGCATGTGGACGATGTACATTCGTCTTGTTCCTCCTGTAATTGGTGTTCGGCCGAGAGGCCGTGTGGTGTCTGTGGAACATGGTCTTCCACCTTCTGGGCGTCAGTAAACCGTGTCGTTCGTTCTCGTGATCGTGCCTCCCGCTCCCGCGGGAAAGGAGAACGTGGTCGTTCGGGGCCTTCCGAGCCGACTTTGTCTGGTGAGAGTTATTCCTCCTCCGTGGGGGATGTGCAGTCTTTTCCTGTGGTGGATACTGCGGGAGCCGTTGAGTGTTCTGGTGTAGAGATGCCTGGTTCCGGGACTACGGTCCCCCTCCAGTCGACATCTGAGGCTGTCACTAGGGTTGTGACTCCTCCTTCGGAGCCGAGCCGGTGTGCTCTCTCCACTATTTCACCAGCCTCAACGACTCTCGACGTATCTACTACTGCCGCTGGCCCGTCTGCTTCGTTGTCTGTTTCAGCCGGCCTCGGTTTTTCGCTGCAGGGGACTGCAGGACTGTCCGATACTGTAGACGTGGGATATTGGCCTCAGCCTTCCCTGACTTCAACTCGGCGAAGTCGGAAGGGGCTGCCGGCCGAGCCCATCGCTGTGGTCTCTTCGCCGTCGAGCACCACAGTTGTGTCTTTGGATTCGGATGTTCGTAGTGGAAACACTATGAACTCCGTGGCGTTTCCGTCTACTCACTCTGGTCACACGACCAGTTTTGGGGGACCAACGCCTTTTGTGCAGCCTGGACCTTCTGCCCCGCAGAGGTCTGCGGTGACTCTCATGAGTTCTCGCAATATTGATCCTCGGGGTGCATCGTACCCCTATACACGTCTGCCTTCAGATGTTTCGGCTGCCGCCCGTCGTCCCGCGTCGGGTGTTTTGGAGGATCGTGACCCTTCGCTGGTTAAGAGGGTCAGAGGTGAAGCCACTTTGCCGGTTCGCTCCCTTGTCGAACCGGTCGGTGAGCAGTGAGCTTAGGGAGGCCCTCTCCTTACTCACTCAGGTTCTTTCTAAGAGCCTTCCTGTTGCCTCCAGCGAGGCTATGGGTGGTTTCCAGGCGCCTCCTATGGCGCCGCCTCCCGGGATTGGAAACAGGCCGGTTTCCGATTCCTCTGGTGTTCCGACACCATGGGAGGCGTCGGCTGGTTTGCCCACGATGGGCTATGTGTCTTCCGACTCTGGGGAGGAGTCCGACATGCTTGAGGTCGAGGGCCAGCAGTCTTCGGACTTGGGGGCGGCTCTTGACTTTGTGTTTGGGTTTCTGCCTGAGCTCAAACCTGCTAACCAGCCGACAGTGTCAGCCTGGCCGCGATCATCGGTCGCGCGCCAACAGCCTATGGAGCAACCTGCTTCTGGGCGCCTTCGACCGTGCCAGTCGGTACAGGTGGTTGAAGCTTTTTCAGCATTGGATGCCAAGCTGAATTCCAAGGCTTTGAAGACTTCGTTCTTCACCAGGGTTGACACCTTTTTGCCTCCTGTGCGTTATCGTTCCTACGATTCCGCCAATCCGTCAGTCTGCCAGGCTTTGACGGTTCTGGATCAGGACTCCACTTCCCTCGGGCTTTCCAAGCCCAAGTCTGCCGTCATTCCAATGACGACTCTGGAGTCCACGTTGGGCTTATCTAGAGAGATGCTTGGCATGCTTTCTCTCTCAGATCACGTCGTCTCAGCTTTGGCTGCTTATCTGCCTCCAGATAAGTTTGACGAGGTACAGGCTCCTTTGCGTGTGCTGTCCAATGCGCTTATGCACCTTACTCACACGCATGCCTGTAACACGGCTAATTTGGAATTAGTTCGAAGGGACGCTGTGCTGGACACAGGACGATCCCTTCCCGAGGAGCAGCGTGCTACTCTTCGATCTGCTTCCTTGGCAGGTCCGCAACTTTTCCATGGCTCCGTGTCGACGGTCCGGGATGACGTCCTACGTCATTCCAAAGATCAGCTGCTGCTTCGCCAGCTTGATCAGCCTTCTCGGGAAGGCAAGGGCCGTTCCAAGCCTAACAAGTACCCTTCTGCCTCCTCTGTGAAGCAAAAGGCTGGTCCTTCTGCCGCCGCCTCTACTTCTTACTCACGGGGTAAAGGTACGGGTCAGCAGAATCGAGGGAAGTCTCAGGATTCTTCATTTAGCAGAGGAGGTGGTTTCTCCTCTCGCGGGCCTCGTCGGGGCTCGAAATGAAGGTCCTCACCTCGACTCGTCCCAGGTTGGAGGAAGGATAGCAGAGTTCGCAGACCATTGGACCACCATCACATCCGATCCATGGGTGTTAGATGTTGTTCGGTCCGGGCTGCGCATATCCTTCCGATGGCACCCACTCTGTCAAGGGTGCCTCTTCCAACCACAGTTCCTTCAGACGTTTTACGTCGGGAACTTTTGTCCACGGAGATTGCCAATCTCCTGGCAAAGGGGGCGATCGAGGTCGTCAAGAACGTTCAGTCAGTGGGTTTCTATTCCCGCCTGTTCTTGGTGCCGAAGAAGGACGGCCGCCTCCGACCGGTTATCGATCTGAGTATCCTGAACCAGTCTATCATTGCTCCCAAGTTTAGCATGGAGACTTTCAGGTCGGTCCGCCAATCAATTCACCAGGGAGATTTCGCAGCCAGCATCGACCTGCGAGACGCTTACTTCCACGTTCCGATGCATCGGGCGTCACGGAAGTATCTCAGGTTCGCTTTTCTGGAGCGAGTTTACCAGTTCAAGGCCATGCCTTTCGGCCTCAACCTGGCTCCTTGGGCGTTCACCAGACTGATGTCGCATGTGATAGCGTTCCATCGCACACAGTCCAGGGTGACTACTTCGGCATATCTGGACGATATCCTCCAGAGGCATTCCAATGCTGCCTTACTGGAATCGGATGTCGCCACTCTGTTGAGCTTGCTCACGTCGCTAGGATTCAGAGTCAACGAGGAGAAGTCGGAGCTGGTCCCTTCTCAGTCGTTTTGTCATCTGGGGATGTCTTTCCAAACCAAATTCAATTTGGTGGCTGTTCCCCAGGCCAAGGCTGTGATTCTCTCAGCTTTTGCTCTGACTCTGTCCCAGTCCAGGTCCGCGACCGCTCGGAGTTTTCTCCGGCTGATCGGTCTCTGCGGTTCGGTGACGGATCTCATTCCTCTAGGTCGGCTGCGTGTCAGACCTCTCCAACACTTTCTGCTCAGTCGTTGGAGACCGAATGTAGATTCTCTGGAAAAGGTGCTTCCGTTTCCGGACTCTCTGTATCCTCACCTTCCCTGGACAGATGTTCAGTGGATTACGCAGGGTGTTCCGCTGGACTTACCCACGTCCGATCGCGTTCTGACGGCAGATGCAAGCGATCTCGGATGGGGTGCGACGTTGGATCCTCTCGGTCTTTCCCTACACGGGATGTGGGACCAGGATCAAGCAGCTCTACACATCAACCAGAAGGAGCTTCTTGCTCTTCTTCTGAGTTTCAGGCAGTGGATCCCTCACCTGTCGAATCGCCAGGTCCTTCTACTATCCGACAATTGGACAGTGGTTGCTTACATTCGGAACCAGGGCGGCACGCACTCGCTTCCGATGTACGTGTTAGCTCGGGATCTTCTACTGCTCGCTCAGGATGTTCACGCCGGAGTGTTTGTTCGTCACATTCCCGGTCGTCTGAACGTCCTAGCCGACTCCCTGTCCCGACAGGGCAGGGTTATTTCCACCGAGTGGATGATTCACAGGGCAGTATTCCAGTCGCTTTGCGATCTCTGGGGACGGCCCCACATCGACCTCTTTGCGACTCGTTGGAACCATCAGGTGGACACTTTCGTGTCCCCGTGTCCAGATCCTCTGGCTTTTGCCGTGGACGCTCTGTCACTCGATTGGAACGGTCTAGTCGGCTACGCCTTCCCGCCGGTTCCGATTCTTCCTCAGGTTCTCGCTAAAATTCGAACCTGCCGTTGTTGAATCATTCTGATCTCTCCCCTGTCGCCTCAGCGGGTGTGGATCAATCGGCTCCGCTCGCTGATGGCGGCGGTTCCGGCACGTCTCCCGCTACGTCGCGACCTTCTTTGTCAAGGTCGCCCGAGGAGGTTTCACGTCGACCCGACTTCATTGTGCCTTCACGCATATCTTGTCAGGTCCTGTCTCCTCCGTAGAGGTTTTTCGAGACGAGCAGTGGAGTGCATTTCTTCTTCAAGGAGGCACTCCACTGGTTTAGCTTATGCAGCTAAATGGAAGGTCTTCTGTCGATGGTGTGCTGATCACTCTGTTGATTATGCCAATCCTTCGATTTCACAGATTGCGGAGTTTCTGGTATATCTGTTTGATTCTCGGGGTCTCCAGCCTGTTACCATCAAGGGTTACAGGTCTATGCTTTCAGAGACTTTTTCTTATGTGGGGAAGCGTCGTATCGGCACTAATCCTTACCTCTCCAAGCTTGTTCGGCACTTTTCTTTGAAAAGGCCTCGGACTTTGGAGCTTACTCCACGATGGAATCTTTCGTGGGTGCTGCTTTGCTTGGGGGGGGGGGGGGGGCGCCGTTCGAACCTTTATCCCAGGTGGATATGCATTTTCTCACATATAAGACGGCTTTTCTGATGGCATTTGCTTCGGCCAGACGGGTTAGTGAGCTTCACGCCCTCTCGGTTGATCCGGCCTTTTTTAGGAGCTCTCCCAACAGTGTTTCTTTTACCACTGATTGCTCCTTTTTGGCTAAGAATCAGTTACCAGATACTACTCCTCCTCCTATCTGTATCAGGGCTCTTCCCTCTGTTGAGGGTACTCGCCCTTTGCTCTGTCCGGTCCGTGCTATTCGCATTTATCTTGATCGGACACGCTTCATACGGAAAGGCAGAAAACGGTTTTTTCTGTCTCTCATTCCGGGTCGACAGAAGATCTCTCCTCAATCCATTTCTCGATGGATTTGTCTTGCTATTCGTACGGCTTATAGTCGTTTAGCAGCTGGCGATTGTATTACCAATCGTATTTCTGCCCACGAGGTGCGGGCACTGTCTACCTCTTGGGCTTATTCTAACTCCGTCAAGTTGTCGGATGTTATGCAGGCAGCCTACTGGAGAAATGCTTCTACTTTCTCCACCTTTTATTTGCGCCAGTTGCAGGAGCAGTCGGAGGACCTTTTTGCCCTGGGTCCTCTTTCTTCTGCTCAGGCTGTTGTCTGCCATAGCCATTAGGCTTCTTGAAGGTCAGTTTCAGCCTTGTGCTGTTACTGCCCTTTTTCTGTCTGTGTGTCACACAGGCTCATATGTCTCTTTTCATTGTCCTTTACCAATGATTGCGACATTATGGTTGATAAGCCTCGGGACCTCTTCCTTCTACTTCACGGTTCCAGTGCAATAGGGTTATGTGGGGGTTGGTTATGCGATTCCTTCCAGCCTTTTGTCTATTCAGCCTGTAGTAAACAATTGTGAGTAGGTTGATAAGAAATCTAAATTTTATAGTAAATTTCCTTTCTTATTATACCTACCACAATTGTTTACATGGAGGCCCTCCCGTCTTCTTTACGGGTAAAGAATCTTTCCTCCCCGCTGATCACATAACTCTAACGTTTACGGATTCAGAAAGAATGAGTCTTTAGAGACGGTATATGCGCACTTGCAACGGAAGTCGTGGAGTTGTACTTGGGAGAGAGCGTCCCGTACTGGGTCTGCGCCGGTTGCACTCGACCCAGTTTTGGCTTATTTTTATTGGTGCTTTTGCACCACTTTTCTTTCCCAACTTGCTTGGGAAAGACAAAAATAGAGAGTATTTTATCCGAGTTAGGGACTTCCACTGTAGTGCAAGCCTGTAGTAAACAATTGTGGTAGGTATAATAAGAAAGGAAATTTACTATAAAATTTAGATTTTCATGAAAGAAGTGACGGATTTTCTTTTTAGTTTTGTTAACCCTTTACGGACTGGGCAGCTGTCCTAAATTCCCACTGGACTGCACCTGTACATGTTAATTGCTTAGGAGTGATTTCCAGTCAGGAAGACTTTTCTGCCTAATCCTGACTAGAAATCACGGCCCAGGTGTTTTTTTTATTGTCAGGAGGACCCCCTAAAGATGGCATGCTCAGAGCACATACTCTGAGATCGCAAAAGCCTGGGATAGGTCTCTAAACAATAAGGTGCGTTTAGAAAAAGTCACAGATGTTACTGTAGTTATGATTTGTTGTAGAAGAATGCCACTGTTAAGATCATTGACAATGCAGAATGATATGTACTACAACTTATTTTCTTTTTCTTTGGTATTTTCAGCAAATCTCAGTAAAGTCGGATAACAGATACCTTGCCGATACCGATGTATCCCCCGACCTAAAAATACCGAAACTGATACCGAACTCAAAATTCCAAAACAACCCATCTCTACTCGTATTACCGACAACTCATGCAGTCAAATTGATCTTGCTCTTGTATTCTGTAAATGCCATGTTGAAAGTGATTGATAAGCCCACTTTTTGTAGTGACCACCACGCAACTGGAGTAGTCCTAAAATCACAATACTCTCATACGGGGACCTGCGAACGGTTCGAGATTCGATTCGAACCGAAATCGGAGGTTCGCAGGTCCCTACCCTCGTAATAAACCTTTCCAACGAACAATCAAGAATTACAATACGATGGACGTTGAGGGCTTACGTAGCCATTTCTCACAAACATTATGGAACCACTTTGTAAAATAAATGACTACCGAGTGTCTAACAGAGTATATCATGGACATGGGCGAACAGTCTACACCCCACCCCCCCCCCCCCCCCCCCGTGGCAGCGCCAGAATTTCAATTTAGGGGGTCCTAAGTAAGATAGGGGGGATCCAAGGTCGAGATGCCAAAGGCATCTCCCGAACGCCGCAGGCCTGAGCAAGAGGAGGATGCGAGAGCAGTGGTGGCGCCAAGGGGGGTCACGGGGGGGGGCTATAGCCCCCCCCCCCCCCCCCGTCGGAGAGGTCCACCCCACCCCCCTCGGAGATTTTCCGAGGCCCCCTGTGACGCCGCCACTGCCCCCTCCCCGAAAACTGTTGTTATCCTACTTACGGACAAACCTTGGTCGAATTCTTCAGTACAGAAAATTGTGAGATTACGGGATGGAGCCCATCATAAAGCAAAACAGTATAACAGAACTCAAGATTGGGCACATTTTCAGCAAATCAAAAATGAAACCATTACATTAATATGAAAACAAAATATGAGTATGACATAAAACTTGAAAATTATGTTTCGATCTGCGGTTTCAGTCACAAACATTGGTGGACTGCTTTAAATCGTTTTCAAACTACAAGACGTTAATATTAGTTTCCGTTGAAGGGAGAAAATGGTGAAGATGCAAACGCAACAGTTGATCTGCAGAACAACTCTTTTCCGAGAAGAGGCGGATTCAGTCAGTGAAAAAGAGTTACCCTGACATTCAAATATTTCGATTTGAAGGCTGTTCGTATCACCCACCGAACAGGAGAATAGCTACACTTCGTAAAACAGATCCTCTAAAAGCCAGCGGCCCTGATGATAATAATACAATTTTTATTTTAAACTGTTTGCTCATGAACTTGCTATCCCGCTGACTAGGTTATTTAAATTCTAATAAGGAAGCAAAACTTTTCCAAATGTGTGGAAGATGGCAAGCGTTGTTCCCATGCATAACCCTTTACTTGACATGAAAAGCAGACGACACTTGCAAAAAAAAATTCTTGAATAACTCATTTTTTCCCTTTTTTTCTCAAAAAGATAGGTTATGACCCCTCATTGGAACGAGCTCGTTCCAGTGAGGGGACATAACCTATGTTTTAGAGACAAAAAATGAAAAAATAATGAAAATTAATTGGCGATTTTTGAGAATATCGCAGGCCGGTTTTTTCCGTTACATTGGGGAAAGGTTTAACAAAGAGTCAATACAGACTGAAAAACGTAACGTTCGGTAAAAAAAAATAAAAAACACAGCGTGAGTAAAATTCAAGAGAAAATTATATGTGAGCATTTGTTTTCTTTCTTAACCGAAAACAATCTCTTTACTCCACTACAATCTGGTTCCATTCCCGGAGATTTATTAATTAATTGACATTGATCTAAACCATTGATCTTACTGATAAACCATTGCTCGAATGACTCGAATCCCATCGAGAAAATGAGCTTTAGAGTAATTGCTCGATCAAGTGACTCGACATATTGCTCGAACGACTCGAATCCCATCGAGCAAATGAGCCAACGAGCAATTGTCGTTCGAGTGACTCCTCGAACGACTCTTTGACTCATTTCAGAAAAAAGGGATTCCATAGCCACAGGCGTTTTCGAAAAAGGGATTCCACAAATGGGATTCCACAAAAGGGATTCTGTAAAATAGGATTTCTATCCGACTCCATAAAATGATGTTCCGTGTTTTTACATAAAATCTCGAGGGTATAAAAAGGGATTCCTCTCCCAAATTTTGTCTTTCCACGTTTAGCCAGAGATGGATCAACACCACACCTGTGAAGAGTGCCAGAAATCATTCAGTCATTTTAAATGTTTCATACTACACAGGCGAACCATCCACGGCACTAAGAGGTATCGATGCTTAAAGTGTGCAAAAACGTTTAAGAGTAGACACCCCCTATCCAGACACCAGAAGGTCCACTCACCACTGGAACTACGGCAAATATGCAGAAGAGAAGAAGGCAAAGAAATGAACCAAGTTGAACCAATGGAACTGTCAAAACCGTACCTGGTGAGTACCCATAAACCAACCAGAAAGCCGTGGGCACCAATGCCACAAACAGAAATGCCTCAGACAGTAATGATCGGAATGGGCAATAAACCAGGACCAAAGCACAATCCAACAAGTGAAGACAAAAAATACGTTTTGGTCGAACCCAGTTTATTGGAAAGTTTAGAAGATCGACAGTGTTTGGTGCGTAGAAAACTCAACGAACGTGCCTCGATGGACCTAGATAGAGAACTGAGGGAAATTACAGAATGTAGAACCATGAACGAGCCCGAGAAGATTCGTCACTACAACCAGATTTTACAAAGATATAGAGAATTCTACAATAAAGCTTCGCAGCCAACAGCGATCAAGATACAGAAGCAATGATGACAATGGAGAGAGGAAAGTGAAAGAAGAATGAAGTGATCGAACACAACGGAGATAACAGAATAAACAGAACAAATATTGAACTATATAACAAACAGTGTACAGAAAAGTCAATAAATTTTTAAAATATAACAGAAATTCTTGTTTTTTTACTAGCATGGCAGGGGTATACCCTGCGAAATGGGTTCACCAGATATCTTCAAATAAGTATCCTATAAAAAAATATCCTCGAAAGGTATCCTCAACTGATACGTAGCCATGTCACAGGTATCCTCGAATACTGAAATGAGTTGTTCGAGGAGTCACTCGATCGAGAAATTGCTCGATAGCTCATTTGCTCGATGGGATTCGAGTCATTCGAGCAATATGAGGAGTCACACGATCGAGCACTTGCTCTAAGGCTCATTTGCTCGATGGGCTTCGAGTCATTCGAGCAATGACTTTTCAGTAACTACTCGATAGCTTATAAGGGATATTTGGGATAGGTATGTCTTGTGGTACAGGTAATAGTATCCTCAAATAAGTATCCTATAAAAAAGTATCCTCGATAGGTATCCTCAAATAATACAATACCGGGCCAAAGGTATCCTCAAATACTGAAATGAGTCGAAGAGTCGTTCGAGGAGTCACTTGAACGAGCAATTGCTCGTTGGCTCATTTGCTCGATGGGATTCGAGTCGTTCGAGCAATATGCCGAGTCATTTGATCGAGCAATTACTCTAAAGCTCATTTGCTCGATGGGATTCCAGTCATTCGAGCAATGGTTTATCAGTAACTGCTCGATTGCTTATTGGGTTTGGGAATGATTTTGATATACACAAGGGAGATAACTGCATTATGGGAAATCAAGCAATCTGATTGGTTAGTTATAATCTATATAAATGAGCTATATAAATGAAACAACAAGAGTACTTGGAATAGGGCCGGAACTAACAAGAATAGACCAGAAATTGCTAAATATAGTAATAATAAGGTAAACTGTTCCAACTAATAGGCTCTTCTACGCTACTGGAGTATACTCCAGAACAAAGGAACATGGCCAGATAGACGAAAACTGTTGTATATGTAGATAGAAGCAGAGAATTCTGTAAGAATTCGAAATAGTAAAAGTTGGGATAGATTTTGGTGATTTGGAGGGATTGTCGGGTTGTTTGTGGTAATTAGATTTACTCTTCTACAAAGCAACATACCCTCCGAACATACCCCGTCTTATTGCAGAAAAATTGGGTAACATAGCAACCACGTGCTACCATAGAAATCAAGATGGCGGCCTCCTGTATACAAAATGGACTACGGAAACACGTATCACCTTAACAACACGTGCTGCGCATGCGCACTCACACCACGTATCACCATGGAGATGACGTCACAATATGGTCGCTCACGCGGGTTACCATGACAACACAACATGGCGCCACTAGGTCACGTGACATGACGTCACTTCCGGGATCCCCTAGACCTAGACCTGAAACATGCGAGACATACTACTATCATCAAAGAAGCTTTAAAATCCATATAGATGGAATTTCCAACTACTCAAAACTTTGCCCTCCGAATTTCTATTTAGAGGAAATTTTGGCCAGGTTTTGGGTGTGAACCCCCTCACCACCCCCACCACCCCCTGTCGCCACATCCCTGGTTCGCTTATGCGGATGTAATATGGGACAATAATGAACTGAAGTGATGCGAAAAACATACTTCGCGAAAATTTACAATTAGACGCTTTCCGCACCATTATTGGAGTGTCAAGGGCGACAATTCACAGTCTTATTTGTAATGAATCGGGGTTTACACCATTGAACGAGAAGGAAAGGGCACAAAATTATAACTATGTTTAAAATTACTAATACGAATGCATCTAA
This sequence comes from Pictodentalium vernedei, assembly GCA_031216915.1. Classification (NCBI taxonomy): domain Eukaryota; kingdom Metazoa; phylum Mollusca; class Scaphopoda; order Dentaliida; family Dentaliidae; genus Pictodentalium; species Pictodentalium vernedei. The sequence goes on along the minus strand of CM062288.1, from coordinate 54,489,657 downwards.
TTTCTTGCGTTTGTTAATCCCACGCCCAGTTCTTGAAGTAACCCTTCATTCACTTTGAACATCCATTTTTTACGTGAAATTAAATGTTTTACACAACGGTTCTGAAACTCATTTCTGACATCTTCTGTGAGGAGCTGAAACAGCTTTGACCATAATATAACACCAGAACCTCTGAAACAGTTAATGCCCTTAAAACGTTATAGTAATTGGTGACTTTTCAATGCTACGACATCGGTGTTAGAAAAGCTAAGATTATCCACTACAACTTCGTTTAAATTGTAGTGAACTAATGATCATTATAAGTCTAACAGATTTATCGGGGACAAACCCGGATGTCGCTTCATCTATCGCTATGAAAACTCCACCCATTATACTTTTATGTCCTTTCCATGAGTATGAACGACATTAGCATGAACGCCAAATGATGTTTGACAAGTTGGAAAGGGATATCGAAGTCCAACTCCGTGGTAATCCGTGTATGTCCGATTCGTACAATACTTATGTTTTCGATACTGTTCAAGAGTACATTACCAGAACAAGGAGGGATTACTCATGGCCTCATACGTCAAAAAGGGGTGTCGAAGGCTATGTTTTCCAAAAAGGGGTGCCGAAATTGGGGTGCTTTCTGGAGATTCCATTTTTTTGTCAAATGAGCTATCGAGTAATTGCTCGATCGAGTGACTCGACATACTGCTCGAACGACTCTAATCCCATCGAACAAATGAGCTAACGAGCAATTGCTCGTTCGAGTGACTCCTCGAACGACTCTTAGCCTCATTTCAGAAAAAGGGGTGCCGAAGGTCATATGTTTTTCAAAAAACAGGTGCCGAAATTGGGGTGCCTGGGGATATTGCCATTGGATATAGTCTTTTATTATACAGAAGGGAGATAACTCTGTATACAGATTATGGGAAATCAAGCAATCTGATTGGTTAGTTATAATCTAGATATATGAAACAACAAGAGTACCTGGAATAGGGTCAGAACTAACAAGAATAGACCAGAAATTGCTAAATATAGTAATAATAAGATAAACTATTCCAACTAGTAGGCTCTTCTACGCTACTGGAGTATACTCTAGAACAAAGGAACAGGGTCAGATAGACGAAAAGTATTGCATATATAGATAGAAGCGGAGAATTCTGGGTAATTACCAAAGGAACCTGTCTTTTAATGGGAAAAACGTTATGGGATAGGGATCCAAAAAGGGGTTCTGGGAGAATTCTAATCCAGAACATTACTCCTGTTCAATCGAATGCACCCTCTTTGTACCATAGCACTACGTGCTAAGCTGTTAAATTGGGGAAATCAAGTCAATTTCGGTGATTTGGGGTGGATTTTGGTGATTTGGAGAGATTGTCGGGTTGTTTGTGGTAATTAGATTTACTCTTCTACAGTCGAACACACCCTCCGAACATACTCCGTCTTATTGCAGAAAAAATGGGTAACATAGCAATCACGTGCTATCATAGAAACCAAGATGGCGGCCTCTAGTACACAAAATGGACGACGGAAACACGTATCACCCTAACAACAGCGCTGCGCATGCGCACTCACACCACGTATCACTATGGAGATGACGTCACAAGATGGCCGCTCACGCGGGTTACCATGACAACACAACATGGCGCCATTAGGTCAAGTGACATGACGTCACTACCGGGGTCCTGCAATTATGGCCCCAAACGTACGAGACATACTACTCATCTCCCCCACCCCATCTTCAACAGAAAAAAAATAGCTAGGGCACCCCCTATTATAGAATCCTGGCTACGTGCCTGGTGCAAAATAATCTGTGCATCCCATAAAACAACAGCTCATTCCAAGAACGTTATGCCGTTGTGTTATTGGGGGCGGCGTAGGAGTCCTTTCCAATGGCGTGTCGCGTAACAGCATAGTGTCTATCAGCCCTCTTCAAAAAAGGGTATCGCACTACATCATAACATCAGTAACAACAAACATGTTAGCTTGTCATCACGAGACATGAGTCAAGCGCGTGAGTATGATGTAATGAAGTCATGTTACCCCACTACACAATGGATTAAGCGGAGAATAAGAATTTATAACACGGGTTGTGGACACGTCATAATTGAGGAGTGATTCGCGCAGTGCCTTGTAATATTCTGCAGTTTGCATGTACTGGAAATTGAGTTTGCCTTTAATTCAAATTGTTTGTTCGTATTGATCCATGGTCACATTTGCACAGCTGCACAAGCACGAAATAATGTAATTTTGTCACTTTGAAAGGATGCGGCGTTAAGATAGGCCCAACCTTTCGTCAAACCCGATTCAGTTGAATGAAATAAAAATATTGTTTCAAAAAATCCCAATAACAGTAGTGCCAGAGTCACGGGACAGCGAGGCTCCACCGCCGCGGGAGCAAGCGCACCCGCTGCTCGAGTCAAGGAACACGGACAATTTGTGACTATCGCGAACCTGGTATTGATGTGGTCAACACACATATACTCAGTGTTTCAATGCTGTCAAAATGGGGAGTATGACATTTGCTCGGTAGTTCTCCCCGGGTACTCCGGCTTCCTGCACCCGTAAAACTGTCCGACACGAGGCGACCCTGGCTGTTGAAAGTGACGATAAACTCAAATAAATAAATAAAAAATAAATAAATAATTCTATCAAAACAAGAGTAGTTAGGGGAGCCACTATAGGAACAAAAAATTTAACACTGGATTTCCCATAGGCTCCATAGGGTTAGTGTTAAATTGTTAAACTTGTAGGCACAAACCTGAATGAACTGCGTTTCCATAGTTTTAGCTAGGTTTGTCCCTATAAGTTTCACAGTGCATTCAGGTTTGTCCCTTTTAGTTTCTCCATATAACACTTACCCTTTGGAAACGCTTTGTTCCTACAAGTTTTACAATTTAACCCTAACCCTGTACAGCCAACGGGGAATTCAGTGTTAAAACGTTTGTCTTTATAATGGCTCCACTGCCCCCTATGATCAACTCCTATAGTACATTTTTTGGCCAATAAGTTTCACAGGAGGATAAGGGAACTGTTTTTTGTATTTTTATTAGAAAGACTTGTGTGTGAACATGACAAGATATCTCTTTCTAATATTGTGTTTAGCCCTTATAAGGGCTACCACGAAGGCATATTTGAAGACACATTCATTTTGTGAGAGCTACAAAGTATTGATAGGTTAGAATGACAGAGATGATAAGAAATAGGATGAATGAGTTTAAATTGTATCCTGAACTTTTTGTCAAGCTAAATTCAATAAATTGTATCCAGATGTTTAGAAATCCTCATAGAATTCACTAAAATCTGGATACAGGTTATTGAATTTAAACTCCCATTTTTTATAGCGTCTTTCTGGCTGCCAATTAAGACCAGGATACAAGTTAACTTTCTTCACCTGGTATTTCTCCAGTTCATAACCGCGGGCAGCTAAGAACTGCATTATCCCTGCCTTTCGCTCTAACTCATCAATAAGTTGCTGTCCCCACTGTCGCGTGTATTTCTGGGGTTAACCACTTCTCATGACCAAAAATATCTTCGGCTAATTGGCGTCTCCTTGCCTTCTCTCTCTCTGCTATAATGGATTCTTCTTCTAATCGGCGATTCCAATCAGCGTCAGACATTTCCCCGAACCTCCACATTCTGTATTCTTTTATATCGAGAGAGTACTTCATATTTTCTCAAATGAATTGTTTGGAATGCGTGTTAGATTATATTTTCAATGTGAGGATCCAAAATGCACCGAAGAACACTCACGCGGCAACTCGATCGAGTGCGGGACAAACTGTTGACATCGGACGGAAGTGATAGGAAACGTCCGTTGTCAACATGTTTTCCGGCACTCGATCGAGTTGTCGCGTGAGTATTCGTCAGTGCATTTTCGATCCATGCATTGTCTATAAAACACCGCTGGAGATATCATAGCGTCACTATCTCGGGCGACACACTTTCACTAATCAAAACCAAACGAAAAGCTCTTCGCGCTCTAAAATCCGAAACTGACCTCATTAAGAAAGCTGACCTCAAAAAAAAAAAAAACATACAACCGCCTTCATGGCGAGGTTAAAAAAGCCCTTCAAGCTGAAAAACAAGCCAATTGGGAAATGGCGACAGCAAACCTAAATGGGGTCAAGGATGCTAAAACATTCTGGGACTCTTTCACACCCTAACTGGGCAAAAAAACAAAAGCAGTAAAGCTGCAGCCAAACCCCTCAAAAAGGGAGACGGCTCCTTCACGCGCACCGACAAGGACAAGGCTGACACTTTTGCGGACCTCCTTAGAAAAACGCATCGCCCGTATCAAGGTCCGGGCAATGATGAAGCCATCATAAACGCCATTGATGACTTCATCAATGAACACCAGGGCATCTACCGTGACCCCAAATTCGATAACGAGCCAGAAGATGGGGATGACGATGACCTCGTCACCACCATCACCAATGAAGAAATCATCAACATCATTAAAAATGTAGAAATTCTTCCTCGCCCGGGGAGGATGAAGTTAGTTACAAAATTCTAAAACAAAGCCCAAACTCCCTAATCGACAAACTCATTAAACTGTTCAATGCTTGCCTCACCCATGGCTTCTTTCCAAAATGTTGGAAAATAGCCATTGGTGTCTTGATACCAAAACCTGACAAAGACCTCTCCGATCTGGTCGGTTGCCGCCTAATCAGCCTCCTCAGTTGCATTGGTAAGGTATTTGAAGGAATCCTTACCAATCGACTGAGGGGGTACCTCGAAGACAACGAGTTTTTCAATAAATGGCAAAGAGCGTATAGAAATCGCAAAGAAGGCATCGAGCATGTCTACCGCCTAGTCACCCAAATGAAAACCGCGATTGACAATCAACAAATAGTCGCGGCTGTTCTGCTAGACGTCGAAAAAGCATTCGACTCAGTATGGCACAACGGAATGCGCCTCAAATTATCTAAAATGAAACTCTCAATGAAACTACTTAGACTACTCTCCTCCTTCCTAAATGATCGTGAAATTAAAATCAGAGTTAGCAATGAAATGTCCGACAGTGTCCCCCTAGAAGCAGGCACTCCCCAAGGGTCTGTCCTCAGCCCCCTCTTGTACATCACCCACGTCAACGATCTTAAATTCACAGAGGATCGCGTTCAAGTCTCACAATTCGCGGACGATAAGGGCCTCTGGGACTCTAATAGCACGGCCTATCTACTCCACAAGCCTCTGCAACGCGCTCTCGACAACCGAGAACACTGGCGTGCCAAATGGAGAATAAAACGGAACGCCAACAAAACCCAACGAATCACCTTTACCCGCAAAACGAAGAACCGTGACTTTGACCTCAAGCTAATGGATAAAGTCCTCCCAGAATGCAAAGAAGCGAAATTCCGCAGGATCACCATTGATCAAAAACTGTCCTTTAATAAACACCCCGACGATATGGCGAAAAAAGCAACAAAACGCATTAACTTAGTGAAAATGCTAAAGGGAACCTCCTGGGGAGCCAACCAGTACACCCTACTCAATCTATACAAAGCCTTTGTGCGCCCAGTACTCGAATACGAGGCAATCATCCTAACTGAGCTCAATCAAACTAATATGGGAAAACTCCAGAAGGTCCAAAATCACGCGCTTAGGGTTGCCCTCCGCGCCCCATGGGGCTCACCCATCAAAACACTCCACGACAGGGCCGATATCCCCACCATCAAAGACCACCTAGCCACCCTGGCCGAGAAAAATCATGACCGGCTAGCCGACAATCAACTAATTTTCGAACTTGGAGCTATTTGCGAAAGCCGACAAAAGCCCAAAAATTCCAATCAAAACTAAGACTGCTCGAAAGAACTAGGGAACGAGGAGGTGAACTAAGAGGCAGATTAACAGCTTAACTGTGGCCTTCTATCAGAAAGGGCTGCCTTCACCGACTCAACTAAAATTACATCACGCTTAAACACTGTATAAGGTTTATGTGTAAACATGTTATCCCTGAACAAAAATGCCCGCGATCCCCGACACCCCCAAATACCCTTAAATCAACCTAAATAAGATCGCAACCAGCGAAGGGTATAACAGGAAAGAAACACCCTCGGGTGTGGTTTAGTGTGCTAAACCTTTTACCCTCCCGCTGCAATCTCATCCCCAGTCGCGGAAGCTCAGCCCACATAAAACGCTCGCGATCCCCGGCACCTCCATATAAACTCAAACTAACCTAACTAATGTCGCAACCAGCGAAGGTACAACAGGAAAGAAACACCATCGGGTGTGGTTTAGTGTGCTAAACCTGTTACCCTCCCGCTGCAAACTCATTCCCAGCCGGGGAAGCTCAGCCCACATAAAACGCTCGCGATACCCGGCACCTCCAAGTAAACTCAAACTAACCTAAATATGGTCGCAACCAGCGAAGGGTACAATAGGAAAGAAACACCCTCGGGTGTGGTTTAGTGTGCTAAACCTGTTACCCTCCCGCTACAAACTCACTCTCAGCCTAAGAAGGTGAACTAACAGGCAGATTAACAGCTTAACTGTGGCCTTCTACCAGAAAGGGCTGCCTTCACCAACTCAGCTAAAAGATTAGATCATAAATTAAACAAAATGTGCTATTTTTATCTTTTTATATTTTACATATTCTAATGCTGCCTTCTTCTTTTAAGCAGGTACAAAGAAGATACTTTTTGACCAGCACCCCAATAACCGCTATGGATACTATAACCGTTATGGAAACAGTAACCCCCATGGTTACTGAACATCCTCCACTCCATTCCCAAAAGTGGCCGACCACTTTAAGGGAGGCGAGCGTTGGTCCTGCGTCCCACCTCTGCCCCTTTTTGTAAGCGCATTGCGCGTCTTTTGTCCCAACCCAATAGGATTACAATGCAGGCCTGCCCCCGAACCAGGGAAGTTTGGGTCTTCTTTCTGGTGGTACCCGAAAGGGGTCGTTGTTGTTTTCTTTCAAAGAGTCCAACCAAACAGAGACAGCCTGAGGTAGATTATACTTGCCAGTGATGGCCATCACTCAAAATCATCCTCGAAGTGGCAGACTATACTTGCCCAAAAATCCAGATCGACTGCACCCCCGGGGAGAGGTAGTACCTTTGTGAGAGGACCCAGCCTCTCACATTGGTCCTCACCCGAGGGTTCAACTGACATCAGCCGAGACACCATCGCGACGCAACCGGTAAAACCTGCGGAGTACCTAAACTTGTTCCTCCTTCAACACGCCTAGACATGTGAGAATTGATCATTTACAGTCTCTGAGGGTCGAAAGGGGCTTCTTCCCCATACCGTCCCTGCGCGCCTTCGGTGCGTGAAACCATTCCTTTCGATTCGATAGCGTCATAACTAGCATACTGTTACCAAGGGATGAAAGGGGCTTGCCCCACACCATCCCTGCATGTCTTTGACATGTCAAAACCATAGCGTCTATCCTCTATCTTTTGCCGCTTAACTCTTAAGTTTTTTTGACTATCTTTCCGCCTCTATCTTCTTCCCCAATAACCGATATGGATTACAGTATCCGCTATGGCAACTCAATAACCGTTATGGCTTCAGCACATCCTTCACTCCATCTCCAGAGGCACGCATCCACCTCCAGGGATGCGAGTATTGGTCCTGCGTCCCACTTTCTTGACCATTTTGTAAAGCGCTTCTTTAGCGCTCTTCAGGTCCCGACCCAATAAGAAATAACAGGCCTGAACCAGGATGTTCAGGTTGGTGGCACCTTGTTAAGGTCCGTTGTGTTCGTTCTCAATGTCCGTCAAGAGCAGCCGTACACACCAGCTACAGAGCCCAAAGCAGTTTATACTCACCGCTGAAGGCCCAATCTACAACATAAGTTGCAGACTATACTTGCCCGAAGAACAACAGTATGGAATATCAACACCCGTCCTCTTCCACCTTTACATCGCTTAGACATGATGCTGATGATGATATCTCAAAATTAATGGAAAAATATTATACCGTAAATGAGGGTCGAAAGGGTTCCGCCTCACAACAATGTCCCTGCGTGCCTTCGGCGCTCAAAAACCATTCAAATTCATATCGTCATTTCTTATCATTAATTATAAGAATAGAACTATCCATCAAGATTTCATCACAAGAAGGCAGTAATGGCGAACGAGAAGTGAATAAGGAGAGAGAGGAGCGCATTATTATTCCAAGGAGTAATCTGCGAAAATTGGCAAGAAAAGCTGGGGTGGAAAATATTCACCATTGTCACTTGATGAAGCTGAAGAAGCCTTACACTGTTTTGTTCAAAAAATGATAAGATTAATAGAAAAAGTTGTACAATGAAATGATAACTTTACTATCCATGATGGGCGATTATCTTTAGAAATAACACACTTCTCTACCACAAGGGTCCGGACGACATGCACCGATTTCATTTTCATCTGTTGATAAAATGGTTGGAAACAAGAAAAGTATTATTGAAATTACAAATGTTAATAATTCAATGTGTCTCACATGGGCCATTGTAGTGGGAAAGTGTCATTTTGAAAGAGATAATTCAGAACTTTGGCAAAAGAAATGGAACAAAATGAAAAAATCTAATAGACCAACACAAGAGAGGGAAGCTGAGGCATTGATGAACTAAGCACGCCTTGATTATAATATTCCTTGTGGATATGAAGAATATTATAAAGTACAAGACCTGCTTTACCCAGAGTATGTCATCAAAATTCATCCATAGTATGCAAAAAGTGAATTTTTATTCAAACCTCCAAATACCACCACTGATAGTAAAGTTATTCACATTTACCACCACGACCAGCATTTTGATACCACCACTACAATTACAGGGTTTTAGGAAGTCACTACTGTTGTGAATTTTGTAGTAAAGGGTTCAACCAGAGAGAACATCACATGTGTAAATTTGGTTGTGTTTGCTGTGCTCCAACAAAATGTATTCCTGAACACTCCGTCACCTGTTACAGTTGTAATAGACAATTTAGAAGTTTATCATGCTATAATAACCATATCACTACGAAAGGAAAAGAAGAAAAAACAATTTGCCAATTAATTCAAAATGTAAACAGTGCAAGTCATAAACAACGAAAGGAAAACACATTTGTAAAGGATTCAAAAAATGTAAATATTGTCACTAAGTATTTAATTCTGAACACCAATGTTTCATGCCAAAATACACTTCACCCGAGAATGAAAAGTTACTAAGCATTCCGTTTGTATTTTTTGATTTTGAAACCACACAAGACTCGGGAGTTCATATCTCAAATTTCTGTGTTACTCTTCGTGCATTGGGGAATGTATTTGCAAATCTATAGACCAAGAATGTATTTTGTGTGACAACTTTGGACAACGAAAATCAATTTTTAAAGGGGAATCTACTTTGTCAGATTGTTGTGATTGGCTTTTCAGTAAGGAACATAAAGGGACAACGGCTATTGAAGCTTGTGGTATTAGACTTATTGATTCTTTAAATTTTCTTTCAATGAGATTGGCACAATTTACTAGAACATTTGGCTTGACAGAATTAGTAAAAGGATATTTCCCCCATTTGGCAAACACCCAAGCTTATCAAAATTATATTGGTCCTTATTTAGATTCAAAATTGTATATGCCAGATTCTATGTCTCCCTCAGATAGGGAAGAATTTATCAAGTGATACAAACAAAAATTTACTAGTAATGCCAGATTTGATTTTCAAAAAGAAATGGAACTATACTGCAAATCAGATGTAGATATCTTGCATAGGGGGTGTGGGGAATTCAGACAAAAATTTGTAGATAGCGATGGCATAGACCCTTTGAGAGAAGCAGTTACCTTAGCCGATGCATGTACAAAAGCTTGGAGAAAAAATTCTCTTCCAGAAAACTAAATGCCAATTATTTCAGACATAGGTTACCCTGCTAAAGTCAAATACTCCATTAAAGCCATTGGATTTATACAGACAGTTACACTTGAAAAAAACATGCATATTCAACATGCACCAGGCAGGTTTAAATATGGGGTTATTATGATGGTGGGTTTCACAAAGACACAAATACAATCTTTGAATTTTATGGATGTATGTAGCATGGGTGCATAACATGTTACAAAGACAACATACATGAGAAAAATCCAATCAATTTACTAAGTTACCAAACTCTATACAACAATACACAGGAATGCATACACGATTTAGAATCATTGGGGTATAACATGAGAGTAACATGGGAACATGAACCTGATCATTTCTGCAAATCAAATCCTGGAGTAAAATCAATATTAAATTCATTTTTTCCAAACATGGATCCCATTAAACCACGTGAAACATTGTTTGGGGGTGGGGGGGGGGGGGAACAAATGTGATTAAATTACATCACAAAATAGACCAAAACACAGACAATGAAATGAAAGACATAGATATTTGTTCACTCTGTCCATATGTAAATAAACACAGAGAATATCCAGTAGGTCATCCAAATATATTCACAAAAGAAAACATAGACATGAATAATATAAGACCGTACAGGGGACTTATCAAATGTAAAGTTTTACCACCATAAAGCCTACACATGCAAGTATTACCAATTCATTGCAATAAGAAAATGGGGTTTACACTTTGCAAAAAATGTGCAGAACAAGAATTGGACAAATGTCAATATACACCAAAACAAAGTAGTATTACAGGTACATGGACATCTGTTGAACCTTTTAAAGCATTGGGGATGGGGTACACATTACTTGACACTCATCAGATTTGGCACTGGGAAGAATGGTCTTCAGAAATTTACAAACATTATGTGAACAAATATTTAAAAATGAAACAAGAAGCCAGTGGATATCCAGATTGGGGTGAAAACAAAAACAGGCAAAGACATATTTAAGAAAGACTATGCACAAATTGAAAACATACATTTGGAAGATATTGAAAAAAATCCAGGATAAAGATCATTTGCTAAAACCATGTTAAACTGTTTATGGGAGAAAAGTGCACAAAACAAAGCAAAAACTAAAACAGAATACATACACGATCCATCAAAATATTTTGACTTGATACAAGATAAAGGCACCATTATTAAAAATGTTGAATTGTTTGATCATGATAAACGTATTTTAGTAAATTACACAAAGTTTACAGATGTTTATAAACCTCACAAATCAGCTAATGTTGCAGTTGCATCTGTTGTCATAGCACATGCACAATTGGAATTGTACACAGTAATAGGACGTTTGGGTAAACGATTATTATATTTTGACACAGACAGTTGTATTTACATACATAATCCCTCACTCTGGAACCCACAAATTGTAAACAGTAGGTTAGGTCAATGGACAGATGAACATGCAGATGCAAAAAATATTGAATATGTAGGATTAGGTCCAAAACAGTATGGTTACAAATACATTAAAGATGGTAAAACACACACTTCATGTAAAATTAAAGGAATCACATTAGATTACAATACATCACAGAAAGTCAATTTTGAATCCATACTGGAATGTGTACAAGACAGACACAGTTACAAAATGAACATTGAATACACCCACAGAATTAAACATAACAAAAACAGACAAGTCACAAGTGGAAGACAAACCAAAACATTCAGATCTGTGTACACAAAACGTTTTGTAGTGGATAAATATGACACAAGACCTTATGGGTTTAAGGTATAAACACCCTTCAGATTTCTCATTTCGAGATTGAACACCGAACAGGCAAGATGCCTCTACCACTTAATCCTACATATCCTATATACTTATCAGAGTTAAGAAGACTTTTGAGTTTTAGTATGACAACAAATCCTATTTTACAATCCAAAAAAGAAGAATTAGCTAAAGCTGTTTTTTTCTATGTGGGAAATGGCAAAGTAAAATGTTTTATATGTGGACAAGGTTTACATAATTGGGAAGTAAAAGATATCCCTTTACAAGAACATGTTAAGTGGTCACCAAAATGTCCTTGCATTCAATTGATAAGAAAATGTCAATTATACAATCCACCATCATGTATGCAAACACCCCCAGATAAAATATTATCAGTGATGGATTATGGATTCACTTTAAATCAAATATTTTCAACAATGAAAAATTATGACAAGTGTCTAGACAATTTTCCAGATTCTAATTCTTTATTTGCACTCATGGTACATTGGTACTAGATGATCAAAGTACATCATCTAGTACTATGATTGCAAGAAAAGCTGCACTTTCAAATAATTTTAAAACTAAGTTAGACAAAATGTTTATAGATGGTGTAGAAAATGATTTTTCTGACTGTCCTAATGTACAAAGTACATGGTGTAATGTCGTACCTGATGCACAAAGTACATCAGAACAGACAAAAGAATCTTCACTTTGATTTCAACCATGCAACCAGTAAGACGTATTTTTGACGAGATTACATGTAAGGCATTATTATATGCATTTCAATTGATCACTCCTGGTTATCTGACAATAGCAAAAGATTGTATTCATAATCAATTGGAAAAAGATGAAATGTATGGGGAATTCTGTAATGCATTACAAATCATGAATGCTTTTTACAAAGATAATGTAGAAAATATTTGGACAAGAGTTGTGTGGGGTAATATAATTCAGGATAAAGAAATCATTGATTACTTGTATAGACAATGTGTACCACAAATAGATAGAAGAATAGAGTCTTCAGAAACTTTATTTGAGTTAAAAGCACCCTTAAAACGAAAACCTACTAAAAGACATGAAGAAGCTATGGAAACAGAAAGTATATAAGTCAATGATTTGATAACACTTTTTCACAAAAAACAATTATGGCATCGAGTAAATGTTTATTGTTTCAACGCCCTTGTAATATCTTTATTTCGGGACCTAGTGGTTCAGGAAAAACAGAACTGGCAAAAAGCTTATTGATATGAAACATGACTTATTTCAAATTCGCCCACAAAAAATCATTTGGTGTTATAAAGAACGGCAAAATACATATACTTTACTTAAAGAAAGTGAAGATATCAAATTCATAGAAGATATCCCTGATGGTGAATATGAAATTGTCAGTGATGTCACTATTCCACATCTTGTGGTTTTTGATGATATGTTAAGAGATAAAGATGAAGAAAAAAATAATTTTGGTTCACATGAAAAGGACATCATAGAAATGCAAGTGTCATTTACATTACACAAAATATGTTTCAACAATCTAAATCTAGTCATACCACAAGTTTAAATGCACATTATATGATTTTATTTCAAAATACCAGAGATAAAGGACAAATTAAAGTATTGGCAAATCAAGTTCAATTACCACATTTAAATGCATGTTATCAAGGTGCAACAAGTATTGATCATGGTTATTTATTAATTGATTTTCATCCTAGAACTCCTGAATCTTTGAGATTAAGAACTGATATTTTTCATCCTTGGGTGACACAAAATGAACGTGGTCCCATCATTTATACAAAACTATAAATTCCCCATGTTCTAAAGGGTTTGTGTTAGTTAGTCAAAGTATGTCGACGACTACACATCATCATCATCATGGTATCATTGATACATTATTTGGAACAACTTGGTCAAGAAACAAGTCCATTTGCAAGACAAAAATACTTAAGAAAGGTTTTAAGAAAAATTTTAAATGGTTTACATTAGCAAGTAGAAGCATACTTAATCAGAAAATTAAATTGCCAAAACAAACTTTAACCTACATGGAAAAACATAAACAAGATCTTGAACAACTTGTAAATCCGAGAGTAGATCTTCCAAAAAAAACGAAAACATTATTTTAAAACCAGGAGGTGGTGGTTTTTTTGGTGGTGTTATCATTCGTAAATTTAATTCGATGGGATGGTCATAAGACAAGTAGATCATTCTATTCACCATTCAAATAAACAAAGAGTAAGAAACAAAAGTCACCTAAAAAGAAACGAAAATCCCCTAAGAAAAAAGTAAAAAATTCATCAAGTTATAGAGAGATACAAAATCAACAAAAGGCAGGACCTAAATACTTGTACACAAAGTTTGAAATTGCATCTCATAATTCTCCAACTACCAAAAGCACAAAATCAAAAGGATTGCTTGTGAAAAATCTTCAAAGACAAAGAAAAGTATCACCACTTAAGTTAACCCTTTACCCAACGTAACGGCCAAAACCGGCCAGCGCTATTCTCAAAAATCACCAATTAATTTTCAAAATATTTTCATTTTTTGTCTCAAAAACATAGGTTATGGCCCCTCGTTGGAACGAGCTCGTCGAGCTCGTTCCAACGAGGGGTCATAACCTATGTTTTTGAGACAAAAATGAAAAAAATTAGTTATTCAAGAATTTTTTTGGCAAGTGTCGTCTGCTTTTCATGTTAGGTAAAGGGTTAACAAGTATAGTGTCAATAACAAAAGATGGTGTAAAAAATCATGAACCAATTTATTCTCTACAAAATACAGAGTATGTACCGTTAAAGGAAAAGATTCCCACAATAGCATGATTTACAGCTTTGAATACACCTAAACCTGTTAAAGGGATAAGGTCTTACTTTAAGTGAAAATGTTTTAATAAATAAAGTGTACTCTTCGCACATATATAAATAGCAATACATTTTGTTTTATTAAGTCATTTAATCATTAGATTCTGTAAGAGCAAGATGGTGAAACAAAATAAGAAACAAACTCGTAAAATTCCTTTAGTTAAAAAATACGGTGGAATGTTAATGGGTTTAAGTCAAACTCCTCCAGCATTTAAAAAACAGATTATGAAAAATGCACCTAAAGAATTAATTAATTGTGTGTCAGAAAGCTGTCATAATCTTTTAAAAGGCAACTTACATCTAACACCAAGTCAGAAACAAAAATTACATCCAAAGCATCAACAACTACGAGCAGTCGCTAGTAAATCAATAACTCTTAAAAAGAAAAAACAAATTTTAAATCAGAAAGGTGTTTTTTTACCATTACTTGGTTCACTTGGACCTGCTGTAGGACTTGCAACAAATCTTGCAAATAAATTAGTCAGTAAAATATGAAAAAAATGGCTATTGTGCCCTGTCAAATGTTAGAAGATATGCAACGTTTTAGAAATGAAGAATCTCAAAGACCTAGATTATCCCCAAAGCCTCAAATTACAAATACAGCACAATTTCAAAATGATTTATTATCCATGTTAGAAAATTCCGAGTTGTCCAAAAGTGAGAAAGAACAAAAGCATGGGGAAACTTTACAAAAATTTCAAATGTCACATAAGAAGGCATTACATCCAACATTGATTCCATTGCCTGAGTCAGCAGAAAAATCATTATTTTTATGAGATCGTATTATAGAAAGTTTTCCTGTTACAATGAGACGTAAAGCAACTTCATTATTATCTGCTTTATCATCTCATCCACACATGCGTTGGGATGATCAGGGTGTATTAAGTTACGATGGAGAAGTCATAAAAGGTTCAAATATCATAGATTTAGTCAATGATGTTCTTAGACACTGAAAAGGTTTTAAACTGAGTGGATGGGAAATGTTTAGTCGTGGATTAAAAGATATAAAAGATTGGAAATCATGAACATTGGTTATGGGTGAATAGACAACGTACACCCAAAGCCAGTCAATATCAAAGTTCTCCAAAAGATAGTTGGTTAGAAACTCCTCAATCATCATCCCCAAAACGTAAAGTTCGTCGAGGTCAAAGAGTGCAGTGGGGTGAAAAAACACCAAAGCCAACACTTAAGCGTAAATTGACAAAACATTGAATTTCTGAAAAATGGGAGGCTTATTGAATGATATATTAACTGAAATAGATTACAATACAAAACATCCTGCTGGTTATGGAGGTATACAAAAATTGTACAAAGCAGCTCATAGTAAAGATAATTCCACCACAGTTGATCAAGTGAAAAAATGCTTGAAAGGAGAAAGAACCTATACTTTACATAAACATATCTGTAAAAGTTTTCAAGACGTAAGACTATAGTGGGTGGTATTGATCATCAATGGCAAACTGATTTAGCAGACTTACAAAATTTACAATCTTACAATGACCAATTTCGTTATTTAGTTTGTATTATTGATGTATTTTCAAAATATGCATGGGCATTACCCATTCACAATAAATCAGGACAGACATTAACAAAATCTTTTCAGAGCATTTTGAAAACTTCTGGACGTAAACCATTATCATTGCAATATGATGAAGGTTGTTCTGAATTTAAAAATAAAGATGTGCAAATTTTTTTAAAGAAACAAAAAAATCATTTCTTCCCAACAGAAAATCCTAAGACAAAAGCTGGTATTGTTGAACGTTTTCAACGTACATTGAAAACACGAATGTGGAAATATTTTACACACAAACGTACGTAACGTAACTGCCAAAACCGGCCAGCGCTATTCTCAAAAATCGCCAATTAATTTTCATTATTTTTTTCATTTTTTGTCTCAAAAACATAGGTTATGACCCCTCGTTGAAACGAGCTCGTCGAGCTCGTTCCAACGAGGGGTCATAACCTATGTTTTTGAGACAAAAAATGAAAAATATTAGTTATTCAAGAATTATTTTTGCAAGTGTCGTCTGCTTTTCAGGTTAGGTAAAGGGATGTGTTGGAAAATTTAGTCGAAGGTTATAATCACAGTTTCCATCGTAGTATTCAGAGAACTCCTGCTTCAGTATCATTAGAAAATGAAGTAGAAGTATCTCAATATTTGTTCCATAAGGTCCAAATAAAGGGACCAAAATATTAAATGAAGAAATTGCTCTATTAAAAGCTTTCGGCCAAAGGCCTTCATCAGTTTTGCTAGCTTCAGAAAATACTACATACTCGACTGAATGCAAATTTCACAATGAACGCAGAGAAAGGACGTTAAACGTCGAATTACCCTTTACATAATTCTAGCATCAGAGAATGTAATTTTTGTTGTTCCATGTGTTAAATCCTGTCCCCTTCCGCGTTTCCAATTCCATGCACCAGTAATCTTCATGTATGAATCTGAGTTGCTTACCCCTATTTACTTTTTCACGATTCCTGAAGTGTCTTTCAATGAATGTCCCGGTCTGGAAAAGTGGATGTAACTGGGCATATGATCGTACAACCTAATGGCCCTGAGGTGTTCATTTAATCTCTCGTGAGTGGTTCTCTCTGTCTGCCCGACGTATACCGCTGCCTGATAAACCTTACGCACCAAGCAATAAATTAAATTCTCAGTTTTACAGTTCACCTTTTTACACACGTCAAAAGTGTTGGCCCTGAATCAAAAGATAAAACCTTGCAGATGCTACACGAATCCCGGCATAGTTCAACGGGTGGTGATGTCAGCTGACTCGTTTTCTCGTAGAATATCACTGATGTGGCTCCGGCATGATACGAGGGATGGCTCTTTGAATACTTCCTTCATCCGACTTGATTTGTGTAATACATACAGATATTCGCGAGTGGTTTCCCATAGGTTTGGTAAGGAATCATTGAAAGTTGTAACGAGGGGTAATCTTTCACTGTTCTTAGTTTTTATCTTCCGTTGCTGAAGAAGTTAATCCCTATCGATAGGTTTCATCCTTCCGTAACTCCCGCTCAATACATTTTGAGCTATGCCCTCTTCTTCTCAGTTGACGTTTCAAATCGTCGCGATTTTTCCAATAGTCCGATTGCCTTGTGCAGATTCGCCGTATAAGGAGGCCTAAACTGAAGACAACTGGCCGTTTTGTATGTAATGGGTGGCTTGATTTCTTATGCAGGAACAACATTTTATTGGAAGGTTTCCTGTAGCACCGTTTTGTATGTAATGGGTGGCTTGATTTCTTATGCAGGAACAACATTTTATCGGAAGGTTTCCTGTACAGGTCTGTGTATAGTTCGCCTCCGGATAATTGAATCATTGTATCTAAAAACTCCAAGCATGCTGCAGAGTACCTCAGTTCCACTTTTATGTTAGGGTGTATAGTATTAGCGTGTTCAGCGAATTTGTTTAGTTCATCTTCGCCATGCGTCCAAACTCCAAAGCCCTCATCTATGTAGCGCTTGTACATTAGCGGTTTTTTGTCAAATCTGAGTAAAATCCTCATCCCACTTTCTGAGATACGTACATTCAAAGTTTTTACATTATCGTGACCCAATTGCAACACATCCGATTGAACGAAATGTTTGTTACTAAAGTTGAAGTTATTATTGTCCAGGGCGGTTTGGATCATTTCCATTACACAGTCAGTTGGAATCAGAGGATCTGTCCTTCATTCAAGGGCTTCATGATATGCCTGCATACTCTCCACTCGAGGTACTGATGATATAAATTACAAATGTCAAAGCAAAACAACCGAGAATATTTTGGGATGTCCTTGAAATGCTCTATTTTATTTTAAAATGCAGTCATTATAGCGTACCTATAACTAATTACGGTGCGCCAAAATTGTTACCAGGGATTCAGGAATAAAAATTGTCGTCACTTCCCACCCCTGTCTGACTTTTTAACCGACGACAGGAGGAGGAGGGTGGTGTCTATCCCCACCCCTGCCACAAAAACTGCCTCCTTTATTGTGGGATTGTCCGGAGATGCTCTAGTCCCCCCCCCCCCCCCCCCCGTCCGCCATCGGGGAACACATCGGGAAGTCCTTGCGCCATCACGACTTAATTTATTTATTTATTGGTGTTTAAGGTCACATTTCTGCACAATGACCGCAACATGGAGATAAAGTCAAGTTCAGTCAATTGGTTATACCCATGTTGCCCATTTTAGAGGACTTCCACCCCTAGCATGGGTGACTTGGTCCACAGTAAACAAGCACAACTTCACTTCCCTGAGTTCCATTGTTTTAGTCTAAATTAGGTGTGATCTAGGATACCTTCGCAATAGAACATGTATCTAGTAATTTCTACGGCACACCATTGGCCAACCTTTGTGCTTAGGTAGGCCATGCTTATGAGGTAGAAATTATTGAAAGTGCCCTAACGTGTGGCGTAAACGTCATCAGACACATGTTCTACTGCTGGTCTTGTAAGAGCGCACAAAAGCACACATCAGAATTGAATAACAGCCTACTCTGGCTTTTATATATGTTGACAGATATTTTGACAAGAAACTTCCGGGAATGGAAGACACATTATACTTTTACACAAATAGAGACGTTAATGTTTGGTCCAAACGGCTTTCTGCTGTTTTACATTTACCTTCACCCATGGCTAAAGAGGGTCTTCGGTGGGTCTAACCCATCTGAATTTCCAACTGTACCCCCCAGCTACCGAACATCTAACTTCTGTGAAAACCACCTCCCTCCACCCACCGTGCTTGAGTGAACATTTTCCAGCTGCTATTCGGGAATTTTCAACCAATGGTCCTATTTATACTTTTTTTTCTCAGGTCCATTTTCTCTTCCATATTCCACTTGGAATGAGTAGTTTGCCATAAGATCGTCGGACAAGGCTATATTTGGAATTCTTCAAAAGCATACTCCTCTTCTTTACGAAGACGCTTGACATTCTCTTGAATTGGGTCCTTGCAAAAATTCTTAATTTACACTGATGTTTTCATGCCGATGGCTTCTCTGACAGAACTTTCAACAGATTTGACTGCTTCTTCGACTGCATCTTCTTTATCCATTCCATCCTCGATATAACTATTCATGGGGTTTTCAAATTCTTGTTGGTAATCATTGTAGGCACTTATGACGATATTTCCCATAACTTGAATCATTATCTTCTTCTTCTTCTTCTTCTTCTTCTTCTTCTTCTTCTTCTTCTTCTTTCTTCTTCTTCTTCTTTTTTCTTCTTCTTCTTTCTTCTTCTTCTTCTTCTTCTTCTTCTTCTTCTTTCTTCTTCTTCTTCTTCTTCTTCTTCTTCTTCTTCTTCTTCTTCTTCTTCTTCTTCTTTTTTCTTCTTCTTCTTTCTTCTTCTTCTTATTCTTCTTCTTCTTCTTCTTCTTCTTCTTCTTCTTCTTCTTTCTTCTTCTTCTTCTTCTTCTTCTTCTTCTTCTTCTTCTTTCTTCTTCTTCTTTTTTTTTTTTTTTCTTCTTCTTCTTCTTCTTCTTCTTCTTCTTCTTCTTCTTCTTCTTCTTCTTCTTCTTTCTTCATCTTCTTCTTCTTCTTCTTCTTCTTTCTTCTTCTTCTTCTTCTTTCTTCTTCTTCTTCTTCTTCTTCTTCTTCTTCTTCTTCTTCTTCTTCTTTCTTCTTCTTCTTCATTCTTCGTCTTCTTATTCTTCTTCTTCTTCTTCTTCTTCTTCTTCTTCTTCTTCTTCTTCTTCTTCTTTCTTCTTCTTCTTCATTCTTCGTCTTCTTATTCTTCTTCTTCTTCTTCTTCTTCTTCTTCTTTCTTCTTCTTCTTCTTCTTCTTCTTCTTCTTCTTCTTCTTCTTCTTCTTTCTTCTTCTTCTTCTTCTTCTTCTTCTTCTTCTTCTTTCTTCTTCTTCTTTTTTCTCCTTCTTCTTTCTTCTTCTTCTTCTTCTTCTTCTTTCTTCTTCTTCTTCTTCTTCTTCTTCTTCTTCTTCTTCTTCTTCTTCTTCTTCTTCTTCTTCTTCTTCTTCTTCTTCTTCTCCTTCTTTCTTCTCCTTCTTCTTCTTCTTCTTTCTTCTTCTTCTTCTTCTTCTTCTTCTTCTTCTTCTTCTTCTTCTTTCTTCTTCTTCTTCTTCTTCTTCTTCTTCTTCTTTCTTCTTCTTCTTCTTCTTCTTTCTTCTTCCTCTTCTTCTTCTTCTTCTTCTTCTTCTTCTTCTTCTTCTTCTTCTTCTTCAGATTCCATATAGTCTTCTTCACGCTAAAGACTAAAGTGTTAAAAACTACACTTGAAGTGCTGTATTTAACACTTACTAAGTGCTGAACTAGCACTTTGTTCAAGTGTAGATATCCCAGAACTTGACAGGTGTTACAATAATACCACTTGACAAGTGTAATGACGCGACACTTAAAAGGAAACAACGCAGATGACGTGGATCAGGCTCGAACTCTCGAGCCTGATCCGCGTCATCTGCGTTGTGTCCTTTTAATTATGTACCCACCAAGAGCAAATCAAATTATGGACGATTCTGGAAGAACCACCAATGCTAGACACATGGGAAGTGCCATCCATTCAAATTTCAGATGTCTGACGATTGTAATGTCTAAGTGCTTAAAGCATTGCACTTTGAGTGTTAAAATCAAACCCTAAGAGTTAGAATGGGTTTAACACCTTGAAAGTGTCAGTTTTAACACTTTAGTTTTTAGTGTGTTGGCTTTCAGATAGTTCCGAATCATCGGAATCTGAATCTTCCATTGGTGATTAGTTTCTTTGCAAACAACTACGACAGACATACATTGAGACCGCTCTTTTCGAAGGCCAGTTGACAAAAGACAAATTTGTTAACCGTCCGCCCTTTTTAAAGGCTGAGGATATCTGACAAGATATTGACTACGGGTTTGAGTAACTTCCCTTTTCTCTTAAGGTTCCATTCTTCTGTTTCGTACTATTGCACAGGGGTGAAATTCTAAACATAGGGTATATGTTGAAACTAATGCCCTTTAAATTGGAGATATATTTTTAGTATCAGATATATGATTACATTAGTATTTGTTGGACAAGACAATTTGAAGTTTTGGTTCTAAAGTTGGAGTCTGATGCATAGGTGAATTATGGAAAACACTGGCTTCGAAAAATCGGTATTTTTCAAAAATGTCATTTTTACACGGGTTTGTTACGAGGACTGTAACAAAAAAGGAGATGGAAATACATGTTAGAAACAGGGGGATATATGCTCCAGGGTAAGGTGAGTGGGGATAGTGAGAAAATTCTGCTTTTGACGCTTCTGGACGGCTGAAAATGATTGGTATCGGCATTTTTCAAGCAATTTTGCAGGTTGAGGTCTTGCCTTTGACAATAAAATATTTCACCCACATTCAGATTATTTTTTTCTACTTAGTCAGATAGTGTTATATGTTTTTAGTGGATTTGGGAAATGTAATATATGTTATGGGTTAGATAATTAAGTTGCAGAATATTTGCATTTGAAGAGTGTTTGACATGTCATTTTAGGAAATGCCTGGAAAATGTGGAGCGGAACCTAAAATCCTCCTTTCTGTATGATCCGTCTTTTTCCGAAAAGATAGTTTATCATTTGATTTCTCCGTTTTCTCGGCTTATTACAGTTTCATATTTTCAATAATTATTAGTGCTTCATAACACCTTCGGCTGATTTGATTTGTTAATTTCAAAAGAAGGCAAATTAATGTGGTTATGACGTATCACCAGTGACAGCGTGTAGCTGTGACGCGACACGGTCAAATGCATGATGTTCAAGGTGAAATTCCATTCCTTAACCCTTCTTTTCTATCTAAAAGATGTGTTTTGGTAACTGGCAAACTGTGGTGTTATATGATAAACAGAATAATTCGCTCTTTGATCGCACGTTATTTATGAAACTCGTTTACGAATTTCCCGTTTTGCCTCACCAAAACACTCATTCCATATCCTCTATTTATCATTTGGTAAGGTTAGCCTCCGTATTGTGGTGTTTGTATGGAATCGGCGGCGTGATCTCTGATTTGTCATTGGCATATGTGTTTTCGACAGATTCTGATCACAATTACAAACGCATTCTATCAAATCATCATTAGCTGGCTTGATCACATCCTTGGCCTTATGTCGGTCAGTGTGAGATAGAAATCACAGTGTGGATGAATTTCTGTTCAGTCTTTCAAGAGGGATTTGTAGATTATACCTCATGGCGGGAATTCTTCATCCTCATCATGACCTCAAACGACAAAAAGCTAATTCTCTGACCACAGACTTTTTCCGAAAAGGGATTTAAAAAAAGCGATTCCACAGAACGTGGTAGCTAGATACCCAGATGAGGATAAGAGGTCAGACCTTACTAAGAGATTTCCTCATGCCACTCATATGATGAAAGGCGTACATCTCGGTCCAGGTACAATATGTAGTTAGTGTGTGGAGTTAAACTAAATGGGCGTGATCTTACTGGTTGTTGTCAGGGGTCGGGACACGCCCAGAGAGAGAGAGAGAGAGAGAGAGAGAGAGAGAGAGAGAGAGAGAGAGAGGCTGAAGGGAAGCTAAAACTAGATAGACTGCTGTGATAGTCAGAATAGGGTCAGTAATAGGCAAAACAGGTCAGTGAATAGAAGAATAAGCCCCAGAATAGATCGGGAAAGAGAGAAAAAAGAGGATTCTGCAGGAATCTAGAGCTGAAACAGTTAAAGGGTTTTCTTGATCGATTAATCACATGGATTAACCTTGGTTAACCGATTAATCACTTGCCCTTATAGGTAGCTGAATAACTGCCGGGCCGTTGGTGATTTATAGCATTAACCCTTTACCCGACGTAAAGGAGAAAATCGGCCAGCTCTGCATACAAAAATCTCCATTCAGATTTTATTATGTTTTCAATTTTTGTCTCAAAAACATAGCTTATGATCCCTCACTGGAACGAGCTCGTTCCAATGAGGAATCATAAGCTATGTTTTTGAGACAAAAATTGAAAATTTTTAGTAATTCAAGAATCTATTTTTCAAATGTCGTCTTTACTCGCATTGGGTAAAGGTTAACTTAAGAATGACCAGTTCCAGCTACTGATACAGTATAATGACCATGCAAGTGAACAAGTATGTCAGCTCGCAACTTGTATGCTTTACTCTGTCTCATATAATTGATGTGAGTCAGTGTGACAATGTTTGCCTGTTTTGGAGCAAGTTTGTTCCTTTGTTAACCCAGAAAATACAGTAGTTCAAAAGTAACGGTTAAACGATCAGTTACTTTTTTGATCGACCAAGACATTGATCATTGGTTAATCGATTAATCGGTTAACCGTTTCCACTCTACAGTAATCAAAACAGGAAAACTACTCTCATACAAAAGGGCGCCTATTATTGGAAAAAGGGAGGGAATCCCTTCCAAACAAAGCGATTTTAGACAGCGTTGGATGATTTGGAGTGATTGTCGGGTAATTAGATAATTTAGATTTACTCCCTTTAATAGAACACAACCTCCGAACACCTCGTGTCCTATTAGAGGGCTGTGGGTCACATAGCAATCACAAACATGGCGTAACTGGGTCACGTGAGTATAACGTCACCAAGACAGAAAATAAGCAGACTGTCATCTGCAAAATGAGGTCCCCAGAGGGTGAATTTAGTGATGCTACCCTGCACACCAGGGTAGCGTCACTAAATTTACCCTCTGTGAACCTCAATCTGAATCAAGGTCTCAAAACTAAACAGAAAGAGATACCCAGAGGATAAATTGACCCACTGTATGGGATAGCATCATCAAATTCACCCTCTGGGAACCTAATTTTGCAAATGTCAGATTGCTTATTTTCAGGCCTGAACGTCACTTGAGATCCACCGATGAGATCCACAAGATGAGGCATTAAAAACACACCCCATCCTACTATTGTGTTAAAAGTTACTTTTATAGTAAGTTACCGATTGTAATATTAACAAGTCGACCCAAAGGGTCCAGGGTACCCGTCGTTATAAAAGGCTTTGTCTCTGGGCAGTTCCTCACATTTACTGCTCTTGTACAAAGAACAGTAATTATAGGAGGACCATAAAACGAAATAGCAATCAAATACTGAATATTATTTACACAAGCAGTTACAAGTATTAAACATTAACATATAAAATAAGGGGCATGACTCAAGAACTTACTCAGGGTGTGATATTATTTTACATAAAGGCAATAAAAATCTTTCAAAAACCATTTTAAAGAAAACTAGAACGGTGTCAATTGTGTGCAAAGCACATTACGGTGTACCGGGATCCCGCATGTTCAGTTTCCCATCACGATGGTCACAAATCAATTCACATACAACCAAAGTGTTAGCCCCTAAAAGCCTTTCGCCGGAAACCGATTCTACAACAACAAAAGTTGTGCTATGGGCACCATATGGGTCCGAATCCAAAATCCCAAACCTTTAAGCACATCTTTACACCCTACCGGAACGTATGAACAAACTTTCAACGTTTCAAATTAAAATCCCTAGGAGGCTTTCGCCGGAACCGATTCTCTAATGACAAAAGTGGCGCTACGGATGCCACATGGAGCCGAATCAAAAATTCAAAACCTTTATGCACATCTAGGCAGCTTACAGGAACGTATGAACACACTTTCAACGTTTCGAATTAAAACAGGTAGGAGCCTTTCGCCGGAAAACGATTCTTTAACGACAAAAGTAGCACAACGATCGCCACGTGGGGCCGAATAAAAAATCCGAAACCTTTATGCACATCTAGAGGTCCTACCTGAACATATGAACACACTTTCAACGTTTCGAATTCAAACCTCTAGAAGCCTTTCGTCGGAAACCGATTCTCTAACGACAAAAGTGGCAACTGACTCTCTAACGGCAAAAGTGGTGCCACAGGGGGCCAAATCAGAAAACCGAAACCTTTATGCTCATCTGGAGACACTACGTGAACATATGAACACACGTTCAACGTTTCGAATTAAACCCCATAGGAAGCGTGTACCGGAAACCGATTCTCTAACAACAAAAGTGGCGCTACAGGGGCCACAAGGGGAAGAATAAAAAATACGAAACCTTTATGCACATCTAGAGACCCTTTGAACACACTTTCAACGTTTCGAATTCAACCTCACAGAAGCCGTTTGTCGGAAGCCGATTCTCTAACGACAAAAGAGGCACTACAGGCGCCACATAGGGCCGAATAAAAAATCCGATACCTTTATGGACATCTGGAGACCTTACCTCGATATATAGACATACATTCAACATTTTGAATAAAACCCCTATAAGCCTTTTGCCGGAAACCGATTCTCTAACGACAATAGTGGCGCTATGGGTGCCACATGGGACCGAATCAAAATTCCGAGACCTTTATGCATATCTAGAGACAACACCTGAACATAAATGAGCACACTTAAACAACCAAAATTACATATCATAGGAGCTTTTCGTCGGAAAGCAGAATTGTAGCTCAGTTTTCAAGTGGTGCCACTGCCATTACCTGGTGACAAAAATTCAAACTAAACTATTTTGTCATTTCTATACCATACTTAAGAAGTATGTTAAATTTCAGAATTATAGCCAAAAAATGGACGTACGCAAGTACGGACGGAGATCATCACTATACCCCCGCATTTTTAAAAATGTGGGGATAATAAAAAAAAAATTAAAAACAAAAAATCAATGGTTTCAATCCCCTCAACCCTGCGCCCATTTTGTTTTTGCATAAAATCATTTGAAATCCTCCAAACCATTTAAAGCAGAAAAAAATAAAACAAAAAATCTAACCCCACCCCCACCACCAATCATCCCCTCGCACAAAGGATGACTTTTCGGGGGCACAAAATCATACGAATTGCTTTAAAACTCATTTTAATGCAAAAAAGTAAAAACAAAAATTTTGAAAAATCCCCCTTTGACCACCCCATCCCACTCCTTAGGAGAAATTTGTAAAATAAAATAAATCCAACGTCTTCAAAACTCATTTCGAAAGAAAAAAAAATCACCAAATGAATCCCCACTCCACAATTCAATGGAAACCACCACCACCCCACCAAATGGATACCTCCCCAAACAAAGAAGCCCCCCCCCCCCAAAAAAAAAAAACAAAACAAAAAAACAAAAAAAACAAAAAAAAAACAAAACTAAACTAAAAAAACAAAAAACAAAACAAAATAAGTATGTAGTCCGCAATGCCAGGGTGTAAAACGTACGTCACAATTTATGTTTTTCACCTACAAAATGGCCATACTGCCCAACATCACAGCGTACTGTACATCTGCTCCTCGCTTTTCCATCAGAGCGACCCATTTTTCGCTTCACATCTTTCACCCACGAGCACCAGAAGACACTTCTCAATCGAGGAAAACATCGCTACTTATCGGTCATGAGCTGCATTGAGCGACACTTCTCGTTGTAGAGAAACCATCACTACTTACCCTTGAGCGCCATCACAACACTTCTCAATTGGGGAAAACATATCTACTTATCACCCATTAGCCCCCACCACACACTTCTCAATTGGGGAGAACATATCTACTTATCACCCAGTAGCCCCCACCACACACTTCTCAATTGGGGAAAACATATCTACTTATCACCCATTAGCCCCCACCACACACTTCTCAATTGGGGAGAACATATCTACTTATCACCCAGTAGCCCCCACCACACACTTCTCAATTGGGGAAAACATATCTACTTATCACCCAGTAGCCCCCACCACACACTACTCAAAATCATCGATATTTATCGCCCATGACCGCCCTTGAACGTCACCGCACGCACCTCAATTGGGGAAAGCATAGCTACGCAACATCCATTAGCTTCAGCATACACTTCTCAATCGGGGAAATCACCGCTACTTATCACCCAGTAGCCCCCACCACACACTTCTCAATTGGGGAAAACATATCTACTTATCACCCATTAGCCCCCACCACACACTACACAATTGGAGAAATCATCGATATTTATCGCCCATGAGCGCCCTTGAACGTCACCGCACGCACCTCAATTGGGGAAAGCATAGCTACGTATCACCCATTAGCTTCAGCACACACTTCTCAATCGGGGAAATCACCGCTACTTATCACCCAGTAGCCCCCACCACACACTTCTCAATTGGGGAAAACATATCTACTTATCACCCAGTAGCCCCCACCACACACTACTCAAAATCATCGATATTTATCGCCCATGACCGCCCTTGAACGTCACCGCACGCACCTCAATTGGGGAAAGCATAGCTACGTATCACCCATTAGCTTCAGCACACACTTCTCAATCGGGGAAATCACCGCTACTTATCGCCCATGAGATCCACCCCATATGTCTCAATTGGGGAAAACATAACTACATGTTACACATGAGCGCCCTCACATATTTCTTATTTGGGGAAAACATAGCTACCTATCGCTATTAGCTCCAGCACAAACTTCTCAGTTATCATGTGAAAAGCGTAGCTACTTATCACCCATGAGCGCCACTACAAACTTCTCGACTGGGGAAACGTCGCACTTTATCAACCATTAGTGAATCCACACACTTCTCATTTGGGGAAAATATCTCTGCTTATCACTCATGAACTCCACCAAACACTTCTCAATTGGGGAACATTTCACTACTTATCTCCCATTCGTGACATCACAAACTTCTCAATTGGGGAAACAAGTCAACTTTTCAAAGCAAACAAGCCGACCATCTTTCTATTCGTCTCAAATTTGAATAACTGTGACAAGTGTGAGGTTTTCGGAATACCCGGTTTCAAGTGTTTTTTTTTCACATTACAGCAACTCTACGGAAAAAATAATTTATTGATATTTATTTATTTATTGGTGTTTAAGGTCACATATTTCTGCATAATGGCTATTCATGACCATGACAGTTTTACGGGTGGGGGAAGCCGGAGTACCCTGAGAGAACCACCGAGCAACGGCGAGCAACTGTCAGCTTCCCAACATACTAACTCCACACAAGCAGGGTTAGCATTGGTTGAAGACAGGTACACCATCGACGTGCAGTACGCTTTGGTACACAGCGTCACCATGCCCCCACATGGGCAATGGGGTGAAGTGTCTTGCCCAAGGACACAACGCGGTTGCCGCAGGTGGGATTCGAACCGAGGACCTCTCGGCTTGCAGCCTGCACCTCTACCTACTGAGCCACTGCGCCCCCAATTTATTGATAACTATTTTTAATTGATCCATTTCGCCTCCTTAACCCTTCGAACTCGAGAGGTCGTTTTTCCGGCCAGGAACATGATACGTCATAACAGCTCGTCCAAAAAGAAATGCACACCAACTGTGGCTGTCTTTTCTAAGCTGTTTGATAAACTAATTAAGCCTATATTATTATACGGCAGTGAAATATGGTCGACGGAGCTAAATATGAGGAACAAAGATGCTGCACCGAGTGAAAGGGCTCATATCAAGTTCTGCAAACTGATCTTAAATGTAGGTAAACATTCCATGTACGCGCGAAGCTAGGTCGGTATCCAATAACATGAGATGCTTTAGTACGATTCGCAAATTATACTGGTAAATTGCTTACTACTTCCCCGGGTACCATTCTGAATGATGTTTTTATGGAAGCTCACAAATGTAAACTATGACTCAATAAGTAAAAAGCTTAAAGGAGTTGGATTTAACCCTTTACCCAACCCTGAAAAGCAGACGACACTTGCAAAAAACATTCCTGAACAACTAATTTTTTTCATTTTTTTTGTCTCAAAAACAAAGGTTATGACCCCTCATTGGAACGAGCTCGACGAGCTCGTTCCAATGAGGGGTCATAACCTATGATTTGAGACAAAAAATGACAAAAATAATGAAAATTAACTGACGATTTTTGAAAATAGCGCTGGACGGTTTTGGCCGTTACGTTGGGTAAAGGGTTAACAGTTTGAATGAAACTGAAATTCCCAAAACTAAAATTAACTTCTAAAGTCCAAACTTGAATCGGATCATATTAAATTGTTTAAAGAAGATATACACAATGATAATAAGAGAATAGGAAAAAACAAACTTAGGACTTATCGACTATTCAAAGTAGATTATCAAATGGAACCGTATCTCATTCGCACTTCTTCCAGTGAAGCTAGAAACAATTTCACGCGATTACGCATCAGCAACCATAACTGGATCGAACGTGGAAGGCATTTACAACCTCCTCGTCCGATGGAACACAGAATATGCGAAGCTTGTACATTTGGGGAGGTGGACTCGGAATGGCATTTCGTAATGGAATGTCCGCTTTAGAGCACCATTGAGAGACAAATTATTTCGCGCAATTTCTGACGAAAAAATTGACTTCCCTCTGATGGATACAATGAACAAATTTAAAGTAATAATGACTAATGATAATCCAGTGCTATGCAATGTTATTTGTTACATGGTCCAGCTCTTCCTTCTGGGGGCGAGGTGTCGTTGCGGTAACCGGTTCTCGTCAGATCACCGAAGTTACGCAACGCCGAGCCCGGTTAGTCCTTGGATGGGAGACCGTCTGAGCGATCGATTCGGACTCCCGCGTTGTGTCCTTGGGCAAGGCGCTTCACTTCGATTGTCCACATGAGGGCACGATGATGCCGCGTACTAAGGCGTACTGCACGTCGATGGTACGCTTGTCTTCAACCAAACTAACCCTGCCTGTGCTGCAGTGCGGAGTTACGATGTTGGGGAGCTGGCAGCTGCTCGTCGTTGCTCGATGGTCCTCTCCGGGTACTCCGGCTTCCTCCACCCGTAAAACTGTCACGGACATGATTAGCCATTGTGCATAAGTATATGACCTTAAACACAAATAAATAAATAAATAAATAAATAAATAAATAAATAAATAAATAAATAAATAAATAAATAAATAAATCCTTCACAATAGGGACTTATCTGTAATATGATTTATGTATGTCATATTGAATTAGTGTGTTTATATGATTCTGTTTATGTTGATTTTGTGTGTAGCAATCTGTCTTTGTTCTGGTGTATTTGCTGAATAAATCTTATCTTATCTTATCTTATCTAACGTCATTAAATAGGATGGCTGTTCAATAAATGTATGGGCTAGACCAATCAATATTTTCAACGTGCAGTCCCGAGGCTGCACGTACTATTGATTAGTGTACACAAAATAATGAATATGTGCGCTTCTAATTGCTGCCATTGAGCTGCATGGAAGATACCACTAGAGTTCAAAGGGTTAATAGATATATACATTTATCATATGACTCGTCCGTTTTGTTCACTTTAAAACATTTGATATTTTTTTTTCATATTAATCAGTGATAAATAAAGCCTTCCGTCAATTTCATTGATCAATTTCAAAACTTGACAATTTGATTGGCTGAACAAAATACAACTGGGCCATTTTTCCACAATTTGCATAATTAGAGTTGGGAGCTTTCGTTGGTCAATTTCAAAACTGGATAATTTGATTGGCTAAACTAAATACAACTGGGTAACATTTGCATAATTTCAGTAGGGGGAATTTACGTTATCTGTCCAATTTAGGGTGGGTTATATTGTATTAATCTTTTACCTACAAGAAAAACGCCATTCATTTTTCTTTATATTTTCACTTTTTGCTTCCAAAACATAGGTTATGACCCATCATTGGGGGTCATAACCTATGTTTTGGAAGCAAAAAATGGAAATTTTTAGTTATACGAGGATGATTTTTCCAAGTGCCGTCTGCAACTCAAGTTAGGTGATGGGTCAAAAAGTCATAGTAAGTGGCTAAATTGTGTATGTGTGTGCCATATGATAAATAGAATATGAAATGAGTGTTTTTCTCATATAATATTTATGAAACTCGTCCGAATTTTCCGTTTGGGCTCGCCAGAGGCTCGCCAAACGGAAAATTCTTAGACTCGTTTCATAAATATTATATGAGAAAAACACTCATTCCACATCCTTTATATAACAATGTAAACAAAGCCACTTTTCAAAACAAACCAACCGACCACCTTTCTATTCGTCTCAAATTTAATTCAATGGGTATATTTCCGAATACGCGGTTTCAAAACTGACCTGACAACTGCTATTTACTCCTAGTTCCTTATTCGACATTCGTTATCAACCGAATCTATCGGTTGATAACGAATGTCGAATAAGGAACTGGGAATAAGTAACGGTTGTCACGTCCCCGGTGTCAAATAGGAGAGGAGATATTAGGCTTTACGCTGTTGGGTGTTCTCAGATCACTCATAATTTCCAACAATTTCGGAAGAAAATACGAAAAATTTACCTGAGACGAACCCACGAACAAATAACTGGATCACCACTGGAATTTTGGAGTTTTATGATCTATCCAAAAGATTTTTCTGGTCTAACCAAACTAAATTCCTAAATTGTTAGTTTCGGAGTTGGTAATCGAATTTAATTCCAGGGCTTATATTTCGACGAGAATCTGAAAATCGATTCACGCAAAGATTCGCGGAACAAAAACAGCGAGAATCCACGAAGATTATCGCCGCAACTCTGCTTGGATTCGAAAGGCAGCGCGGAACCGTCAAACTCACTTTAAACAGGATAGCCATCTTGTTTGAACAATATTCTTTTGACCAATCGTGAATAAAATGTATGAAACGAGCTATTCTATTGGATGGCCATGCTTCTATTAAACATTTACGTGACACTTTTTTTCAATATATAATTTCATATTATCTGGTAAATTTAACAAACGTTCTCAAGAAAACCACACAAAATATAGATACTAATGGAACCGGTTAATGCAGTTGGTTTCTTTAATACCCATATTTATATGGCTTATATTTTTAAGAAGTATCTCACGAAACAAAAAAAAAAACTCTTCTGAGATTCCGTATAATATCTCGCCGCGGCGAAATAATATTTTGTGACGTCAAGACAAATACTGACAGCCAGTTGTCCGTCCTTGATAACTTTCTTGAAACGGTAGCCTAACAGCCCTACCTTTTGCCCCAAAACTCCACCTCAGCGCGTATTTCGAGGTGGATACAATCCACAAATCCCCACGACCTAGGGATCCAACACATCTATTTTCCGACTCTCCTATTCTGTCCCACCCACTACCCACAGTTACCTTCGCATCGCGGTAACTCTCCACGACCCAGTTGATAAACACCCTTACCTTCGCACTTGCAGAGACCTTCCTCCACGCCGGCCAAGTCGCCCGGCATGTTCCAGTGAGCTGACACCCCTTCTTCCGACTCAATCCAGTGATCCACCACGACTTAGCAGCGTAAAAGACGTACCTTCAGACACGATGAGCAGCCCTAAATCATTACAAGGGTGACAGTCACCGGACCTATTCCAATAAACCATCGCAGTCCTCCACGACCAAGTGGCCCCAATATCTCTGCATCCCCACCCATTGATCTTGATATCCCTCTGCCACATCCATGTGACCCAACCCACATATTATACCCCCGACGATCACGTCACGGCACAACACAACCCTGACTACCTGGTGGACAAATCTTTGGAACCCCACAACCTATTTGACCCAATTCAAAGTCCCATGCTTCACAAGTGTTACGCAAACCAAACTACGCATTCGACCCAGTACTTGACCAGGCGATTCGACAGTGCCACTCGACCTCACTTGTCGCGGAATGATGGACCACTATCCACATCTTCAGTCGAGACCCTACCCAAATACGCACCCCCCCCCCCCCCCCACACACACACCGTTCAATCATACTTCGTGACTTAGTTGTCCAACACTCCAAACCACAGTAGTGGAGCCAGGAATTCAAAGTTATGAGGTACATGTACATTCTGAGAAGTGAGAAGAGGGGAGTGTGGGGGGGGGGGGGGGGGCAGCAAATGACTGAAAGAACAACAACGGAAGCGCGGCCACTTGCTTGCTATATATGATGTAGCACCTGCAAGTTACATCTTTCGGGGAGGACTGACTAAGACTACCTATCATAGTAGGCCTACTTGTACTTTTACTGAGATCAGTTGTTGGGGTCTTACAGGGAGAGATAATTAAAAAAAAAATTGTACTATTTGTGCTGTCTGGATCGTGCTGAGAATCTTAATATACTTATGTAACTTAATACACATGAGTTGAGAAAAGTATGAGCTGATCTAAGTCTGGTGGGGGATTGTGGAATTTTAAGGGGCACAGCCCCCTAGGCTCCCCATGGCTCCGCCAGTGTTCCACCACTCCTTCCTGTGATCCCAAATTAAATCCCACTACCCATTCGACCCAGCATTCGACCTGGTCTATACCATTCGCGCAGACCACTCCACCAAGTGGTCTGTCCCAGAGACTTAACCAAGCAAGAAACCCAATACCCACCACCCATTCGACTGACTAGCGAACCTATTGACTTGGCCATCATGACCCACTAGATGGTAGGTTCCTGGGTCGAGTGATTGTGGCCAAGAACTTTTAGAATGGGTGGTTGGCCAAAGTCGGGCATTCATTACAAGTCGATGGGTCAGCTAGTCAGTCGAATGGGTGGTGTGGTGGTACTTCTTGGCTGGTTTCCTGGGTCGGCTGATCACCCTAGAAACTGGCAGTACGGTCAAATGTTTAAAAGGAAGTGGTATCGGTTCAAATGGATCTGAGTTGATTTGTCTCTGGGTCGAGAAAGCACACTAGAACTGACTTCCTGGTAGGGTCTCTGGGGCGAACAATTGGCCCACACTTGGAATGAGCGTACTGTTGGGGTAGTTTTGTGTATCGTTAGGTCGGCTGGTCGTTATTATTACAAGGTCTTTGGGTGGGATGGTTTGGACAACTAATTTAGTTAGAACTGTCAGAGGTGTAGGGATCTTTGGTTTTAAGACTGGGTGACTGTGTCACCCTATGAGTAGGTCATAATTCTGGTCACACATAGAATCGGGTTGAGTAGAATGATCCTATCGCTGGGTCCAATACTAGGTCGATGCATGGCGTGTAACGAGCTTCTTTATCGGGGTCAGATATGGGAAAGATGACCGGTTAGAATTGCCTCGAATTTGTAGAAAATATATATTATCCAGCCGCGGCGATAAATACTGTCATTGTCCATTTTGCCTCAAACTAAATAGCAGGAGTCAATTGATAAGTAATCGCCGTGTCATGTTAGTGTTACCTGGAACACATATGATAATTTTATAGGCTACATTGTGACTGGTCTTATTTATCTCGCCTCGGCGAAATAATATCTAGCCTCGGCGAGATATTACTTCGCCGGTGTGAAATCATTATTTCGCCGTGGCGACATCATTATTTCGCCTAGGCGAGATATTATTTCGCCTCAACGAGATATTCTTTCGCCACGGCGAGATAACTATTTCGCCGAGGCGAGATAATATCTCGTCGACGCGAAATAATCCACCACGGCAAGATAAATATTGACAGCCAGTGTTCCTTCCACGCTTCCATATAAGGAAGCGTGGAGGGGACATTGGCTGCCAATATTTATCTCGCCGAGGCGAGATATTAGCTCTCCGGCGAAATAATTATCTCGTCACAGCGAGATATTATCTCGCCTCGGTGAAATAATATCTCGCCGCGGCGAAATAATTATTTCGCCGCAACGAGAATAACTTGCCAAGGCGAGATAATTATTTCGCGGAGGCGAGGTGAATAATTCGCCGCGGCGAGATAATAACTTGTCCCGGCAAGTTAATTATCTCGCCGCGGCGAGATCAATTTTGGCAGCCAATCGTCCCTATAAGCCACCAACGTAGAAAGAACATTTACTGATAAACTTTATCTCGCGAATTAATTATCTCACCACGGCGAGGTAATATCTTTCGACGTCAAGACAAATACTGACAGCCAAATGTTCGTTCTTGATAACTCTCTCGAAACGGTGACCTTACAGCCATATCTTTCGTCACAAAGTCCACCTCAGCACACATTTCGAGGTTTATACAGTCCACACAAATCACCACGACTTATAGGGGCCCTAAACATCTACTTTCCAATTCATTGTTCCTACCCCACCCACTCACTCGAGCCAATGACCCCTGCAAGTACTTCGACCCAAAGAACCTTCTCATCGACATAGTGATCTGACCACACAACCCCCTCTACCCTGCATCAACGGCGCATCTTTCTCGACACCACGACTCGACACGACCCAATTCTCCCCATGTCTGACTTGATTAACCCTTTACCTAACGTAACGGCCAAAACCGGCCAGGGCTATTCTCAAAAATCGCCTATTAATTTTCATTATTTTTTTCATTTTTTGTCTCAAAAACATAGGTTATGACCCCTCGTTGGAACGAGCTCGTCGAGCTCGTTCCAACGAGGGGTTATAACCTATGTTTTTGAGACAAAAAATGAAAAAAATTAGTTATTCAAGAATTATTTTTGCAAGTGTCGTCTGCTTTTCAGGTTAGGTAAAGGGTTAAGAAGCTTGATCCACCCAGTTGTAGACCCGGAAACCCAACCATTCTAACCATGACCCTATAACAAAAACCCAGTAAAAGTGAACCGATCATACTATCTTCCTGACCCACCAGTCAGTTTCTTTGACCCTTCTCAGAAACCCCACCCCATTCTAAGTATGACACACGGAACCGAAGCCAGACTTTTCTCGATGACCGACTAGGGAGAGGGACTGTTGAAAATTCCAAAAATATTGCGAAAATGACCTGCAAACCTCAATTGTGTATGAACAATGACCCCAAATTCTAGTATGAAGAGTATGGGGAGACTAATATTTTCGATAATGGTGGCCTGTGGGAGGAAACAGGGGCTGTCCACAGGCCTCCTACTAGTCTCGGGCCCAATGTAACAGTCACCTACTCATCCCAGTGTCTTTCAAAAACCCAGTGGACCAACACCCACACCTTCACACTAAGAGACCTTCCTCTAAACTGATCAAGTTGCCCGACATGTCCCGGTGATTTGACATCTTCCGACTCAGTTCGATTTAGTAACGTAAAATACCCGCCTTCAGACCCAATCGTTCATTACAAGGGGGCACAGTCATCCGGACTGCCCCAATAAACCTTAAATAACTAAACAATAAACATCCCACCACGACCAACACGGACCAAGTGGATGGCCTAATATCTCTGCATCCCCACCCATTGATCTTGATCACTCTCTGCCGCAACCATGTGATCCAATCTACATATTATACCCTACGACGATCAAGTGACACAACCCTGGCGACCTGGCGGCCGAATCGCCACAACCCACAACCTATTTTACCCGGCTCAAACTTAATATTTCACATGTGTTAGGCAACGCAAACTATGCACTCGACCCAGTACTTGACCAGACGACCTCGACTCGACTTGTTGGGGTATGATGGGCCACTATAGACATATTCCAGTCGAGACCCTACCTAACCACGCCTCCTCCCCTTCCAGTCATCCTCCGCGACTCAGTTGCCAGCACTCTTGCTTGCCCAGCACCCTATTCCGCCACAGTGGCGGTGCAAGGATATCAAAGTTAGGAGGCACAGGTACATTCTAAGGGAGGGGGTACAGCAAATGACTGAAAGGACTGGGTCGAATGGGTTGTGGGATTGGCGGAGCCATGGGGAGCCTACGGGACTGTACCACCCCCCCCCCTAAAATCTCGCAAGGCCCTACCACCCCAACTTAGATCTGCCCATATATTTCTCAACCCATGTCTATTGAGTTATATAAGTATACACATGGGACTTAATTAAGCACCTCCTGTTTTTTCGCAGTGGCTTTAATAGAAACTGTCATCACTTTCATGCTATCTTTCAGATGGACAAAAGTGATTGTTTGCGGAAAGAATGGTTTATTGACAAATGAAAGACAACACAATGATGAAAATATGCAGTGTTTTAATGACGCTGCCACTTATATTTTTGAGGGAAAAATGTTCTCTCGACAAGTATGGCACTGGAAAGGTCCCGATGAAACAATGCCGGTAATTACTGACAAAAAATGTAACTTGTGATCTCCTGAACACAATAGCAGTGTCTGACGTCACGAGCGAGTGTATCCACCACGTGCCCGGATGACCGCCTGAACCCTCCTCCTAATGCTATCAGTGAGCCTTCTGATGCGGCCCAGAGGCAACTGCTGCCACTGCTCATACAATGCAGCTTCCAAATCGGTCAAATTATGCACAGGCGGATCCCTCGCTTGCACACGACATCCAAGAAAGTCCCAGATGTGTTCAAAGGGGATTCAAATCGTGGCTCATCGCAGGCCAAGGTAGTGTTTTAATAGCGTTGTTCTGAAGGAATGCTCTTACAGGATGAGAACGATGTGGTCTTACATTGTCGTCCATGAATACAGGGCGAGTAGCCAGCAGGTGGTTGTCAAAATGAGCCACGACAACCGGATTGAGAATGTCCCAGATGCACTGATGATCACTGAGATTCCCACGTACAGTCACCATCAAGTTTACAATCATGAGAGAGGTATACCTATATCATTACTGATCCTCCACTATAAGGAACAGTTGGTCTGATGTTCCTGGGCACGTAAGCAGTATTTCTATGCCTCCACACCATCTGTGACGTGAAGCAGGAACTACTCTCGTCTGACCAATGGACTCTCCTCCACGTCCTAAGATTCCAATATTATCGTTCCATACACAACTCAAAAGTTGTCTTTTGATCGAACAGAGCTGGACGCTTGATGACCCTTCTGGATCTCATACCCAGTGCTTTTAGACGGTTTCGGACCGTTCTATTACACAAACGCCTGTTGGGGAGCTAAAGGCGTTTCAAAACCCCACTTGAAGCAAAGGGTTCACGCCTAACGGGGCGTGTCAGACTCCGATCTTTCTGTAGAGAGATCTTTTGGGGTTGTCCAGGCCTTGGCTGGTCCTTAACATTGTTGGTTTGTTGATGTTTTTGGACAAGTCTGCTAATGACAGAATGACTTTTGCCAAGTTGCCTTCCAATAGCTTTGAATGACATTCCTGTTGCATGCATGCCAACGATTTGCCATCTTAGTGCCTCTGACAGTCTCTTCCTTGCCATGTCAACATTTATTGATAAAAGAAGTGACAAATTCTCTTGTTTTATACCTAGATATTGCATGTGGGTGATAGTGGTTTTTGTGACATTCGTGGGAAGCATTCTTCATCTGGACGAGGGGATATGTTTGGGGTAAACTATCAACCAGAAACATCATGTTTCACTAGAAGAAATGTACGACAATACATAGCAATCATTAAAACATAATAATCAGTAACAGCAACTTGACTGTCATGAAACATTTCAGGGGGGTGCTTAATTAACTTCCAGGTGTATATTTACAATTGTTGGTGATATATGGATTGTATCCACCTCGAAATGTGCGCCGAGGTGGAGTTTTGGGGCAAAAGATAGGGCTGTTAGGCCACCATTTCGAGAGAGTATCAAGAACGGACAATTTGCTGCCAGTATTTGTCTTGACGTCGCAAAATATCTAGCCGCGGCGAGATAATTAATTCGCCGCGGCGAGATATTATACGGAATCTCAGAATCGTCTTTTGTGTTTGTTTCGTGCGATACTTCTTAAAAATATAAAACTATATAAATATGGGTATCAAAGGAAGCGACTGCCAGTGCATTAGCGGTTCCATTAGTATCTATATTTGTATGGTTTCATTGAGAACTTTTGTTAAATTTACCACATAATATGATATTATATATTGAAAAAAAATTAAGTAAATGTTTAATAGAAGCATGACCAACCAATAGAATTGCTCGTTTTATACATTCTATTCACGATTGGTCAAAATTATCTTGTTTAAACAAGATTCCAAAAGGAACCTTCCCCTTCCTCTAGAAACTGGGAAGCGAGCCTTTTCATTTGCTGCACCATTCTTCTGGAATCAGATACTAGAACACATAAAGAACGTGGACAATGTTGAGTCATTCAAAAAAGAATTGAAAACTTTCTTTTTCAAAAATCAATTTTGTGACTAATTTATTTACATAGGAACTTTAAGCGCATTAGAAACGCAAGCGATTCCTGCGCTATACACATACTGCATATTATTATTATTATTATTATTATTATTATTATTATTATTATTATTATTATTATTATAACTGTCTTGATTAAATAAGATACTATCTTGTTAACCCTTTACCCAACGCAGACGATATCAAAATTTATTATTTTAAATATCATTTTTTTAAATTTTTCAAAAAACCCCAACAAAACCATATCATGTGACCCCTCGTTGGAACGAGCTCGACGAGCTCGTTCCAACGAGGGGTCACATGATATGGTATTGTTGAATTTTTTCGAAAAATAATATTTTTTCAACTGCTGAATTTGCATATTACGCGGGCGGATGCGGGCGATTCGTTGGGTAAAGGGTTAAATAAGATACTAACTAAAGTGAGTTTGACGGTTCTTCGCTGCCGTAGATTCGCGTGAAAAGAAATGAGTCAATTTAATCCTTTACCAAAGATAGCAACAGCAAAATAACCAATTAACCAATACAATGCTTACATGACCTGAAATATCCTGAGACTTTGTTCAAAAAATGGTACAAATATGGCAGTTGGCTGTTATTGGAACTGGTGTGACAGGAATGATAGTCCGTAGGAAAATTAGTCCCTCTGGACTATTATTCCGCGGAATTATAGTCCTAGGTCTAACATTTCTAGGAATAGTAGTCCGCCGGACTACTATTCCTAGAAATGTTAGACCTAGGACTATAATTCCGCGGAATAATAGTCCAGAGGGACTAACGTTCCTACGGACTATCATTCCTGTCACACCGGCTCAATAAGCCGATTCCAATGACATCGATATTGGTAAGGTTTTATTCGCAAATATTGTTTATTCTTTTAAAATATTATCAAATTCAGTTTATGTTTTAAAAATTGAAAAGTTGTGTTGGCTAAAGTGTTATCAGTTTTCAACAGGGGTTCAACGATGATGGCCTCATGCGATCCTAGGACACTCATAGCAGGGATGGATTCTCAGAACCATTTTTGCGAGAATCCAACTGGATTCCACGAAATTCACATGAAATATAAGCCAGTGGCGTAGCGGAAAATCTTGTGCCCCCCCCCCCCCCCCCCCGCCCCCGCGAGATAGAGACTGGGGCCCTTTCATAATGGTGGTTGTCTTTAAAACGGGAGCAAATTTAGTGTTGTTACCGTACACAGCATACAGGATTTCGCGTAGTACACACGCCATAAATTAAATGAAGGTATCGCCTATAGGATCGATTCTAAAAGTACGACTCTGTAGATTTTTTCATTACATGTTTTAAGTTTCACCCCACCATCCAACGATACACACATGCACGCCCAACATGTGTGACTTGAGAGGCACCATGTATGTATATTGTTCATTTCTCACCCCTATCAGTTACAATGATGTAGCGTTCACTTAAAAGAATAATACATAGACTACAAAGAGTGCGTCGTGTGGAAGTGATAGTTTGAAATTATGTGTATTTGGTACACAGTCTCGCTCTCTCTCTCCTATTCCCTCTTTCTTCCAGAGTTGGGACGTCCTTCAAGACGCCCCCCCCCCCTCCTTCTGAACGTAATGGTGTTCGAAGCACTTCACCCGCTCTCTTCTCCATTGCTTACAACGTGTTTTCTTGAAATGTTTACACCTCGCGACCTATGACCTTCCATAGATTAAAAGCCAAGATGCAGTTTCGAAATAGGCTTATTATGAATAACACAAGGACGCCCAACGGTCAAGTGATACATCAATGTAAAGCTGATTGACTCCTCTTCCACATAAAACAGTGTATTCGGGAATACACAAAGTGACAGGCTCGTAGCCAGGATATAATAGGGGTGCTCCAGCCAGTTTGGAAGGGGGGGGGGGGCGAAAAGAAAGGCCGTTGAGTAGGGTTTCGGGAGGCCTTCACTAGTCCTAACTAGAACCCTCCGATCGTTGACCCCTTTCCTTCTGGGAAGAGGGAAGGTGTATCGACCGAAGGGTCCTAGTTTGGACTAGCCCCATCCCCCCTCACACCCCGAGAATATTTTTCAAACTTTAGTGTTCTAAGAGCGAATCTGTAGCGTGTATGTCACCTATATTGGCGACCATTTTGGGGCTGTATGTTGTATGAAACTTGTATCAGGCCAATGTGTTTTTTTTGGGGGGGGGGGGGAGGGCAGCGAAAATATTTGGAAGTTAAGGCCTCCTTCTGCCCCCTCCCCGTCAGGGACTTGGCGAGAGGGAGGGGGTGCGAGGGTGTGTCCCCCAATCCTGGTCAAAATTTCCTACAGTTGGAAATTCGGAGGGCAAGTCATGAGTAGTTGGAAATTACATCTATCTGGATTTTAGAGCTTCTTTGGCGATGCTGATGTCTCCTTTACTTACCAAAATTCCAGCTGGGTTTCAAATCGGCAAAAATTCTAACTGTTACGGATACATGATGTCAATCGGGACAAGATTTCTATAGTACGTTTACTTATCGTAATAAAAAAATCCTCGAAATGCACTTCATGAAAATCACATCATGTAAAATCGTTATCCTGAGTTAATTCCATCACTGACAGTTAGAAAATGATGAAACATCGAAAATTGATCATTCCTGGATAAGATCTGATTTAATATTAGGACAGTGTGAATTGTTCAATGTTCAACGCTTGAGCATTTGTGTAGCACATATTCAATTCCCAGAATAATTCCAAATAATAATAACCCAATAATTCTATCATAAATGTGTTGGCATTTTAGTTACTAGAATCAATTTTATTCCCCCTTTCGGGACGACCCGCGTTGTGTCCTTGGGCAAGACACTTTATTCTGGTTGCCTACATGGGGGCACGATGACACCGTGTACTAAGGCGTACTGCACGTCGATGGTACACATGTCTTCAACCGCTGTAAACCTGCATGAGTGCTGCTTGAACAGAGTTGGAATGTTGAGGAGCTGATAGTTGATCGTCGCTGCTCGGTGGTTCTCTCCGGGTACTCAGACTTCCCCACCCGTAAAACTGTCACGGTCACGATTAGCCATTGTGCATAAGTATGTGACCTTAAACTTCAATAAATAAATAAATAAATAAATAAATAAATAAATAAATAAATAAATAAATAAATAAATAAATAAATAAATATGCCCCCTTTCATGGCTTCATTTCCAAAATCTTTCTCGGTAGTGAATTTCCAACTAGGAGGAGGGACTGGAAGGGGGTTCCCCCTCCCGTTCCCTCCCCTAGTTGGAAATTCACTACCGTACCCCCCCCCCCCCCCAATCGGAAACCTCTCGTCACGTTCCTGCTCCCCGTAGCTACGCTACTGCAGAATAGTTCAATTCTGAGACGAAGCGAAAGAAGGTAGGTTCGTTCGGTTTGAAAAATTGAATTGTATACCTTGTTATATTTATGTATCTGTTGGGTCGAAGGATGTGGGGGGGGGGGGGGGGGGGGGAGGTTTGGGGGGGGGGGGTGTTGTCGATCAAAAACTAGTTATTAAATATCATGTTTCTTAATTCTCAGCTCGTCTGAGTACTTGTGTTTCACATTTCTAAAAAAAGTTCAAGATCCGATTTTGTCCAATGTGCTTGTGCAACAGGCTGTCGGCGCAACGAGGAGGAGTCCCTCACAAATTGGGAAACACACGTCAGGTACCGTAACAGTATCCATTATATGAATATATTCGATTACAAATGTCCATTTATCATTCGGACATTTCCATGCGCAAAGTTCTTTGGAGTCATTAAGAGTCCTATAGTGAC
The DNA here is from genome assembly GCA_031216915.1 of Pictodentalium vernedei. Classification (NCBI taxonomy): domain Eukaryota; kingdom Metazoa; phylum Mollusca; class Scaphopoda; order Dentaliida; family Dentaliidae; genus Pictodentalium; species Pictodentalium vernedei. Next base: position 54,446,806 of record CM062288.1, on the reverse strand, counting down.
GTGCGGCTCAAGTCATAAAACACATGTGCTGAAAACTAATTTTTCTGTGTAAATCCGCTTCAAATGGCCTCGCTTGGGTTGTTGCAACATGCGATTAATATATTCATGTTCAGCCTTCCTCAAATCATCCTCATTAACCAAATGATATACTCACCGCTACGCCATGTCATGCTTTGGGCGATATAATTTTTATTTACTGCTTACAAAACGTTTTTGTTCTTCTAATGTTTTTTACGTACGTTCTTTATTGTGAGGTAAAATCACATCATTATATAAAATCACTCGCTCCCTGGGAGGTAAAATTTCAGATTTTCGTTACAAAGATTCTCTGGTTTGTCCTTTGTGCACCAACTGCTGAATGAGTAAAGAACTGTCAACCCTACTGTTTCAACCACACTGCAGATGTAAAGGTTTTGTGAAAAAATTTAAAACGCACGTGCCTTGAAAACCGGAAAATTAACATATTAATTACTTTCTGTTTGAATCGTCCAAAAACATATTAACAAAGTTAACAAAAGACGTGTGTCTGGTTATTAACAAAAAATAACTTCTTACTCAAACAATCCTTGTGTCTAATTGTGCCTTTAACCTTATTTAATTCAGATCAATGTTTAATGGAGCAGACGACAATGGCAATAGGGACCAAACAGTATTCCAATTAATTTTAATTTCTTTTTCAGCTTTTGGCTGTCGGAGTGTATAATTTTTTGTTTGTTGTAAATTACCGTTGTCGAAAGTCATCCATTTAAATCACAGTTGGCAGTTGACGACCACGTCCCCTCTCGGAGTTCCTGTAAAGTCATGGTGCAGGAGAATTGGAACTTTGCGGTCTGGCAGACTCAGTTACAGTCGGCGACAGCAGAATATTTAGTTTTGAGGTCATGACAACAGTTACTTATTCCCAGTTCCTTATTCGACATTTATCAACCGATAAGTCGGTTGATAACGAATGTCGAATAAGGAACTGGGAATAAGTAACGGTTGTCACATCCGTTTTAGTTTTACATTGACGACAGTCAGTTCAAACTTTTTTCTCTGTTCCCACCTCGTCAAGCAAATATTGGTAAAAACATGCTCGAAGCTTGGACTTTAGTTTACCGGATATTGTGAGACTTAAACATTTCTGACAGAGTTCCCGGTTCGCTGACCGTCGGTAGGGACGTTGCTCGGACGGACGGCGTGGGGTGAGGTCCTCCTCTATCTCTATTTGCACCCTCCCACCCGTGTAAGCAAAATTCCGAGTATACCACTACATAATTTCCCATAAGTGGAAAATTCTATTAACCCCCTCCCCCCTCCCCCACACCAGTCAACATTTTCCAATCACAGGTTTGAACCCTTTCCCAACACACATGATATCAAATTTTGTTATTTTCATTATTTTTTTGTTGATACTTTTCAAAAAATTTAAGCAAAACCATATCATGTAACCCAATCATTGGAACGAGCTTGGAAAGGTCACGTGATGTTTTTTTTTTAAATTTGCTGAATTTGTAAATTCTGCGGGGAGGGATGCCCCAACAATACATGCTATGCATGCATACATTATATTTATTTATTTATTTATTGGTGTTTAAGGTCACATACTTATGCACAATGGCTAATCATGACCGTGTCAGTTTTACGGGTGGAGGGAGCCGGAGTCCCAGAGAGAATCACCGAGCAACGACGAGCAGCTGCCAGCTCCCAACATCGCAACTCCGCACTGCAGCACAGGCAGTGTTAGATTGGTTGAAGACATGCGCACCATCGACGTGCAGTACGCCTTAGTACACGGCGTCATCGTGCCCCCATGTGGACAATCAGGGTTAAGTGCCTTGCCCAAGGGCATAATGCGGGAGTCCGAATCGATCTCTCAGACGGTCACCCATCCGAGAACTAACCGGGCTCGACGTTGCTTAACTTCGGTGATCTGACGAGAACCGGTTACCGCAACGCTAACGCGCCCCCACGCATGCATACAACCCAGAAATATAAACATTATGTTGACATAATATCGTGTTTTTGTATTATATATGTCGCGATTTAGACCACTTCTCATCTTGTTTGAAAAATCCCTGTCGACGAGTACTTTCCCAGATGAATGGTAAAAAGGCGATGGTTTTCCCAATTTTTAAGAAAGGCGACAAATGTGATTATAAAAAGTACAGGTCAATATCACTTCTATGCTGCATGGGGAAGGGTATGGAAGAGTGGTTATTAAAGAAGTTCCTGACTTCCACAGAACAGAACAATTAATTTTACTGCTTATTGAGATATATCATAGCTTATGCTTTGCCATCGATAATAATATGCAAACATGTGGTACTTTTTGCGACATCTCAAAAGCCTATGATAGGGTGTGGCATACGGGGATTATTTACAAATCGAAGACATATGGTATATACATATGGTATATCTGGCCCACTTTTAAGTTGGTTTAAAACGTATTTCACAGATAGGAAGCAACGCGTAAGAATAAATGGCTGTAACTCCGAATATTGTCCAATTGAATCAGGAGTTCCACAAGGATCTGTTCTGGGCTCTTCCATCTTCCTTATTTATATTTATTTATTTATTTATTTATTTATTTATTTATTTATTTATTTATTGGTGTTTAAGATCACATACTTATGCACAATGGCTAATCGTGGCCGTGACAGTTTTACGGGTGGAGAAATCCGGAGTACCCGGCGAGAACCACCGAGCATCGACGAGCAACTGTCAGCTCCTCAACATTGTAACTCTGTTCAAGCTCCGCTCAAGCAGGGTTACAGCGGTTGAAGACATGTGTACCATCGACGTGCAGTACACCTTAGTACACGGCGTCATCGTGCCCCCATGAAGGCAACTGGGATAAAGTGCCTAGCCCAAGGACACAACGCGGGTCGTCCCGGGCGGGGGTCGAACTCGGGACCTCTAGCAAAGAAGGTCAACAGTCTACCACTGAGCCACCGCCCTTATTTATATTAATGATATTGCCGATGTAATTGAGTCAATCATACGCGTATTCGCAGATGATACTTGCCTCACAGAAAGTGGCAATGGACCTTCTCTTATGAGCTTAAAAATCAATAGTGATCTCACAAAACTAAATAGATGGGCAACAGATTGTCTTGGAATCTTCAATGCAAAAAAGACGAATTTAGTTCTCGTTACTCTCCAAAGAAATATTTTCTATCCCCAACATACCAATTCCACACATGCAGGGTTAGCATAGGTTGAAGACAAGTGCACCATCGACGTGCAGTACGCCTTAGTACAAAATGGGGGTGAAGTGTTTTGCCCACTGACACAACGTGGTTGCCGCAGGTAGGATTCGAATGAGGACCTCTGGGCTTGCAGCCTGCACCTCTACCTACTGAGCCACCGCGTCCCCTGTACTAACCGAAATGTCCGTTTTTACCAGGAGACCATTCTTGTTTACCGGTTTGATACGGGGCAGACTCATAGTTACTACGGTTCACACTGACATTGATCGATTTGCGACGTCCAGCCCTAGCCTTCTAGCTGTCTAATTAACATTTCTTTCCTAAGGCGGTCGCTTGATTATATGTAGGATTCCAGAAGGAAATCACCTACCCACACACTTTCTGTCTTATCATTGTTTTTGTACTTGTGTACACCATCTCCTTAGCCCTTTACTCAACGCAACGGCAAAAACCGACCAGCGCTATTCTCAAAAATCACCAATTAATTTCCATTTTATTTTCATTTTTTCGAGCTCGTTCCAAAGAGGGGTCATGACCTATGTTTTTGAGACAAAAAATGAAAAAAACTAGCTATTCAAGAATTTTGTTTGCAAGTGTCGTCTGCTTTTCATGTTAGGTAAAGGGTTAATTATTATATATTTTTCTCCTAAACTATTTATTGTATATATTTTCATAAAGCTTGTTGCTACACTCCCCTGTATACTTTGTTTATTGTTTATTGTAAGTGGGGCAGAGGGAATTCTAAGTGGAAAGCGCTTGTCCTCCAATCCTCCTCGTTTGTACCATTAATGGCAAAGAAAAATATGTTTAAACTAATGCCCATAACACGTGCACTCCATGACAACAACGCGACACCATAGAATTTCAACATTTCGACTTCCATCGAACAAAAAGAGACGACCAAAACATTGTGGTGCCCCAAAATACATGTTACGCACGCACACAGCCCATAAATATAAGCATTATGTTGACATAATATCGCGTTTTTGAATTATATTTATACTACTCAAAGTTTGCTAAGCACCACATACTTGACACACTATTGTGAAATTTTCTTGTGACACATTTGCGATATTTTTGGTGGCTTCGATTGAGGAATGTATTGAGATAGTCCCCAGTGTTAACATTAGCTCTCTTGACAGGCAGACTTTTCGTGACAGTCGTGGAAAGCATGTACCCTTGATTTTCATGATGTTTTCGTGTACTGTCTACATGTACATGAGATGTGTAGGGTATTCAGTCTTCATTTCAACACAAACCGTGGCGATTTAATGATTGAATATGGCGAATGCAAATGTAAGAAGACGTTTGTCTGAAGCAGAAATGTGGTGGGCTGTAGGGATGTTGGAGCAAGGGGCTATCAATCGTCAGGTTGGTGAAGCCCTTGGTGTGTACCACACGGTGATCACCAGAGTCTTGGCAAGATTTCAGCAGTATGGCACACGAGTCAGGCGACATGGTGGTGGCAGAGACAGTGCAACATCTGTAGCTGAAGACCGGTTTTTGATCATTCAGGCCCGTAGGAACCGCTTTGACATAGGAACCCAGCTTCGCAGTGACCTTCAGAATGCATCCGGTGTAAATGTTTCGACGCAGACTATCCGGGCAAGGTTGCACGAAGGTGGTCTCCGATCGAGAAGACCATGTATTCACATTCAGCTGTTCCAGAACCACCACCAGGCACGACATGAATGGGCCATGGATCACGTTGGATGGACCAGAGAAGATTGACGACCTGTCCTTTTTACAGATGAGTCAAGGTACTGCCTAAACAACACAGATATGCGTTCTAGGGTATGGAGAAGACAAGGAGAGCGATTCCATGCAACCAACATTGCTGAGCATGACCGCTATGGTGGAGGGTCAATAATGGTCTGTGGCGGCATCAGCTGGGATGGACGTACGGATATCTGTGTCCTTGACCAGGGTACATTGACTACACAGCGGTATATTGATGAGATCCTGGATGCCCACGTCAGATTGTATGCAGGTGCAGTGGGTGACAGATTCATTCTGATGGGCGATAATTCCCGTCCGCATGTTGCCCATGCTGTTCGGGAGTGCCGACAGAGGGAGGGGATTGATCGTATGGACTGGCCAGCAAGATCCCCTGACCTCAGTCCAATCGAACATGTCTGGAATGAGTTGCAGCTTGCAATTTCAGTCCGTCCTGTCCAACCAAGAAGTGTTCTGGAGCTTGGTGCTATGCTGGTCCAACAATGGAACAACATCCCACAAAGGACCATCTGGAACCTGATTGGGAGCACGAGAATGCGTTGTCAAGCTGTAATTAACAATAATGGGTCTCATACTCGATATTGAACACATATCAGTTCGCTCCGTCAACTTTTTGGCAAATTTGAAAAAATTCCTCTTTTATCAATAATATCCATTTTCCATGGTTATCGTATTCAAAAGCTGAAAAATAATGTCAAACACAAACAAAATCTCAATTTCTATGCTTAAATCATTAAAGATATACACACTAAAAACTAAAGTGTTGAAACTGACACTTTCAAGATGTTAAACTCATTCTAACTCTTAGGGTTTGATTTTAACACTCAAAGTGCAATGCTTTAAGCACTTAGACATTACAATCGTCAGACATCTGAAACTTGAATGGATGGCACTTCCCATGTGTCTAGCATTGGTGGTTCTTCCCGAATCGTCCATAATTTGATTTGTGCTTGGTGGGTACATAATTAAAAGGACACAACGCAGATGACGCGGATCAGGCTCGAGAGTTCGAGCCTGATCCGCGTCATCTACGTTGTTTCCTTTTAAGTGTCGCGACATTACACTTGTCAAGTGGTATTTTTCTAACCCCTGTCAAGTTCTGGGATATCTACACTTGAACAAAGTGCTAGGTCAGCACTTAGTAAGTGTTAAATATAGCACTTCAAGTGTAGTTTTTAACACTTTAGTTTTTAGCGTGTAATTGAATATAAGATATATACACTTTTCATAACAATATTTCAACTAAAACGTAAAACAGGTAGTTGGATATACTTGGTGCTTAGCAAACTTTGGTGTAGTATATATCATGATTACATTTTGAGAATTAAGCGTTGACCTGATCAGACTTCATAATGTATTACAATAATATCTACTGCTTTCCTAAATATATTTGTTCACGCAGGCAATCAACTGGCCACAGCTAAGTAAGTTGACGTTTTCTGAAAATCTCCCTCAAGAATGTTCCAAAATTGATTTGGATTTCGCTTTTTGAGGTATTATAATTCATCTGACATTCTTCAATCTAGTAGATGAGAAGAGACTAAAATCGTAATTTACAATCATAGAAAAAACTGCATTATATGTTAATAAGGGTTATACTCAAATGGCTATGGTCAGGAATGGAAGTTATTTGAACTTCAAGACAACTGTTGACTGTCTGAAGATAGTTTAGCTGTCAAAATTACAGTCTTTGCTGTTTTTCAGGCCACAACAGATTAAAAAGACCTTTAAAAATGTGGAAAAAAGTTTTTTGAACTTTGGAAAAAATTGCTTTTCGTTGGTTGAGTGCTCGAAGCCACTATCAGGGCATTCAAAAAAAATGAGGCTATCAGAGTAAAAGAAAACATTTTCCTTGCTGTAGTTTCATATTCATTCAAACAAAAATAATATATTGTTCAAAAGGTTTGTTGTATTACAAATTACTGGAGAGTGTATGTGGGTACTTTCCTATAACTTGTAATAAAACAAATTTTGAATAACAAATTCACACCTCCAAAAACAAGGACTATGCAAAGCGGCCACTGCCCCCGACCCGTAGACATGTTCGAAGTAGCTTTAAAGGTATTGTGGGACAAAACAAATTTTCTAAATCGAAAGAGTGAAAAAGGACCATAGCTCTGGGATAAAATGCTGGACGGAACCTGTTCCTTATGCATATCCGTTCCCCCATTCGTGTCTATCCGCGTATCAAAGGAGATCCAAATCCGACCTCGGCAACCCGAGTGGTTAAAACCCTTATCCTACTCGTGATTTAAATCTGATTATCGGCCCTAATACCTATTTATTCTATATATTCATTCATCAATATATTTTCATTAAGTTTAGCTATAATCCTGACTGTTTGTAATATTCCAACTATATCGTCAAGACATACCTTGATGATGCAGTTGGAATATTAGTCTGTCTGCACTTGAGCCATCACAGTACGAACAAATCAGACCCCAACCGTTTGGTCATCTTCCGACACCCAACTTCCAGGACTTCAAGACTCCTTGTCACCACTGGCCTTCAGGGGCTCCAAATTGTTTAACAAGAGCAATGCGAAGCGTGGCATATTCCCCCGACGGTGTTATAATGCCATGGCGGCCATATTGAAGTGAGTAGTATGTCATGTACCCGGACACCCCTTATTTGGATGACCCCGGTGGATGACCCCGGAAGTGACGTCATGTCACGTGACCAGTGGCGCCATGTTGTGTTGTCATGGTAACCCGCGTGAGCGGCCATGTTGTGACGTCATCCCCATAGTGATACGTGGTGTGAGTGCGCATGCGCAGCGCGTGTTGTTAGGGTGATACGTGTTTCCGTCGTCCATTTTGTATACAGGAGGCCGCCATCTTGGTTTCTATGGTAGCACGTGATTGCTATGTTACCCAATTGTTCTGTAATAGGACGGGGTATGTTTTGAGGGTATGTTCGATTGTAGAAGAGTAAATCTAATTACCACAAACAACCCGACAATCCTTCCAAATCACCAAAATCCACCCGAAATCACCGAAATTGACTTTATTTCCCCATTTTATCGGTTTAGCACGTAGTGCTATAGTACTAAGGGGTACAAGGGGTGCATTCGACTGAAGTGGAGTAATTTTCTGGTTCGGATTTTCCCTATTAAGAGTAGCACGTAATACCGAGGGGGTGTGTTCGTTTGAAGTGGAGTAATGTTCCCATTTTTGGATCCCATGACGTTTTATTTCCTTATTAAGAATAGCACGTAGTGCTATAGGACAAATTTAACCAGAATTCCTCTGCTTCTACTTGGAACTATATTTTTATAAATTCCTACGCTCTATTTTTAGTAACATCCTTAACTGACCCCCTAACTAATTGTTAGTGTCTATATTTAGCAATTTCTTTAAATGACCCCCCTAACTACATGATTTTAAATAATAAAATTAATGTGGATCAAGATGTTTTTACACTGACCAATCAGAGCGAAGTTAATCCACCAATCAGATTTCTGGATTCCCATTGTGTTTCTTTCCCATTGACTTCTATACTAATTTTCTAAATTTCCCAACTTTAACCTATAATCCTATAGGAAACAAACACAAACGCCCATCGAGAATGAAAATATCGATGAAAAAACGTTGTGACGTCGTGACGTTTTCAAAAACGTCCGTCACGTCGAAATAAATTCCGGAGAAGAATAACATCGCGTCATTCTGTTTCGATCCTTCGAACTGAACACATCGCTAGAGCGTTTTCTATAGCAATTTTGCCTTTGCAAAAAATTTATGAAGATGTCTGAAGCTGCTACTGCCGTTACCAGAACTGATGTCTACGCCTGTGAAGAGTGTGGAAAGACCTTTACGGACCGTCGGAACCGGAATCGCCATGTACGCACCCAGCACGCCGCCGGAGAGAAGAAGACCCACGATTGTACCAACTGTAACAAGAGTTATGCTTCCAAGCAGAAGCTAGATCAACACCTGAAGAAATGTTTGGAGATATATACATGTATGGAATGCGGCCAGGAGTTCAACCAACTACTCCATTTTAATCGACACAAGAGCGTTGCCCACCGACCAGTTCCTGTACCATCTAAAAGGAAGACTGATGAACCGAAGAGAGGACCACCTAAACAACCACGGACCACGACGACCACCCATTATGATGTTGACCCACTGGAGTTTGAAAAGAATATGATGTCTGAAGAAGAGCCAGATGAGATATTGACCGTGTACGAAGATAACTGGAGTTCTATTAGAACTCGCCACATGATGAACAGAAGAGTCCAAGACCAATATAACTACCGGATCAACGATGTGAACCTGAAGATGATGACTGATGAATTGATGACTACCATATTTCTGCCACAACAGCTAAGATTTAAAATTAATCTGAGTTTTGGTTTTATCCTGCGACACAATGAAACGAATGAACTGAAGTATTACCATCCATCACAAAACAACGCCCAGGTACTTGATGTTCCACAGCTTGTATGCTGCCAAGAAAACTTTGAAGAATTCCCTGATGATGTCATGGAAGAAGATATCCTGGAATGGGCCAAATTAAAACGACCCAACACCAAATGGCTTGTGGTGAGAGTTACCAACGTCACATTTTATGTGAACAAGCTGAAAGACCACCCAATTGGAATGGTAGAAGATCTTCCTGACTACATTCTCCAGAACAAAGCAGTAAATGCTTTGGTGAAAGATGAAAATAACTATTTTACCTATGATGACAACCTGTGTATTTTCCGCTGTTTAGCTTCATGGAGTGGTTCCAAAGCACACACATTGAATAATACAACAGATGCCATGTACAACAAGTATACAGAAAAGCCAAAGAATGAATTCCGTGGAGTAACTTTAGCCGAATTACCTGACTTGGAGAAATGTTTTGAAGTAAATATCCAAGTATATGAACTTGTCAAGAATGATGATGACCAAATTGTTGCCAAATTAGTACAGAGATCTCACAGAAAGTATGAAGATACCATGTATGTGAACGTTTACAAGAACCATTTTAGCTACATCATCGATATAGACCAATACTGCAAATCCTTTGAATGCCGCAAATGCGGCAAATTATGGCACACTGTGAAGAAATTAAATCGTCACGAGAAAACCTGTACAGATGAAGTAAATTACCAGTATGTTGGCGGTGTATACCATCCATCCCAGTCCATATTTGATCTGTTAGAAGATGAAGGTATAGAAGTATCTGAAGAGAAGAAGTTTTATCCATACCGTGGAACGTTTGATTTTGAAAGTTACTTTGTCAAATGCAGTCTACCTGCTGACAGTGATAAACTGATATGGGAAGCAGAACACCGACCATTGAGTGTGAGTGTATGTAGTAATGTTCCAGAATACCAAGAACCGAAATGTTTTATTACAAATGGAAATTCTCAAGAACTTGTTGAAGAAATGATGACATACCTCACAGCTATTTCATATCATTGCCACCAACTGATGCAGACCTATCATGCTTGGACCCTGTTTAAACTCAGACAGAAAATTGATGAAACGCTGGAAGCGGAAGCCAGAGCTACTGGAGAAGATACATCCAAGATGCACCCTTTACAAAAGTTGGAGAAGAAATTTCAAGACTACCTGCAAGAGATGCCCGTCATCGGATTCAACTCTGGAAAATATGTTATGAATGTAGTCAAGCGTGAACTGATGACATACCTGAAGAGACAGAATCCACTCAAGTTTGCAGTGAAGAAATCGAATAACAATATGTGCGTCTCGACAGAATCTTTCAAGTTTGTTGATATTTGCAACTACCTCGCTCCAGGATTCAGCTATGACAAGTTTTTGAAAGCATTTGGCTGCTCCGTGACGAAGGGATTTTTACCATATGAATGGATCGACAGCTTGAACAAATTGGATCAAGACCACCTACCAGACCATGAAGCCTTCTACAGTTCTCTCAAGAAAGAAAATATATCCAATGAAGAATACCAGTACTGCCAGCATGTATGGAACGACCTGGAGATGACAACTTTCCGTGATTTTCTGATCTGGTATAATAACCGAGATGTAAAACCATTCCTTGAAGCAGTTGACAAGCAGTTTGCTACTTCTACCAAGAACGCCACATCGACATGTTTAAAGATGGTATCAGTGTTCCGGGCCTCACGTTGAAATACCTGTTCCAGACCATGAATGATGACACTTACTTCACATTATTTAACCAGAAGAATAAAGACTTGCATCACTTGGTGAAAGATAATATCGTTGGTGGACCTTCAATTATCTTCAACCGATACCACGAGAAAGATGTTACCCGAATCAGAGAAACAAAATATGGTAAAGAAGCAAAACCATGTGGAAGTATTATAGGCTTTGATGCGAATGCATTATATCTTTGGTGCCTAATGCAAGAGATGCCAACGGGTTGGAGTATTAGACGTCGTGAAGAAAACCAGTTTAAACCAGAACATCCAATGAAGTATGGTAAAATGGCTGAACAATGGTTAGAGTTTTTATCCATGAGAGATGACATCCACATCAGACATCAGTTTAACGGAGTTGAAAAAATGATTGGTCGAAGACAGTTGCCTGTTAATGGTTGGTGCAAAGAGACACAGACTGTATACCAGTTCCATGGCTGCTTCTGGCACGGACATACATGCATGAAAGATAAGAATGGCCTTCCTATCATCCATAATGAAGTCAGAGATAAACCGATGAAAGAACTGCTACAAGACACCCGTACCAATGCAAAGTACATCACCGATTTGGGCTATAAACTTATTGAAATCTGGGAGTGTGAGTGGAGAGAGATGAAGAAGACCGATGCCACACTCAAAGCCTTCCTGAAAGAGAACTTTTCAGACAAAATAGATGGTGCGATGACAGAGGAAGAAATAATGAACAAAGTGAAGTCCGGTGAACTGTTTGGTTTAGTCGAATGTGATATACATGTACCAGATCACCTGAAAGAGTACTTTGAAGAGATGACACCTATCTTCAAGAATACAGATATTTCCATAGATGATATTGGTGAACACATGAAGGCCTTTGCCGAGAAGAATGGAATCATGAAGAAACCCCGTAGAAGTTTGATCGGAAGCTATGAAGCGGAGAAAATGTTATTTGCAACCCCTTTACTGCAGTGGTACCTCCAGCATGGTATTGAAGTTGATCACGTCTATCAAGTTATCCAATATAAACCAAGAAGATGTTTTGAAAAATTTGGAGATGAAGTATCTGAAGCAAGAAGACAAGGAGATGTTGACCCTGACAAGTCGATCGTTGCCGACACCATGAAGCTGTTGGGAAATTCTGGATATGGCAAAACCGTCACCAACAAAGAGAAGCATCGACGTGTGTGCTATTGCGACGACGAAGAAGTTACCAAAGCTGTAAATGACATGTCCTTCAGAGCCTTGAATCCATTAGATGATACATTATATGAAGTCGAACTCAACAAGAAGACCATCAAGTTGGATCTGCCACTTCACATCGGATTCTTTGTTTACCAGTATGCGAAACTCCGGATGCTTCAGTTCTATTATGATGTCATCGATACTTTTATCAACCGCCAAGATTTCGAATATGCTGAAATGGACACAGATTCTGCATATATATGTACCTCGTCACCATCCATAGATGAATTAGTGAAACCAGAGAAGAGAGTAGAATTTTACAAAGAGAATCACAAGTGGTTTCCATCAGAGTGTTGTGATTTCCACAGAGATGATTATGTGAAAACCAAATTAGAAGGCAAAGAATGGCTGTCACCCTCATGCTGCCAAGAAAGAAAGCGTTTTGACAGGAGAACTCCAGGCTTGTTTAAGGTAGAATGGCAAGGAACCGGCATTGTTGGACTATGTAGTAAAACATATTACTGTTTCGGAGCCACCAATAAATTCAGTTGTAAGGGAATCAGCAAACGCCACAATGATTTGACGAAAGACAGATATTTGCAAGTTTTGAAGACTTAACAAAGTGGATCTGGCATCAACCGAGGATTTGTGATGAATGACAACACTATGTATACCTACCAGCAGAGCAGAGATGGACTATCATATTTCTACCCAAAACGAAGAGTTTTAGAAGATGGAGTTAGTACCATACCACTAGAGATTTAAAGAAGAACCAATTGAGTGAGTGTCATATTTTTCTACAACCTGAACCAAGTCTAGCTTTTGCCTACAAAAAATTCCTAAAAAAAACCGAAATGGTTTTTAGGTGGTCTATTCAATCATATTAGGCTCATCAAATTTTTAAAGTCCTTTATGGCATTCTCTAAAGTCCTTTATGGCATTCTCTAAAGTCCTTTATGGCAGTCCTCATAAAGTCCTATATGGCATTCTCTAAAGTCCTTTATGGCAGTCCTCATAAAGTCCTATATGGCATTCTCTAAAGTCCTTTATGGCATTCTCTAAAGTCCTTTATGGCAAGTTTTTCTCTCAAAGTAAAAAGTCCTACATGGCAAGTTTTTCACAAAGTAAAAAGTCCTTTATGGCAGTCTTCATAAAGTCCTATATGGCAGTCTTCAAAAAAATTCTAAATGGCAAGTCTTACAAGGCAATACATTTTTTTCTAGTGTAAAGATTTTTCAATTTTATTATTTATTCTAATACAGAGAGTTTTTTCATCATCATCATCATCATGTTCCTGATATACTTTAGGCTAACCCTATTGGAAGTGGAGGATACTTCTTTAGTTTCATTCAAAACTTAGTTTTATTCAAAACTTTTTAGTTCCATTTATTTTTAAAAAATGTTGATTCATGGTATCTTTTAGGTTACACCTATTGGAACCAGATGATACTTCTTTATTCAAAATTTAGTTTCATTCAAAACTTTTTAGTTCCATTTATTTTAAAAACATGTTGATTCATGGTATCTTTTAGGTTACACCTATTGGAACCAGATGATACTTCTTTACTTTTTAGTTTCATTCAAAACTTTTTAGTTTCATTCAAAACTTTTTAGTTCCATTCATTTTAAAAGACATGTTGATTCATGGTATCTTTTAGGTTACACCTATTGGAACCAGATGATACTTCTTTACTTTTTAGTTTCATTTCATTTTTTTAAAGTTGATTCCTGGTGTCTTTTAGACTACCCCTATTGTATAACCAAAGGAATAAATCATCATCATCATCATTACTAAGAAATTCTCTGTTGTGAATATTTAAAAGAAATGAGAAATTTTTATGATAGAAAAACTAAATTGCTAAGTTGGACATGTTGTTTTCGTTTTTTCTTTTTTGATGAACAAAAAAAAAATTCCCTCAAAGAGGATACGAACTGTAGGGGGTGGGAATGCACTCGAGCTATTTGACTTATCTCCATTGGACAGAGGTTTGTAGCTTGACCTGTCCCAAGCCAGTATAAAATGCAGAGGGCCATATCCTACAGTTTAAGGATCAAGATTGCAGTTTGATCGCCAAACTGACCAATCAGATCGAAGTTAATCAACCAATCAAATTTCTGTATTCTCATTGTGTTTCTTTCCCATTACATTCTATACTAATTTTCTAAATTTTCCAACTTTAACCTATAATCCTATAGGAAACAAACACAAACCCCAACCAAGAATCAAAAACTCAATCAAAATTTGTTCAACTGGGGTGATGTTTTCAATCACGTCCGTCAAAGATATATAAGATTAGGCAAAGCATGGACTTGGCATCATTCACGATCGAACCATTGACCAGAGAAGATGTTCCGAATTGGCACCAAGCAGACTTATGCTAACGTCACCCAGTACCAGGGTGAACTGAAGATTCATCTCAGAAGATACTTTGAGGGAAAAGACCAGAAACCTTATCCTATGAAGACTGGGATTGCACTATCTTTGGAAGAATGGAATGCACTGAAATCCCAAATAGATGAAATAGATGCAGCCATCAAAACCCAACACAGAGCTTTAACTGAAGACACTAAACCTACTAACCATGAAGACTTCAAAAAACCAAATCAAGAACCACCTTTGAAGAAGAAGAAGAAGATCACAGTGAGAATAACCCAACCACGACCATTGATCGTTGATGAAATTGATAGTGAACTCAGGCAAGTTCGCTTGCAGCATGAACTTTGCTTGGCATATGCTCATTATGTCGAAGAGAACATTGATGCTGTAATGAAAGAAAAATGCTATGGATGTACAGTCGATCACCCAAGTCAGATTCAGCATAATGTATGTCTAAAGATGTCTGAAGAAGAGAAGATTATAACATGTTTTAGTGACGCACTTGAAAGGGTTAACAAGAATGATGTTCATCTACTGTGGCACCATAATACTTCTGGAATGAATCCACTACCAGTACAGAAAGAATATGAAGATATGTTCGAGAAACCTCTCACAAATGAACAGAGACGTTGTATTATGGATTTGGTGATTGAATTTATGACCATCAAGAAACCTGTTACAATTGGATTCTAATTGAAGATGTAAATAGATGATTTTTTATAGAAAGAAAAAAGAAGAAAAAAGTATAAAATGAAGAAACAAGAAAAAAAGGTGGTAATGACGCTTAAGTTATTTGATGTTTATCTTCTTGACAAATATCAAACAAACTTAAACTGTCCCCAGCCAGTAAGTCAGAGGGCCACCAATTTTAAATATTTTTTGGATGACGGTTCATATTGACCACCTCTCCAAAAGGTATAAAAGGGGGAGTAGTCCCCACGTTCAGTGGGGGCCACCTCCCCAAAAGGTATAAAAGGGAAGTAGTACCCACATAGAACAACAAAGATGGATCCTCGTTGGAAGCATCCATTCACTTGTTTATTGTGTGGTCCCACGGGTAGTGGTAAATCATCCTTTGTAAATCGGGTTATTCAAAACATTCAAAATATTATATCACCTGTCCCAAGTCACATCATTTGGTGTTATAGTGAATGGCAACCATTATACAATACTTTACCCCAAGTAGAATTCGTAGAGGGTCTCCCTCAAGAATTAAAATCTGATAGTTTAGTCATATTGGATGATCTGATGCTCGATGCAGATGTTCGAGTGTCTAGATTATTTACTAAAGGTAGTCATCACCGTAACATTAGTGTGATCTACATTGTTCAAAATTTATTCGATAAAAATAAAGTCCATAGGACTGTAGCTCTCAATAGTCATTACATGATCTTGTTTAAAAATCCTAGGGATCGTTCTCAGATCTCACACTTGGCAGCACAGATGTATCCTGGTCATTCCAAGTTTCTGAGAGAAGTTTTCGAAGATGCCACTTCGACACCATATGGTTACATTTTAATAGATCTCAAACAAGATACTCCTGAACACATGAGATTAAGAAGTCAAATTTTTCCTGGGGAAACCCAATATGTGTACCTCCGAAAAGTATAAAAGGGGAGCAACAAGTCTGACTCGAGTCAGAAGCATGTCTGACCGTCTCAAGCGCAACATCGCTCTTCTCAAGGTTCTTATTAAATCGAAACCCGCACTCGTCAAATCCATACTAAAACATGCAGACAAAGAATTGATAACTTGTTTGTGTGACTGTGCCTCGAATATACTGAAGGGAGCAGTACCTCTGACCAAAGCTCAGAGAACCAAACTCGTTCGTCAGAAACAACTAGTGAGGGCAGTGGCAAACAAAGGTACATCTGACAAAAAGAGGAGACAAATCTTGCAGAAAGGGGGATTCTTGGGGGCATTGCTACCTCCTGTACTATTGGGTGCTGTTAAAGGTATATTTGGATGATGGAATATGCAAAGAAGATGGCTTTGGTAGAACCAAGGTTATTGGAACGTCTACAAGAGATTCCAAGACAACCGAATGAACTGGCTGTTTCATCACTGGATAGAGAAATGAGAGATATTCTCGATGCCCCATTTCTTTCGGCTGATGAAAAGATGACTCAATATAATCAAATTTTACAAAGATACTTGACATTTCAACAAAAGGTAATGGCTCCTCGACCAATTAAAGTCGAATTCGAGAAAGATAATAAAGACGAAGACATTCTCGATTCTGTACCTATGACAATGAAGAGAAAGGGAAAGTTGTTGTTGAATCGTATTAGAAGTGACCCAAATATATCTTGGAATGAGAAGGGTGAATTAGTCTACAAAGATCAAACAGTGGTAGGGTCGAATGTAACAGATCTTCTAAACGATTTACTTAGAAGACGAAAATCTTTCCAACCAAAGGGATGGGAAATGTTGGCCGAAGCTTTGAGAGATAGTAACATACCCCAAGAATTAATTGGTCATAAAGAACGTTGGGATTTTATGAAACAGGCACCGATAAAGTCGGAACCAAAACAACCAAAGAAAACAGAAACGCCAAAGTGGATCGAAAAAAGGTATAAATAGAGTTGACACTTGAACAAGGCAGTCATGGAAGCATTGTACTATGATTCTGAAGTGCCTGGTAGTTTTGGTGGTGTAGACGCTCTTCGTAGAGCGTCCAAGAAAAAACCCAAACAAGTTGTAAAATGGTTAGAGACTCAAGACACATACACTCTTCACAAACCTGTTCGTCGAAAAGTAATAGTTAGTGGTATAGATGCACAATGGCAAGCTGACTTGGTAGATGTTTCAAACATAAGTAAATTCAACAAAAACATAAAATTTTTGTTGACATGTATAGATGTATTTAGTAAATATGCTTGGGTGATACCATTACAAAACAAACTTGGTGATTCCATCGTGAAAGCTTTTAGTAAAATTTTCAAACAAGGTCGTAAACCAGAAAAATTACAAACTGATCAAGGCAAAGAATTTCTAAACAGAAAATTTCAGAATTTTCTCAAAGATCACAAAGTCTACTTTTTCACAACACAAAATGTGGAAACAAAATGTTCCATAGTAGAACGATTCAATAGAACTTTGAAAACCAAAATGTGGAAATATTTTACCAAGAACAATACACTAACTTTTCCACTTCAAAACTTGGTGAAATCATATAATCATTCTCATCATCGCAGTATAGGTATGGCCCCCATTGCCGTGAACTTTGAAAATCAAGAAGAGGTTTGGCAAAGGTTGTATGGGCAACCCATACAACACAAGACACCAAAGTACAAAGTAGGAGACAGAGTGAGGATCAATAAAGTTAAGAAAACTTTTGAGAAAGGTTATTTGCCCAATTGGACCGAAGAGTTATTCACAGTAGTAGCCATCAAGAAAGGACATCCAGTCACATACATGTTACAAGATGATAATGGAGAAATATTGAAAGGGTCATTCTACACTGAAGAGCTTCAACGAGTTTCACATAAAACTATTTACAAAATCGAACACGTACTCAAGAAACGTGGTCGAGGTAAGAAAAAGGAATTGTTCGTAAAGTGGATGGGATACCCAACTTCGTTCAATTCGTGGATCAAACAGAGTCAGCTCACCTATAAAAGGAAGTGAACCTCTGAAGTTTCTTCAAAATGGAAGAAGGATCGAACGGTTCTTGGCCTCTGTTTGGTAAAAGAATTCCAAGGAGCGAGATCACTTATTTTTCACAAATAATCATTTTGTATATCATCATCATTACCAGTGTCGTTAATCTTACTCTCGAAAACACAGACAGCAAGTTGTGGACTGCTCTCTTGAGTAGTAGCATAGGATATTTGTTACCAAATCCAACCATTAAGAAAAAGTAATGTTTTATTTGACTCTACCAAGTAATAGTTCTATGAACGTGTTTCCAGAAAACACGTTGACTACGTACAACACTCAGTTATCACAACCAGTGAATCTCACGGGAGAATGGGAAGTAGGTCTGGCAGAGATTCAGTATCCAAATACTTGGTTCAATATTCGTGGAGAAGAAGCTTTCGTTACAGTGTTCTGGTCTTCGAAAAAGAATTACCGACTTACTCTCAAGGAAGGTCGTTATTCGGATCCCATTGATGTGATACGAGCTATCAATGGTGTTAAAGAATTACTCTTGCCTCGTCACGATAAGGTAGTAGGAGATACAAGAATACCACTTCTTCGTATCGTCCCCGTACGTGGAAAATATGGGGATATCATCTCTAAAACATTTGAGAATGTGTATTATGTACCAGTAGAACGAAAAAATTTCAGTACCGTCCAGGTGTATATAAGGGGTGACACAGGAGCCATAGTACCATTCGAGTTCGGGAAAGTGACAGTGACACTTCATTTCAGAAATCGTAGATCTCTTCATTTCACATAAACATGACTTACTGTTGTAAGTCCAAATTATACGAAGAATATTACACGAAACAAGCTGGAAATGGTCTACCGGCTTTTTCTGGAGCTCAAATACAGAGAGGATATGGTTTGGGAAGTATATTGGGAGGACTGAAGAATATGGTGTTACCTTTATTGAAAACTACAGCCAGGACCGTGGGAAAACAGTTATTGAGAAAAGGAGCAGCCTTTGCCGAAGATGTCATTGAAGGGAAAAATGTAAAAAAGGCAGCAATCAAAAGAGTCAAAGAGGCTGGTGCAGGAGCTTGGAATGAAGTGGTTGGTGGTTCAAAACCACCTGGTAGGAAAAGTATAAAAAGGCCCGCACCACGCAAAACTAGCAAATCAACAAAAAGAAGGAGAACTGTTCAGACCCAAGACCATCTCGGTGCATGACGTCTCTCATTAATGAAAAATCTTGTGAGTGTGTCAACAGCGAACTCGACTTGTTTTCCATACCACCAACACAGACTAGTGTGGAACATGGGCAATGGGTAGAACACAGGCCTTTGGCGACGATAGGAAACAGTGGTCCAATAGAATTCCACATTGCAGGATTAGGAGATGATTATTTGAATTTGGCACAGACATACTTGTATGTTAAAGCAACGGTTGTAGATTCCAATGGGGCATCAATTGCACCCGATGCCAAAGTGGGCCCAGTCAATTTATGGATGCATTCCTTATTTAATCAAATCGATATCAGCTTGAATGAAAAACTGGTATCTCCTTCCAACAACACTTATCATTACAGAGCTTTCATAGAAACTTTGTTGAGTTATGGACCAGCTGCCAAGAAGTCACAACTGACTAATGCATTATGGTACAAGGATACGGCCGGACACATGGAAGATTTGACAGATGATAACAAGGGATTTCTTCTTCGAAAGAAATTTATAGAGAAAAGTAAAATCGTGGACATGACTGGAAGATTACATTTGGACATGTTTTTCCAAACTCGTTACTTGCTGAATGGAGTTAATGTTCATGTTAAAATGAATAGAGCCAAAGATGCTTTCGCATTGATGGCCGATACCGCTACATACAAGATCAAAATTCTAGATGTATCCATGTTTGTACGCAAAGAGAGACTCCAATCATTCGTGAGAATGGCTCACGAGAAAGCACTAACAAAAGCAACTGCAAAATATCCTATTGACCGTGTGGAAACCAAGGTGTTTTCAGTGCCGAAAGGAAATCTGAGCATCACTCAAGAAAACTTATTTTTAGGCCAACTACCTAAACGCATCGTAGTGGGATGTGTAGACAACGATGCTTTCAATGGAAACTTTTCAAAGAATCCATATAATTTCAAGAACTACAAAATCAATTACTTGGCATTGTACGTGGATGGGCAGCAGATTCCAGCCAAACCATTACAACCTAGATTCGAACAACAAGAAGTGGCGAGATGTTATGCAACTCTGTTCCAAGGAACTGGACAAATGTATGAGAATGAAGGAAACCACATCAGCCGAGAAGAGTACATAAATGGATACACCCTATTCGTATTCGACCTGACTCCAGATCTATCACATGGACAACACTTCGATCTGGTGAAGAGAGGAAACTTGAGACTAGAAGTCCATTTCGAAAACCCATTACCAACCACAATCAACGTACTGGTGTATGCAGAATTCCAGAACATCATAGAAGTGGATAAGAATAGACAAGTAATCTTCGATTACTCAACATGAACACGTTGCAGTTAGAGAATGCACTTCGATCAGATAGTTGTTTGAAGAGAATATGTTTGGGTGTATTTTCAAGAAACAAATTACCAAGAAGATTACCAGATCACAGACCAGTGGCTTTGATAGCCAACACGGATCCAGACCACAGAAAAACAGAACATTGGGTGGCTCTCTTTGTGAGTCACCACAACGCAGAATACTTTGATTCCTATGGATTACCACCACAACACAGACCATTCGAGAATTTCCTGAAGAAGAATTCCAGATATTGGAAGTATAATACGAAACGCCTTCAAGGACCATTACCAGTGTGTGGACAATACTGTTTGTTTTACTTGAAACATCGCTGTCGCGCTGTACCGATGGAAACCATATCCAACATGTTTACCACTGATCTAATAGATAATGATGTGTTGGTTAATGACGTCATAGAGGAAACCAGCCACTAGATGTCGTTGCATTGAAGGAAAACTATAAAAACTGGTGCACTTGGTGTCCAGCTCAATTGTGTTTCGACAGCCAAAGAAGAAGGGTGTCTACTAATGTGACCATCTTCAAACTTAACAACGATTTACAGATTCAACTGTTCAAGAACGACGTTGGGTTCCAGTTTACCACCAGAGATTGGGAACAAGTGACCAAAGCAGTGGATATTGCAAAGAAGAGAAGTCTTGGAATAGGAGAACCCAAACCAAAAAGAGAAAGAAAACCAAAGAAGAATGAAGATAAAAAGGATTGAAGAATGTTCACTATTCCATGTTTGATCAGGATGGCACTGAATGATTATCAATCAAGAAACCAAGAAACAAGAAATCCAAGAGACTTTGTAGAGAGAATGAGCGTTTCATTTGAAACGTATTTTCGTGATGTTCCGCCACCGGTACTGGAGCAGTTATTACGTGGAGAAGAAAAAATAAGAAAGACACCAGAACAAAGACCACCAAAACACATCAAGTATGCATTGGAGGAAAATCGTCTCAAGACATTTCAATTCATGTTACAAAGTGAAAGTGTGAAAACCCCGAATGAACTGACAAAAGCTGGATTCTTTTATTTGGGGACAGGAGACAGAACTCAATGTTTTCATTGTGGTATTATTGTTCGTTTCTGGGAAACAGAAGATGATGTTATAGAAGAACACAGAAAATATTCTCCAGACTGTTATTACATTCATAATTTACCACCTGAATTCATGGACGTTGAAAAAGAAGAAGAAATGGCCATCAGAGAAGAAATGGACACATCATTTCAAGAAGAAGAAGATTCACGGAGGAAAAAATGTAGTGTGTGTTTATTAGCTGAAGCCAATGTCGCTCCGCGACCATGTAACCATTTGTGCCTGTGCAAAGACTGCTGTAAACCACTCAGAAGATGTCCAATCTGCAGAAAGACTGTTTATGAATATCTGACAATCTACATACCATAAAAAGATGTATTTTTGTTGTTGAATAAAAGAAATTTAAATTTATATTTAGTGTTGTTATTTTTTTAAACTTTCCATCGAAGTACAAAGAAAAATCAAAAAAAATGAGGGATAGTAAATTAGACCTCGTACGACACATCTGTTGGGTAGATCCTCATATGAGTATATGGTGGAACTTAGCTGCATGGCCTTCATGTACACATATGGGTCCTACTTATAATTTTAATAATGGATTCTGGGTAAATTTGTCCTATAGCACTACGTGTTATTCTTAATAAGGAAATAAAACGTCATGGGATCCAAAAAAATGGGAACATTACTCCACTTCAAACGAACACACCCCCTCGGTATTACGTGCTACTCTTAATAGGGAAAATCCGAACCAGAAAATTACTCCACTTCAGTCGAATGCACCCCTTGTACCCCTTAGTACTATAGCACTACGTGCTAAACCGATAAAATGGGGAAATAAAGTCAATTTCGGTGATTTCGGGTGGATTTTGGTGATTTGGAAGGATTGTCGGGTTGTTTGTGGTAATTAGATTTACTCTTCTACAATCGAACATACCCTCAAAACATACCCCGTCCTATTACAGAACAATTGGGTAACATAGCAATCACGTGCTACCATAGAAACCAAGATGGCGGCCTCCTGTATACAAAATGGACGACGGAAACACGTATCACCCTAACAACACGCGCTGCGCATGCGCACTCACACCACGTATCACTATGGGGATAGCGTCACAACATGGCCGCTCACGCGGGTTACCATGACAACACAACATGGCGCCACTGGTCACGTGACATGACGTCACTTCCGGGGTCATCCACCGGGGTCATCCAAATAAGGGGTGTCCGGGTACATGACATACTACTGAAGTGGCTAGCTGGACCAAAATCGACAATCCACAAGTAAATCCTAAAATTATGATGTGATCAAATAAGCGGTTTTCAAATCCAACATGCAGTGAATGCAATACAGAGGTCGAGAAAAATTTTCTAAATCGAAAGTGAAAAAGGGCCATAACTCTGGAAACATTATTGGACGGAACCCGTTCCTTCTGCATATATATCCGTTTCCCCATGCGGGTCTATCAGCATACCAAAGGAGATCCAAATCCGACCGATGGTTATGAAATTACAATGCAAAACGTTTGTACGGACAGACGGACAGACGGGCAGATGGACAGAGGGGCAGACGGACGGACGGAGGGTCTCACTAGATATCCCCGAATCCTCCTTCGGAGGTCGGAGGCATAATAATCTAGCCCTCAACCAGTTAAACCACCCACCCACCCACTCCATCATTTGTGTCTTGAAAATTCCACTCCCACCACCTACCAAATCCGCCATTTGAAAAAAAGTTAATCATTTGACGAAACCACATTTTTCATTTGCAAAATTATCGTCATGTTTTGCCTATATCCCTTGTGTGAAAGCTCTCATTATTAGTATATGACAATCGAGTAATCATGGACACGAAAGATGTGTATTATTATTATTATGACCCCCCCCCCCCTCCCCAACGCATCATGTGTCATACTTACAATAGATGGAAATTCGAAACTCCTAAATTGGATAAAGTTCGAAAATTCAGACAGGGCAGTTGTGGAATTTGTCCAAGCATATCTAGAATTTGGCCAAAATAAATGAGTTTTTAGACCAAAAAGAAGTGAAGGTCCTCCAACTCCAAAGACTGATTGAAAAGTAGTAAAAATTCCCCAAGTAAAAACCTCCCACTCACGCCCACCCCCCAAATACTAATTTTTAGTTGGAATCTGTGACCACCAAGAGCGTAGGTTGGGGAGGGGGTACAAATGGAATTCTACAAACCCTAACCTTTACTACACGAACCGACTGCATCCCTCCCCGCAGAATTTACAAATTCAGTAAATTTAAAAAAAAATCGGTCTAAAGTTACATATCGTGAGTTTTGTTTCCTTCAATAGTCTATGACTTATTCCATCATTTTTTCACATTTGTGATTATCTGGTTGAGGGCTGGATTATTTTTGGTGGGCTGAATTTGTTAATCAAAACTTGTTTTATTACAAATTATTGGAGAGTGCCCAGAGGCACTCTCCAATAATTTGTAATAAAACAAATTTATATAAACAAAATATTATTTGTGTTTGACTGAATATGAAATATGTATAAAGAAAGTGTTGGCTTTTGCTCTGGTATCCTCATTTTTTGAAAGGCCTGATATTGGCTTCTAGCATTCAACCAGTCAAGAAGTCTTCACAGCAGGATTATATTTGGCTCAACGGTTGTCACTGAGCACTATTCTGGAGAAAATAGGAATTCAGCTTAAAACTTTAAAAATAACAAACAAATGATATCAGCTCGCTGTTTGATACAACAGTATCAAGTGTTAAAGAGTTTGAATTTTTGATTTTCTGTTTTTTGCCTACTATTCTGAAGAAATATTTGGTAGAGTATATTCGTTTTTTCCAGATCACTCTCAGCGACTTTATTTATTTATTTATTTATTTATTGGGGTTTAACGACATTTTCGTCAGTCAGGAGCACCTCGAGTTGGACAGTTGTACGGGAGGAAGCTGGAGTACCCGGAGAGAACCACCGAGCAACGGCAAGCAACTCTCAGGCTCCTCAACATACTGACTCCACACAATCAGAGTTAGCATTGGTTGGAGACAAATGCACAATCAATGTGCAGTACACCTTTGTACACAACGCCACCGCGTGCCCCCACGTTGGCAATGAGGCTGAAGTGTCTTGCCCAAGGACGCAACGCGGTTGCCGCAGGTGGGATTCGTACCCAGAACCTCTCGGCTTGCAGACGTCACCTCATCCTACTGAGCCACGGCGCCCTTACTCTCGGCGACTGTCCTACCAAATTCGCAGTCATTGTTTTGTGGGGGTATATTTGATTCCACACTGAAATTTGATAACATGCCAGAATTGTTTAGGTTAAGTTTTTTCGTAATTGACTCATCGACAGTGTTCAGAAAGTTTTCTTTCGCAAATTTCTTCATGTTGTTTACACTGTTTCTGATAATTTTATATTTGGCCCATGATTGCTGAGAGTTGTGTTTGATTGCTATTTTTCTCGCGCGGTCTCTTTTGCGAATTTCTTTTCTGAGTGTATTATCTAAACATTGTTTATCATCGTTTCGTATAGTGACCTTGACACTTGGTATACATTTATCAACTATACTAGTGAGAGTACTTACAAAGTCGTCAACCGATTCGTTAAGAGGAACCCCAAGCGGGCCGCAGGCCCGCAAAGGGGTTGCACATACCCAGTCAGATAAATGTGTTTCAGAACAGAACTCTCAATGCCGTCACCAAAATCTATCCCAATTCACCGAAATTGACATTATTTCCCCAATTTATCGGCTTAGCACGTAGTGCTATAGTACTAAGGGGTACAAGGGAGTGCATTCGATTGAACAGGAGTAATGTTCTGGATTCGAATTCTCCCAGAATCCCTTTTGGGATCCCTATCCCATGACGTTTTTCCCTATTAAGAATAGCACGTAGTGCTATAGGAAAAATTTACCCAGAATTCTCCGCTTCTATCTATATATGCAATAGTTATCGTTTATCTGGCCATGTTCCTTTATTCTAGAGTATACTCTAGTAGCGCAGAAGAGCCTATCAACTGGAACAGTTTACCTTATTATTGCTATATTTAGCAATTTGTGGTCCATTCTTGTTAGTTTTGACTCTATTCCAAGTACTCTTGTTGTTCAAGTTTTCCCAAACATGTTTTTTTTAATATTTATTTATTTAAAATAAACTGAAGTTGAAAATTAAAAAATAAATTAACAATTTGTGTTCTGTTATTTCTTTACTATTTTATCAATAAGAATTGGGCTCAGTAGCTAGAGGTGCAGGCTGAAAGGCGAAAGGTCCTCGATCGAATTCTACTTGCGGCAACCACTTTGTTTCCTTGGACAAGACACTTCATCCCCATTGCCAACGTGGTGGCATTGTGTACCAAGGCGTACTGCATGTCAATCGTACACTTGTCTTCAACCAACGCTAACCCAGATTGTGTGATGTTTGTACGTTAGGGAACCTGACAGTTGTTTGTCATTGTTCGGTGGTTCTCTCTGGCTTCCCCCACCTATAAAACTGCCCGACAAGAGGTGACCTTGGCTGTCGAAAGTGTCATTAACCCCCCCCCCCCCCCAAAAAAAAAATACATCAATAAGAATCACTCCTATTCTGGAGGATGGTTTGGGAAAATGGCCAGATGATGGTTTGGATTAGATTAGCATCCAGTTTGGGTCAAATTGTTGGAGGACAGCTTGGATGCAATTCTCACAGATGAGAGACGTTAATTATTACAGAACACATCGAATGTGAATTTACTGCAGAGATAATTACTCGACGATACATATTATTTTTTTCAATAAATAGCGAGCAATATATTAATATTTATTAAGAATTATTTTTTAGGAGTCAAAACGAATATCGTAACGTATCTAAAATATCCTAACAGGTATGTACTGCTTTTTTTTCGGACGAATCTTCCCTGGGCCGAGTTTTCCCCAGGCCGAATCTTCCTCCTGTTCAGGAATAAAGATGACATGCCATTTTCAATGGCGTTAAATATCCAAAAAGGTTATTATTTTCCATTTTTAATGTTCGAAACTACGAAGCGCTGTTCAGAAATACAGATGACACCCAAAAGTAACAAATTATTACTTTGTTTTGATTTCTGACGGGACCGAAAGCAACCTGTCGGCGTCGGGTCGTTTGGCCCCAATTCCCGTTCGTCCCAGGTTGTTTCACCCCGGGTCGTTCCACCCCCTATATTGGGTCGAAACGACCCAGGTATGAGGGAAGAAACGACGATGATTTTATTCATTTTTTTAAATGGTTTTAAAGTACTTTTCGCCTCCAATTAACATATAAATGCATATAACCTAATGTTCTTGTATAATGTTTTCTTTGAATTTCGGACAACATTTTAAACTGCCGATAATTGTCAGTCTAAATTCATTTATTCCACTTCAGTAAGTTCAAACTACAGACAGAGCGAATATGTCAGTCATGTAGACTGTAACAGAAAGGTGAGACGCGGGCAGCATACTGTCACTTGTGATGTCTCCGGGAAATGGCAGCATCAATTATGTGGAACCGGTATCTCCTTAACTACGTATAGGAATGATATGAGTCAAGAGACAATTCTGGATTTCATTTCGTGTGCGTGTCACGTGGCCGGGCAAAAACAGCGTCTTCAGAAAGGGAAGAACAAATCCCACTCACATTGCAGCGCTGTAGGAATTCTCCGCAAATCAACACATGGATATTTATAGTTAGACTCCAGAAACAGGACTTACAGAATTTGAAAGCAGAGACACTGAGATTCCTGAATCATTTAATGAGATTTCAATTAATTAATTAATTTCAAGGGATAGGGATCCAAAAAGGGATTCTGGGAGAATTCGAATCCAGAACATTACTCCTGTTCAATCGAATGCACTCCCTTGTACCCCTTAGTACTATAGCACTACGTGCTAAGCCGATAAATTGGGGAAATAAAGTCAAT
Source organism: Pictodentalium vernedei (assembly GCA_031216915.1). NCBI lineage: Eukaryota > Metazoa > Mollusca > Scaphopoda > Dentaliida > Dentaliidae > Pictodentalium > Pictodentalium vernedei. Next base: position 54,419,145 of record CM062288.1, on the reverse strand, counting down.
TTCGGTGAATTGGAATAGATTTTGGTGATTTGGGGGGATTGTCGGGTTGTTTGTGGTAATCAGATTTACTCCGATTCAATCGAACGCACCCCCGAACATACCCCGTCTTATTGCAGAAAAATTGGGTAACATAGCAACCACGTGCTACCATAGAAACCAAAATGGCGGCCTCCTGTATACAAAATGGACGACGGAAACACGTATCACCCTAACAACACGCGCTGCACATGCGCAGTCACACCACGTATCACTATGGGGATGACGTCACAAGATGGCCGCCCACGCGGGTTCCCATGACAACACAACATGGCGGCACTGGGTCACGTGACTATAACGTCACATGAGATCATCCATGAGATCATCCAACCTGGAGGTGTAGGGGAACATGACATACTACTCTCAGATCAATAACACTGGTATTTTAACCTTCAAACTGTATAGTACCAGCTAAAACATGTTGTAGAATGACCAATTAAAAACTTCTCGAATACATAGTTTCATTATTAGTTTGTGATATTTGTTTTTGCTGTATAACCACCCCCACCCCCACAATCAAAACCATCATTCAAAAGTCTCGGATTCATCAAATTTAATTTCTTTATTTATTGGGGTTTAACAACAATTTTTACAGCCAGGGCCACCCCATGTCGGATAGTTTTACTGGGGGAGGAACCCAGAGTACCCAGAGAGATCCACTGAGTAATGGCAAGCAACTGTCAGGCTCCTCAACATAGTAACTCCAAACAAGCAGGGTTAGCATTGGTTGAAGACAAGTGCACCATCGATGTTCAGTATGCCTTAGTGCAGTTGCCGCAGGCGGGATTCGAACTGAGAACCTCTCAGCTTGTTTTGGGAAGGGTTTTTTGTTCCAGCTTCATTAAGATTTGTTTCATGTAGCACAATTTTGTCATGATTAGTAATCTTGAATCCTTAAAAAAAATATAGAAAAAATGCACAGAAAATTTAAGGAAAAAATGTTTCTGTGAAGATTTGGCCTCTGAGGTGATAAGATTCGGCCACTACTGAGACCGAATATTCTCAGAAAAGTATGAGGGCTGAATCTTCCTGAGGCTGAATCTTCATGAACCCCATTTTTTCAAACTAAATTTCCCATTACTTATAAAGCACCATAACTGAGGCAAAAACAATACTATGAAATTCCTAAGTCTGAAATTCTATAAATTCCAAATAAATTTACACAAATTATACAGCAAAATGAAAGATGTGGTGTATAGAACCCCAAAAGTATGTGTGCACCTCACGCACTGACTCACAGTCGACATCAGACATCAGCGGTTCCTGAAAGTGTGCTATCTGTACCATATTTGTACCATAACTGATAATAATAAAATAATATTTCGTAAGAACAACAAACATAGGAATTCAAAATGCAGCCTCAAGGCTGCATGGTGGTGAATGCCAACGCTGTCCCATTTTCCTTGAAAGGGGGGGGGGGGGGGGAGGGGTCCTTTACAAATAGTTTTTTGGCATGTGATACTCTGGGTACTCCCCATTTTTTTAATATCAATCAATCCTAATTCTAGAAAAATTCAGAAAATGTCATAATACGGAGTTATGACCCTTAATTCGTTAATTTTTGCCTCTTTTCAGATTGTTTGCACAATAACTTGGAACAAATAGCAGTAGATGTGATTCAGTATTGGTATGTGAGACTTTCTTAATGTCTTGAATGAGTTAAAAAAACTGGTATGTTTCGGCTATACTAAGCAGAGTTATGAACTTTAATTTGTTGATTTTTTCCTGTTTTCAGCTCGGTAGTATGATAACTTCAAATATCAATGGATTTTGTCAACGTTTGGTATGCGAGACTTTCTGAACAATGTCTTGAATGGGCTCGAAAACTGGTACCGTTTGTGCAAGCAGAGTTATAGCACTTAATTAATGTTTTCCCGTTTTCAGCTCATTTGCGCTGTGACCTGCACACTTATCAAAGGATTTGGTCAATATTTGGTATTTGAGACTTTCATAATATTGTCTCGAAGCTGTTCGAAAATTGGTACAGTTCGGACACACTGAGTGGAGTTAAGGCCCTCAGTTAGTTAATTTTTGCCTGTTGTCAGCTCATTAGCATGACAACCTGAACAAATATCTATAGATTTGGTCAATAATTGGTATGTAAGACTGTAGCAATGTCCTGAAGGAAGTTCGGAAAAGGTACGGTACTGACATACTTGCCCTCAGATAGCTGATTATATCCCCACTTTTTTCAAAAAGTGGGGTATACTGGATTGTGCCTACCCGTGAGTCGGCGTGTCCGTCCATGCATCTGTGCGTACGTCTGTCCATCCTAAAAAAAATTAAATTTTTGCTGTAAAACAAAAATGAAAATTTTGCTGTTTGCCTCATAAAATAGTCAATGTTTTGTCTGTTTGCCTGATTTGGTTTATCTGATCTCAATGAAATTTGGAATGAAGATTGTTTATGGGAAAGACTTTCACTATATCATGGTTTATTTCGTCTCTTATCATTGTTCGGCAGCATTAACCGTGGGAGTATGCCCTGGGGCATGGCCCCCTCTTGTTTTTGTCTGTATTTAGTTTGTGAACATTAACTTGAACAAATATCAATGGATTTGATTTTCTTATAAGTAAAAACTATACAAGGACCCCCGCATCTGCGAAGTGTGATCCTTGTTTCATTTTTTTGTTATAACTGCAGCATTTCCAGTCCCAGCTTGCATATTTCCAGCATTCTGGTTTAGACCTAAAAAAATAATAATCTTTTTCTCAGGCCCTCCCACATGGTCCTTTTGACTGCCGCATGCTCACTTTTTATGACCAATCCAAACTTCAAAAAGTAAAAATCAAATGGTTTATGTCTGATATGTTACCCAAGTTAATAAAATTGTTCCTTGAGTGCAATGCTTTAGACACAATTCACCACCACCCATGCTATTTTATTGATTATGGGGCCTAAAACAAAACAAACCAAAATTATTAACTTGTTAATGGCAAAGAAATAATTACAAAAATAAAAAATAAAATAAAAAAAAAGCCTGTCCGCATGCAGTTTTATAAAAAAAATGACCCTAGTAACAGAAGATCTATTTTGTGTGGCCTTATCATGATTAAATCTTGTAGTATGAAGATTTTGGTTCAGATCAGACCATAACTTCTTATCATTTTACCCCATCCTGCAAAATCTAAGACTAACTTAATACCATAGGGGGTGTTAAGATTCAGTATGGAAGTGTGTGTCAACTAATTTTTTGGCATAATTCTATCCAAAAATTATTTGAAAACAATGTTGGAAAAGGGTTCTCATAGAAATAGTACGAGGCTTCTTGGAATGAAATGACATAAGCTGATACAGTGGAACCCTGTTAATTGAATAGCCACTTTGCCAATGAAAATTATTCAATTAACAGAAGTATTCAATTAACAGGGATTTTGACACTAAACTGTATTCTAGAGATAAACTTAACATTTATTCTATTATATCTTGTTTGACAGAGCTCCATGAGCTCTGTCAAACAAGATATAATAGATTAAATGCCAAAATTAGATGTATTGAGGCCAAATTGGTCAATAAACAAAGGAAAACTGGGCAGAGACAGGGTAATTTTTCGACATATTACAAGATTTTTTTATTTAATTAACAGGAGTTTATTCTATAACCTATATTCAATTAACAGGTCAAATTTGTACTGGAGGTATGGTAAATGGTTTTGTGTTGGGAAATTATATTCAATTAACAGGGTTATTGGGTTAAGAGATATCAAATTAAGTGGGCTACACTGTAATTGTCTTTTCCGTCAGAGGAATAAAGGATTCTTTTTTACCTTAGGATGAGCAAACACATATCAAGCGTCTTCAGCAACTTGTGAATATTCATTATTCTACATCAATTGTTTCATCCTACATTTTTAGTTTAACTTGACTAAGTCAAGATAAGCTATTGCCATCACGCATGCGGAAGTCAGTCAGTCTGTCCACATTTTCGTTTAGCACAGGCTACACCCCGTAGTTCTTGTCCGATCATCGCGAAAATTTCATATGCAGGTTTGAGGTCATATCTAGATGAGAACATCCCCTTTTGGTTGCGATCGGTCAATCATGATGGCCGCCCAAGCCCAAAACCCCAAAACCTTTAGCACAGTCTACAGGTCATAATTATGAAGGGATTTCATTGTAACTTGGTAGGATGACTCTGTGTAATGTCCAGATGAGAAAGTCCCCTTTTGGTCGTGATTTGTCAACTGTGATGGCTGCCCAAGCCTGAAACCTGAAAACTTTTAGCACAGTCTGCAGGATGTATTTAATATGGAGGAATTTCATTGTAACCAAGCAGAATGATTCCGTATGATGTCTAGATGAGAACTTCCCCATATGTCAACCGTGACGGCTGCTCGAGTCCCAAACCCGAAAATCTTTAGCACAGACTATAGATTGTATTAAGGGAGGGATTTCATTGTAACTTGGTAGGATGGCTCCGTACAATGTCTAGATGAGAACATCGCCTTTTGGTCGCAACTGTTCAATCGTGATGGCTACCTGAGCCCAAAACCCGAAAACCTTTAGCACAGACTACAGGTCGTATTTATTAAGGGATTTCATCGTAACATTGTAGGATGGATCGGTATAATGTCTAGATGAGAACTTCAATCTGTTAACCGTGATGGCCGCCTGAGCCTGAAACTAAAAAGCATTTACATGTAGCACAGTTATAGGTCGTAGTTATGAAGGGATTTCATTGTCACTTGGAAGGATGACTCAGGATAATGTCTTGATGAGAACATCCTATTTTAGCTATGATCGATCAACCGTGATGGCAGCACAGGCCTGTGACCTAGATTTGTTTAGCATAGTCTACAGTTCACATTTATGAAGTGACTTCATTATAACTTGGACTCGATATGATGTCCAGATGAGACGTTCCTATTTTGGTCACGATCAGTCAGCCATTACCACCACCGGATCACGCGACCTGGATTCATTTAGTACTGTCTGCAGGTTCTTTTTATAAAGAGATTTAATTGTAACTTGGTAGGATAACTTGGTATGATACTCAGATGAGACTGTCCTATTTTGGTCATGATTGGTCAACTGTGGTGGCTACAGGGGCACGATGCCCGAAAACCTGAGCATCATGTTACCAAGATTCCTTTAGCAAAGTCTATGAGTTATATTTTTGAAGGGATTTCATAGTAACTTGATAGGATGACTCATTTTGGAATGATGTCACTGCAACTTTGTAACTTTGGTTGACATACATTAACTGTGATGGCCACATTAACCCACCCCTCAATTCGTTAGTGCAGTCTGCACCTCAAATTATTTCTATTGAAAACATAGCATACAGGGAACAGAAATTAAGATATTCTCAATTATTACAATTCTTGTCGTACTTCATAATCCTTTCATAAACATTGAACCTTATCCTTTTCATTAAACATAACACACAGACAAGTTAAGCTACAGTGCCATTGACAGTTCCATCAAGGAATAGTGTTGATGTTTTGAAGCCAAAAGTAATTTTGCTCATCAGAAAAAAGAATGAATTTGAAAAACACTCTTATCAGCTGAAAAATATTGATAACACCTTTAACTGAGACAAATCAAGGACAGTATTTTAATGTGTTTCCTATTTTGGGCACTGCTTTTACCACCTTGAATTTGATTTATACAGTCTGGCCGCCGTGGACTGATCACTTCCCACTGGTGGCAATATTTCCACAGACGCAAATAATATTAAATAAATTCCAACCACTAATTAAAGGACACTAATTATAGGAATTATCATCAAAAATTTAAAGAACCCAGCAGTAAAAAAAACATCATATTACAGTTGATATGTTGGTATGTAGCAACATTTTGGGTACCAGCTGGTGAAGTTCAATTTTGGGTTTAGTCTGCTCAATTTCATTGTTAAGTGCTACCGAATGTTATTTCCCTGTTTTAGCTCACCAGACTGAATGTCAGGGTAAGCATTTTTGATCACCCACCGTCTGTTGTCTGTCCTTTGTACGTGAACATAGCTGTGACTTGTCAAAAAAAACACAATGCTGGACCGATTTCAGTTAAATTTGAGGTGATTGTTCCAACATCGCATTTTGTTTCTGTTCAAATGAATTTGCCCAGTCCCATAGTGAGGTGGAGAGGGGGGGGGGGGGGGCACTCCCAATTTAAAAAAAAATCTCCTGAACTAAGGGTGCAATCACTTGATATGCTATTTGGTACTTAGCTTCCTTTTGAGCTGTAGAAACAGGTTTGTTTGAACAAAGTTCGTGGAGTAAATATGAGGGGGAAGATTTTTGTCCCTACCTGAAATTTCTCTTTCTGAACCGATGAGCTGATTTGAACCAAAGTTTGTATGTGGTATTATTTACATACAAGAGTCATAAGTACTTGATTTATTTTTAAAAAAAAATTGTCTCATTCCTGTGGGAAACCCAGGAGCTAAAAATAGAAATATTTTCAAACGCCCATATTTCGACACAGAAGAGAGATCTGTTATTTGTAATGAAGCATTCTTAGAACCAGTAGAAAGGAACTGTCAAAAAATTGCAATAAGTTATTCCACACTAATTACTTTATTTTATTTTACATTGCTCTCGGTGACTGAAGCTCTCAGTATTGGTATCACTGTAGTACAAATTTGAATTAGAGTTACCCACCTTGAAAATATGCACTAGGAAATTGTGCTTGCTTGTCTTATTTCACAATCCTTTCATAAACATTGAAGATTATCCTTTTCATCTAACACTTCACAACTCAAGTTAAGCTACAATAATTAAACTTTTTGTCGGTTCATGCGTTTTCAGATAAAACGATTGGCTCACATGATTCTGTTTTTTCTTTTCATAACTCAATGAACCGAAAAAACACAATTAGGTCCGCCCCCAGCTATGCCCCTAAATACCAGTCTTCGGAGTTGCAACATGGTGTCAAATCAATAGAAGTTAGAACACTGGCACGTTCTAAATCTGAAAAAGAAAAATAAATTTATATTATTAATTTATCACCATAAAATTATTTATAAAATATTTAAATGACCGTGGTGGGTCAATTTTTCGTTTTCTTCACAACTGCATTATTTGACATTTCAATTTTTACGCACACTGGGTGATCGTCTGCGTTCATCGTTTTACCCAAATCGATTGTAAACAATGGCTGGTCACGACGAATACGGCAATTTTGACATTGCTAATTTGAATGAAATTTTTGGAAATCAAAATGATTTTATATTTATATCTAACTCCACTTTTACAAACTGTGTTTTTCAGTTCTTGGGAAACGGTCAAAACCAAAATACAATGTAATACTGATGGCCTACTTCCACCTACCACGGAACGTAACTTTTACGTGAAGTGAACAGTTGAATGAAATTTGAGGGAGGCGTGGCTTATGACGTTTTCTTTGCATTACAAAATTCTTTGGTCAATAAAAAAATTAATGACATAAGTGCATTTGACTTGGAAAGTGTGTCAATTGCTTCCTGCATTTCAATAATATGCGCCCTCTTTTATGCCAGAAAAATAATATGTCTACCAGTTTTAGTCTTTGTTCGCTGAAGTAGAGGACGACTAACACTATTTATTTATTTGGGTCGCGAACGTTTAATTATAAGGAATGATCGTTTCTTTTTGTCTATTTCTTGAGTTATGAACCCCAAAAAACAAAGTCCAATGGGCTGCGATGTTACGCGATGTTTGGACTTTGTTTTGTGGGGTTCATAACTCAAGAAATAGACAAAAAGAAATCATCATTCCTTAAGTGTCACTGACACTTTCGTGACCGCTAAGGGAGCGCGATACCCTAAAAAACGTTAGCACAGTCTACAGGTCGTATTCCCGAAGGAACCTCACTGTAACCTAGTAGGGTGACTCTGTAAAATGTCAAGATGAGAACGTCTCATTTTGGTCGCGATCGGTCAACCAGGACGGCTTAGTGGGCCTGAAACCTGAAAACCTTTAGCACAGTCTACATGTCGTATTTATGAAGGGATTTCATTGTAACTTGGAAAGATGACTATGTATAATGTCTAGATGAGAAGATCCTATTTTGGCCTTGATCGGTCAAGCGTGACGGCCGCCCAGGCACGTTAGGTAGATTTGTTTAGCACAGCCTACAGTTCATATTTATGTTGAGACTTCATTGTAATTTCGAAGGATAACTCGGTATGATGTCTAGATGATACTATCCTGTTTTGGTCACGATCGGTCATTGTAACTTGGTAGGATATAAAGGATATGGCATGAGTGTTTTTCTCATATAATATTTATGAAACGAGTCTAAGAATTTTCCGTTTTGGCGAGCCTTTAGAGAGCCCAAACGGATAATTCGGACGAGTTTTATAAATATTATATGAGAAAAACACTCATTTCATATTCTATTTATCATATTACACACACACGCACAAATTAGCCACTTAGTATGACTTTTTAACCGATCACCTAACTTGAGTTGCAGACGGCACTGGAAAAAACATCTTCGTGTAACTAAAACTTTTCATTTTTTGCTTCCAAAACATAGGTTATGACCCCTCATTGGAACGAGCTCGTTCCAATGAGGGGTCATAACCTATGTTTTGGAAGCAAAAAGTGAAAATATAAAAAAAATGAATGGCGTTTTTCTTGAAGGTAAAAGATTAATACAATATAACCAACCCTAAATAGGACACATAACGTAAATTCTTCCTACTGAAATTATGCAAATGTAACCCAGTTGTATTTTGTTTAGCCAATCAAATTGTCAAGTTTTGAAATTGACCAATGAAAGCTCCCAACTCTAATTATGCAAATTATGAAAATGTGGCCCAGTTGTATTTTGTTCAGCCAATCAAATTGTCTAGTTTTGAAATTGACCAATGAAATTGACGGAAGGCTTTATTTATCACTGATTAATATGAAAACAAAATATCAAATGTTTTAAAGTGAACAAAACGGACGAGTCATATGATAAAACTTGGTATGATATTTAAATGAGACTATCCTATTTTGGTCATGGTTGGCGAATCTTGACCGCCGGACTATCACATGACCTATATTGCTTTAGCAAAGACTACGAGTTTCATTGTGTCTTGGTAGGATTACTCGGTTCAGAATAATTTTACTGCAACTTGGTAACTTTGGCTGACAGACATTAACTGTGAAGGCCACATTAACCCAGGCCTCAACTCTTTAGTACAGTCTACACATCAATTTTTATCTTATTTGAAACCTAGCATGTGGGGAATAGAAGTTAACTTTCTCTTAATTATCACAATTCTTGTCTTATTTCATAATCCTTTCATAAACATTGAACATTACCCTTTTTTTTCAACGAACAGTACAAAGTCAAGTTAAGCTAAAGTGTCACTGACACTTTCATTTATCTCAACTTGACAAAGTCAAGATAAGCTATTGCCATCACGCCTTCGGAAGTCTGTTAGTCTGTTCACATTTGCGTTAGCACCGGCTGAATTCCGAAGTGCTTTCCGATCATCACACAATTTCTTATGCAGGTTCGAGGTCAAGTCTAAATGAGAACGCTCCATTTTGGTCGCGACCGGTCAGCCGTGACCCAAAAACCAATAACACAGTCTGCAGGTTGTATTTATGAAGAGATGTCATTGTAACGTGGTAGGATGACTTGGTATAACGTCTTGGTGAGAACGTCCTAATATTGGTTGGGTTCAGTCAACCATAACGGCCACAGGGGCACGTTACCTAGATTCATTTAGCGCAGTCTACAGGTTGCATTTATGAAGGGATTTCATTGAAAACTGCTAGGATGATCCAGAAAAATGTCCAGATGAAAACATCATATTTTGGCTATGATCGGTTAACCGTGACAGCCACCGTCTCGTAACCTAAATTTGTTTAGCACAGACCACTACAGTTCATATTTATAAAGCTATTTCGTTATAGGTTGGAAGGACAGCTCAGTATGATGTCAAGATGAGACTCTCGTATTTTGGTCAAGATCGATCAACCATGACCATCGGACCGGCACATGACATAGATTTCTTTAGCAATGTATGCGGGTCATATTTATGAAAGGATTTCATTGCAACTTGGTAGGATCACTTGTTTGGAATGATTTTACTGTAACTTTGTAACTTTGGTTGACATACGTTATCTGTGAGGGCCACATCAACCCAGGCCTCAATTTTTTAACCCTTTACCTAACATGAAAAGCAGACGACACTTGCAAAAATAATTCTTGAATAACTAATTTTTTTCATTTTTTGTCTCAAAAACATAGGTTATGACCCCTCGTTGGAACGAGCTCGACAAGCTCGTTCCAACGCGGGGTTATAACCTATGTTTTTGAGACAAAAAATGAAAAAAAATAATGAAAATTAATTGGCGATTTTTGAGAATAGCGCTGGCCGGTTTTTGCCGTTACGTTAGGTAAAGGGTTAATATAGTCTACTCCCCAAATTATTCTTATTGAAAACATAACACATAGGGAACAGAAATTAACGTTCTCAGTTATCGTACTTCTTGTCTTACTTCAAATCCTTTCACAAACATTGAACATTATCCTTTTCATCCAACATTATACACAGTCAAGTTCAGCTACAGTGCCATTGACAATTCCATTGCAGATAGGGAGGTAGGGCCTACTTTCACGTACAGACTACAGTACCACAAGAAATTGTTATTTTGTGCTGTCGTAAAACCTCAAATTATGTAGATGTTTAGCTGCAGCCTTTAAACAGATTAGAAATATTATCAGAATGCGCTAAAACCTATTGCTACGGTCACCCAGAGTAAAAAAAAATGAAAAATAACCACTCCTTCCGGGGAGGGGGGAGGCACCCATTAAAGTATCTATCCCTAGTTGAAATTTTTATAGTTATACCCCCCCCCTCCTCCCATGGAAAACCTCCTAGCTTTACCACTGATGGTCGCCTATGGGAACATATTTAGTACTGTAATACCTAAATATATAGATGGAATTACACTTTGTAGGGAATGGTTGTAGAACGAAATATTTTAATATGTTGCATCACGGGAACACTGTTTTTATGATATTAGGAGGGTGTTTGTGCATATTACGTTAATTATTACTAACTCAATACTAATGAGGTTCTAACTTCCTGTGTTTACATGCTTTGGGGTTCCTCCTTACGCCTTGCGTATTGTCATATTATCACGTGACTTTCGTTTAAGGGTTTTCCAATCAGTCTCGGAGATGAGTTCATTCATTATACGGAAGTCGGCCTTTTGTAAATTTTAATTGTTTTAACAAAAGTACGTTCGATTGTCTGTACGGATGCTATATATGGAATAAACGTATAGTGGTTTCAAGTAAAAACAAATTTTCTACGAGTTGGATTAAGAATGAAACCGACGAGCCTCTTGCGAATCGGTTTCATTCTTAATCCTACGAGTAGAATAATTTTTTTACTTAAAAACACAATATGTTTATTTTGTTTATCCCATAAATCATTTACAGGGCAGTCGCGTCGAAATCGTGCTGTTACCCGCTACAAAACACTGCGAGAAGTCAGGAGCACATTGGTCCAATCCTATTGACAAGCAAAACTACCAAAAATAAACAAGGCGCAGTGATACATTTCTGTCTAAAAATAATTCCTCTATAAACTTGAGCTAAAGTTGCAAAAATACTTTATTAAATGAACAATGTTTATCTTTTCTTATTTTCGTTATTTATTGTTGTTTTATTCGACGTTCATTCAACTTGAGTTTTGTAAACAAAACAGACGACACGTGCATTTGTTTATTTACACTTTCCTAATTTAGAAAATGAAACACCACTCACCATGCCCCCGCCTTCCACAATCGAACATTGTAATGCTTTTCAACGCTTGGTTTCGATTGATTTACATGTGTTTTCTTTGTTAATTGTTGTTCGTTTTATTGTTAGACAGAGTTGAAATGTGTCATATCTTCTAAAACTGAACATTTCAGCGACGGGCAACGTTTGATAAACTATGAATAAACGTCGGTTTATTATGTCCCCTACAAACGTAAAACAGGCCATGACAACACGAATGCCGTAGAGATCAGAGGTCAACAAGTCCGTCTCAACTATAAGAATAAATGCTTTCAGTGTTAAACCTGCGGGGAAAATTTATCATCCTACTTGGTGAATAAAGCAAAAAATTATCCAAGGCTCCTATTGTTCGAATAAACGGCCATTTATGGAATAAATATGCATATACCGCCATGTGATCAGAATAACCGGGGTCAGTAGTTCCTGAATTTATAACCGTAACGATGTCGCTCGTACAGATTGGGTCCAGAAACGATACCATTAGTATGTCTCGTATGTTTGGGGCCTTGTTTGGGGGACCTCGGTGGGGGACCTCGGAAGTGACGTCATGTCACGTGACCCAGTGGCACCATGTTGAGCTGACAGGGTAACTCACGTGAGCGGCCATCTTGTGACATCATCTCCATAGTGATACGTGGTGTGAGTGCGCATGCGCAGCGCGTGTTGTTAGGGTTATACGTGTTTCCGCCGTCCATTTTGTATACTGGAGGCCGCCATCTTGGTTTCTATGGTAGCACGTGATTACTATATTACCCAAAGGCCTACAGCAAGACAGGGGTATATTTGGAGGGTGTGTTCGATTGAATTGGAGTATCACGAATTACCACAAACAACCCGACAACCCCTCAAAATCACCAAAATCCACCCCAAATCACCGAAATTGACTTTATTTGATACAAATTTCCTGTTTTATCGGCTTAGCATGTAGTGCTATAGTACCGATGTGTACCGGGGGTGTGTTCGATTGAAGTGGAGTAATATTCTGGTTCGGATTTTCCCAGAATCCCTTTTTGGATCCCATGACGTTTTTTTTCCCAATAAATTGTATAAGAGTAGCACGTAGTGCTATAGGGCAAATTTACCCAGAATCCACTGCTTCCACTTGGAACTTTATTTTTTATAAATTCCTACGCTCTGTTTTTAGTAACATCCTTAACTGATTCCCTAACTAATTGTTAGGGTCTATATTTAGCAATTTAAATGACACCTCTAACTATATGATTTTAAATAATAAAATTAACGAGGATCAAGATATTTCTACACTAACCAATCAGAGCGAAGTTAATCAACCAAACAGATTAGAATATTCTCATTGTGTTTCTTTTCCATTGACTTGTATACTAATTTTCTAAATTTCTCAACTTTAACCTATAATCCTATAGGAAACAAGCACAAATGCCCATCGAGAGAGAAAATATCGATGAAAAAACGCTGTGACGTCGTGACGTTTTCAAAAACGTCCGTCACGTAGATATAAATTCCGGAGAAGAGTAACGTCGCGTCATTCTGTTTCGATCCTTCGAACTGAACACATCGCTAGAGAGTTTTCTACAGCAATTTGGCCTTCGCAAAAATTTTATGAAGATGGAGTCTGATGTTGCTACTGCCTTTACCAGGACTGATGTTTATGCCCGTGAAGAGTGTGGGAAGAGCTTTACGGACAGCTGCAACCGGAACCACCATGTGCGCACCAAGCACGATGGAGAGAAGAAGACCCACGACTGCACCATCTGTAACAAGACCTTTACCAGGAAGGAGAAGCTGAATCAACATCAGAAGAAATGTTTGGAGACCTACACATGTATGGAATGCGGCCAGGAGTTTAACCAATTACTCCATTTTAACCGCCACCAGAGCGTCGCCCACCGACCAGTTCCTGTACCAGCTAAAAGGAAGATCGATGAACCGAAGAGAAGACCACCCAAACAACCACGGACCACGACAACCACCCGTTATGATGTTGACCCGATTGATTTTGACAAGAATATGATGTCTGAAGAAGAGAGCGATGAAATTTTGAATGTATACGAAGATAACTGGGGTCCTATTAGAACTCGCCATATGATGAACAGAAGAGTCCAGGACCAGTGTAACTACCGGATCAACGATGTGAACCTGAAAATGATAAATGACGAGTTGATGACTACCGTATTTCTGCCACAACACTTGAGATTTAAAATTAATTTTAGTTTTGGTTTTATCCTGCGACACAATGAAACGAATGAACTGAAGTATTATCAACCACCACAAAACAACGCTCGGGTACTTGATGTTCCACAAATAGCATGCTGCCAAGAAGACTTCGAAGAATTCATTGATGATGCCATGGAAGAAGATATCCTGGAATGGGCCAAGTTAAAACGACCCAACACCAAATGGCTTGTGGAAAGAGTTACGAACGTCACCTTTTATGTGAAAAGGCTGAAAGACCACCCAATTGGAATGGCAGAAGATCTTCCCGACTATGTTCTCCAGAACAAAGCAGTAAATGCTTTGGTGAAAGATAGAAACCAATCATTTACCTACGATGACAACCTGTGTATCTTCCGATGTTTAGCTTTATGGAGTGGTTCCACAGCACACAATTTGAAAAATACAACAGATGCCATGTACAGCAAATATACAAAGAAGCCACTGAATGATTTCTTTGGAGTAACTTTAGCCGAATTACCCAACTTGGAGAAATGATCATGACCAAATTCCAAATTAGTACAGAGATCTCACAGAAAGTTTGAGAATGCCATGTATGTGAACGTCTACAAGAACCATTTTAGCTACATCATCGATATAGACTAATCCTGTAAATCCTTTGAATGCCGCAAATGCGGCAAATTATGGAAAAATGGATTTCTACTCAACCATCACGAGAAAACATGTACAGATGAAGTAAATTACCAGTATGTTGGCGGTGTATACCATCCATCCCAGTCCGTATTTGATCTGTTAGAAGATGAAGGTATAGAAGTGCCTGAAGAGAAGAAGTTTTATTCATACCGTGCAACCTTTGATTTTGAAAGTTACTTTGTCAAGTCCAGTCTACCTGTCGACAGTGATAAACTGATATGGGAAGCAGAACACCGACCATTGAGTGTGAGTGTATGTAGTAATGTTCCAGAATACCAAGAACCGAAGTGTTTTATTATAAATGGAAATTCTCAAGAACTTGTTGAAGAAATGATGACATACCTCACAGATATTTCATCTCATTGCCATCAACTTATGCAGACCTATCATGCTTGCACCTTATTTAAACTCAGACAAAAAATTGATGAAACGCTGGAAGCGGAAGCCAGAGCTACCGGAGAAGATACATCCAAGATGCACCCTTTAAAAAAATTGGAGAAGAAATTTCAAGACTACCTGCAAGAGATACCCGTCATCGGATTCAACTCTGGAAAATACGATATGAATGTAGTCAACTGATGAACTGATGACATACCTGAAGAGACAGAATCCACTCAAGTTTGCAGTGAAGAAATCGAATAACTACATGTGCGCCTCGACAGAATCTTTCAAGTTTGTTGATATTTGCAACTACCTCGCTCCAGGATTCAGCTATGACAAGTTTTTGAAAGGATTTGGCTGTTCCGTGACGAAGGGATTTTTACCATACGAAGGAATCGACAGCTTGGACTGTATCAGGGTTCCGGGCCTTACATTAAAATATCTGTTCCAGACCATGAATGATGACACTTACTTCACATTATTTAACCAGAAAAACAAAGACCTGCATCACTTAGTGAAAGATAATATCGTTGGTGGACCTTCAATTATCTTCAACCGATACCACGATAAAGATGTTACCCGAATCAGAGAAACGAAATATGGCAAAGAAGCAAAACCATGTGGAAGTATTATAGGCTTTGATGCGAATGCATTATATCTTTGGTGCCTAATGCAAGAGATGCCAACTAGTTGGAGTATTAGACGTCGTGAAGAAAACCAGTTTAAACCAGAACATCCAATGAAGTATGGTAAAATGGCTGAACAATGGTTAGAGTTTTTATCGATGAGAGATGACATCCTCATCAGACATCAGTGTAACGAAGCTGAAAAAATGATTGGTCGAAGACAGTTGCCTGTTGATGGTTGGTGCCAAGAGACACAGACTGTATACCAATTCCATGGCTGCTTCTGGCCCGGGCATACCTACATGAAAGATAAGAATGGCCTTCCTATCATCCATAATGAAGTCAGAGATAAACCCATGAAAGAACTGCTACAAGACACCCGTACCAATGCAAAGTACATCACCGATTTGAGCTATAAACTTGTTGAAATCTGGTAGTGTGAGTGGAGAGAGACGAAGAAGGCCGATGCCACGCTCAAAGCCTTCCTGAAAGAGAACTTTTCAGACAAAATGACAGATGAAGAAGTAGTGAAGAAAGTGAAGTCCGGTGAACTGTTTGGTTTGGTTGAATGTGATATACATGTACCAGATCACCTGAAAGAGTACTTTGAAGAGATGACACCTTTCTTCAAAAATACAGATATTTCCATAAAGGATATTGGTGAACACATGAAGTCCTTTGCTGAGAAGAATGGAATGATGAATAAACCCCGTAGAAGTTTGATCGGAAGCTATGTAGCAGAAAAAATGTTGTTTGCAACCCCTTTGCTGCAGTGGTATCTCCAGCATGGTATTGAAGTTGATCACGTCTATCAAGTTATCCAATATAAACCAAGAAGATGTTTTTAAAAATTTGGAGATGAAGTATCTGAAGCAAGAAGACAAGGAGATGTTGACCCTGACAAGTCGATCGTTGCTGACACCATGAAGCTGTTGGGAAATTCTGGATATGGCAGAATCGTTACCAACAAAGAGAAGCATCGACGTGTGTGCCATTGCAATGATGAAGAAGTCACCAAAGCTGTAAATGACATGTCCTTCAGAGCCTTGAATCGATTAGATGAAACTTTATATGAAGTCGAACTCAACAAGAAGACCATCAAGTTGGATCTGCCACTTCACATCGGATTCTTTGTTTACCAGTATGCGAAACTCCGGATGCTTCAGTTCTATTATGATGTCATCGATATTTCTATCAACCGCCAAGGTTTCGAATATGCTGAAATGGACACAGATTCTGCATATCTATGTACCTCGTCATCATCCATAGATGAATTAGTGAAACCAGAGAAGAGAGTAGAGTTTTACAAAGAGAATCACAAGTGGTTTCCATCAGAGTGTTGTGAGTTCCACAGAGATGATTATGTGAAAACGAAATTAAAAGGCAAAGAATGTCTGTCACCCTCATGTTGCAAAGAAAGAAAGCGTTTTGACAGGAGAACTCAGTCTTGTTCAAGGTAGAATGGCAAAGAACCGGCATTGTTGGACTGTGTAGTAAAACATATTATTGTTTCGGTGCCACCAATACATGTAGTTGTAAAGGAATCAACAAACGCCACAATGATTTGACGAAAGACAAATATTTGGAAGTTTTGAAGACTCAACAAAGTGGATCTGGCATCAACCGAGGATTTGTTATGAATGACAACACTATGTATACTTACCAGCAGAGCAGAGATGGACTATCGTATTTCTACCCAAAAAGAAGAGTTTTAGAAGATGGAGTTAGCACCATACCACTAGAGATAGATTTAAAGAAGAAACAAGTGAGTCAGGGTCATATTTTCTACAACCAGAACAAAGTCTAGCTTTTGCCTACAAAAAGTCCTGTTTAGTTGACCGAAAAATTCCTAAAAACCGAAATGGTTTTTACATGGTCTACTTAATCATGTTAGGCTTACCAAATTTTCAAAGTCCAATATGGAAGCTTTTTCTCTAAAGTCCTATATGGCATTCTCTAAAGTCCTAAATGGCAGTCCTCATAAAGTCCTATATGGCAGTCCTCACAAAGTCCTTTATGGTAAGTTTTTCTCTAATTAAAAAGTCCTATATGGCATTCTCTAAAGTCCTTTATAGCAGTCCTCATAAAGTGCTATATGGAAGTTTTTCTCTCTAATTAAAAAGTCCTATATGGCATTCTCTAAAGTCCTTTATGGCATTCTCTAAAGTCCTTTATGGCAAGTTTTTCTTTAATTAAAAAGGCCTATATGGCAGTTTTTCTCTAATTAAAAGTCCTATATGGCAGTCCTCATAAAGTCCTTTATGGCAAGACCTCATAAAGTCCTATGCGGCATTCTCTAAAGTCCTTTATGACAGTCCTCATAAAGTCCTTAATGGCAGTATTTTTCTCTAATTAAAAAAAATCCTAAATGGCAAGTCTTACAAGGCAATACATTTTTCTGGCGTAAAGAGTTTTTCAATTTTTTGTTATTTATTCTAAAACAGAGAGTTTTTTTTCATCATCATCATCATCATCATCATGTTGTAATTTCTTGGTATACTATAGGCTAACCCTATTGGAAGTGGAGGATACTTCTTTATTCCAAACCTTTTAGTTTCATTCAAAACTTTTTAGTTCCATTTATTTTTAAAAATGTTGATTCATTGTGTCTTTTAGGTTACACCTATTGGAACCAGATGATACTTCTTTATTCCAAACTTTTTAGTTTCATTCAAAACTTTTTAGTTCCATCTATTTAAAAAAATGTTGATTCATGGTATCTTTTAGGTTACACCTATTGGAACCAGATGATACACATTTTGTTTTAATAACAAACTTTTTAGTTTCATTCAAAACTTAGTTTCATTCAATACTTTTTAGTTTCATTCAAAACGTTTTAGTTCCATGTATTTTAACAAAATGTTGATTCATGGTATCTTTTAGGTTACACCTATTGGAACTGGATGATACTTCCTTATTCCAAACTTTTTAGTTTCATTCAAAACTTTTTAGTTTTATTCAAAACTTTTTAGCTTCATTTAAAAAAAAGTTGATCCCTGGTGTCTTTTAGGCTACCCCTATTGTATAACCAAAAGGAATAAATCATCATCATCATCATTACTAAGAAATTCTCTGTTGTGAATATTTAAAAGAAATGAGAAATTTTTATGATAGAAAACTGAATTGCTAAGTTGGACATGTTGTTTTCTTTTTTAATGAACAAAAAAAAATTCCCCCAAAGAGGATACGAACTGTCGGGGGTGGGAATGCACTCGAGCTATTTGACTTATCTCCATTGGACAGATGTTTGTAGCTTGACCTGTCCCAAGCCAGTATAAAATGCAGAGGGCCATATCCTACAGTTTAAGGATCAAGATTGCAGTTTGATCGCCAAACTGACTAATCAGATCGAAGTTAATCTACCAATCAAATTTCTGTATTCTCATTGTGTTTCTTTTCCATTGACTTCTATACTAATTTTCTAAATTTCCCCACTTTAACCTATAATTCTATAGGAAACAAACACAAACCCCAACCAAGAATCAAAAAGTTGATCAAAATTTGTTGAACTGGGGTGATGTTTTCAAACATGTCCGTCAAAGATATATAAGATTAGGCAAAGCATGGACTTGGCATCATTCACGACCGAACCATTGACCAGAGAAGATGTTCCGAATTGGCACCAATCAGACTTATGCTAACGTCACCCGGTATCAGGGTGAACTGAAGATTCATCTCAGAAGATACGTTGAGGGAAAAGACCAGAAACCTTATCCTACAAAGACTGGTATTGCTCTATCTTTAGAAGAATGAAATGCCTTGAAGTCCCAAATAGAAGAAGTAGATGCAGCCATCAAAACCCCAAAAACAACTTTAATTGAAGTTCCCGAAGACACTAAACCTACTAACCATGAAGACTTCAAAAAAACCAATTCAAGAACCACCTTTGAAGAAGAAGAAGAAGAAGATCACAGTGAGAATAACCCAATCACGACCATTGATCGTTGATGAAACTGATAGTGAACTCAGGCAAGTTCGCTTGCAGCATGAACTTCGCTTGGCATATGCTCATTATGTCGAAGAGAACATTGACGCTGTAGTGAAAGAAAAATGCTATGGATGTACAGTCGATCACCCAAGTAAGATTCAGCATACCGTATGCCTAATGATGTCTGAAGAAGAGAAGATTATAACATGTTTTAGTGAAGCACTTGAAAGAGTTAACAAGAATGATGTCCATCTACTGTGGCACCATAATACTTCTGGAATGAATCCACCACCAGTACAGAAAGAATATGAAGATATGTTCGAGAAACCTTTCACAAATGAACAGAGACGTTGTATTATGGATTTGGTGATTGAATTTCTGACCTTCAAGAAACCACTCAGTCTGAAGATGTAAATAGATGTTTGTTTTTTTTATAAAAAAAAGAAAACAAGAAGAAAAAAAGTATAAAATGAAGAAGAAAGAAAAAAATGGTGGTAATGACGCTTAAGTTATTTGATGTTTATCTTCTTGACAAATATCAAACAAACTTACCAGTAAGTCAGAGGGCCACCAATGCTAAATATCTTTGGATACCGGTCATATTGACCACCTCTCCAAAAGGTATAAAAGGGGAGTAGTACCCACGTTCAGTGGTGGCCACCTCTCCAACAGGTTTAAAAGGAAGTAGTACCCACATAGAACAACAAAGATGGATCCTCGTTGGAATCATCCATTCACTTGTTTATTGTGTGGTCCTACAGGTAGTGGTAAATCATCCTTTGTAAATCGGGTTATTCAAAACATTCAAAATATTATATCACATGTTCCAAGTCACATCATTTGGAATTATAGTGAATGGCAACCATTATACAATACTTTACCCCAAGTAGAATTTGTAGAGGGTCTCCCTCAAGAATTAAAATCTGATAGTTTAGTCATATTGGATGATCTGATGCTCGATGCAGATGTTCGAGTCTCTAGATTATTTACTAAAGGTAGTCATCACCGTAAGATTAGTGTGATGTACATTGTTCAAAATTCATTCGACAAAAATAAAGTTCATAGGACTGCAGATCTCAATAGTCATTACATGATCTTGTTTAAAAATCCTAGGGATCGTTCTCAGATCTCACACTTGGCAGCACAGATATATCCTGGTCATTCCAAATTTCTGAGAGAAGTTTTCGAAGATGCCACTTCTACACCATATGGTTACCTTTTAATAGATCTCAAACAAGATACTCCCGAACACATGAGATTAAGAAGTCATTTTTTTCCAGGGGAAACCCAATATGTGTACCTCCGAAAAGTATAAAAGGGGAGCAACAAGTCTGACTCAAGTCATAAGCATGTCTGACCGTCTCAAGCGCAACATCACTCTTCTCAAGGTTCTCATTAAATCGAAACCCACACTCGTCTAATCCATACTAAAACATGTAGACAAAGAATTGATTACTTGTTTGTGTGACTGTGCCTCGAATATACTGAAGGGAGCAGTACCTCTGACCAGAGCTCAGAGAACCAAATCTTGCAGAAAGGGAGATTCTTGGGGGCATTGCTACCTCCTGTACTATTGGGTGCTGTTAAAGGTATTTTTGGATGATGGAATATGCAAAGAAGATGGCTTTGGTAGAACCAAGGTTATTGGAACGTCTGCAAGAGACTCCAAGACAACCGAATGAACTGGCTGTTTCATCACTGGATAGAGAAATGAGAGATATTCTCGATGCCTCTTTTCTTTCAGCTGATGAAAAGATGACTCAATATAATCAAATTTTACAAAGATATTTGACATTTCAACAAAAGGTAATGGCTCCTCGACCAATTAAAGTCGAATTCGAGAAAAATAATAAAGACGAAGACATTCTCGATTCTGTACCTATGACAATGAAGAGAAAGGGAAAGTTGTTGTTGAAATCGTATTAGAAGTGACCCAAATATATCTTGGAATGAGAAGGGCGAATTAGTCTACAAAGATCAAACAGTGGTAGGGTCAAATGTAACAGATCTTCTAAACGATTTACTTAGAAGACGAAAATCTTTCCAACCAAAGGGATGGGAAGTGTTGGCCGAAGCTTTGAGAGATAGTAACATACCCCAAGAATTGATTGGTCATAAAGAACGTTGGGATTTTATGAAAACGGCACCGATAAAGTCGAAACCTAAACAACTAAAGAAAACAGAAACGCCAAAGTGGACCGAAAAAGGGTATAAATAGAGTTGACACTTGAACAAGGCAGTCATGGAAGCATTATACTATGATTCTGAAGCGCCTGGTAGTTTTGGTGGTGTAGACACTCTTCATAGAGAGTCCAAGAAAAAAAAACTAAACAAGTTGTAAAATGGCTAGAGACTCAAGACACATACACTCTTCACAAACCTGTTCGTCGTACATTTCCTAGAAGATGCACATTGGTAAGCTGACTTGGTAGATGTTTCAAACATAAGTAAATTCAACAAAAACATAAAATATTTGTTGACATGTATAGATGTGTTTAGTAAACATGCTTGGGTCATACCCCTCAAAAACAAACTTGGTGATTCCACAGTAAAACCTTTTACTAAAATTTTCAAACAAGGTTGTAAACCAGAAAAATTACAAACTGATCAAGGCAAAGAATTTCTAAACGGAAAATTTCAGAATTTTCTCAAAGATCACAAAGTAGACTTTTTCACTACACAAAATGTTGAAACAAAATGTTCCATAGTAGAAAGATTCAATAGAACGTTGAAAACCAAGATGTGGAAATATTTTACCAAGAACAATACAGTAACTTTTCCGCTTCAAAACTTGGTTTAATCATATAATCACTCTCATCATCGTAGTAAAGGTATGGCCCCATTGCCGTGAACTTTGAAAATCAAGAAGAGGTTTGGCAAAGGTTGTATGGACAACCCATAAAACACAAGACACCAAAGTACAAAGTAGGAGACAGAATGAGAATCAATAATGTTAAGAAAACTTTTGAGAAAGGTTATTTGCCCAATTGGACCGAAGAGTTATTCACAGTGGTAGCCATTAAGAAAGGACATCCAGTCACATACATCTTACAAGATGGTAATGGGGAAGTATTGAAAGGGTCGTTCTACACTGAAGAGCTTCAGCGAGTTTCACATAAAACTATTTACAAAATCGAACACGTACTCAAGAAACGTGGTCGAGGTAAGAAAAGGGAATTGTTCATAAAGTGGTTGGGATATCCGGCTTCTTTCAATTCGTGGATCAAGCAGAGTCAGCTCACTTATAAAAGGAAGTGAATCTCTGAGGTTTCTTCAAAATGGAAGAAGGGTCGAACGGTTCTTGGCCTCTGTCTGGAAAAAGAATTCCAAGGAGCAAGATCACTTACTTTTCACAAATAATCATTTTGTACATCATCATCATTACCAGTATCGTTAATCTCACTCTCGAGAACACAGACAGCAAGTTGTGGACTGCTCTCCTGAGTAGTAGCATAGGATATTTGTTACCAAATCCAACCATTAAGAAAAAGTAATGTTTTATTTGACTCTACCAAGTAATAGTTTTATGAACGTGTTTCCTGAAAACACGTTGACTACGTACACCACTCAGTTATCACAACCAGTGAATCTCACGGGAGAATGGGAAGTAGGTCTGGCAGAGATTCAGTATCCAAATACTTGGTTCAATATTCGTAGAGAAGAAGCTTTCGTGACAGTGTTCTGGTCTTCGAAAAAGAATTACCGACTTACTCTAAAGGAATGTCGTTATTCGGATCCCACTGATGTGATACGGGCTATCAATTGTGTTAAAGAATTACTCTTGCCTCGTTACAATAAGGTGGCTTTTGCATTGGATGAAGTGACTGGTAAAGTTCGTATCACGGTACGTGATGGAGTTGTGGTCACATTGAGACCTACTCTTCAAAATATTTTGGGATTTAATGAGTGTGTTTTTAAATCAGGAACTTACAATTCTTCCAGAGTTGCCGATGTCAACCAAGGATTTTATTCACTCTATGTATACTGTGACTTGGTTCGTGACCAAGTCGTAGGAGATACAAGAATACTACTTCTTCGTATCGTACCAGTGTGTGGAAAATATGGGAATATCATCTCGAAAACTTTTGAGAATGTGTATTATGTACCATTGGAACGAAAAAATTTCAGTACCGTCCAGGTGTATATAAGGCGTGGCACAGGAGCCATAGTACCATTCGAGTTCGGGAAAGTGATAGTGACACTTCATTTCAGAAATCGTAGATCTCTTCATTTCACATAAACATGACTTACTGTTGTAAGTCCAAATTATACAAAGAATATTACACGAAACAAGCTGGGAACGGCTTTTTCTGGAGCTCAAATACAGAGAGGATATGGTTTGGGAAGTATACTGGGAGGACTGAAGAATATGGTGTTACCTTTATTGAAAACTACAGCCAGGACCGTGGGAAAACAGCTCGTGAGAAAAGGAGCAGCCTTTGCCGAAGATGGCATTGAAGGGAAAAATGTAAAAAGGCAGCAATCAAAAAAGTCAAAGAGGCTGGCGCAGGAGCTTGGAATGAAGTGATTGGTGGGCCGAAACCACCCGGCAGGAAAGGTATAAAAAGGCCCGCACCACGCAAAACTCGCAAGTCGACAAAAATAAGGAGAACTGTTCAGACCCAAGACTTTCTCGGTGCATGATGTCTCTCATTAATTAAAGATCTTGTGAGTGTGTCAACAGCGAACTCGACTTGTTTTCTATACTACCAACACAGACTAGTGTGGAACATGGGCAATGGGTAGAACACAAGCCTTTGGCGACTATAGGAAACAGTGGTCCAATAGAATTCCACATTGCAGTATTAGGAGATGATTATTTGAATTTGGCACAGACATATTTGTATGTTAAAGCAACGGTTGTAGATTCCAATGGGGCATCAATTGCACCCGAGGCCAGTGGGGTCCAGTCAATTTATGGATGCATTCCTTATTTAATCAAATCGATATCAGGTTGAATGAAAAACTGGTATCTCCTTCCAACAACACTTATCACTGCATAGCTTTCATAGAAACTTTGTTGAGTTATGGACCAGCTTCAAAGAAGTCACAACTGACTAATGCATTATGGTAGATTTGACAGATGATAACAAGGGATTTCTTCTTCGAAAGAAATTTATAGAGAAAAGTAAAATCGTGGACATGACTGGAAGATTACATTTGGACATGTTTTTCCAAACTCGTTACTTGCTGAATGGAGGTAATGTTCATGTTAAAATGAATAGAGCCAAAGATGCTTTCGCATTGATGGCCGATACCGATACATACAAGATCAAAATTCTAGATATATCCATGTTTGTACGCAAAGAGAGACTCCAATCATTCGTAAGAATGGCTCACGAGAAAGCACTAACAAAAGCAACTGCAAAATATCCTGTTGACCGTGTGGAAACCAAGGTGTTTTCAGTGCCGAAAGGAAATCTGAGCATTACACAAGAAGACTTATTTCTAGGGCAACTACCTAAACGCATCGTGGTGGGAAGTGTAGACAACGATGCTTTCAATGGAAACTTTTCAAAGAATCCATATAATTTCAAGAACTACAAAATCAATTACTTGGATTTGTCCGTGGGTGGGCAGCCGATTCCAGCCAAACCATTACAACCTAGATTCAAACAACAAGAGGTGGCGAGATGTTATGCGACCCTGTTCCAAGGAACTGGGCAAATGTATGAGAATGAAGGAAACCACATCAGCCGAGAAGAGTACATAAATGGATGCACCCTATTCGTATTCGACCTGACTCCAGACCTATCACATGGACAACACTTCGAACTGGTGAAGAGAGGAACCTTGAGACTAGATGTCTATTTCGAAAACCCATTACCAACCACAATCAACGTACTGGTGTATTCCAGAACATCATAGAAGTGGATAAGAACAGACTATCACGAATCCAGACCACAGAAAAGGAGAACATTGGGTGGCTCTCTTTGTGAGTCACCACAACGCAGAGTACTTTGATTCCTATGGATTACCACCACAACACAGACCATTCGAGAATTTCCTGAAGAAGAATTCCAGATATTGGAAGTATAATACAAAACGCCTTCAATGACCATTACCAGTGTGTGGACAATACTGTCTGTTATACTTGAAACATCTCTGTCGCGGTGTACCGATGGAAACCATATCCAACATGTTTACGACTGATCTAATGGATAATGATGTGTTGGTTAATGATGTCATAGAGGAAACCAGCCACTAGATGTCGCTGTATTGAAGAAGAACTATAAAAACTGCTCAGTTGTGTTTCGACAGCCAAAGAAGAAGGATGTCTACTAATGTGACCGTCTTCAAACTTAACAACGATTTACAGATTCAACTGTTCAAGAACGACTTGAGGTCCAGTTTACCACAAGATGTTGGGAACAAGTGACCAAAGCAGTGGATATTGCAAAGAAGAGAAGCCTTGAAACAGGAGAACCCAAACCAAAAAGAGAAAGAAAACCAAAGAGGAATGAAGATAAAAAGGATTGAAGAATGTTCACTATTCCATGTTTGATCAGGATGGCACTGAATGGTTATCAATCAAGAAACCAAGAAACAAGAAATCCAAGAGACTTTGTAGAGAGAATGAGCGTTTCATTCGAAACGTATTTTCGTGATGTTTCACCACCAGTACTGGAGCAGTTATTACGTGGAGAAGAGAAAATAAGAAAGACAACAGAACAAAGACCACCAAAACACATCGAGTATGCATTGGAGGAAAATCGTCTCAAGACATTTCAATTCATGTTACAAAGTGAAAGTGTGAAAATCCCGAATGAACTGACAAAAGCTGAATTCTTTTATTTGGGGACAGGAGACAGAACTCAAGTTCGTTTCTGGGAAACAGAAGATGATGTTATAGAAGAACACAGAAAATATTCTCCAGACTGTTATTACATTCATAATTTACCACCTGAATTCATGGACGTTGAAAAGGTTCAAGAAGAAGAATTGGCCATCAAAGAAGAAGAAATGGACACATCATTTTAAGAAGAAGATTCACGGAGGACGAAATGTAGTGTGTGTTTATTAGCTGAAGCCAATGTCGCTCCGCGACCATGTAACCATTTGTGCCCGTGCAAAGACTGCTGTGAACCACTGAGAAGATGTACAATCTGCAGAAAGACTGTTTATGAATATCTGACAATCTACATACCATAAAAAGATGTATTTTTGTTGTTGACTAAAAGAAATTGAATTGTAAAAATTGTGTTGTTATTTTTTTAACAAACCCAAAAAGGTATCCTCAAAAAAACGAAATGAGGCTAAGAGGGATAGTAACCTCATACGACAGAAAAAGGGATTCTCTTAGCTTAACATATGGGTAGATCCTCACATGAGTATATGGTGGGACTTGAAGTTAGCTTCATGGCCTTCATGTACACATATGGGTCCTACTTGTAATTTAAATAATGGTTAGAAAAAAACAGAGAATTCTGGGTAAATTTGTCCTATAGTACTATGTACTACTCTTATACAATTTATTGGGAAAAAACTTCATGGGATCCGAAAAGGGATTCTTGAAAAATCCGAACCAGAACATTACTCCACTTCAATAGAACACACCCCGGTACCCTCTCGGTACTATAGCACTACGTGCTAAGCCGATAAAATTGGAAATCTGTATCAAATAAAGTCAATTTCGGTGATTTGGGTGAATTTTGGTGATTTGGAGGGATTGTCGGGTTGTTTGTGGTAATTCGTGATACTCCGCGTCAGTCGAACACACCCTCCGAATATACCCCTGTCTTGTTGTAGACCTTTGGGTAACATAGCAATCACGTGCTACCATAGAAACCAAGATGGCGGCCTCCAGTATACAAAATGGACGACGGAAACACGTATCACCCTAACAACACGCGCTGCGCATGCGCACTCACACCACGTATCACTATGGAGATGACGTCACAAGATTACCGCTCTCGCGGGTTATCATGGCAACACAACATGACGCCACTCTCAACCCAGAGTGTATCATCGTCAAACAATTGTTCATTGACTAAATGGTAATAAATTTTGTCTGAAATATACACTGCGATGCTACGTCAAAATTGATTTCTGTTGTGCCGAATCGGTGGGAAAAAACCTGGGATAAGTATGTTTCTACTGACGAAATCATCATCAAGATGGGTTTCCGTAAAACACAGAATATCATAGTCGTCTATTGCATTTGAGAGATCAGAAAGCTTGTTGCGTATGCTACAAATGTTGTAATTAAATACTAAAATAGCTTCAGTTTTATTGTTAGATACATCCACTGGTCCCGAGTTCAACTCAACATCACCACATGTGTAAAGGAGCATGATAAACAAGAAGACCAACACGAAACCGAAAGCACATAATTATAATGTATCCATCTTACCCCAGTCATTGTCGATCTTTTGACGGGCCATCCTGTTGTGAAAGACACCCAAGTATTAGCGGTAGCTGGTAATATCAATCGTCATAGTGTACTTATATGGGACTTTTCAGACAGGCCTTTAGATTACCCCAATTTCACACCATTTACAGGTATCCCCAACTTATAGAAAAGATGTAAAGGCATAAAAAAGTACTAACTTCTTTGTGCCTATTCTGCATTTTAGAATAATTTCCTTCATAATATGACCAAAGAAACACAAAGAAAGGTATAACAATAAAACAAAACACGAAAAAAGTGTTATTTCTGGTTTAAATGTCCCAAAATAAGACAAAACGGCGCCCCCAAAATAGATGCATCTAAAGGCCTATTTCAGAAGCAACCACCACACACAGGCATATTTCACACGAGAATGACCTGTTTGCATTTATATTCTAACGTGAGAGCTTCCAGAACAGTATTCGCCAGAGAGAAGGGTTGATTCATACAAGTATAAAGCTGATGGAAGGAAAAACAAAGAGAACGAAAAATAAAACAACAAAAAAACCCAGAATTATAATCATTACAAAATTTGCAAATTTGTGTGGTTTTGGGGTTTTGTTGTTTTAATTGCGACTATATTTTTTATGTGAATCGTGGCACATTATACAATTATGGACCTTTGTGGTGGTGAATATGATATCTGAGCCTAAAAACTTATATTGACCGAGGCGTTACAAACAGTTTTTTGGAAAACGTTCTCATGGCCTATCTCTGTTAGAAGACAAGGCGCCGACAGACTTTGAAGAAATCTCCTCTCAACCCTTATTCTACAATAAGAATATAAAAGTTAATAATAATCTTTTTATAATCAAACTTGGTGTGACAAATATATATTTTCTCTTAACAACCTCTTGAGTGAGAGCGGGGCTTTCCCCGGCTTTGAAACCTTCTCCACAAAATTTAACATAAAAACACCCTACACTGTATTTCAAGGCAAGAGAAATGCGATTCCAAAATGATGGCAAAATGAAATTAAACACAATAAAAAATCAGAGTCGGTCCAGAGCACACTGATAGATAAATTAAAAGAAACCACTATTGTTAACAAAACATTTTATCCATTATTCTTTCAATAATTGGTTTTGCTCCCAGCCAGGTCTCAGGAAAAAAGGAACAAACTTTTGCATATCAATGTCGAAGCCGATGCTTGGAGTTTGATATACCAATGTGCTTTTTAACCCTCTACCCAACGCAGACGATTTCAAAATCTATTACTTTAAATTTCATTTTTTAATTTTTTTAAAAAACATTTCAACAAAATCATATCATGTGACCCCTCTTTGGAACGAGCTCGACGAGCTCGTTCCAAAGAGAGGTCACATGATATGGTTTTGTTGAAATTTTTTGAAAAATAATATTTTTTTCAGCTGCGGAATTAGCATATTTCGAGGGCGGATATGGGCGATTTGTTGGGTAAAGGGTTAAGAACCGACGATACTTATCTCCAAACTTTGCAATATAAAATTGTACAGGGAGCACTATTCACGAATGCTCACCTTTTTAAGGATATCGGAGACTGAATTGTTTACATTTTGCTGTAACACTAAAGAGACAGTGTTAAACTTGTTCTTCGAATGTTCGATGACAAGGACAATCTTGTTACAACTGGCCGACCGACTTCTGACAAATGTGGTATTCTACTGCAATCTCTACAAGCCCTGCTCTATCAATCTATTCAGTAATTCCTCGTACGCACGAGACAATACTCTTCGACACTGCAAATATTTCTCCTTTTTTTCATGAAAAGCCTTTACTTCCTAATGCAACATTACCCTGATACTGTTCAGTGAACTATTGTTTCTCTGATGTAGAAAATATTTCTGCTTTCAAATCTGTATGTCTCTAGATAACTGCATTTAATATGTATTCTGTATCAATTTCTTTACTCAAAGATGTATATATGTATACAACATTTAATCTGAATAAAAAATACCCCCCCCCCCAAAAAAAAAAATAAAAGTTCATATCACATCAGTTTTACCACCACAAAAGTCCATAACTATTTTATTATATACACCATCCTAAAAAAAACAATCTTCTGTTTGTCAATTAAAAGTTCAATAATATCAACCAGAAATACTTTTATTTAACAATAAAATAGTTATCAAGCTATATTTAGAAAGTTGATATTCACTGGAAAACCGCTGTACATTGATGTTTGAGTACCAGTCATGTGTATAAGATCCAGCCAATAGAAATGTGGTTAGTTATTACGTATATAATAACCGCTTTCACAGGTGGTGAAATCTGCTTCAAGTTTGGTGAAATTTATTTCAGAATAAGACGGGGACCTATACTGAGTGTTGGGTTTTGTCTTTGTGCCTGGATAAGGGAATATTGGACATAGTTTTCGAGTGACACTTGCAATTGGTGGCCACTTGAAAATGAAATAAGAACTGAATGGATGGGTGAATGAGTGAGTGAGTAAATGAATTATCTTCAACAAACAACCAATCAATTTTATGACAAGTATCACGGCCACATAGTCAAAAAGTACGTCGAGCATCCATTCATCCATCCATCCATCCATCCATCCATCCATCCATCCATCCATCCATCCATCCATATCCATCCATCCATCCATCCATCCATCCATCCATCCATCCATCCATCCATCCATCCATCCATCCATCCATCCAATCCATTCATCCAATCCATCCATCCATCCATCCATCCATCCATCCATCCATCCATCCATCCATCCATCCATCCATCCAATCCATCCATCCATCCATCCATCCATCCATCCATCCATCCATCCATGTAATCAGTCTGCCACATTTGCATGGGCTATGCAGTCCAATAGAAAGAAGTTAATGAATGAAAGAATCAGCAGGTTGGTTAATAAAGTTAAATAAAATTCCACTAAAAGACTTTTAAATGTATACTGATTAACTGAAGGGATAAATGATTGAATGGAAGAAAATGTCAATCAGCCAACATCTGTTTACAAAAATAAAATATAAAAAATAAAATAAAAAGAAAAGCGAGTAGAAGAAACATAAAATAGACAAAGTGAATATATGTGAAACAATAGTTTTGGGGTAACAGACTTTTGCTGTAATGCAAGGTACATGTACGTCAGTGGGTAAATTTGGAACTTTAAGCAGTTCAACATCCATTACTGGAAAAGGTGTGGCGACATCTCGTCCCCTGAGTTCCAATGTGTTCTATGTGTCAACGGGAACATAGAACACATTGGAACTCAGAAGACGACCTGGTAGTTAATATTCTACGCATTTTTCACCCGACTTACCATTTTGACAATCAGATCTGGTTGAGTATTGACATCTCGTCCCCTGGGTACCAATGTGTTCTATGTGCCAGTAGGCACATAGAACACATTGCAATTCAGGGGACGATCTGACAAGGAGTGAGTTAAAAAGAAAATAACTCGAGTTGTCAGTGTAACATGACAATCAAGCCGAAAACATTATCAGAACTGGGGGCGCAGTTTTTTTATTAGGGCTTAACGACACATTAACAGCCAGGGTCATATCATGTTGGTGACAATTTTACGGGTGGAGGAAGCCGGAGTCCCCGGAGAGAACCACCGAGCAACGACGAGCGGCTGCCAGCTCTCCAACATCGTAACTCTGAACTCTGCACCGCGGCAGAGGCAGGGTTAGATTGGTTGAAGTCATGCGCACCATCGACGTGCAGTACGCCTTAGTACACAGCGTCATCGTGCCCCCATATAGGCAATCGGGGTTAAGTGCCTTGCCCAAGGACACAACGCGGGAGTGCGAATCAGTCGCTGAAATGGTCATCCATCCAACTACTAACCGCGCTCGACGTTGCTTAACTTCGGTGATCTGGCGAGAAACGATTACCGCGACGCCACCGCACCCCCTGGGGGCGCAGTTCATCATTGTTTGTGATACTGCTAGATTATTGCTTAGTCACGCACAGGAGAGGATGATTGTCGCGTTATTGCTCTCGCATAGTGAGGTTAACGTCCACGTCCCCATACAGCCACAAACTGCCCCTTGTATATTACTCGGAACATGTTGTGTCAAGTGTACTCTTCCTTTGGAACTCTACTGGTAGAATAAGTGCCGTATTAAGGGATGAGCTTTACGGGCTGCAGCCCAGGGGCCTCCGCCAGTTGAGGGCCTCCAGAGATTAAGTGAAATTAATTTACTGTGAAAAGTTACATTATTTGTAAATGCAGAATGAAAGTATAAGTTTGCTGATTTATCTCTTTAAAAAGGGCTCAAGTAATATATTGTATAATATAGAGGAATTGTTTTCTTGCCCATTATTCCAATTCGTTGGCACTGGCAATCCTGATAACAATGAGACGATCTCACACTCGCTTAGGGCCTGTACAAGAAATCGCCCATTCCATAAAAACTCTTTCTTCTTTCATCATTGCATTGCGGCTGTGCTTGCACCAAAGACGAAAGTGCTGATAGAGGGTTGATTAGCATTGTTCTGTGATGTAAATTGAATTTACGTTATCCTATACATTTTGTGGAATTCTGTATTACGTGCTTTTGTTAATTATCGCTTGGTACCTCACAGTCACAGTATCTGTAGCCCAGGGGCCTACAAAATCGTAATCCGGCCCTGGGTAGAATGCATTTATCTTGCCAGCGTTTTTACATCATTGTTGGCTGTCTGCACAGGCAGCCAACAATAATGTAGAAACACTGTTAAGTTATTTACCACTGTGTCGTATTTACACACATGTACATGCTTTAGTTATTAAAGTAAAATTAATCTGAGGAGTTAAGGGTTTAATTTATGTCAGAGCAGCTCTTCGTGCACCCGTCAGCTCAACAAGAAAAGAGTTAGTTGCGAGGGCAGCTTCCGTATTAGAGCCAAGTGCTAGTTCGCATAGTAGCACAGAGTGCTAATTGTTTATTTGAATGTCAATTGTACACATGAATAATCAGAGTAATTTCAAAATAAACATAACTTTGTTGAAATATAATTGTTTTACAACAATCCGTAAGCGAGTTCTTCGGGTTGGAAGAAAGTTGAAGTTGAAGAAACGGACCGAAGCGACCGAAAGTGGAATTCTAAATGTTGCTTGCATCAAGGAAGCAGGGGCGGCGGAAGCTCTATAAAAGTGGAGGGGCACATTTTTACAATGCTACCATGGTTCGGCCCAGTGCGAGAAAGGTTACAATGGTATATCGGTAAATGTACCATGATTGGCAATAGTCTCTCGTTTAAATGAATATTCCGCTGTGTGGTCACTGCCCTGTCCGTTTCTTCTACTTCAACCATCTTCCAACCCGAAGGCCAGCCTTCGGGTTGGAAGATGGTTGAAGTAGAAGAAACGGACCGAAGTGACCGAAAGTGGGATTCTTTGGCTAAATATTGTTTGGATTTGCAAATAATGTTACAGGAATGTCTGCATTTTGACACGTAAGCATGCGCCCATTTTAACTCATTGTGTAACTACGAAAAAAGTGGAGAGGCACGTGTCTCCTGTGGCCCCCTGACACCACCGCCTCTGTCTAACAATCAAACAAGATTTCGTCGATATTTTCCTCCGATTCAGTTGACAACAGTGATTCGACGCATTGAGCTGAACTGGGTTACTGAGCACAACTCACTATTCTCTCCTTTATTCACTATTCTGTCTGGATGGATATTTGAAATAAGTCGCAAAACATTAAAAGCATGAAATTTTTCAATTGTTTTTTTCTTCCCAAATAGATCTAGTAAAGTTCAAGAGTATCTCAGTATCACAATAACATTTTCAAAACATAGAAATACCAACAAAATCCACAAAGATGTGGAGCATGATATGGCATTGAGGTAGTTTTGGAATGTGCGTTTCAGAGGGAGTACTTTGGAAAAAGTAACGGAATCTATATCGGCCTTCTTGGTTTTCGAAATCCGGTTTCAGACCACTTCAGAAGTATTTCATCAGTACTTGCAGTATGTGGGGTGGGGCGGGGGCGAAGGCGGGGAGGGGAATGAATAACACTTGCACTCTGGCCTGAAAACGTGCATTGTGGTTTGTTCGAATATTTCGAAGTGTACCCTGAAAGAAAAGAATCCGTATGCTTTCGGTTGTTCTTCCTTTTATTTTGTTCACTTATAGCCTATTTCCAAATATGTTCCATCTGCACCTCTGTTTGGTATAAGCAGGAGTGGCACCAGGGTTTCCGCGACAAATGTACGTATTCCCCGACAAGCGCACAAAGAAGGAGTTACATTTCCCGTAGGCCCAACCACGTTACAGGGAGTGTAGTGTAGTTCTCGGTGACTCCACCCCTCCCCATTAACCGCCGCCACTCATGGATAAAAGTCAGATTTCTTATTGTTCCCGCACACCATATATGGCATATATGGTATAGATGTAGCAGTAGCAGAATCCAATGGTAGCGGCCTAGTGGTAGAAGCCAGTGACTGCTTTTTACAGCCAGGGACGTGGCTAGAGGCTTCCGATTGGGGGTGTAGGATGGTGAATTTCTAACTAGGGCGAAGGACCGGGATGGGGTTTTCTTCCTTCATGGTCCCTCCCCGAAGCTGGAAATTCACTACCGAGAAAAATTTAGAAAATGGAGCCAGCCATGAAGGGGAGCATAAAATTGATTCTAGGAACTGATATGCCAACACATTTATGATAGAATTATCAGGGTATTATTATTTGGTACTGTTCTGGGAATTGAATATGTGCTAAACAAATGCTCAAGCTGAGAACTTTGAGCAATTCACACTGTCTTAACATTAAATGAGATCTTATGCAGGAATGGTCGATTTTGGATGTTTCATCATTTTGTAACTGTGAATGATGGAATTAACTCAGGATAACGATTTTACATGATGTGATTTTCTTGAAGTGCATTTCGTGGATTTGTTTTTATTACCATAAGTAAACGTACTATAGAAATCGCGTACCGATTCACGACATGCATACTTATGAAGCTCGATATTACGTTCACTGTAGTTGTAAAGAGTAACAATTTTTGCCGATTTGAAACCGAGTTGGGATTTTGGGAAGTAAAGGAGACATCACCAAAGAAGCTCTAAAATTCCGATACCAGATAGATTAAATTTCCAACTACTCATGACTTGGCCTCCGAATTTCCAACTGTAAGAAATTTTGGCTTGTAGCAGAAGAGATGGCAGTGGTGAATGTAGAATTTAACCCTTTACCCAACGAATCGGCCGCATCCGCCCGCGTAATATGCAAATTCAGCAGTTGAAAAAAAATTATGTTTCAAAAAATTTTAACAAAACCATATCATGTGACCCCTCGTTGGAACGAGTTCGTCGAGCTCGTTCCAACGAGGGGTCACATGATATGGTTTTGTTGAAATTTTTTGAAAAATGTGAAAAGATGATATTTAAAATAATAAATTTTGATATCGTCTGCGTTAGTGGCAGGTAACTAAAGTGATAGTCAAAAGATGTGTTAGTATTCGTAGGGCAGTAGTTTATCAACAAATGAATGTCCAAAATACTAATCCACAAAACTGTGGTCTCCATTGGTTACCACTGATGGTATCCATTCGTACTCAAATTCCCATACAAGAACATCAAGGGATTGGAATCAGACCTCGTTACACGATTTCCTTGAAGGCAACGCAGTCACATTTGTGACGGACTATCGCATGTTACGATTTATCGAGTTGGCGCCTGAGTGGACTGATAAGTAACACACTTTCAGAGATGCAATGTATTGCTCAGCGCGTGTTGTAAGGGTTACATGTGTTTCCGCCGTCCATTTTGTTAACTGGAGGTCGCCATCTTTGTTTTTATGGTGACATATGATTGCTATGTGAACAAAAACCCTCTAATAGGAGAGGGATGTGTTCGGGGGGGGGGGTGTTCCATTGAATAGGAGTATATCTAATTACGCAAATTTAACCCGACAATCACTTCAACTCACCCAAAACAACACGGAGAAGCCCTCCACCTCGGGCCAATAAGAGTAGCAAACAGTGCTACAGGATCGCAAGATCATCAAACGTTGTAATCTACTGAACTAAAGTAAATCTAATAACCACAAAAAAAAGTGGAAAAAATGAATGAAATAATTTATGAAATAATAAGACTAAAAGGAGAAAGCGTCAGGAGTTTCTCTGAGATGTACTTTTACAGAGTGTTTACCAATCTCGTGGAAGAAAATATTTCTAAGGCGTTGATGCTGAAATGTCACAGTTGCAGATGTGACTCTGATGATGATCAAAATGACCACATCTGTCAGACCACGGAAGACGAAGACACAATCACCATATGTTTCATGTCGGCATCAGATATGATTTACGAGGACGACATGATGACAAATTGATCGCAAATGATAAGGTGGAAGAGGATGACAAGAACCCTTTGGAATACGAAGACACATAGTTCCAGAGATTGTCGAAAAATCTCGCTATTAAGGATTGAGAACGTAATGTACATGTAATGACAAATAGGAAAAATACCGTTCATGTTTTGTAAAAAAAAAAAAAAATAAAATAAAATAAATAATTTAAATTAAAAAAAATGACTATTTTAGAACATAAGTGGCTCGATTATATTTACGAGCGTATGACAAAAACTTATTAAAAAAATAAACAAAAATAATGTCGATTGTTGTACAACTCCTGACACTCCTGAAATGTGATATATTGTAATACAGGGTGTGCAGATGATATGAGGTGTATTGTAACATTTGCTAGCAGTTAGTGGTCTACAGACCTTTAGTATTTCAAGAAGGAATAGAGAACTCGAGGAAACTATATTTTCGAAATGTTCACAGGAAAATAAAAAGAACAAAAAAAAAAAAAGGAAAAAAAGTCGTCTGATATCGATAGAAAATGAAAAGTAAAAGTTTGTTCGTCTTCTTCTCCAAGAGAAAAAAGTTAAACAATAGTCAGGAATAATAATAAAAAAATATTAATAATATAAAAAAATATTTACTGTTAAAGGAGAAAAAAAAGAAATAAAAATTAATTAAATTTAAAAACAACAACAAAATTTAACTTAAGGGATAAACAGAAAGAAAAAAAATGTTTATATAGAGGAAAGAAAAAAAAAAAAAAATTAAAATAAAACAACATTTACGATTTATAAAAAAAAGAAAAGAGAAAAAAATCATGCCAGCAGCAACAAGAAAAACCCATTTGAAAATGTGCAGAGTCGTTCCATACAATAAATTTAACAGTAAAGTTTTTCAATTGGAAACATACAGTCTTGAATTGAAAGACGTCGAGACGAAAGGTTTATATGATGAATATAAGAACAATAAAAGGGTGCCATTAAAATTAAATGAAGAACAAGTAGAATTATTTTATGATGTGACAGACCAATTGTGAAAAATTGTG
The DNA here is from genome assembly GCA_031216915.1 of Pictodentalium vernedei. Taxonomy (NCBI): domain Eukaryota; kingdom Metazoa; phylum Mollusca; class Scaphopoda; order Dentaliida; family Dentaliidae; genus Pictodentalium; species Pictodentalium vernedei. The sequence goes on along the minus strand of CM062288.1, from coordinate 54,381,946 downwards.
AAGAAAGAAGAGAAAAAATTCGACCACGGCAACTTGACATTAGCCTGGGGTAAGTTCATATATCCAAAAATCGATAAATATCTTGTACATCGACTCAGAGACGAAGCTCTCAAAAATGTAGAAAATGTAACAAAAGTAGACATGGTCATTGAGAGTTTATATAAAACTAAACATAGAGTAACACCTCGTATGAAAATATAAGATATCATTTTATAAAAAATAAAATAAAAATAAAATAAGATAAATTTCTTTTTTAAATAATTTTCGATATTTTTGGAAGTTGAAGACATTTTTCTCATAATAGATTAGAAAAGAAACTTTTTTTCAAAAAATAAATTTCTTATAAAGTTATTTAAAAAACAATATTCATAAAAACAATAAGGTACATTTCCTGGATTATAAATTACCCGGATTGAAAAAGTGTGCTAAAGTTTCAAGATTCAGAGAGTATTGAGTTTGAAGACGAAATCCGCTCTGATCACAACTATAAGTGCCGAGACCACGGAAAAAAAACAGTTTCGGAATTAACATCGAAAGCATGCAAAATGGGTTTTAAAGATTTTCTTTTCTGAATCCAATAGAAACCAAAATGGATGACTTTTTGCTCGAGAATTTGGAAGAAAAAAATATGACGAGAAACATATAAATAAATAAATAAATAAATAAATAAATAAATAAATAAAAGTCGCTGTGAGAGAGAGAAAAAAAAGAAAAAAATATCATTTAACCCTTTACCCAACGCAGACGATATCAAAATTTATTATTTTAAATACCATTTTTTGAAATTTTTCAAAAACATTCAAAACAAAACCATATCATGTGACCCCTCGTTGGAACGAGCTCGTCACAGACTTCTTCTTCGCTGGTAGACGATGATGAAAACAAATGTATCGTGAAGCAATAGATGTCATAGACGTAGTCATGACTGAACTAAAAAAATTGGAAGACAATAATGATACAAAGGATTTCATAGAGAACGATATACAAGAAATTCCAATCCACTTTCATTACCATAGAACGAACTCGAGCCATGAAAGGATATTTTAATTTAATTGAGAAAGCAGATCAAAAGAAGATGTTTCGGGGCAATTTTATGAAAGAAGCAAAATCTCACGTGATAGATTTATTTCTTCAGAATCAAGGCAATGGTGTCAAGGGGCAAATGACATTAAAGTGTGAAATTGCAAGGATGAAATACCCAGATGAGGGTATAAGCAATCAAGCCTGAAAATAAGTAGACTGTCATCTGCAAAGTGAGGTTCCCAGAGGGTGAATTTGGTGATGCTACCCTGCACAGCAGGGTAGCATCACCAAATTTACCCTCTGGGAACCTCAGTCGGAATCAAGGTTTCAGGCCTAACAAGAAATAGGTACTCGGAGGATAAATTAGGGGATTGTAGACTACTGTATGAGTTAGGGTCAGCAAATTCACCCTCTGGGGATCTTACAAATGACAGATTGCTTATTTTCACAATGATAGATAATACTTCATTGAGGGATTTCACATGGCCCTCATGGCCTCGTACGATGAAAATGGGCCCCCGAAGGTTAGTGGTTGTTAAGTTGGGAGGGCTTGAAGTGGGGTATCATGAGACCTGCTCTTTCAACACCCAGGTGAGAATATTAGGGATGGTAGATTATACTTGATTGTTGGATTATCTTATAATCCACGCGGCCTCGTGTTATCAAATACCCAGATGAGGATAAAAAGGACTTTATTACACAACCATTAAATTTTTAGTCATTTGTATTTAACAGAATCGCCGCTATGATATAAATATTTCTGTATTCAACTGGTGTTATACAAGCCGGAACTTTTTTTTCCTCGCACCGTTTCTACTTGTTCCTTTCCGTCGAGTTATCAGTTTCGCTTCAAAAACTTTCCAAATTTCGTTATACAATTATCGGTCGTTTGTCTGTAGTGTGAAAATGAAAACATCCAAAGCAAAATAAAGTCGGTTCCCAGAAAAATAAGTTAACAAAAAATGAGAATATTTAAAAAAAAATCATTTTCAACCACAACATTAACCCCGCTCCGTGGCCGTGTCGTTTTCGGATCCCGTTATATCTAAATTGGTCCACTTTATTTCCGTTAATCTTCAGACATCCTCACGTGCTTCGAACTTCTTTTAAAAAAGTTTCTTGCAGCTGTTTTGCAAATCCGCCAAAATTTTTACTTCCATTTCTACTATCAGTAATAACCACCAAATGGTAAGCGTGAATGGGCACCTGCCGAAACAAGCCCAAGAGAAAAGATAACGAATGCAATTTAGACTTGTTACCAAAAGGTTGTTTGGATTCTTTATCGTTCCATTTGATCAGTACCGCTTCAAACAAAATAACGGACTCTTCGCCTTTGGGTTTAAACATCGGGATTAAAACATGTTTATTTAATTTTAATGCACGGGGGGTATGTAATAAACACAGAACGCGATGTGTGTTTGAATCTGTGCGTGTTTTACATAACTCATTGGAAAGTCGTAGTCATATTTCGCGAGAGCCGTAGGCTCTCGCGAAATATGACTATGCCACTCCAACTCGTTATGTAAAACATCCATCGATTTAAACACGCATCACGCTCTGTCTATTTATATTTGATTGTGGGATTTTCTTATGACCCTCGTGGCCTCATGTTCCCAAATACCCGTGATGAGGATATAAGGGACTTTACGTTACCGAGACAGCCAGGCATAACTAGGAAGTATGAAGTAGAGCTATAAGTCAATAGTAATGGTACAGAGCTGTAAGGGGTAGTAGAAGACTGTAGAATTGGATGACTAGAATAGAGACAAATCATGGGACAGATAGTTGAAGACAAGATGGAAGCCGATAGGAAGACTACCAGGAGCTGTATAGGCGCTTGGATTCCCACTTACGGAATCCCACTTCTGGAATCAGTTTTACAGAATCCCCATAGAATCATTTTTGCCGAAATGAGCCGAAGAGTTGCAAGAGCGTATGCCCATCGAAGAATTATTAGCTATAGCTCCTTTACTCAATGGGATTCGAGTCGTTCGAGCAATAACGTTTTCAGTAACTGCTCGATAGCTTATGATAGCTTATTAGGGGAACTTGGAATAGGTATGAAAAAGTTGTTCGAATAAGCAGTAGTGAAAAAACCTAACTTTGACAGTGATATGAACTGATATCCGTAGCGGTATTAATGTACTAAAGGCAGTCATTGTGCCACAAGTTAGTAAAGGCCGAGACACCGAGCGAAGGACAGACAAGTGGTAGCCAATGGTAATGGTACGAGGCAGTAATTGTACAAGACTGAAGAGGAGGTACAATACAAGACTATAGTATTCGGTGAATACAATGGAAGCTGATCATAGTACAGATGATAGCGACTATGGACAAGTAAGCTGTGGTGGCCTTGAAGCCATGGGGGATGTGGGGATGGTCCACAAACCAGGAGCTGTATATGAGCTAAGAGCTTTATAAGAGCTAGGAGCTGTATAGGTTCCATGTTGTAGGTATTCTCAAATGTCGAGATGAGTCACTCGCAAAGGGAAATGCTCTATAGATCATTTATAATGCGGGGTTCGAGTCGTCCGAGCGATGCCTGTTCAGATACTGCTTGATTGACTTTTGGACTTTTTCTTAGAACCTTGTATCAGATAACGATGTGACAGTGGGTGGGATTTAGATGAATGGAATGATCGGATTGGTTAGTTAGCTGCAGTAAAGTGAACTGATTAAATGGTCCAGATAAACGAAACATTCTGTTTGGAACATGGACAAGAGTACCCCAAATACGGTTAGAACTAGCCAAAACAGACCAGAAAAGCTAAATAAAGTAACAATAAACAAAACTGTTCCAACTGACAGGCTCTTCTACTCTACTGAAGTATACTCCACAACAAGCAAATAGGTTTGGATAGACAGAAAAACAATAACAGGGATACATAGATAGAAGCAGAGCAGAGGATACCGAATGAATCTGAACTAGTAAAACTTGTCCAGTCTATTTGTAAGGAAACGAGGATTTGGGGTAATTAGATTGGCTCTTATACGTACTAAATAAAGTGATTTGGGGGTGTTTTTGGTGGTTTGGAGTGAATGTCGGGTCTATTTTGGGTAATTGGATTTACCTTTATACAAAGGAACACACCCTCCGAACATACTCCGTCCGATTAGAGGACTTTGGCCCACCATAGAAACCATGATGGCGGTCTCCAGTATACAAAATGGACAACGGAAACAGGTATCACCCTAACAACACGCGCTGCGCATGTGCACAAATGCCTGTGCACAAAGACCACGTATCACTATGGTAATTACGCCACAACATGGCCGCTAACGTGGGCTGCCATGAGAACCATCGTATGTGTTAAGACAACAAAACTCGTCAAAATGTAATCAGTAGTGAAGAAATAACATCAAAATCCAAACAATGAAATAAGCACCCACAACACATTTGAAATATTTACCACAGAAAAAATACTTTTTTCCGTTAGCATAGAATGCTGGAACGTCAGCGAAAAACGGCGGGCGCCACTCGGTCAGCCCCCACCTTAGGGTGGGACACGGAGCATATATACCAGAGAATCTTCTCCTGACGAAACGTGAAATTGGCCCAGTATCTGGCCCCCTGGCGGCTGGCGTCAGTTTGAAACAAAATGTCGACTTGTAAATGCGCTTACAACTGCGATAATACTTAAAAAAATACCGTGGGTTGGGGTTGTCATTTTTTTAGCTTCCCGATAGATAACAAAAGGTCAGGTGACCGAATAATTTCCGACTCAATTTAATACAATCGCGCGCCGTGTTTGCTGGATTATCAAGTTTTTTGCACAAAAAATGCCGGCTAGAGCAGGCTGGAGTGATGATCTTGAATGAAATGATTCATTTGACCTTCAAGTTCAAATTATTTGCAGTGCAACTCGAAAATAACTCCACCTGTGTGATGTATGAGTGCATGTGTTTGTTGCTTTGTTTGAGGTCGACTACGAATGTGTGACATTGCACTACCATCTATTAGTATTTAAAATGGGGGTGGGGGGGGGGGTGGTGGTGGGTGTCTTCTCCTAGCCCTACCCCAAGAGCGCTGCTAAATCTAATATATTAAGTATACAATTAAATATCACTAATTATCCCATTTATTTATCTGTTTATTCATTTGAGCTTTACGACACTTTCAACAGCCAGAGTCATATCGTGTCAGGCAGTTTTACGTCTGAAAGAAACCGGCGTACCACTAGAGGACCACTGAACAGCAACGAGTAACTACCAGACTCCCAAAGTTCTAGAAGATTTGTAAAAACAGCATTTTCAGTTTCTTCCCCTGTAATTTGGTTCCCTCTTGAACGATTATGACAGCTAACCAGCCCTATTAGGTTATTTATCAGTGGTTAAGGTTACTTTCAGCAGATAAGGCTATTTCACAGCCATAATAAATGTATAAAATATGTATAAAGTTGTCAGTGATGTTCAATAACCATAATTTATATAATAATGCAGAGTGCTATATACAGTAGCATGTGATCTTTTCTTCTCAATTTTACAGGTGCAAAAAATGGGTGTAAAATTTCAGATTAACCCTTTACCCAACGCAGACGATATCAAAATTTATTATTTTAAAAATTTTTCAAAAAATTTCAACAAAACCATATCATGTGACCCCTCGTTGGAACGAGCTCGACGAGCTCGTTCCAACGAGAGGTCACATGATATGGTTTTGTTAAAATTTGTTGAAAAATAATATTTTTTCAACTGCTGAATTTGCATATTACGCGGGCGGATGCGGGCGATTCGTTGGGTAAAGGGTTAATAAATTTGATTGGAAGTCCACCTGAAAAATTACATAAAAATTACAGAATCTGCTCAAGACATTTTGAGAACATAATGTTCATGAATCCTAATGATGAGAAAAAAAACTGGTTTGGAATGCATTCCAACTCTGTTTGATGTTCTCAATCCACCTAAACTCTTTACTGAAAAACAAAATTACCGAACAGACAGACGGATGGTCCTCAGTTCAAAACACAATGCACTGAAGGTAACACTCACACACATACATGCCAAAACAAAACTGGAAAATCAAACTTCAAGCCACGAGACTCCAGACGGAAACAGATGAGAGCTCTTATACAATACCAAAGAGTAAAAATCAGTAGAGCCAAAAAAAAAAAAAATGACTGAAAAGTATACACAAGGTAAATTTGAAAAAATAACATTGATCAAATTTTGAAGCAAGCCTCTCTGTTTCTACCAGAAAATCTGCAAAAATCCTTCATTTCTCAGGTAAAAATGTCAAGACGACAAAAGAAGGGTTACCGGTGGACAGATGAAGACATATAAAATATACTCATAGTAGCTTGGTGTACCAAATGTTCACCACGCGTGGTGAAGTGGTGTTAACCGCGTGCCTTTGGCGCGCGGTTAACACCACTTCACCACGCGTGGTGAACATTTGGTATACCAAGCTACTTTGGGTATATTTTATTTATACCATGATCGTCAGATTATTAAGAGTCGCTATTATTTTTTCTCGTTTTTACTGAGCACCAGACGTACATACGTGCGAATCTATTTTTGTTTACACGAGCATCGGTTGGCGGTACTTCCGCTGTCAATTTTATCGCCGAAACGAAATGGAAAATGAAACGGGTCCTTTTTCATTTTAATAGCATAATAACATACCATTTTGAGTTATGGGTGCTTTATTAACAGGAGGCAATGCATGTTTGTTTAGTTTTGACATCTTATGAGGTAAACCCATTTAAAAACGTAATAAATAATTGCCACTTCCATTAAACTCTTTGCGAGGCGGCGTGCGATAAATTTAGACAAGTTTGCATTCAGATTGACGCCACCAAGGGTCAGTTTGGATGTAGTTCTACTGGGGCCCGGTTGATTCACTCTCGGCACAGCACAAATTGTAACAAAGTTATGACGTCACTTGTACAGGTGAATCAACCAGCTACCAACTGGTCCATTGCACGATGGTATATGGCCTTCAAAATCTTTCATATCCGGGAATAATAATTGGCATTCTTCGCATTGAAACATCGTCTGTCTGTCAGACATTTTGTCGAATGACGTCACGGCACAAATCTTGCACCACCTCGCGAGGAGGTGTAAATTTGTGCCGGTCGGCACAGTCCCGTCGCATGTTCTGTTCGTGGTTGATTGTGGGGAATCCCTGTTCCGTCACAGTTTGTGCTGTGCCGAGAGTGAATCAACCGGGCCCCCGTAGGTGTAAATTTGTACTATCGAAATCCTGGCGTGTTCACCACGGTTGGGGTTAAAGCTAAAAATTATGTCATAGGATTTTCATTTTTAGTAGAACAGGTAATCGTGGTATAACAATTAATACCTCTGTAGATATATTATATTATTGTGGTGATACAATGGAAGACATACTCTGCCACAAACCCATCAAATATATCATTGAGCTCTGTGTCATTATCCGCATACATGGTAATGTCAAATTCTTAAACTTTGACCTACAAAGAACTAAAACAAGTCAAAAAAAAAAATCCAAACAAGTTAGGAAAGTCATGCATCTTTAAAAAAATGTTTTAACAGTAGTTTAAAATGTTTATTTTAGCATTTGCAGTTTATATTTAGTAACATAATTATTTCTATTACAATTTATTTAGTTATTTTCCAATAAAATGTAATATAAAAGTTACAAGAATAAAACATTCCGGTAATGGCACATGAAACTGCGGTAGGAACATAAAACTCTGAGAAGATTCTTCCAACATTTCGTATTAAAATTCATGCAATTTTTATTGGTTTTAAATTAAGACTGAATGACATTCTCATATATCAATTTCAGTATGGACAAACTGGACTCAATGAGGTTTAGGATTATAGTTCACTCTATACAATGCCCGAGGTCATGATGTGACAACCAGTAATGACGTTAACGGATACACATTAGTTCAAAAGAGTGGACTATATAACAAAACTATATGAGTCAGAAAACAAAACAACAATCAAATAGGACTAGAATTAATGAGAACAGTTTAATAACTAAGTTTAATTCATTTTTTGCATACAGACATACATTGAAATCTACATATATTATAAAATAAATAAATAAATAAATGGTTATGTATGGTGTGGGATATATATGAATCAGAAATTATGATAAGATATACACAATAATCCTTGAGTGAACTGTTTAATAAATAGAGGATATGGTATGAGTGTTTTTCTCATATAATATTTATGAAACGAGTCTAAGACTTTTCCGTTTTGGCGAGCCTCTGGCGAGCGCAAACGGAAAATTCGGACGAGTTTCATAAATATTATATGAGAAAAACACTCATTTCATATTCTATTTATCATATGACACGCACACGCACAAATTAGCCACTTAGTATGGCTTTTTAACCGATCACCTAACTTGCGTTGCAGACGGCACTTGGAAAAAACATCCTTGTATAACTAAAACTTTTCATTTTTTGCCTCCAAAACATAGGTTATGACCCCTCATTGGAACGAGCTCGTGGAGCTCGTTCCAATGAGGGGTCATAACCTATGTTTTGGAATCAAAAAGTGAAAATATTAAAAAAATGAATGGCGTTTTTCTTGTAGGTAAAAAATTAATAAAATATAACCCACCCAAAATAGGACAGATAACGTAAATTTTCCCTACTGAAATTATGCAAATGTTACCCAGTTGTATTTTGTTCAGCCAATCAAATTGTCCAGTTTTGAAATTGACCAATAAACGCTCCCGACTCTAATTATGCAAATTATGAAAATGTGGCCCAGTTGTATTTTGTTCAGCCAATCAAATTGTCTAGTTTTGAAATTGGACAGTCATCTGAAAAATGAGGTCCCCAGAGGGTAAATTTAGTGCAGGGTAGCATCACTAAATTTACCCTCTGTGAACCTCAATCTGAATCAGGGTCTCAAAACTAAACAGAAAGAGGTACCCAGGGGATAAACTGGCCACTGTATGGGATAGCATCATCAAATTCACCCTCTGGGGACCTCGTTCTGCAAATGTCCGACTGCTTATTTTCAGGCTTGAGTTTTCAGCGAAATCTTCCTGTTTTTTATAATAAAGTTCTGAGTAGCTATGAAGATATTCCTATTTTCTTTTTCTGACAACGTGGAACTGCCAGATAAAAGTACTTATGTGTCACGTATTGTATAATAGTAGTATGTCTCGTATGTTTGAGGTAAAGGTTGCCGGATCTCATTGCCGGATCTCATGTGACGTCATAGTCACGTGACGTAGTGGCGCCATGTTGTGTTGTCATGGTAACCCGCGTGAGCGGCCATGTTGTGACGTCATCTCCATAGTGATACGTGGTGTGAGTGCGCATGCGCAGCGCGTGTTGTTAGGGTGATACGAGCTTCCGTCGTCCATTTTGTATACTGGAAGCCGCCATCTTGGGTTCTATGGTAGCACGTGATTGCTATGTTACCAATGGCTTCTAACAAGACAGGAGTATGTTCGGGGGTGTGTTCGATTGTAGAAGGGTAAATCTTATTACCACAAACAACCCGACAATCGTCCTAAATCACCAAAATCTACCCAAAATCACCGGAATTGACTTTATTTCCCCAATTTATCGGCTTAGCACGTAGTGCTATGGTACTAAGGGGGTACAAAGGGGTGCGTTCGATTGAACAGGAGTAATGTTCTGGCTTAGAATTCTCCCAGAATCCCTTTTTGGATCCCTATCCCATGACGTTTTTCCCTATTAAGAAGAGCCTATTATTTGGAACAGTTTATCTTATTATTACTATATTTAGCAATTTCTGGTCTATTCTTGTTAGTTCTGACCCTATTCCGTGTACTCTTGTTGTTTCATTTATATAACTAACCAATCAGATTGCTTGATTTCCCATAACCTGTATGCAGAGTTATCTCTCTTGTGTATAATAAAAGCCTATATCCAATGGCCATATCCCATGGAATCCCATTTTTTGCAAAACACCTGTGGCTATGGAATCCCTTTTTTGTCGTATGAGGCCATGAGGGCTATGTAAAAACCCTCAATGAGTCCTCATTTATTATCCATCATAGCCTCATTGAATTTTGAGGTTATGAGGACCATTAAAAATCCCTCAATGAGGTATAATTTACTACGACTCTTAGCCTCATTTCAGTATCTGAGGATACCGATGGCCTGGTATTGTATTATTCGAGGATACCTATCGAGGATATCTTTAGGAGAATCCCTTTTTGTCGTATGAGGCCATGAGGGCTATGTAAAAACCCTCAATGAGTCCTCATTTATTATCCCTCATAGCCTCATTGAATTTTGAGGTTATGAGGACCATTAAAAATCCCTCAATGAGGTATAATTTACTACGACTCTTAGCCTCATTTCAGTATTTGAGGATACCTATGGCCTGGTATTGTATTATTCGAGGATACCTATCGAGGATATCTTTAGGAGAATCCCTTTTTGTCGTATGAGGCCATGAGGGCTATGTAAAAACCCTCAATGAGTCCTCATTTATTATCCCTCATAGCCTCATTGAATTTTGAGGTTATGAGGACCATTAAAAATCCCTCAATGAGGTATAATTTACTACGACTCTTAGCCTCATTTCAGTATTTGAGGATACCTATGGCCTGGTATTGTATTATTCGAGGATACGTATCGAGGATATCTTTAGGAGAATCGCTTTTTGTCGTCTGAGGCCATGAGGGCTATGTAAAAACCCTCAATGAGTCCTCATTTATTATCCCTCATAGCCTCAGTGAATTTTGAGGTTATGAGGACCATTAAAAATCCCTCAATGAGGTATAATTTACTACGACTCTTAGCCTCATTTCAGTATTTGAGGATACCTATGGCCTGGTATTGTATTATTCGAGGATACCTATCGAGGATATCTTTAGGAGAATCCCTTTTTGTCGTATGAGGCCATGAGGGCTATGTAAAAACCCTCAATGAGTCCTCATTTATTATCCCTCATAGCCTCATTGAATTTTGAGGTTATGAGGACCATTAAAAATCCCTCAATGAGGTATAATTTACTACGACTCTTAGCCTCATTTCAGTATTTGAGGATACCTATGGCCTGGTATTGTATTATTCGAGGATACCTATCGAGGATACCTTTAGGAGAATCCCTTTTTTGTCGTATGAGGCCATGAGGGCTATATAAAAGCCGTCAATGAGTCCTCATTTATTATCCCCCATAGCCTCATTGAATTTTGAGGTTATGAGGACCATTAAAAATCCCTCAATGAGGGATTTTTAATACGACTCTTATCCTCATTTCAGTATTTGAGGATACCTATGGCCTGGTATTGTATTATTTGAGGATACCTATTGAGGATACCTATCGAGGATACCTTTTGGAGAATCCCTTTTGTGTCGTATGAGGCCATGAGGGCTATGTAAAAGCCCTCAATGGGTCTAATGTAGTCTTATCAACCGCTTCCATCTTGTCGCCAAAGCTCCACCGCCACTACTGGTCTATGGCCTATCTGTCCTATTATTAGCTTCTACAGCAGTCGTGTTCCATTGCGGCCTTGTACCAGTACTATTGACTAAACTACCGTCCATTAATATTGACTTGTATCACTACTTCCTAGCTATACCTATCTCAGTCTCGACTATAACATTGATCAAGGTTGAATCACATTTCCCCTGTTTACATATAAGGCATTCCGTAATTGAGATTCCTAGCCGAGTCCGTAAAAGTTGGATTCCGTAATTTGTCATCGACACTCGAGGGTATTCCCCTTCCCTATTGGAAGAATTCAGTTTAATGGGTTGTATTCTAGAGTTAAAATTCAGATCACCTTCGTTATATTTTCATTAAGTTTAAAATTTATTAAGTTCAAGGGTGTTAACATTGGGTTATAGTTCAAAAATAAAGTCCATTCAGTTCAAAGGGTGTTAATACCTTCATTTGGGTTATAGTTCAAAAATAAAGTTCATTCAAACAGTTCAGGGGTTTTAATTACATAAAGTACATTTAAACAGTTCAAAGGGTGTTAATACCTTCATTAGGGTTATAGTTCAGAACTTTGTTCAATTTGTAATGGTCAATTAACTTCGAGTTTGGTTATATTTGAGTTCATTCAGTTGAAAACTTTGTTATGGTCAATTCACTTCCATCTTGATTGTATTTGATCAGATCTGTTCAGTCTGTCCAACTAGTTCGATCAATCCAACTAGTTTGACATTCTTTCACTTTGTTATGTTCACTTCGATCTTGGTTCTGTTGGATCTTCGTTCTGTTGTACCTTTATTGTTTTGTAGTGGTTGGTTGGCTCTGTTTAGAGTCTTGTAGTCATTGTTGAATTAGGTGTTATCAATCCCTTCCCATACCCTCGTGTGTCGATGACAAATTACGGAATCCAACTTTTACGGACTCGGCTAGGAATCTCAATTACGGAATGCCTTATATGTATACAGGAGACATCTGATTCAACCTTGATCAATGTTATAGTCGAGACTGAGATAGGTATAGCTAGGAAGTAGTGATACAAGTCATTGAGGGATTTTTAATGGTCCTCATAACCTCAAAATTCAATGAGGCTATGAGGGATAATAAATGAGGACTCATTGAGGGTTTTTACATAGCCCTCATGGCCTCATACGACAAAAAGGGATTCTCCTAAAGATATCCTCGATAGGTATCCTCGAATAATACAATACCAGGCCATAGGTATCCTCAAATACTGAAATGAGGCTAAGAGTCGTAGTAAATTATACCTCATTGAGGGATTTTTAATGGTCCTCATAACCTCAAAATTCAATGAGGCTATGAGGGATAATAAATGAGGACTCATTGAGGGTTTTTACATAGCCCTCATGGCCTCATACGACAAAAAGGGATTCTCCTAAAGATATCCTCGATAGGTATCCTCGAATAATACAATACCAGGCCATAGGTATCCTCAAATACTGAAATGAGGCTAAGAGTCGTAGTAAATTATACCTCATTGAGGGATTTTTAATGGTCCTCATAACCTCAAAATTCAATGAGGCTATGAGGGATAATAAATGAGGACTCATTGAGGGTTTTTACATAGCCCTCATGGCCTCATACGACAAAAAAGGGATTCCATAGCCACAGGTGTTTTGCAAAAAATGGGATTCCATGGGATATGGCCATTGGATATAGGCTTTTATTATACACAAGAGAGATAACTCTGCATACAGGTTATGGGAAATCAAGCAATCTGATGGGTTAGTTATATAAATGAAACAACAAGAGTACTCAGAATAGGGTCAGAACTAACAAGAATAGACCAGAAATTGCTAAATATAGTAATAATAAGATAAACTGTTCCAAATAATAGGCTCTTCTACGCTACTGGAGTATACTCTAGAACAAAGGAACATGGCCAGATAGACGTAAACTATTGCATATATAGATAGAAGCAGAAAATTCTGGGTAAATTTGTCTTATAGCACTACGTGCTGTTCTTAATAGGGAAAAACGTCATGGGATAGGGATCCAAAAAGGGATTCTGGGAGAATTCTAAGCCAGAACATTACTCCTGTTCAATCGAACGCACCCCTTTGTACCCCCTTAGTACCATAGCACTACGTGCTAAGCCGATAAATTGGGAAAATAAAGTCAATTTCGGTGATTTTGGGTAGATTTTGGTGATTTGGGGGGATTGTCGGGTTATTTGTGGTAATAAGATTTACCCTTCTACAATCGAACACACCCCCGTACATACACCTGTCTTGTTAGAAGCCATTGGTAACATAGCAATCACGTGCTACCATAGAACCCAAGATGGCGGCTTCCAGTATACAAAATGGACGACGGAAGCTCGTATCACCCTAACAACGCGCGCTGCGCATGCGCACTCACACCACGTATCACTATGGAGATGACGTCACAACATGGCCGCTCACGCGGGTTACCATGACAACACAACATGGCGCCACTACGTCACGTGACTATGACGTCACATGAGATCCGGCAATGAGATCCGGCAACCTTTACCTCAAACATACGAGACATACTACTTATAATCAATGCTTACGAATAGTATTTGTCGCTGTATAATATATTTTGGACAAGTTAGTAGAAAATGCTCGGAGTCTTCATAAATGAATCCACATGAGCATCTTGGATCGCTAACTTAAAACCTTTCAAACATATGACCTTATAGGTCACTACACCTTTGTCAAAGTTTGCAGTGCAGAATCTGGCCATTCCTCCCACCGGCATAGTAATGCTTCGGAGACGGTATGTCGTTCCTTTTTAAATATCGCCTAAGGAGTTCTGTTGATTCCCAGGATCTAACATTTGGGTCCAAAGCATTCCAAAGCTTTACCGTAGATGGCAGGAAGGTGTCTGCGAAAAGCGAAGTGCGACACTGAGAGACCAAACAACGTACACCAGAACTAATTTTTTTTCTACAACTGCCGCTGTGTATTAGATGTTTGAGTGCGTTTGGCTGTAAAAACAAGACCGAATTATGCAATATAACTATCGTGCTCAGTGTGGTAAAGTGCGAGAAATATACACGAATTTAGAATGTCGCGTTTTTATCCAAGTTTTTCGGCTTAAACCAGGGACGTGGCTAGATGCTTCCGATTGGGGGGGGGGGGGGGGGGGGGGGTAGAGTAGTGAATTTCTAACTTGCGGGAGGGACCGGGAGGGGTTCCCCCCTCGCTGTCCCTCCCCCTAGTTGGAAATTCACTACCGAGAAAAATTTAGAAAATGAAGCCACTACAGGGGACATAAAAATTGATTCTAGTAAATGAAATGTCAACACATTTATGACAGAATTATCAGGTTATTATGATTTGGTATTATTCTGGGAATTAAATATGTGCTAAACAAATGCTCAAGCTGAGAACCTTGGGCAATTCACACTGTCTTAACATTAAATGAGATCTTATGCAGGAATGATCAATTTTGGATGTTTCATCATTTTGTAACTGTGTATGATGAAATTAACTCAGAATAACGATTTTACATGATGTGATTTTCTTGAAGTGCATTTCGTGGATTTTTTTTTATTACCATAAGTAAACGTACTATAGAAATTCGTACCGATTGACATCATGCATACTTATGAAGCTGAATATTACGTTCTCTATAGTTGTAAATAGTAACCGTTGTAATTTTTGCCGATTTGAAACTGAGTTGGAATTTTGGGAAGTAAAGGAGACATCACCAAAGAAGCTCTAAAATCCAGAAACCAGATAGATTAAATTTCCAACTACTCATGACTTGCCCTCCGAATTTCCAACTATAGGCAATTTTGGCCAGGATTGGGGGGGGGGGGGGGGGGGGAGGGCACCCACCCCACCCCCTGTCGCCATGTCCCTGGTAATATCTCCCATTCGTCTCCCTGGGTGGGGGTCAAGTCAATACACGATTACACAGCGTTAGACGTTGGAATGTTTTTCGAGTAAACACACCGAGTTGAATGTATTTCACACAACAGCAGCCGGATAAAAACAACACAATAACATTTTAGTAAATGGATAAATTACATTCTGCAGTTTTTCATATAAACGTAAGCTACACAATTGATTTTACGGATGGGTTGTGTTTCAGTAATTTTTATTTAACTGGTAGAGTGCTGGAAGCCCATATTTGGGCTTTATTCTGAAGTGCCGGTACCACAACTTGAAGGCTAACATAAAGTGGATGTGCTTTGCATTATCTTTGAAGTGATATTATTTAGTCTGTGAGGGTTTGCCTTGTTACAATTTGTGGGAGAGTGCCCTCTCCCATAAATTGTAACAAAGCAACGACCTGTGTTGAAGTTGTGATGGCCAAAAATAATTTAGCACATAGTTCAAAAAGTATTTATTTCTAATTTCTATGACTTGCATTCAATAACAGTAAAGTGTCTGTGGATCCGACAGTAAGCTATAAGCTTTTACAAGGTCGTTTCCACACAAGGTCGTTTCCACACAAGGTCGTTTCCACACAAGGTCGTGAATTAGGCATGATGCTAAAATAATAGAGTATGATACTAAATTAATATAGCATGATACCCAAATAATATAGTATGATACTGAATTAATTCAGCATCATAATCAAATAATTAAGCATCATGCTTAATTATTTATGCAGCATTCATGAAATCATACCAAATAATACATCATGCTTAATTCACTGATTTATGAATCTGTTCGTACGTCATAATTTTTGTATATTTTATGTAGGAGTGTCGGAATGTGTGTCGTTGCGTTACTATAAAAGCACAACCCTGTAAATCTCGGCACTTTTTCTTCTTCCGTGATAACTAAAATATGTTGTAAGTACAGTAAGGCTGGCGTTGACTGGCAATATTAATACGGACGCAATAATATTAGATTCCAAACACTAATTATAGGAATAATCATCAAAAATTTAATTAATGAAGCACCGGGTACATTAATTATCCCCGCCGACGAAGTCGGGAGGGGGGATATTGAAATGGTGTCCGTCCGTCCGTCCGTCCGTCCGTCCGTCCGTCCGTCCGTCCGTCCGTCCGTCCGTCCGTCCGTCCGTCAATCCGTCAGTCCATCAGTCTGTCAGTCCATCAGTCCGTCTGTCCCTCATTCCATCACAAACTTTGTCCGCTTAACTCCTCATACAATTTTCAGTCGATTTTTAGGAAGCTTGGTCTGAAGTATCAGTATCAAGTATAGATGTGCATCTGGTCAGGAATTGTCGATGCAACAAATTTTGCGTGGTAACGGCCCGTGGAAATAGTTAAATTTTCATCACAAAAGGCTTGTCCGCTTAACTCCTACATTTTTTATTGGATTTTTACGAAACTTGGTCTTAAGTATCAGTAAAGTGTAGATGTGCATGTGGTCAGGAATTTTCGATGCGACGAATTTTGCGTGGTTACGGCCCTTGGAAATCGAAAAATGTCCATCACAAAGGTTTTTCCGTTTAACTCCTCCTACGGTTTCCAGAAGATTTTTACGAAACTTGTTCTTAACCCTTTACCCAACGTAACGGCCAAAACCGGCCAGGGCTATTCTCAAAAATCGCCAATTAATTTTCAAAATATTTTCATTTTTTGTCTCAAAAACATAGGTTATGACCCCTCGTTGGAACGAGGTCCTTGGAAATTACAAATTTCCATCACAAAGGTTTATCCGCTTAACTTCTCCTACACTTTTTATTGAATTTTTACGAAAATTGGTCTGACGTATCAGTATCAGATGATCAGGAATTTTCGATGCGATGAATTTTGCGTGGTTATGGCCCTTGATAGTAGCAAAAATTCCATCACAAATGCTTGTCCGCTTAACTCCTGCATTTTTCATTGCATTTTTACGAAACTTGGTGTGTAGTATGAGTATGATGTGAACCTGTGCATGAAAAAGAAGTTTTGATTCCAATAATTTTACCAGAGTTATAGCCCTTGTCGACTTTGAATTTACAAAATTGCGGATTTTTGGAAGATATTTTCAGTTGTGATTAAAGAAATGAAATAATATTTGGTGAGTAACATTATTGGGTATATTATTGAATACATGTCCGGATCGACAATGGGATTATTCCTATCATAACATAAAAGTCGGCGGGGGATATTTATGTCGTTAGACTGTCTTGTTCAAATTTTGTTGCTGACGATTTGTCTTACCTGGTAAACGCATACGTGGATATTACTGTCCACGCGTGGATTACGACCTGTCCACGGCGACTGTACTGTATTTAATTTGTGTTACCACGAACAAATATACACATCATAAACATAGGCCTCTTCATTTTTTCGCAGACAACAAAGTATATTGTTTAACCTTTTACCCAGCGAATCAAACACATCCGCCCGCGTAATATGCAAATTCAGCAGCTGAATTTTTTTTTAACAAAACCATATCATGTGACCCCTCTTTGGAACGGGCTCGTTCCAATGAGGAGTCACATGATATGGTTTTGTTGAATATTTTTGAAAAATTTTAAAAAAAGATATTTAACCCTTTACCCAACGTAACGGCCAAAACCGGCCAGCGCTATTCTCAAAAATCGCCAATTAATTTTCACTATTGTTTTCATTTTTTGTCTCAAAAACATAGGTTATGACCCCTCGTTGGAACGAGCTCGTCGAGCTCGTTCCAACGAGGGGTCATAACCTATGTTTTTGAGACAAAAAATGAAAAAAGTTAGTTATTCAAGAATTTTTTTTGCAAGTGTCGTCTGCTTTTCACGTTAGGTAAAGAGTTAAAGTAATAAATTTTGATATCGTCTGCGTTGGGTAAAGGGTTAAAAAAAAACGATTGCCAGGCGTCGGGAAATTAAAAATCTTTGTGAGACTTTTTGTTGCTGATCACTATTTATTTATAGCAACTCTTCCCTCCCCCAAGATGATCGCGACAAGTAATTACACATATGGTTCCTCAGTTTATTGATAACATCTTTGATCATTATCTTTTGATGTCAGCAACCCATAGAAAAGAGCTTGATCAACAGCTATGACGTTATATCATGCGCTACCTTGACAACATACCATACTAAATTCCACGATACATTGCGACGTGTCACAAATGATATCACATCGGCATGACCTAACAACGTGGCGGCTTGCAAAATTCACCATGACGACCAATACGCAACGCGACTATGACACCACTTCCTTGTCAAAAATAAATAACCTCAGATACCTTTAATCAGACAGCTTTCCTGCAAAAGATAATAATAATAATAATAATAATAATAATAATAATAATAATAATAATAATAATAATAATAATAATTTTAAAGCCTAGAATCCTCACACGGTGTTCATTGGCTGTACAATAATTGCATACATACATATACACACATACACATACATTCTCTCACAGATACATTGATACATGAGTAGTATAGCATGTACCCGACCGTCACGTGACCTGGTGGCGCCACGTTGTGTTGTCATGGTAACCAGCGTGGGCGTCCATCTTGTGACGTCATCTCCATAGTGATACGTGGTGTGAGTGCGTGTTTCCGTCGTCCATTTTGTTTACTGGAGGCCGCCATCTTGGTTTCTATGGTAGCACGTGGTTGCTATGTATATGTATAGGACATAGGACATTCTAGCACTCAGGCGACGATATATAACAATATACAGAACTGAACTAAGAAATCTTGAGAAAATCGTAGTACAGTAGTTATGTTACACAAATAGTTCCGTCTTTTGTTTGAAGTTAAAAATATCACCTTTATTTATCGTGTAAAGGAATCTGAGGGTGGGGGGGGGGGGGGGTGGCGGTGGCCTTGTTGTAAGCAGTTCTTGTCAGTTCACCGAAGTTAAATAACGTCGAACCCGGTTAATCATTTGGTGGGTCTGAGCGATCGATTCGGACTCCCACGTTGTGTCCTTGGGCAAGGCACTTCACCCCGATTGCCCACATGAGGCACGATGACGCCGTGTACTAAGGCATACTGCACGTCGATGGTGCGCATGTCTTCTACTTGTCTAACCCTGCCTGTTCTGCAGTGCGGAGTTATGATGTTGGGGAGCTGGCAGCTGCTCGTCGTTGTTCGGTGGTTCTCTCCGGGGTCTCCGGCTTCCGCCACCCGTAAAATTGTCACCGACACGATATGACCTGACTGTTAACGTGTCGTTAAACCCCTAATAAATAAATAAATAAATAAATAAATAAATAAATAAATAAATAAATAAATAAATAAATAAATGACTGTTAACGTGTCGTTAAACCCCTAATAAATAAATAAATAAATAAATAAATAAATAAATAAATAAATAAATAAATCTGAGTGCCTTACGATTCATTATATATACTACTCAAAGTTTGCTAAGCACCAAGTACATCCAACTACCTGTTTTACGTTTTAGTTGAAATATTGTTATGAAAAGTATATATATTTTTTATTTAATTATACCTTCACTGATTTAAGTACAGAAATTAAGATTTTATTTGTGTTTGACATTATTTTTTAGCTTTTGAATACGATAACCATGGGAAATGGATATTATTGGTAAAAGAGGACATTTTTCAATATGCCAAAACGTTGACTGAGCGAACTGGTATGGTTTCAATATCGAGTACGAAACCCATTACTGTTAATTACAGCTTGACAACGCCTTCTCCTGCTCCCAATCAGGTTCCTGGTGGTCCTTTGTGGGATGTTGTTCCATTCTTGGCACCAAGCCCCTGGACACTTCTTGGTTGGACTGGACGGGCTGAAATTGCAAGCTGCAACTCATTCCAGACATGTTCGATTGGATTGAGGTCAGGGGATCTTGCTGGCCAGTCCATTCGCTCAATCCCCCCCCCCCCCCCGTCTGTTCGTACTCCCCGACAGCATGGGCAACATGAGAACGGGCATTATTGTCCTTCAGAATGAATCTATCACCCACTGCACCTGCATACAATCTGATGTGGACATCCAGGATCTCATCAATATACCGTTGAGCAGTGAATGTACCACGTTCAAGGACACAGAGCTCTGTACGTCCATCCCAGCTGATGGCACCCCAGACCATGATTGACCCCCCACCATAGCGGTCATGCTCAGCAATGTTGGCCGTATGGAATCGCTCTCACGGTCTTCTCCATACCCCAGAACGCCTATCTGTGTCGTCTGGGCAGTACCTTGACATCTGTAAAAAGGACAGGTCGCCAATCTTCTCTGGTCCATCCAACGTGGTCCATGGCCCATTCATATCGTGCCTGGCGGTGGGTCTGGGACAGCGGAATGCGAATACATGGTCTTCTCGATCGGAGACCACCTTCGTGCAACCTTGCCCGGATAGTCTGTGTCGAAACATTTACCCCAGATGCATTCTGAAGGTCACTGAGAAGCTGGATTGCTGTGGCAAGGCGGTTCCTACGGGCCTGAATGATCAAAAACCGGTCTTCAGCTTCAGATGTTGCCCTGTTTCTGCCACCACCATGCCGTCTTACTGGTGCGCCATACCGCTGAAATCTTGCCCAGGTTCTGGTGATCACCTTATGGTGCATACCAACGGCTTCACCAACCTGGCGATGGGTAGCCCCTTGCGCCACCATCCCTACATCCCGCCACATTTCTGCTTCAGACAAATGTCTTCTTACATTTGCATTTGCCATATTCAATCATTAAATCACAAGGGTTTGTGTTGAAATGAAGAGTGAATATCCCACACATGTCATGTACATGTAGATAGTACACGAAAACATCATGAAAATCAAGGGGTACCTGCTTTCCATGACTGTCACGAAAAGCCTGCCCGTCAAGAGATCTAATGTAAACACTGGGGACCATCTCAATACATTCCTCAATCATATCCACCAAAAATATCGCAAATATGTCGAAAGCAAATTTCACAATGATGT
This sequence comes from Pictodentalium vernedei, assembly GCA_031216915.1. Classification (NCBI taxonomy): domain Eukaryota; kingdom Metazoa; phylum Mollusca; class Scaphopoda; order Dentaliida; family Dentaliidae; genus Pictodentalium; species Pictodentalium vernedei. The sequence goes on along the minus strand of CM062288.1, from coordinate 54,360,758 downwards.
GTCAAATATTTTGGTGCTTAGCAAACTTTGAGTAGTATATGTTAATGAGGATTATGTCTGCAAGGGATGTTCCTATTAACACAATTCAATTTCGTCAAAATGGACGGAATTTACTTTTCACATTTATCTTCTCTCCAATACGAACAAGAAAGACCAAAACCTGAAAACAATCCCGAATTTCGTCACCCAATGCAGCAGTCCATCTTGCTCGTATTGCAATTGATTTTTTCCGTGTAGGAAAGGGCTAACAACAGTTTAAGGCTACGATTGTATTTCAATTGATCGATATAATTTTCAAACTCCGGTGGACGTTTCCTCAATTTACAGGAATAAATTAATTTTTGTAGACATGTCCACATAAGTAACAGAGATATCCGATTCATTATCTTGGAAGGAAAGACATAGAAAGATGTATTATGGAGTTTCTGGAAATGATATATCCCCTTGATCTTTCAGAGGTTAACCCTTTACCCAACCTAACGGCCAAAACCGGCCAGCGCTTGTCTCAAAAAACGCCAATTAATTTTCATTATTTTTTCATTTTTTGTCTCAAAAACATAGGTTATGACCCCTCGTTGGAACGAGCTCGTCGAGCACGTTCCAACGAGGGTCATAATCTATGTTTTTGAGACATAAAATGAAAAAAATAGTTATTCAAGAATTTTTTTAGCAAGTGTCGTCTGCTTTTCATGTTAGGTAAAGGGTTAAACTTGATTTGTCTCGACTGTGATATACACAGAATGACACGCGTGTATGAATGGAGCGGCCCAGGCATGTCTGACATTTGCAGAATGAGGTACCCAGAGGGTGAATTTGATGATGCTATCCCATACAGTGGGCCAATTTATCCTCTGGGTACCTCTTTCTGTTTAGTTTTGAGACCCTGATTCAGATTGAGGTTCACAGAGGGTTTATTTAGTGATGCTACCCTGCTATGCAGGGTAGCATCACTAAATTCACCCTCTGGGGACCTCATTTTGCAGATGACAGTCTGCTTATTTTTTGGCCTGTGTGTAATCTCTGTTGAATAAATTGTTCTTATACTCTTAAATCATGAAGATATTCATGCTTTCTGCTACACTTCAACAGTCTAGATTCTGTGGCTTTTCAGTTGTATCTAGGACTGTCTTGGCTGCCTATATAGCCTTCCAAGACATGCCTAGAAACAACTGACAAGGTAACTGGGATGTAACTTGCAAATCTATCTAAAAATGACAATTTCAGCAGAGAGGATCACCTCGTGTCGGACAGGCCTGAAAATAAGCAGTCTGACATTTGCAGAATGAGGTCCCCCAGAAGGTGAATTTGATAATGCTATCCCATATAGTGGGCCCATATTTATCCTCTGGGTACCTCTTTCTATTTAGTTTTGAGACCCTGATTCAGATTGAGGTTCACAGATGGTAAATTTAGTGATGCGACCCTGATGTGCAAGGTAGCATCACGAAATTCGCCCTCTGGGGACCTCATTTTGCAGATGACAGTCTGCTTATTTTCTGGCTAGGTGTCGGAACATTAGTTACTTACCAATGAAATATGTAAGAGCTACCTTATTGGTACCGGACGGGAGCCTGTCCCGTCGAAACCGCTACCGTTACCGGGACAAGTCAACAATTGGGTGACATCACAATCAGATGGGAGAAATTCGTATTTAAACCAACCAGTCCCCAAGATCACAAAGATAAAACAAATAAAGTTATTCGGGTCGCAAGGGATTTCAATCCCATATCGACCCTGTGGGCCTTTGGCGCTCTGAAACTTTTCATTCATCATCGTCATCAGATCGCAAAACAAAAATGGTATCGTACCAATTATTCTGCGGCAACATCAAAGTGATCATAAAGCACGAAAATCGTGCTTTATGATTACTTTGATGTCGCCACAGAATACATTCTTTGAAATTGCCGATGACGGTGCTTTCATTTTCTTTGATGCCACGTTTGGGAAGTTAAAATGAGGTGGTGGTGCAGACAGAACATGCCCCTTTGGTATGTTTTGATATGATCATTCACAAATAAGCTGAAGGTATGTCGTGTAAGTGTGCCATACACAATTATTAGCCCGTTTACCCTAGTACAGTTAGAAATTTTCCAATAAAAGAATTTTGTCCCGGTACTGGAGGGACAAAAGCTTCAGTACCGGTACCGGTTGGAGCATGAGGGAACCGGTGGTATCGGTACCGGTACAGGTATCGGCTGACATGCCTGGTGCGTCCTCCCGTTCTGTCCTTCCGCGCTGGCACTCGTGCCATATCGATTAACCAATTCACACACGCGTGTCGTTCTGTGTTTATTACACGCCTTCACATCTATAAAACCATTATTAGAAGGACACTCGGCAATTCTGTTGACAACTATCAACAAAAAGAACACATTTTATCGCCAACCAAACTTGCGAGGGGAACCCGTGTTACTATTTCGTCCCCTGGGTTCCAATATGTTCTATGTGCCCACTGGCAGCCTACTGGCACATAGAACACATTGGAACTCAGGGGACGATTTTTAGTAATCGCTAGCGATTCAAATTGTAATTGCGGTGCACGATTTGTAGAAAATTCCAGTGAAATTTCGCTTCTATTTAAAAACAGTCCGTCAACGATATCCGTTCTGCACAGTTGTGCGGAACGGATTCTCATTTTCCACATGGTTTAGTGTTGCTATAGATGGGGATTTCATAGAACAAACGTGTAATAAATGGCTAAATTGGGAGCCTAAATACACACAGGGTAATTAGATATTCAGCCACAAAGTGGGTAGATATCTGTCCTTATCATTACATGGATGTCCAGAGGAAACTTCAAGACTCAGCAAGACTTTGGCAAGTCCCCAGTAGTCCATACTCTGAAAATTGACTGTTCACTCCTCAAATCTCTACTGACCTGGCTAGAATAAGTGTTCATGAATGCCCACCCTATGGCAAAGTGCCAAATAGCTCTCTCTTTTTAGCTCACCGACTTTAGTTGTGTGAGCTTATGGCATGGCTCGATCGGTCGGCGTCGGCGTCTGCGTCGGCGTCAGCGTACGTGTCCAAAAACGTTAAAGCTTCTGTTTAGGTCACTCACTCGCCCTATTTCCATATCATGGCTTTTATAATGCTGCTATATGATGATTATCATTCTACCATGAGTTAACCCCTCATACCCAACATTTTAAACATTTTTCTTGACATTTTTAGTTGCGATTAGTTTTCTGTTTAGCTCAGAATTTCATGTTTAACTAAGTGTTTGTGTCAGCTGCTGTGCTCCTTCTCTTCACATGGCACTTATATTCATCATACATGTTCCTCAGTATCATTGTACCATGATTAACCCCTCATACACTGTATTTTAAACATTTTTCTTGTCATTTTTAGTTGCGTTTAGTTTTCTGTTTAGCTCAGAATTTCATGTTTAACTTAATGTTTATGTCAGTTTCTGTGTTTTACTTTTAAGAGGTTGTGTTTAGGTCAGCTTTGTCACATGTTATGAGCCTGTTTGATACAGTTCTTGTGTTTGCCAAAGTTACTATCAAAGAGGAATGTTGGTGAGCTATAGGACGTTGGCGTCCTTCTTGTTATGATACATGCAGGGTGCGCGGTGGATCAGTGGTTACGGCATTGGACTTTAAACCGAAAGGTTCACGATTCGACCTCCACCACCCCTTCAACCAATGTTAACCCAGCATGTGCGGAGTTAATACGATGGCCGTTGCTCGATGGTTCTCTCCGCGTACTCACGTAAAACTGTCCGTCACGAGGTGACCCAGGCTGTCGATGGTGTTGTTAAAAGCCCAACAAAATAAATAAATAAATAAATAAATAAATAAATAAATAAATAAATAAATAAATAAATAAATAAATAAATACGATACATGTTTTCCCAGTGTAACGACCAAAACCGGTTCGTACAATCACAAGAGTTATTATGCCCCCGACCTCCGATGGAGGATTCGGGGGTATCTAGTGGAGACCTCCGTCCGTCTGTCCGTCTGACTGTCCGTCTGTCCGTACAAACGTTTTGGATTAAAATTTCAAAGCCATCGGTCGAATTTGGATCTCCTTTGGATGCTGATAGACCAGCATGGGGAAACGGATATATATGCAAAAGGAACGGGTTCCGTCCAATAATTTTCCCTGAGTTATGGCCCTTTTTCACTTTCGATTTAGAAAATTTTTCTCGACCTCTGTATTGCATTCACTGCATGTTGGATTTGAAAACCGCTTATTTGATCAAATCATAATTTTAGGATTTACTTGTGGATTGTCGATTTTGGTCCAGCTAGCCACTTCAATATGGCCGCCATGGCATTATAACACCGTCGGGGGAATATGTCACGCTTCGCGTTGCTCTTGTTAAACAATTTGGAGCCCCTGTAGGCCAGTGGTGACAAGGAGTCTTGCAGAGGCAAGAAGTCAGAAGCCTTCCTGGAAGTTGGGTGTCGGAAGATGACCAAAAGGTTGGGGTCTGATTTGTTCGGAGTGTGATGGCTCAAGTGCAGACAGACTAATATTCCAACTACATCATCAAGGTATGTCTTGACGATATAGTTGGAATATTACAAACAGTCAAGATTATAGCTAAACTTAATGAAAATAAATTGGTGAATGAATATATAGAATAAATAGGTATTAGGGCCGGTAATCAGATTTAAATCACGAGTAGGATAAGGGTTTTAACCCCTCGGTTTACCGAGTGGTTAAAACCCTAATTCTACGAGTGGTTTAAATGTGATTACTGATCTTAGTACCTATTTGTTTTATTTATACCATGCTCTTAATAAATAAATAGTTGATTTTGTCACATAAAATAGAGAAAAAAAGGACACTTTGTATCGCAAACACACGGGTTTGTTTTGTTAACATCTGCGCCGGTGGGCAGTACTACCGTCTGTACGTGAATGCTCGATTGACGGCTAGACACATCGTCAAAGTGGATTGAATTTACCTTGCTTTTTCAGTCAAATTATTATTAACAAGTCTTAAATTTTATTTTAAATATTTAATTGTAGGTATTTTAAACTTAATAAGTCATTGCACGTAGTTGATAGTACCTCAAAACGTCGTATGTTTGAATGAAACATCGCGACGTGGGAATACAATCGAAGTTGGCAAATTGCGTCATGCCAAAAGTCAAGTAGGATGAATTCCGACTATATGTGTAAATTTGTTTTAACCGCAGTAGAAGCTATACACTAGTAGTGGGTTAAAAGCTAAAATTTAACATACAGACTTTTCACAGGTAGTAACATAGGCGAGCATGGCATAAAACAGACATGTAGTTATCGTGACGTAACTTTCTATTTAACCCTTTACCTAACGTGGAAAGCAGACGACACTTGCAAAAATAATTCTTGAATAACTAATTTTTTTCATTTTTTGTCTCAAAAACATAGGTTATGACCTCTCGTTGGAACGAGCTCGACGAGCTCGTTCCAACGAGGGGTCATAACCTATGTTTTTGAGACAAAAAATGAAAAAAATAATGAAAATTAATTGGCGATTTTTGAGAATAGCGCTGGCCGGTTTTGGCCGTTACGTTGGGTAAAGGGTTAAACGTTTGTACCCGAGAGGCCGCTTTCCGACCAGGACCCTGGTACGTCATAATTTCATTAAGCAGCCTGCCTACTATGTGAATGTGTGGGGCAGACCAATCAATATTAATTGGTCTACCACAAATAATGAGTATGGACTCTTCCAATTGATGTCTTTGAACTGACATGGAAGATACAATCAGCGTTCAAAGGGTTAATTAAAACGTAATGTACCGATATATAGCAGGATATCTCTCCCTGGATATCTTCCCCTCGATATATTCCACCACCCTGAATAGCCCCCCCCCCCCCGCCCCACTCCGTGTCACCTGACTTTTTTAAATGTCTTTTTTAATTCTTTTTACAGTTTTTTTCTCATTTGATAATAAACAGCTTTACGTCTTGCATCAAATCATTCAAGTACACGTGACAAATTGGGTGCATGGACAAAATCACCATTGCTTTTCTACAATAATTTGGAAATCTCTAACCCATACGGGTAAAACAGTGTACTGATGCTGTATACTTGATACTAATTCACATTATCCGACCATAAGAAAGTCCAATAAATGACAGCAAATGTCCTATGAATGTTTATGATAGTCTGAAAAGGTTGGCGGATAGAGGAGCTGTCCAGGCCTGGTTATCTTCCCCAGCCACGTAAAAAAATACAGAAAGCATGGAAGAATTTTTTTTGATATTCAGAAAGCATAGAAGAAAAACTTTTTTCATTCAATGCAAAGCCATTAAATAACAACCATTTAATTAGAAATAAACAATCTTATAACCTTTCCAGCAATCTCTTGGACTTTTTCAGACATGGTGAGGTGGCGAAGATATCCAGGCGTGGATATTTCCAACACCCTCTCCCCCGCCCCCTCTCCAAAGAAAACAAACCCCAAAACGTAGCAGCCATTTGAAAAAGTAAATAAGTTTTATTTACACCGTTACTCAACCATAACAAGTTCAAATAATTGCTGCAAATGTCCAGTAAATGGCTATGGGTGTTTGACAAGGTTGGGGGAGATGTCCAGACCTGCATATCTAATTCCTACACCCAACTCATGTCAAAATATTTTGAAAGCATGGCATGTATTTCATTATTCAATGCTAAACCATTAAAAACGACCCTTTAATTAGAAATTGACAATATTCAACGATACCAGCATTATTCGGGGATTTTTTCAGGCAAGTTCAGGTGGGGATGCCCAGGTCTGGATATCTTCTCCCTCTCCCTCTCAAACAACATAGCAATCATTTGGAAAAAAATAAATAGGTTTTATTTGCATTTTTATCCTATCACAACAATGGCGGTAAACATCTTATGAATGTCTATAGGAGTTTTCCAAGGTGCGGGAAGCTTCTAGGCCTGGTAATCCCCCTCACCCAGGAAAAAAAAAACATGTAGCAAATATATGGGGAAGACGTTTTTCTCTTTCTAGGCTAAACCACTGAATGACGAACTGTTGATTAGGGATCAACAATCAAAACACCTTTCCAGCCATTTCGGGGAGTTTTTTTGAACAAGTGAGTTTGAATATCTCCTCCCTTCCCTCAACATGTCCAAAACTTTACAAAAGTTTGTTAGAAAGGTTATGAGATTATCAAATTAACTGGTCGTTATTTGATGGTTTGGCACTGAATAAAAAATTCTTCCATGTTTTCTTTTTATTTTGATATGGATGGGTGGAGTTGGGGAAAATAACAAGGCCTGGACATTCTCCAACTTTGTCAAGATATGCATAAAACATTCACAAAACGCATTGTCCAGATAGGAATGAATCTTAGACATTAATAAAAAAACACTCTTTTGCCAAGCTTTCGATCGGAGCCTTCATCAGGGTTTATATAAACCCTGGTGAAGGCTCCGGCCGAAAGTTTGTCAAGAGTGTTTTTATTAATGAAACATCCATGAAACATTTGCAGCCATTGTTTGAACTTGTTATGGTTGGTTATTTATTATTTATTTATTGGTGTTTAAGGCCACATATTTCTGCACAATGGCTAATCACCATCGCGACAGTTTTAAGGGTGGAGGAAGCCGGAGTACCCGGAGAGAACCACCGAACAACGGCGAGCAACTGTCAGCTCCCCAACATACTAATTCTGCACAAGCACAGGTGCACCATCGACGTGCAGTACTCCTTAGTACACAGCGCCACCGCACCCACACGTGGGCAATGGAGGTAAAGTGTCTTTCACGCGGTTGCCGCACTTGGGATTCGAACCGAGGATCTCTCTGCTTATAGCCTGCACCTCTACCTACTGAGCCCCCGCGCCCCTAGTTATGACTGGTTAACCCTTTACCTAACATGAAAAGCAGACGACACTTGCAAAAAAAATTCTTGAATAACTAATTTTTTTCATTTTTTGTCTCAAAAACATAGGTTATGACCCCTCGTTGGAACGAGCTCGACGAGCTCGTTCCAACGAGGGGTCATAACCTATGTTTTTGAGACAAAAAATGAAAATATAATGGAAATTTATTGGCGATTTTTGAGAATAGCGCTGGCCGGTTTTGGCCGTTACGTTGGGTAAAGGGTTAAATGCGTAAATAAAAACTATATTTTTTTTTCAAATGGTTGCTATGCTTTTTGAGTGGGTGAGCCAGTGCCAACTCCTTCCAACTGACTGCTAGTCAGAAGGTGTGGGTATTGGAAGAACAGCTGTCAGTCTATAGTCCTTGTACAGCCTGGTCAATGTAAGGTAAACGGAACGATGAATTCGAAAAATCGGATCGATCACAGGACCGAGTGGCAATTTCGGAAAATTGTGTCAGCTGATTGGAAAAGTGGGACAATTTGATCGATAACTGGAAAATCGCTTTGGCTCTGCTGGTAACCACAACCGATCGCCAATCTCAGTCGTAAAAACTGTGATCACGGCTTGAAAATTCAAATCGACAGGTCTGAAAAGTCTGAAAAGTTGAAAACATGTTGGAAATGGATTTCTTTGAATTTCCAACGATTGGAATTTATACCTTCGAATTTCCTGCTCTTGAAAAATAGGATGGTTAGTCGCCCCCACCCCCCCCCCCCCTCCCCTGTCGCTATGTGCCTACTACCACCGTGACAAGAAAAACACCTGTTGTCCATACAATACATTTCCCAATATACCAGGTCGCCCCTGACCATCTGAAAAAGAAAGAAAAAAAAAACTGTCAAAATATTATCGTTCAGAAAGTTTGTTTAAAAGAGTACAAGATATTTTTCTTTTCAAATTATACAAGATTTTCAGTATATCATCTGTGTATTGTTATTGTTAAGAATGGGGCCAGTGGATTAATACCACTAATCCTTGTGTTGACAGATGTGGGAAACTGGTTGAAAATTCATGGACATGATGTTTCCACTATGAACGAAACACACAAACTTGACTTTAATTATGTTTTATTCATTAGATTATGACTGGGAGCGCTGTCAGCTTTCAGTGGATTACGTCCTGATGAAATGTGACTGACGTTCTTATTTTTCCCTTTTTTGACCTTTTATTTCTACATTTTGTATTCTTTTCAGTTTCCTCACTCGCCACAATATGCTTTACAAATGTGAAAAATGAACATGTAGAAAACGAAAGGCTATAATGGCGATTAGTTCAGTACGCCTCAATCTCAAACATCTGTTGAAACTGTCATATAACGAGGGTTTGTCGATAAAGACACTGTTGTCGAAGTCTGAGCTATCTGTACCACAAGTGTCTTTATACGGTCTCGGTGGTGGCCGACGACTTCTTTCCCTTCCTCTGGTGTGGACCAGTGCGGGCGAGGTGGTGATCTAGATGAAGGGACCGTGTCAGTCAGTGTTATTGGTGGACTGCTTGATGACTGACCTGGCTGGTATGGTCTAGTCCAGGCCGCATCAGGAGTTGTTTACTGATGTCGAGTTCGTGCCTGTGCCTTTTGTGTTGTTGCTTCGATTTGTTGGTTTATATGTTCGAATTGCCGCCTCCTTTCTTCATTCTGCCGTGCTACTTGTTCGTGATATATTCCTGGTCTTATAGTTTCCTTTCGATTCTGCCAAGCTCTCTTTGTCGTTCTCTCTCTAGTCTTTCCTGTTCGTATACCACAAGCAGATCTTTCTGGCTGTCCGTGGCCGAGACGATGGAGTTATGGGTCGGTCGGTCGAGGCTGGTTGGGGTTCAAGCTCAGAGTAGTTGTACATCATCTCCTCGGCCACATCCTCCGACTCCTCCCCACCCTTCGTCTTCTTAGGGGTCTAGTAAGGGTGGAGTTGGTGGAGGAGGTGATTCGACGACCGACTCCATTTCCTTACCCTGCTTCTCTGTTTCAGCCCTTCTCCTCGCAAGCCATGCTTCCATGCGTCTAGCATCCGGATGTCTGGCTGATGGTGGTTTTCTCTTTCTCTTCTGTTTCTGTTACGGCCCTTTTCAATTTCCTTCCTCGGGTGTGGACCAGTGCTGGGCGATGCTCCGCGAAAGGTACTACCACTATCCATGGAAGTTTGTAGTAGTAGATAGTTGATGGAGAGCTGGACGTTGTCCCCATCAACTTGGACATTCGAGTTGATGGGTGAACCAGCGTTCAGCGCCAACAAAGTAACCCTAATCCTTGCATTGTGGAATTCCATTTTATTACACGCCTGTTCTATGAAATCCCAATCTACAGCAACACTAAACCATGCGGTAATGAATATCTGTTCCACACATATGTGCGGAACGGAAATCGTTGATGGACTATTTTTAAATAGATGTGGAATTTCACTGGAATATTCTATAAATCGTGCCACGAAATTACAATTTGAATCGCTAGCGATAGTCGAAAACCGTCCCCTGAGTTCCAATGTGTTCTATGTGCCACTTGGCACATAGAACACGTTGGAACTCAGGTACCGAAATAGTAACACGGGTTCCCCTCGCAAATATGGTTGGCGATTTATTATTGATTTATTTATTGGTGCTTAAGGGCTTCGCCTCACCTAATATTGTTTTCTCTTCGAGGTATGTGACACGGTATCTGCCAACTAAACGCCCTGTAACTTATAATCTGCCTCAAGCTCTTCTGTTGTAGCGACCTTTGGCTGAGCGTAGTCCGAGCTGTAGGTCCTTCTGTCGGTCCTGTAGGTTGTTCGGTCGGTTGGGTGGGGTCTCTTGCTCTCACAATGCCTGTGATGATCCATTGTGTGTCTTTCGTGTATCTGAAAGTGGAAATTTGTATAGGTTATACCCCTGGCGTTAGTCCCGCCCAGGCTGATTGCAGCTTCCACTATGGGTGGAGCGGTCTATTCATCATTTAGCAGGACGTTTGACAACACACGCTCGAAGCAGCCAGCGATAATGGCATATCACACCTAAAGGTGTAGTTACTGCTCGCGATGTGGATTTTATTTATTGTTGGTTACCGTTTATGATCAGAGGCAGCCAGCGACAATGCCATATCACACCTAAAGGTGCAGTTACTGCTTCCGATGTGAGTTGAATTTGCTTTTTGCGTTTTTTGGGCCCTTCTTATTAGGTTTGAATTAAATTTTTCCTCGAAGGCAGTCAGCTACAATGGCGTATCACACTCGTGGGTGCAATTACTGCTTCAGAGGTGAGTTTTATTTATTTATAGGGAGTCGATATGAAATGGGAGGGAAGTTTTGACATCAGGGCCGTCCCGATTGTGAGCTTTCCCTGATCTGCCGCGCCAGGTTGACATGATTTCAATTTGGATCCAGACTACATGGGCCGGCCGGCCCGGGTCCACTCCCGCCCCGGGTGGCCATAGGGTGGCTGAGCTGGGTTTGGGACTTTATACTTTTATGTTTTGGGGGTTTTGTCGACTGGCACAGATGTCGTTTAGTTCGGATCTTAGTTTTCTGTCTTTGAAGCGGTCATGGTTTTTGGCAGCTAGAGTGGCTAGGCGGTCTTTAATGGTTGGGATGTCAGCCCATTCGTGGAGTAGTTTCGTTGGGGTATCGCGGGGAACACGTAGAGCAATTCTGAGCGCGTGATTTTAATCTATTTGAAGTTTATTTTGTTCGTTTTGCTCAGGACAAGAGCCCCGTATTCAAGTACAGGGCGAACGAATGCTTTATATAGTTGTTCCCCGAAAAAAATTTCGGGGGACTATAGAAATAAGCGGTGTCCGTGCGTGCGTGCGTGCGTGCGTGCGTGCGTGCGTGCGTGCGTGCGTGCGTGCGTGCGTGCGTGCGTGCGTGCGTGCGTCCGTCTGTGCGTCCGTCCCACTTGGTGTCCCCATGATAACTCCAGTTTGGATCATTTGATTGGAACCAATTTTGGTATGTGACCTTCTTAGCCCAAACCCCAGGTCAAGTTCGAATATGGGTTCGGCTAGATTATTTTTATTAGAGTTATACCCCTTTTTCGACATGGAAATTTCAAGATTTGCGGTGTCCGGATGATAACTCCAGTTAGGATTATTTGATCTGAAAGAATTTTGGTATGTGACTTTCTGGGGTAATAATACAGGTCAAGTTCGAATATGTTCGGACCGATCATTTTTACTAGAGTTATGCCCCTTCTTCGACTTGTTTTTTCGGGGGACATGTGGCCGAGCGGCCTTTTATTTATAATTATTTATTTTAGTAGGGTTGATTCGTTGGCCCCCAGGAGGTGCCTGGTAGCATGTTTAGCAGATTAATTCGCCTGGTCGCTTTATTGGCGATGTTGTTAGTGTGTTTAGTGAAGGTCAATTTTAAGTCAATGGTAATACGGAAGAATTTTGCCTCGGTGCATTCAGGGAGAATCTTGTCCTTTATTTTGAGATCAAAGTCGCGGTTTTTGAACCTACGGGTGAAGTTGATTATCTGGGTTTTATTTATGTTGAGTTCAATTATCAGTCAGCGCACCGGCGTTCTAGGTCGTCCAGTGTGCTTTGGGGGGATTTTTGGAGGTGGGAGTGATGACTGTTGGAGTCTCATAGTCCTTTATCATCCGCGAATTGTGAGATCTGGACGCCCTTTTGGGTGATGTTCAGGTCACTATGGAAAGAAATCAAGGTTTTCGCGCAACTAAGGCGCTCTGGGACGATGAGGGGATTCGTCGAACCTCTTGCGACCCCTTTTGCGTAATAGATATCAAGTTATACCAGCCACAGGTATTGAGCAGAGGAGTCAAGAGATCAGCTGTTTGACAGTGCAGGCTTTTTTGGTTGGGTGGTCTAGCGGCGCCTGTGCTTTTTGCGGTTCTTCTTTTCAGGAGGTAGCTGGTATGGAGAGATGATAGCAGTGGGTGGAGATGTAAGTATTTTGTTCATGTGACGGTGGAAATTCTGGTCGCGGATCTTATGTGCTTCGAGATGTTTGTGGTCCTGTGCTAGTATGCCATCCTGGATCTCTTTGTTGTCGTTGTTCTTGATTAGAGCTGTAGGTTTTTAAATTTCTTGTTCGGTTTCGGTTTGGGTTTTTTCAGGTAGAGTAAAACCTCGGTTCGGTTCGGTTTTCGGTTTGTTCATGAGGCCAAGTAAAATTCAATAAAACTCATTCTTATGTCCGGAGTCATAACTGAATGGTAGTGAAAATGAGTGAAACTCAATGAATGCCCGAAATAAGCTATAATACATGAAGAATTAGGAAGGCCAATATAATAATTACCTAAATATACAGAAAGTTTATTGAGCTTGGCCATTTTTCGAGGTCTGACACCTACACGCAACTTGAGGAAAGCTGCAAACACAACTAAACTGAAATATCGGAAATTCACAGAATGTAGCCTTCCCATAGTAGTGAGAGTACTCAGACACTGCCATTGGCAGTGTCTGGGTACTCTCACTACTCTGGAATGGCTACATTCTGTGAATTTCTGCAGCAAGAGAGTATTTAATAAAAAACGAAAAACCTTGGATTACGGGATGTCGACTGTTTCGGTTTCGGTTTTTAAAATAAACCTAAAAACCTTGGTTCGGTTTCGGTTAACCTACAGCTCTGTTCTTGATAAATCTAATGTATTCATCAATGGTCCCGGAGAAATCAAATTTAAAGCTGCCGAATGTCTTGATGATGTACTTGGTCAATGCCATTAATGAAGTCACCCCAAGCTGTGTCTTCGCTCGCCTCATCGTCTTTGGGTTCCGAGACGGTGTGTTGGTGGTAGGTGTTGGTGTTGATGCTGTGGCTCGACTAAATCAGATTGGTTGACTTCCATCATCCCTTTCTCCTCCTCCAGCTCCTCCCTATCTTCCGGCCTCCTTGGTGAGGAGGTACGGACAGGTGTGGGTGGAGTAGGGTGGTGGGGATGGATTGGTAGTGTCTGCCTCTCTTTCTCCAGTTTCCTCTATCTCGGCTCGTCTCTGCTCAGACCAAGCTTCCAAGCACCAGGCGTCCCTGGAAGCTTGGTGTAGTATGCAGTCTAGCACTGTATCAAGATTAATGGTTTCGCGCGCCAAAGGCGCGCAGGGACAATTTAAAAGAAGCTCCTTTCGATCCTACTCTGGTATTTTGGAATTTTATTGCCTCGAAGATCATCATCATGACAGGTCGCAGCAGAGGAGGAAGAGTTCTAAGGAGTCGGTTTCTGATGGTCTTTTCTTAGTCGGTTAGTATTTTCCTCGGGTGAGGACCAGTGGGAGAGTGTGACCTTTCGACAAATGTCAGGGGCGGCGGAACCTGGGGGACTGAGGAGGAGGGGGGCTTCATCCCCTTTCCTTTTTGGCCGGGCCATGTTTTTTTTTGTATGCATATATTTTAACACACCCAATGACTGGTGAAACAAGGGTCGGATCCAGAGCCTCACCCATATTTTCGCCAGCTATGTTTCTCGCGTACTGGTTCAGTTTCGATGGATTTCGGATCATTTTTTGCAGTAAGTGGGTAAGTGGCAGAAAACGCTAAAATGTATACACTCTATTAATAAATCGGTTAACTGAAATAGGTCGTAATCTTACAGACATACAAGTACCAAATCCACCCCAAGACAAGATAATCCACATACAGTATAATTGCTGTTAACGTCTGGTAAAGTATACAGGTGAGGTCTATTTATCAACCTTGGTCGTTACGACCAAAGCTGATAAATAGATCTCACCTGTATGCTTTACCGACGTTTTTTAACGGCTCTCAAAGTGTGAAATCTCAAAATATCCACTCAGATGCATGGAAATGGGGGTTTTGGGACCCTGGAGTTTAAAGTTTTCATACCGACGACCATCCATCGCCCGATCCAGCCCCCCTCCCACTTTGAAAATCTTTCAGCCGCCCCTGAAGGTGCTACCTCTCTCCGAGGGTGACGATGTTGTATTTCAGGCATCTTCGGGCAAGTATAATCTGCCACTTGGCTGTATTGTCGTAGCTGCTATCATTGGCAAGTATAGTCTACCTCAGGCTGATCTCGGTGAAGGCGAACTCCCTTGGATTCGGCGGATAGATAAATCGAGTTCCAATTCAAAACAACGGCCCATTTCAGGGCGCCATCCAAAGAAGACCCGAACTTGGTTCGGGTGCAGGCCTGCATTTTTAACCTATATGGAGGGGACAAAAGTGCGTCCGGGGGACGTTTACAAAAAGGGCCATTAGCGGAACGCGGGACCAACACTCGCCTTCTCATGGGTGGTTGACCACCTCCGAGGATGGAGTGAAGGATGGTAGAAAGTCCATAGCGGTTATGATTGTTCCATGACGGTTAGAGAGAGAGAGAGAGAGAGAGAGAGAGAGAGAGAGAGAGAGAGAGAGAGAGAGAGAGAGAGGGGGGGGGGGGGGGGGGTTATAAAAGTAGTTGCTACCTCGGGCTCTTCTGTTTGTTAGTTGATTCGTTCAGTGTCATTGGGGCAGTCGGAGTCTTCCTGAAATTAGAAAGACAGAAATGAGACATAACCCCTCCCCTCCCGACAATTTCCTTTTGGATGAATCATAGTTTTGCAGAGATGGGTGCCAGAACCACCGCGTTTCTGACTGTAGTGATTGGAGAAGGCAGCCTATGATTTCTCATAGTCGCACCGAAGTGTATCACTGCCTGTATTCACCATAGTATCCCCGTTATTGGTGGAGGCAGCCCATGATTTCACATGGCCAAAAGGAAATGGTCGCTTCGTGGGTGACTTTGTTGAGTTGTAGTGCAATGATTAACGGTTAGGTGGTTTGATGTGTGTTGACCTATGGGGGGGGGGGGGGAGGGGATTTAGTGGACATTTTGTTTTTGATGGGTGAAATTGTTTGGAAGCGATAGGTGGGGGCAGTCGCTACATTATCGATCGGGTCGGCAGCCAGTCCATGGCGGGTGGGGAGGACATGAATCCATCTGGGTTCATGGTCACCCTGCCCAGTTGACCCGGGCACCCTCTCGACTCGCTCAGACCCGCTGCGAGTATGTTTGGAGTTGGGGTGATTCTTATCTCGAGTATTTAGGGCTTTGGCGAACTGGCGCAGATCTCATTTAGTTCATGTATTAGTTCGCTTTCTTTGAGGCGCTCGCGATTTTTGTCAGCTAGGGTGAGTAGACGGTCCTTAAGGGTCTCGATTTTAGCTCTTCCATGAAAGAGTTTGGTGGGTGTATCAAAGAGCGCGCGGAGAGCCGGGCGAAGCGAAGCGCGTGGTTTTTAGACTCTTTGGAGTTTAAGCAGGTTAATTTTATTAGTATTGTTAAGGACGAGTGCTCCGTACTCAAATACTGGGCGCACGAACGCTTTGTGTAGTTTTAGCAGAACCGCTTCGCTGCCCCCCACCCCCCACCCCCCCAACCCCCAGGAGGTGCCACGTAGCGCTTTTAATAGATTAATTATTTTAGTTGCTGTAGCGGAAATATTCATAGTGTGCTTACTGATGTTTGGTCTTTGGTCTAGAGTAATTCTGAGGAATTTTGTCTCGGTGCTTGCTGGGAGGACTTTGCCCTGTAACTGCGGGTCAAAGTCGCTGTTTTTAACCACTCTGGTAAAATGGATGCGTTGAGTTTTATTATTGTTAACCCTTTACCTAATGAATCGGCCGAATCCGCCCGCGTAATATGCAAATCTAGCAGTTGAAAAAATATTAATTTTCAGAAAATTACAACAAAACTATATCATGAGACCCCTCATTGCAACGAGCTCGTCGAGCTCGTTCCAATGAGGGATCACATGATATGGTTTTGTTGAAATATTTTGAAAATTTTGAAAAAATAATATTTAAAATCATAAATTTTTGATATCGTCTTCGTTGGGTAAAGGATTAAGTTTAAGTGTTCATTTAGCACACCAGGATTCTAGGTTGTCGAGTACACTCTGGAGAGGTCTTTTGTGATGTGGGATGTTCGACCCCCAGAGTCCCAGAGCCCTTTATCGTCGGCGAATTGTGAGATGTGGACTCTGCTATTCGTGATTTTGAGGTCGTTGACGTCGACAATGAAGAGAAGGGGGCTGAGTACGGACCCTTAGGGTGTGCCGGCCGCGAGTGGAACTTCACAGGAGGTTTCCTTATTTAAACGAACCCCGATTGTCCTATCATTAAGAAAGGAGGAAAGGAGTCTTAGTAGTTTGATGGAGAGGTTGAGTTTAGACAGTTTGTAGCGAACTCCTTTGTGCCAAACGGAGTCGAATGCTTTTTCAAACACTAAGTAGGACAGTTGAGCCTATTGTTGGTTGAAGATGGCCTTTTTCGTTAGGTCTACAAGGCGATGAATGTGTCCCATGCCTTCTTTACGGTCCATGTAGGCTCATTCTCTTTTGCTACAGAAATTTGTTGTTTTACGTGCTCCCCTCGGTCGATTCTTTCGAATATCTTACCAATACAGTTGAGGAGGCGTATAGGGCGATAGTTAGTCGGGTTACTTAGATCTTTTGTCAGGGTTGGCTGTCATGATACCCACAGCTGATTTCCAGCATTTGAGAAAGTAACCATGGATGAGACATGCATTGTAGAGGGTGTTAAATTTTAGAAATGAATGGATCTAGGTTAATATCTAGAAGCGATCCTTCTTTTATAGATTTGTAGAATAAAGAGTTGGATAAATAGATAGAACACGACGTGTGTTTAAGTCGGTCGGTGTTTTACATAACGAGTTGGAATAGCGTAGTCATATTTCATGAGAGCTGTAGCGCTACGCCATTTTATCTCATTTTTGGTTATTTATGTTTTTTGTGAACCGACTTTATTTTGCTTTGGACGTTTTCATTTTCACACTACGCGATTGACGATTGATAATTGTACAACGAAATTTGGAAAGTTTTCTAAGCGTAACTAATGACTCTACGGGAAGGGAACTAGTATAAACGGTACTATGAAAAAGGTTCCGGCTGGTACATCACCAGTTGAAAACAGAAACATTTATGTCATAGCTGCGATTCCGTTAAATACAAGTGTTTAACCCTTTACCTAACATGAAAAGCAGACGACACTTGCAAAAAAAATTCTTGAATAACTAATGTTTTTCATTTTTTGTCTCAAAAACATAGGTTATGACCCCTCGTTGGAACGAGCTCGACGAGCTCGTTCCAACGAGGGGTCATAACCTATGTTTTTGAGACAAAAAATGAAAATATTTTGAAAATTAATTGGCGATTTTTGAGAATAGCGCTGGCCGGTTTTGGCCGTTACGTTGGGTAAAGGGTTAAAGTTTAATGGGTGTGTAATAAAAGATATTTAGTGGTCATTTTTCTGATAACATTTACATTTTGACATAAGTGTGACTGATCAAATCCAGTCACACTTGAAAAATGGCATATAATCTCCAAAATAAACATGTCTGTTTTTGAGGGTTGCGTGTATAAACAAGGTTTTCATAATTAGTGATTGCTAGCTGGGAGAAACTCAGAAGGTGTTAAGGTATTGATTGGGACCATCACTGGGTAATGGTCAGGTTGGAATTATGTGTAACAAGATAACTCCAGAACAAGATTTCAACACTTAGTGGAAAGGGGCCTGCCCCACGCCGTCCCTGGGCAACTTCGGCGCGCGAAACTTTTAGATCTCAATATTTTTGATAGATATAGCTTGTCTACACCTAACCCCACACATGCCCGGGGTTCTCACCCAGATAAATGAACTATAATTTTTAGGTTAGTCGCGTTTACGCGTGAGAAGAACCGAACCAGCACAAGATAATCCGCATTTTATCCGTAAAAGCTATAGTTCAGCCTGAGTATACCAGTATTTATAGTTAACATGTTTTATTAACCCAGCGACATTGTAAGGGTGTAAAAGTGTTACTGATGCTGTGATTACCCTGTAAAATGCCACAGTTATGATGTATAATTTCAGGGAAGTATACTTCCATGGTGTGGTGGAGCGTGGTTGAGGGTGTGTTTGTAGTTGACAGAGCAATTCCCTTTAGCCTCGATTTGAACTGGGCTTGAATCTATCTATGAAAAATCTTCCCTTCGCTGATAGAGCGCTTTCATCATTGCATTGAAAGAATCGAAAAATTTTAACCTGGGTTTTTTCCTCTATTACAGACGTCAATAAGTGAACACATATTTTATTATTTACAAAATATTTTATGATTTACAAATTGAGCAGTTGCAAACAAAATATTTTTCCCACAAATGCTCATCTAACTCGTTATTTTACGTGATGCTGATTAGTTAACATTTTGCCGATTGTAACGCCCTCAATGTAACGACCATATCCTCCCAGCGCCATTCATAAAAGTTGTCATTCAAATTTAATTAGATTACGCAAGATTTTTTCAAAAGTGGTGACCACATTGGAATCGACTGAATGCTCACCCATCCCCTCCTTTTTATACGGCCGTCGAAAACGGATAGTATTATGTGATTGTTCTACCCATCAAGCCATCTGAAAACTTTTGGTTTCGGGATGATAACTTGTGTTAAAATGTCCCATCCTGTCCACATTCGGTATGTCGCCTTATCCACAGAAACTGAAGGTCAAATTCGAATTTGGTGTTTTTCCAGGGAGCGTGGTGGCTCGGTGGTTACGGCATTAAACTTCGAACCGAGAGGTCCACGGTTGGATCCTCACCAGGGGTAACAGCGTTGTGTCCTTGGGCAAGGCACTTAATCCCAATTGCCCACGTGGGCACGGTGGCACTGTGTACTAAGGCGTCCTGCATGTAGATGGAGCACCTGTCGTCTTCAACCATTGCTAACCCTGCTTTTGTGGAGTAAGTACGTTGGGAAGTCTGACAGTTTCTTACCGTTGCTCGGTGGTTCTCTCCAGGTATCCGGCTTTCTCCACCCGTAAAACTCTTCGACACGAGATGATCCTGGCTGTCAAAACAGTCGTTAAAACTCTAAAAAGAAACAAGGAAGGATGTTTTTCCTTCATTTCGTCAGGGAGTTATTTCCCTTTATTTGTTTTTATGTCCATAATTTTAGGTTCCCGCATGACAAGATCAGCTACAGTACAGTCGCCGTGGATTGGTCTAATCCACATGTGGGCAGTGGTGTCCACACATAGTTTTACCAGGCATTAAAAATCATCATTAGCAAAATTTTAATTAATGAAGCACCGGGTTGTACCCGGTGCTTCATTAGTTAAATTTTTGATGATTATTCCTACAGTTAGTGTTTGGAATTTATTATTATTACCTCCGTGGAAATATTGTCCACCCGTGGAAAGTGACCAGTCCACGGCGACCGTACTGTTTTTTCGACAAACTTTACTTCCACACATTTTTACAAAGTGGGACGAGGGATCTTAATAGAGTTATCACTTTGTCTGTTCGTCCCTCCATTCCTTCGTACTTTCTTCTGCCGACCCCCCCCCCCCCCCTGTCGAGTCGTCCGTACATCCGCCAGTATCCCTGACTGCACAATACCCATACTTCATACACAAATTGTCCATAATGGGGGCAGTGATTGGAGTTATGTTTGGGTTAATAGCTGGGATGTCCATAAATAGACATTTGATTTACTTTAGTCTCGCGATCACTCTGTTCATCCTCCTGTTCGTTCATGCTTCTTTGTGTCCGTCCACCCTAACGTTTCCTAACAAAACATTTACTCCCCCACCACATTGGGTTGGTATAAGAATCAGTACAGTAAATCTTGTGAACCTCAAGTTGAGCTTTTCTTCCTGACCTACTGTCTGTCTTTTCTCTATCTCTGTTTCTGCCTGTCACCTTTGTCTCCCTCTTTCCGCCATTGTCTGTAACACGAAAAGTGATGCTAAAGAAATGATACAATCATGCAGTAAATAGTTTTCCTCCCAATTTCAAATTGTTGACACAATATCATTTGTATGATTACTCTCTGTCGCAAAGTGAGGACAATAATTCACACATCGAGTAGTACTCACATCGAGTACTGTAGGAATCGCGGGTTTAAACACAATATATCATTTCACCAACGGAATTCTGGTCGTCAGGAACCAAATCGCGCAGGTAAAGAGCAGGAAACACCCCCGGGTGTGGCATATAATCGTCATAGCCTGCTCTCCTTCCACAACCCTAAACGCACCCCATTCTATCAAAGTAACGCAACATGTTAGCATATTTACTCTACTATATACAACCTACTAATTCTATCTTTTCTATTGTAAGCAGGTACCGACAGATGTTTTGTTTTTGATCGTCCACTCCCCAATAACCACCATGGATTTACTCTAACCGCTATGGATCATAGCAACCGCTATGAATTCTGAACATCCTTCACTCCATCCCTAGAAGTGGTCATCCACCTCCTGGGAGGCAAGTTTTGGTCCTGCGCCTGTAGTCCCTTTTTTTTATAAACGCCTGCAGTGCGTATCCAGGTCCCGGCCTAATAGGTTACCATGCAGACCTGCTCCCGAACCAAGGACCTTCGGGTCTTTCTCTGGGTGGTCCCCGAAAGGGGCCGTTGTTGATATCTCTTCCCGACCAGATCCAATCCTGTTAACAGAATTCCACACAAAAGCCAACTCAACCTGCATCGATTGCCTGAGGCAGATTATACTTGCCAATGATGGCCCTCCTCAACAAGATTAACTCATAAGTGGCCGACTATCAGGGATGTGGCGACAGGGGAGGGGGGTGTGGGGGTGTACCCCCCCCCCCAGCTAGGAGTATTTTTTTTCAATAGTTGGAAATTCCGAGGTCAAAAATCAAATAGTTGGAAATTCAATAAATTAACATTGTTCATGAAAAATATTAAAATTTCAACTAATGATGAGAAATTTTGCTCTTTTATTTCCAATTGGAAACTTGAGTTTCAAATTTCCTACTCTAAAATTGACATGGCCTCAAAATTTCGACTCTGACATCAATCCGGTAAATTTTCTGACCCAGACACATTATAAATGATGCTTTTTCCGTTTCAGGACTAGTGAAAATTTTCAGAAGGGTTCATAACCCTTTACCCAACGCAGACGATTTCAAAATTAATTATTTTAAATAACATTTTTTTAAATTTAAAGCTCGTTCCAAAGAGGGGTCACATGATATGGTTTTGTTGAAATTTTTCGAAAAATAATATTTTTTCAGCAACTATATTATTCGCATATTACGCGAGCGGATGCGGTCGATTAGTTGGGTAAAGGGTTAAAAGATATCACCCAGTGCTGCAGTGCAACCATCTATCGAAACCACTCACAGTTGGAATTTACACCGGTGCCCCCCCCCCCCCCCCCCCCCAAGCTGAAAACCTCTTGCCACATCCCTGTAGACTATACTTGCATGAAAACATCAACACTGCACCCTCGGGGAGAGGTAGCACCTTTGTTGAGAGGTCCCCTTCTCACACTGATCCTCACCCGAGGGTAAACATCAATAAGAACATCTGAAGATCGCCACGACAAAACTGAACCTTCACAACTTACAAGAACACCATGGTCCCGGACATCTACTGAATACCCTACCTTTCCCTCCTGACTCGCCTGGATTCGCTGCGAAAAAGAATATTCAACTGCTAACGAGGGTCGAAAGGGGCTTGTTCCACGCCGTCCCTTCGCGCCTTTGGCGCGCGAATCCATTTCATATTCATTCATTCATTCATTCATTCATTCATTCATTCATTCATTCATTCATTCATTCATTCTATCGGTTTATAACGAATGTTGAATAAGGAACTGGGAATAAGTAACGGCCGTCACGCCCCCAACCGGTTAGGTGGATGACCTGTTATGCACGCTGACCTCTACACAACTGGATTGCTGGTACGCTTATTGGTCACACCGAAAAGTCTCACCTGATTCCATGATGGGGTGGGGTGATGTGTTGTGGGGTGGGGGTGAGGTGGGGAGGAGGACGTTTCTATAGATAAAGAATTCTCAACAACAAAATTCTGGAAGGTTTTCAATTTTAAGACTCCTCGCAGTCTCCGATCGCGTTTGAAAGAATATACTTTGATATCCGTGAAAAATGAATGTATTATTAATGTGCATATTTTTCGCGACAATACAAATTGAATATTTACAATATATTTTAGGCATTATTGACTGAAAACAAACTACCCGAGACTGAAAAGTTGATAGCGTGTTACTAGTTTTCGTGCTAAACTTCCGTTTTGTGTTTGATGACGTGAAAGCTCTTACGCTGTGGCTCTAGTCACAACTTAACGGTAGCACGCCATTAAACGTCATCGATGGGAGGAGTTAGCGCGTTGATTGACTGACGCCATCTTAGGAAGGGCGATTAACCCTTTACCCAACGAATCGGCCACATCCGCCCTGGTAATATGCAAATTTAGCGGCTGAAAACATACTATTTTTAAAAAAATTCAACAAAACCATATCATGTGACCCCTCTTTGGAACGAGCTCGTCGAGCTCGTTCCAACGAGGGATCACATGATATGGTTTTGTTGAAATGTTTTGAAAAATTTTAAAAAATGATATTTAAAATAATAAATTTTGATATCGTCTGCGTTGGGTAAAAGCTTAAGTTGCGACGTATTTCGCTGACGTTCATGTAATCCAGTCGACTAGAGATCAGTGATTGGTCATCGTTATATAGCTCCGATGGATCGCGCCTCATTCGGAGAATCTCAACGAGGATCTCATCTGACGTCGTAATCATGTCACTGGGTCACGTTCACCGTTTCAGCACTGAGACCGAGACCTGTATCTGAGATGAAACATACCGCTCGTCGCGTCAACATTTTAATCAATGTTTTCTTGTCAAACTTGCATATTGTACAACAGAGGCGTATGGTGGGGTGGTTGGGACGCGTCCCTGATCATTCGTAATAAATAGCAACTTTATATACCACTGATGCCTAAAATCCGCGACACTATTTTATGTACCCCCTTCCTGATAATTCTCGGGTTATTTATTACAGTTACACACGCTATCATATCACATATACGTAATCCACAAATGCTCAGGGTGACAAACTAACATGAAGAAAATTTAACTTGAAGGAAACCCCAAAACTATGGAGGATAAACTCTCTCGATTCTGCCCTTGACAGAATGAAGTGGGGGGGGGGGGGGGGGGGGGGCAAAACATTTTTCTAACCCCTTCTGCCATCATGAAATGCCCCCCCCCCCCTCCCACACACACACGTATTTAGTCTGGCTACGCTCCTGTTTGACGGGGTATCATATCCCATCTTGTCCACAGGTTTCTGATACAAAACTCGAATTCTGGTTTCCTGTACGAAAAAAGTTCATGTGCTGATTCCAGTATAAATGAAAGCTCGACTGCTCTTTTCATGTGCTGGTTCCATGTATGAACAATGCTCGCGTGCTGGTTTCTTATATAAACAATACTCCGTGGTGCTGATTTCTTGTACAAACAATGTTCTCGTGCGGTTTTCAAGAATAAACGAAGGTAGAAAGCGAATTGTCCAACAAAGGTGAATAAACAGGCAGAAAAACAGCTTAACTGTGGCCTTCTACCAGAAAGGGCTGCCTTCACCGACTCAACTTAAATTACATCACGATTGGATACTGTAGATCTCATTTCCGGCCGGGGGAGGGGGGCGGCCCACACAGGACGCTCGCGATACCAGGCGCGAGCGTTTTCTGTGGGCTGGGCCTCCACGACTGGAGGTGGGATTTGCAGTGTCTAATCGCGATCCAAAATAAACTCAAACTAATCTAAATATGGTCGAAACCAGCGAAGGGCATAACAGAAACACCCTCGGGTGTGGTTTAGTGTCTAAACCTGTTACCCTCCAGCTACAATCTCACTATCACCCTAAGAAGGTGATCTAACAGGCAGATTAACAGTGGCCTTCTTCCAGAAAGGGCTGCCTTCTCCGACTCAGCTAAAGATTAGATCACAAATTAAAACATAATGTGCTACTTTTATCTTTTTATTTTCACATATTCTAATGAAAACTAATTCTGCCTTCTTTTAAGCAGGTACACAGAAGATGCTTTTCGACCAGCACCCCAATAACCGCTATGGACAGTCTAACCGTTATAGAAACGGTAACCCCCCTGGTTCCTGAACATCCTCCACTCCATCCCTAAAACTGGTCGACCACTTTAAGGGAGGCGAGCGTTGGTCCTGCGTCCCGCCTCTGCCCCCTTTTGTATGCGCATTGTCCATCGCATCTTTTTGTCCCAACCCATTAGGATTACAATGCAGGCCTGCCCCCGAACCAGGGAAGTTCTGGTCTTCTTCTTGGTGGTCCCCGAAAGGGGTCGTTGTTGTTTCCTTCAAAGACATCCTATCAAACAGAGACAGCCCGAGGCAGATTATACTTGCCAGTGATGGCCATCACTTAAAATCATCTCCGAAGTATCACTTAAAATCATCTCCGAAGTGGCAGACTATACTTTCCCGAAAATCTAGACCGACTGCGCCCTCGGGGAGAGGTAGTACCTTTGTGAGAGGACCCAACCTCCCACACTGGTCCTCACCCGAGGGTTCAACCGACATCAGTCAACGAGACCGCCACGCCGTAACAGGAGACACCTGCCGAGTACCGGAACCTTTTCCTTCTTCAACACGCCTAGACATGTGACAGCCAATCATACACAGTTACCGAGGGTCGAAAGGGGCTTGTTCTCCATACCGTCCCTGCGCGCCTTCGGCGCGCGAAATCATTCCTTTCGATTGTCCAACAGAAATATACCTCCCACGTGGTTTCCAGTGCAAATAACGCTCGGGTGCTGGTTCCAATAAAATAAAGTTCTCGTGCTAGTGTTTGATAGAACCTCCAATTTACAAACGATCTTATCGAGGCGATAGCAGACTATACTTGTCACTGAGGGCTGTGGACGGATCGAAAAAGTACCACCGCAAGTCACCGATTATACTCGCCAGAAGACCCTTCCTATAACCTCAGTTCAAACAGACGGTGCCGGAAACAGACCCTACTTGTCAATGAGGGCCGTAAGTCAGTTCACTCAACAATAATATCATAAGTGCCTGACTATACGTGCCTGAACACAACTGAACAGCTCAGATTGGGGCTTTGAGCTGGGTGGCCTCAGCCTCTCTGGCTCCTTTGCTTCCTCCCTTTTGGCTTATGGATGTGTCAAGTGATTGTGGATTATGGATGTGACGATGGTGCACTTGTCTTCAACCAATGCTAACCCTGCCTGTGTGAAGATAGTACGTTGGGGAGTGTGACAGGTGCTAGCCTTTGCTCAGCGGTTCCCTCCGAGTATACTCCGACTTCCTCCATCCGTAAAACTGCCCGACTCGACGTGACCCTGGCTGTCGAATATGTCATTAAACCCTAGGAAAAGGAGGACCAATTGTTGCTATAATCAGATAATGCTCAACAAAAATGTTTTCTCGAATGTTTTCAATTTTCTGTCGCCTCGCAATCGCTGACCTCTTTTTAAAAAATATGCTTTGGTGTCTGTGAAATATGAATATGTTGATGATGGGCACCCCTTTCTTAACATGAAAAGCAGACGACACTTGCAAACAAAATTCTTGAATAACTAATTCTTTTCATTTTTGGTCTCAAAAACATAGGTTATGACGCCGAGCTCGTTCCAAAGAGGGGTCATAACCTATGTTTTTGAGACAAAACATTTCTCGTCAGATCACCGAAGTTAAGAAACGTCGAGCGCGGTTAGTAGTTGGATGGGTGACCATTTCAGCGACTGATTCGCACTTCCGCGCTGTGTCCTTGGGCAAGGCACTAAACCCCGATTGCCTAGATGGGAGCACGATGACGCTGTGTACTAAGGCGTACTGCACGTCGATGGTGCGCATGTCTTCAACCAATCTAACCTTGCCTGTGCCGCGGTGCAGAGTTCAGAGTTACGATGTTGGAGAGTTGACAGCTGCTCGTCGTTGCTCGGTGGTTTTCTCCGGGTACTCCGGCTTCCTCCACCCGTAAAACTGTCACCGACATGATATGACCCTGGCTGTTAAAATGTCGTTAAACCCTAATAAATAATAATAACTGAGACAAAAAAATTAAAAAATAATGAAAATTAATTGGCGACTTTTGTGAATAGCGCAGGCAGGTTTTGGTGATTACGTTGGGTAAAGGGTTAATGTTGCGAGTGAAAACTTTGGTTTCCTTGCAGTCACCCTCGAGACAATTCTGGTACCTAATAAGAGAGGGTACAATATCCCCCGTGGATAACACCCACTTGGGATGAGAAAATCACACTTGAACATAAATAATCCCCATAATCGCAAGCGCGAGTGAAAAATAAAACTTTCAGGTCCACACTCATGAGATAATTCTCTACATTCACTAAAATAGCGTGTATATCCTCTATATATATCTAGCGACAACACATATCGAATAATACGCGTTCGACATGTCCCGCTTTTTTACAGGTAGCATATAATGAATGATTATTATTATTACTTACTGGAGTTTAAAGTCACTTTCAGCATCCATGGCTATATCGGGGACCATTACATATGTCTCATTCTTGTATCACGTAGTGATAATTATATTCTGTAAAATTTCATTATGTTTCTGTAGAAGTCTTTCTTTGGAAGCAAGGTAGGCCACTGGTTAGAGCAGTGGATTTAAGATCGAAAGGTTGATGGTTCGATCTCGACCCAAATCATCTGCGTTGTGTCTCTGCACAAAACATTTCATCACCCAGGGAGATGAGTAACACAAGCTTCGGGGGGATGACTAACACAAGCTTCCAGCTTTCTATCAGATCTCCCCACATTACATAGCAATTTGGTTTCTTTTGTTAATATATGTCATAGTTTTCATGTTCAGTATATATCGTAGATATACAGTAGACCCGATGACAGAAAAAGAGTTCAAGCAGGTTCCGCGTCCGAAATTACATTGATTCCGTTTTGGAATATTCCGCTTTTTGCATGATTTGCACGAGTCGCCGTTTCACACAATACTTTATTGGATACTGATAATATTTACGATTGTAAGAAGGTACAATTTATTTATTTATCTATTTATTTATTAGGGTTTAACGACACTTTAAGAGTCAATGTCATATCGTGTCGCTGACAGTTTTACGTGTGGAGGAAGCCGGAGTACCCAGAGAGAACCACCGAGCAACGACGAGCAGCTGCCAGCTCCCCAACATCGTAACTCTGCACTGCAGCGTTAAATTGGTTGAAGACATGCGCACCATCGACGTGCAGTACGCCTTAGTACACGGCGTCATCGTGCCCCCATGTGGACAATCGGGGTGAAGTGCCTTGCTCAAGGACACAACGCGGGAGTCCGAATCGATCGCTCAGACGGTCACCAATCCAAGGACTAACCGGGCTCGACGTTGCTTAACTTCGGTGATCTGACGAGAACCGGTTACCGCAACGCCACCAATTCAGTGAATACATATTATTTGAACTAAAACACTTCATCCCGGTTGCCTGTGTGAGAGCACGATGTCACTGAGTACTAACGCGATTGACACAACGACAGTACACTTGCCATCAATCGACGCTAACCCTGCTTGTGTTGGGTTAGCAAGTTAGAGGCAGGGAAGTGGCTAGAGGCTCCCGATTGGGGGGGGGGGGGGGGTGGTAGGGTAGTGAATTTCTAACTAGAGGAGGGACCGGGAGGGGTCCCCCGGCCCGAACCCCCTCCCGGCCCCATCCTCCCTTGGTTGGAGATTCATTACCGAAAAAAAAATTAGAAAATGAAACCATGAAAGGAGGCATAAAATTGATTCTAATAACTGAAATGCCAACATATTTATGATAGAATTATCAGGTTATTATTATTTGGTATTATTCTGGGAATTGAATATGTGCTAAACAAATGCTCAAGCTGAGAACCTTGAGCAATTCACACTGTCCTAACATTAAATCAGATCTTATGCAGGAATGATCAATTTTGGTTGTTTCATCATTTTGAAACTGTGAATGATGGAGAATTAACTCAGGATAACGAGTTTACATGATGTGATTTTCTGGAAGTGCATTTCGTGGATTTTTGTTATTGTGATAAGTAAACGTACTATAGAAATCTCGTACCGATTGACATCATGCATACTTATGAAGCTCGATATTACGTACACTATAGTTGTAAATAGTAACAGTTGGAATTTTTGACGATTTGAAGCCGAGTTGGAATTGGGGAAGTAAAGGAGACATCACCAAACAAGTTCTAAAATCCAGATACCAGATAGATTAAATTTCCAACTACTCATGACTTGCCCTCCGAATTTCCAACTATGGGAAATTTTGTCCAGGATTGGGGGTGGGGGTGGGGGTGGGGGGTGGGGGCGATACCCCCACACTCCCCTGTAGCCACGACCGATGATGCTCTGTACTACGGCTTCCTCCACTTATTAAACTGTTCGACACGATGTAACCCCGCATGTTTGTTGAAAGTGTCGTTCAACCCCCAAAACGGACGGACGGACGGACGGACGGACATACTTTCCACATCATTGTAGCTTTTGGTGGTGCAGTTTCAATTAAAGGTTATCACTTGGTTAGTTTTATATCGGCAGGCCGAGCTAACTTCATATCATATATCGGCCGAGATATCAGACCGAAAGTCAAAGGCTGATATGAAGTCTTACCGAAGTCTGATAGCTCGACCGATATGAAACTATCCAAGTAATAATATTTTTATTTTTTAAACCAAACCAAATATTTATAAAATGTTCTCAGATCGGGTACAGTTTTCTGACAGTGTTATTGTTTCTCATACTTTTCACCAAGTCTGAAGTTTCCTCTTCTAGTTCAGCTGTTCGGACGTCTCGGCTTCCCCAGTGCGACGTTCGGATAACTGAACTGTCTCTTCTCCCTCCAAGATAAATCTCCGCTTGAATTATAATTTGCGTTGAATTTTCTTTCATCCACCTGATCGTTTCTTATTGCCATGATTAATAGCGCATCATCTTCCGACACGAGGTGACCCTAACTGTCGAACGCGTCGTTAAGTTAAACCCCAATAAATAAATAAATAAATAAATAAATAAATAAATAAATAAATAAATAAATAACTCGGCTTCAAACAACTCCATCATACCCAGTAACACCAATTTTCCGGACTACGTTCGACGAATAACTGTGAATGATTTCGATGTAAACAAAGTAGTTGTGCCTAGTAATGCATCAAGGGGGATAACTGTAGCTTGGTTTATATCAGCCGAGATCGACGTCATATCGTCGGATTTGAAGCCATATCTACCGAGTTTGAAGCCGTATCTGTGGAGTTTGATAATGGGCAATCCGTGGAAAGAAAATCATACCTTATAAATAATTATTCATGACAAATATTAACATGCTTATAAAAAAATATGGGGTGGGGGGGGGGGGGGGTGCTAGTTATTTATTTATTGGTGTTTAACGACACTTTCGATAGCCAGTGTCACCTGGAGTCGGACAGTTTGACGGGTGGAGGAAGCCGGAGTAACCGGCGAGAAACACTGGCAACGGCGAGCAACTGTCAGACTTCCCAACATACCAACTCCACACCCATAGGGTTAGGATTCGTTGAAGACAGGTGCACCATCGACATGCATTACACGTATTTCACACTACACGATGGCTACGGAATGACATGATTGTGAGCGAGTCACGATACGCCACGATTCTTCGTAGAGGCATCGTGGGGACCGTGATTATCTTGACCTAAACATGGTGGATCGTAGTTATATCGTCGATAGATCGTAAGAGCATCCTCGATACATCGTGGTCATCTTGGTTATCGTGGTAATGTTGACTATCTTGCCAAAAGTTGCGTACTTGCACAAGTTTTGCCACGATGAGGCCCATCGTAGCACCATCGTCGATGCTTCGTAGCTATATCGGCGACAAATCGTGGTCATCTTCATTCAATGGTCAGCACTTTTGGCACGATGGACACGATTCTCGCCGATATAGCTACGATGCATCGCGGATGGTGCTACGATGGATAAGATTGCCAGGATGAACAACTCAAGATACTCACGATGTCCACGATACCTACGATGCATCGCCGATACCTACGATGGGTCCCACGAATCTGATGATATTCTGTTGTTTTTCTTCTGTACCAATGAAACGAGAGCTGACTTTTTCACTGACCAATGGAAATCATCAAAGGGAGGTTTCCATCCACCCTCTGGATATATCAGGGACACTCTGTGAGGCAGTACTGAAAGTTACTTCTGGTCAACCAACATGGACTACCAAGTCATAGGCAATTTGCTGCAAGTGACACAGATGCAACTGCAGATACTGGCACTGCAACTTCAACTGCAGCGGAAGAAGAGAAGGTACCGTCGCAGGAGGCAGAGAACTGTTTGGTCGAGAGGCTGGTTACTCCAACGGGAGTTGCATGGGGAGTATGACACCCTGGTACAGACGCTCAATGCCGAAGATCCACGTGCCTACAAAAACTTCATGAGGGTTGACAACGCCTTGTTCATGGAGCTGCTAGAAGGAGTGCGACCATACATCGAGAAGGAACATACAAAGATGAGGGCACCGCTGGACCCGGGCTTAAAACTAGCCGTCACCCTGCGATACCTGGCAACGGGGGCCAGGTACATGCACCTCCACTACCAGTTCCGAGTGTCCGTCAACGCGATATCGATGTTTATCCCCGAGTTGACCGAAGCAATCATCAGTGCCTTCTGTGATGACGTGATGCCCGAGATTACTTCCAGCAACCAGTGGAAGACGATTGCCGATGGCTTCTTGCAGCGATGGAACTTGCCACACTGTGTTGGGGCCCTGGATGGCAAACATGTTCGCATCAAGAAGCCACCAAAGACATCGTCGGTGTACTACAACTACAAGAAATACTTCTCGAAAGTTCTCATGGGCCTAGTTGACAGTGACTATAAGTTTATATACTGTGAGGTCGGAGCCAACGGGGGAGCCCCAGATGCCCAGCTGTTCGCGGAGTCTGAACTGCGAGAGGTACTCGAGGATGGCACAGCCTTGTTGCCAGAAAATGAGCCGCTGCCAGGAACCACACTGCCAGAAGTGCCATACTTCCTGATAGGAGATGATGCGTTTCCTCTTCGTTCTTGGCTCATGAAACCATTCAGTGGGCGTGGCGGTCATCTCACCCGGGAGCAGAGACTGTTCAACTACAGACTGTCGCGGGCAAGGATGGTGGTGGAGTGTGCCTTTGGTATCTTAGCACAGAAGTTTCAATGTCTGTTGATAGGATTGCAGATGTACAAGTTGAAAACCATGGATTCTGTGATGTTGTGCTGTGTCGTCTTACACAATCTACTCCGTCTACGTCAACCACACAACATGGCCATCGATCACAACAATCCCAATCCCGACCCACGTGCCCGATTGGATGACGGCCAGCGTGACCACAGACAAGGCAATCTCGATGCAGGAAAACGCGTTAGGAACACTCTGATGCAGTACGTCAACAGTCGAGTAGGTGCTGTGCCATGGCAAGACGAGGTGTTGTGAACCAAATCTGCAATGACATTTGATTTTTAGCTACCAAAATATAGGTTGCGACCCTCATTCGAACGAGCGCGCCACGCTCGTTCGAAGGAGGGTCACAACCTATGTTTTGGTAGCAAAAAACCGACCATTTTCATTCAAAATCTTTGATTTGATTTTTTGCTACCAAAATATAGGTTGCGACCCTCATTCGAACGAGCGCGCCACGCTCGTTCGAAGGAGGGTCACAACCTATGTTTTGGTAGCAAAAAACCGACCATTTTCATTCAAAATCTTTGATTTGATTTTTTGCTACCAAAATATAGGTTGCGACCCTCATTCGAACGAGCGCGCCACGCTCGTTCGAAGGAGGGTCACAACCTATGTTTTGGTAGCAAAAAACCGACCATTTTCATTCAAAATCTTTGATTTGATTTTTTGCTACCAAAATATAGGTTGCGACCCTCATTCGAACGAGCGCGCCACCATTTTCATTCAAAATCTTTGATTTGATTTTTTGCTACCAAAATATAGGTTGCGACCCTCATTCGAACGAGCGCGCCACGCTCGTTCGAAGGAGGGTCACAACCTATGTGTTGGTAGCAAAAAAAAACCAAGCAATTTTATTGTTGCAAATATTCAACAAACAATTCAAAGAACGAAACAATTCAAAGGATTCCACTATACCGATATATTACCGATTACTGAATCATCGACAGAAGCATGGTGCTAATTGCAAAACTCTTCAGTGGTGAAAAGAATCGTGTAACGGTAATTCGATTTCGGTTAGAAGGGCATATCTATCAAACATTCAATACATTAAATAAAAGTATCCAGTATTCATGCGATTTTCATTTTTCGACTCACGACGGTGCCGGAATTTACCGACCTAAAAACACTTTTTCCTGTCAAAGTTTACCGCGACGTTAGGGTTAACAGCGTATATTTCACACATGTCGGGACCCTTAATGCTCTATGGGGTATCTATGGGGTACCCTTAATGCTCTATGGGGTTCTATGGGGTATCTATGGGGTTGTATGGGGTTCTATGGGGTAAATCGTCGAGCCGGAAACTACGACCCTTCTAAGGGCCACCAAACAGTTCAATTCTTTAGCTTATAATGTGTTTGTGCTAGAAATGAAAAGAAAACAAGTAAAAATAAATGAAATTGTGTTATTTCTTTGTATTTAAACCCCATTTTCATTTACAGAAAAATTTAGAACTTGTTGGTTCGGAAAAGAACCGGTGGTTGTTGTGATGGTTGACAGAGTTTATGAGCAGAGCTGGTCGACGTAGCTGGTTAGTTCATCTTTCTGCGGCTGCGGCTGGTCCTGTCTTGGTTGGAAGATTGGAAACTGTCCGGGCTGCTGAAGGTGAAATGTCGGTGAGAGGGAGGATCGTGTTGCTGTGGATGAGGGTCGT
This sequence comes from Pictodentalium vernedei, assembly GCA_031216915.1. NCBI lineage: Eukaryota > Metazoa > Mollusca > Scaphopoda > Dentaliida > Dentaliidae > Pictodentalium > Pictodentalium vernedei. The sequence continues at coordinate 54,327,315 of CM062288.1, read as the reverse complement.
TGAGGTGGTCCCATGCCTAGGGTTGATCGGAAACCTACATGTTGCTGCTGACGTTCTTGTTGCAGTCGGGTGAGGAGCAGCATGTCCATCTCCTCTATGAACTGGTTCGGGTCGTTGAGACGTCGCACCTTGTGTGCCAAGGCCAGTAGCTGATCTTCTATCTCATCGTGGGCTGGCTGTGGTGGTGGTGGTGGTGGTGGTGGAGGAAGAGCAGATTGGCGTGCTATGGCCTGTTGCAGGGTTGCAAGCGACGTCTGCACTGTCTCAAGGGTCTTCGACGTCTCGGTCGATTCAACTTCTGCCTTCCTCTTCCCAGCCAGGCGCTGCCCTTGTCGTGATGGTACACTTTGGATTGAGTCTTTGAGCCAGCCCCAGTCCGCGATCAGTTTATTCTCCTTGTCGCTCAGAACGTCGACGTCGTCAGCACCTGCACCACTCTTCGCGGCATCCTTCTGTTTTCGGAGGGCTTTCCCGACTTCAGTACGGTTGGTGTTATACTTGGTGAGTGCCATCCCGGTCTTGCCATTGAAAAACCGGGAATCTAGCTCACGCCAAAACATGCCTGACATGTCCTTGTTTCGATAGTTGGCATCGTACTTGTCCCAAATACAAGCCTTCTGCTTGATGCACTCTATGAAGTCTTCGTAAGCTTCGTCATCAAGGACATCGGAGTACTGCTTCGTTGCATACTGCTTGCGGGTTTTCTTCGGCGGCTCGATACGTGGCAGATCTTGGGTGTCGTCGTCGTCCTCCTCCTCCTCGTCCACCTCCTCTTCCTCATCTTCCTGACGTTTGCCCTGGCGATACTTCTCTGGTGCATGTCTGGATCCGAGCACTTGACTGCCCTCAGCCGCTTCATCGAGAACAAGGGTTCCGAGGTCACTGGTCTTCTTAGATTTCGTTGCAGATTTCTTCTTAGCAGGACTTGCAGTGTCCTCAACCCCCTCATCCCGAGACTCAGGCAGCTGTGGTGGCGCTTTCTTCCCCATCCTGGGTTGTCCTCGTCTCTGACTGCTCATGATGCTGGATTTCAGTTGAAGCAACTTGTTGTGTAATCTTCAGAATCTGGATACTGACTGAAGACAGACGGCAGGGTGAGCCCTATTTATTAAGAAGTCGATTTCTCTTACTTCTGCGCCGGAAACTCGGCTCGCTATTGGCTGCGAAAAAATGCGCAAATACATCTTACATCATCGTGGACGTCGCCGGAGCATCGCCGGAGAATCGTGGCAATCGTGGCCATCGTAGACAAAGAGCCGCGCGATACTCAGGATGGCCAAGATTTACCGGCGATGACCCACGATAAGCCACGATCCCGGCATCGGCGGTAGTGTGAAATAAGGGTTACGCCTTAGTAAAAAGCGACACAGTGCTCCCGTGCCTGATGATTAGGAATTAATGACACTTTCAGCAGCCAGAGTCATATCGTGTCGGACCATTTTGTAGGAGGGGAAGCTGGATTACCCAGAAGGAATCGCCTAACAGGGGCGTGTAACTGTCGGACTCTCCCTTTTATTAAACTAGTACAAGCAGGGTTAACATTGGATGAAGACAAATGTGTCGTCAATGTGCTGTACGTTTTAGTAAACGACGTCACCATGCTCCCACTTGGGCAATCGGGATTAAGCAGGGCTCATATTTCGATGAGAATCCGAGAATCGATTCGCGCAAAGATGGATTCTCGCTGCATCCCTGCTGGGAATCGCGTGAAATTCAATTTAACCGTTTATCTAATATAGCGGCAGCAAATTGACCAATATAAGTCTAGTATGACCTGAAGTATCCAGACACTTTGTCAATAAAATTGTACAAATATGGCTGCCATTGGAACCGGCTCGTTGAGCCGGTTCCAATGACATCCATTTTTGTAAGGTTTTATTGTAAATATTGTTTATCTTTTTTTGAAAAAATTTTCGTATTCAGTTTATATTTTAAAAAATAAAAAAGCTGTGTCGGGTAAAGTGTTAACATGTGTTATCAGTATACAACAGGGGTTCACCCACGATGGCCTCATGGAATCCTGGGACACTCATGGCAGGTAAGGATTTTTCGCAACCATTTTCACAAGAATCCAAATGGATTCTCCCAAATTTTGATGAAATATAAGCCCTGGGATTTAGTGTCTTGCTCATCGACACAAAGCAAATGACACTTGTCAGGACTAAACCGTCGACCTTTTAATCTGAAGTCCAATGTGCTAGCCATTGAGCCAGCGGGATCCATGGGGGGCGCGGTGGCTAAGTCGTTACGGCATTGGACCTCAAACCGATAGGTCCACTGTTCGATATCCGCCAGGGGCGACTGCGCTGTCCTCGGGAAAGGCATTTAATCCCGGTTAAGCACCATGTGTATCCTTGCGAACAACCGTTGAATCGATTCATGAGAAATATAGATTCAAATGACACCTGAAGCTTTAAACAAAATCTACCTTTTAAAACTTTAAATATTTGTCTTTGTCTTCGACTTGGGAAAAAATTGGGGTATTTGAAGTCCTCCATCGACCCCAGTTCCGCCGACCCTGCCTCAACGTTAGCCAGCACGCGACTGGCGGTATTTTTTCCTCACGAGTCATTCGTATTTCTAAGACACGCGTTCATACTTTCGACTCAAGATAACTATTGTGTCTCTCCGTTCTTCAATGAATGCCTTCAACAGCTCCAGGGTAGAGAAGCGTAAAAAAGAAATTGACATATAATTACCCATTCTCACTAACAAGTAAATTGACAAATAATTGCCCATTCTAACTGCATCACCTCAACGTGCAAATCTTGACACTGATTGTGCAATCCAATTGACTGTTGAGTTCTCTTCAAATTGCTGATAATATCTTATCCACTTACAGCTGTGTTCCAGATAAATCACACCTAAAACTACAACGTGTTTGTCAAAACTACCCAAAGAAGAGGGGGAGAACAAAACAACCTCAAACAAAAATTTAATGTCTCACAGGACTCTCCAATGATAGGTGTCGTCCCAGAGAAAGGATGCGCGTATCAGCAAACAAATACGTACGTAGCGTCAATATTTGAAAAATAATCATGGTGATATGATAAACACACACATTTCTTTTTAATCCTGTTTAACCCTTTACCCAACGTAACGGCCAAAACCGGCCAGCGCTATTCACAAAAATCGCCAATTAATTTTCATTATTTTTTTCACTTTTTGTCTCAAAAACATAGGTTATGACCCCTCGTTGGAACGAGCTCGTTGAGCTCGTTCCAACGAGGGGTCATAACCTATGTTTTTGAGACAAAAAATGAAAAAAAATAGTTATTCAAGAATTTTTATTGCAAGTGTCGTCTGCTTTTCATGTTAGGTAAAGGGTTAAACCCCTAGCACTCGGGCATTGCAACAGAATTTTCTCCAGTTACCCTGTTTTCCTCTTGTTTGTGAATTTAACCATTTCTATTTTGTTTGACAGAGCTCACTGAGCTCTGTCAAACAAGATATATTTGGTTAAATATCAAATTGCATTTTGGGAAATATTTGCTGCTGAAAACTTTAGAATTTTGACATCAGAGAGCAGAGGGTTAAAGTCCCAAGGAACAAAAAAAAATAGAATGAACACCGAGTAATTTATTCACCCGACGGCAGGGACGTGGCGGCAGGGGCATGGGGTGGGGTGGGGGTGGGGTGTGTCACTCCCCCAATCCTGGCCAATATTTCCTATAGATGGAAATTCGGAGGCCAAGTCATGAGTAGTTGGAAATTTAATCTATCTGGTATCTACATTTTAGAGCTTCTTTGGTTATGTCTCCTTTACTTCCCAAAATTCCAACTCAGTTTCAAATCGGCAAAAATTCCAGCTGTTACCATTTACGACTATAGTGTACGTAATATCGAGCTTCATAAGTATGCATGGTGTCAATCGGTACGAGATTTCTATAGTACGTTTACTTATCGTAATAGAAAAAATCCTCGAAATGCACTTCAAGACAATCGCATCATGTAAACTCGTTATCCTGAGTTAATTCCATCATTCACAATGATGAAATATCCAAAACTGATCATTCCAACATAAGATCTGATTTAATGTTACGGCAGTGTGAACTGCTCAAGGTTCTCAGTTTGAGCATTTGTTTAGCACATATTCAATTCCCAGAGTAATAACAAATAATAATAACCTGATAATTCTATCATAAATGTGTTGGCATTTCAGTTACTAGAATCAATTTTATGCCCCTTTTCATGGGTTAATTTTCAAAATTTTTCTCGGTAGTGAATTTCCAACTAGGTTGAGGGACCGGGAGGGGGAAACCCCCTCCCGGTCCCTCCCACTATTTAGAAATTCACTACCCTACACCCCCCAGACGGAAGCCACTAGCCACGTCCCTGCATACTAGTCAATCATGTATACGCTACAGCATCTCGTGACATACTCCTTCGTGCTATGTTCCTATAAACGATCCTGGCTATTAAAAACGTCGTTAAACCTCAATAAACGAATAAATAACTGTTCTATCACATATTCAAACTATATACCCACACACCCTAAAATCGGTTAGGTTCAAAATAAACCAAAATTAACTGGGTTGAGTGAATATGAACCCAGATGGGTTCATATTCACTCAACCCAATTGATTTTGATTAATTTTTAACCCAACTGAATTTCGAGTGAAGCCATACACATACAAACATCACCATACACATCATAGCATATTACAGCATACGTGCAGTATATATATCTCAAAAGATATACCAACGGCCACTTCCAATTATATCGCGCCCTTCATCAATTCTCTCCTTCCGGTGTTCCTCATTAAGGGCCCTGTGAGTTCTCAGTCTATGGTCGCGAACTGAGGCTTTATTTCAACATAACATACAACTAAACTATCTTGTTATAAGAACTTAACTATCGCGTAATAGGGGGCGCGGTGGCTCAGTTGGTAGAGGTGCAGGCTGCAAGCCGAGAGGTCCTCGGTTCGAATCCCACCTGCGGCAACCGCGTTGTGTCCTTGGGCAAGACACTTCACCTCCATTGCCCACGTGGGGGCACGGTGACGTTGTGTACTAAGGCGTACTGCACGTAGATGGTGCACCTGTCTTCAACCAATGCTAACCCTGCTTGTGTGGAGTTTGTATGTTGGGGAGCTGACAGTTGCTCGCCATTGCTCGGTGGTTCTCTCCGGGTACTCCGGCTTCCTCCACCCGTAAAACTGTCACGGTCATGGTTAGCCATTGTGCAGAAATATGTGACCTTAAACACCAATAAATAAATAAATAAATCGCGTAATAACAACTTAGCTAATAACAACTTAGCTAACTTGTTATAACAACATAGCTATCTTCTTACAACTTAGCTATCTTATTATAACAACTTAGGTATCTCGTTGTAACCACTTAGTTATCTTGTTACAACAACACAACCTCCGCAATCTTGTTATAACAACTTTCCGACATGGGGTGATCCTGACTGTTGAAAGTGTTGTTAAACCCCAATAAATAAATAGTTATAATAACTTAATATGAGTTATTGTTTGACGCTAATACTCTGCCTTAAATTCGAGACTGCGTATATACAGTACGTGGAGAGTGTATTATCATTAAATCACCCACAGAGTGGAGATTCCACCCAAGCAATAATTGCAAATTTGTTGCAAGGCACAACAACCACAAGCAAAGTTTCAGCCAATGGACCTCCGGGTTAAACCCGGAGGTCCATTGACTGAAACATTGCTTGTATTTTTTGTCGATATGTTCACAATTTGAAAGTTATAGTTTGGGTGATAACTCCACTCCGCTGGTGATTTAGTTACAATCCACTCTTCACGTACTGTACATTATATTTTTATTTATAAGGTAAGAATTTTTCTCTCCTTCCGCCATCATTGTCAATATCTCTATTAGTCTCATCTTCAGAACATCCTTTATCTGCACTTCACAGCTGCGTTTCACATTTAAAGTGGGGTGTAATAGATCTCGATTGAAGCGAGTGACGAGGGTGGGCAACCATGAAATTGAGGAGAATAAATAATCTTTTGTCAAGCCACGATAATTGGGAAAAGGCAGTCTTAAAGCTACTTACAATGCACAAGGAGTTCAGCTACAATTTCCGTTCCGGATCCGTTTGACATGCTCTCCATTCTAAGTTTTCGACACTTAACAAATTCGTTTTAAAAAGAACGTGATTTTAGGACGCGTGGGAAAAGCTAAAAAATGACAAACAACATTTCTACCAGTTTATTGCACAATAAAGTGTTTCGCAATTCACTTTTTATTTCCATTGTCAGTTTTCCGTTGTTGGAAGTTTTCAGATGTCTCGAAAAAAGGACAGGCTTCTCCAGTGGGGACTGAACCGCAAATATGAAATGGTGTTACTCGTAACCACTCAATAGATTTTATTCAGATGGAACGAGAGCCAATTTCGTTCCGACGTCCGCGCCAGGTTTTGCACCAAATACTACTGGAAACGGCTAGACAGACAAGCGCTCTATTCGGCGTGCAGATTCATAAGTGCTTAGAAAATGATTAGTGTTTTGAGTCCAATCAGAAGTAGCCGGTAATAAGTTGGGGGTAAAACAATCGCGGTCTAATCTGCTGCACTTGATAAATGAAATAAAGGAGTGAACTTTTAATCCTCCACACAGCACAAATAGCAAATAATATAGCTGGTGAATAATTGAAAAGTTTCGTTTTTTTCTTTAATAAAATAGGTGATAAACCCCGAGTGGAACCAGTTGACCCTTTCCCCACCCCGAGAGTAGCAAACGACATCTGCAACAAAATAATTTTTTTTCATTAAGTACAATGTTTCTGTTTGGTATCCGGACAAAATACCCTCTGACAAAATACCCTTAGGACATAATACCCTCAAAAAAAATACCCTTAGGACATAATACCCTCAATGGGTAGGACAAAATACCCTCGGACAAAATACCCTCAGACCAAATGTATATAAAGTTGGATTTTTTTTTTTGGAGGTGGGGGGGGGGGGGGGGGGGTACTTGCATCTAAGGCACTAGCCGGTGTTTTGTTTGAAATAACAAGTATCAATATTTTTAATTTTTTTTATTAAACTAAATAGATATGAAGCACAATACCAATAATAATAACTCTTTGGCCAGCCGCTGATTTGTCGCGGTCCTCATAAGAGAAGGCCATCATTCCCCCTGCACCCCACCCCCTCTTCCCCTCCTCTCCTCCCAGCATTCAGATATAAACTGCTTAATAGTGTCCCTCACTTCCTCTTTTTCAATTTCTTCAATAAGCATTCCTACCCTCTCCCTCGTGTCCCCCTTCAGCCATCTATCCTTTGTTTCTTCACCCCACTTCTGCATTATTCTTCCAGTAAATTTTATTCTATGAGCTATATACTGTGGGCATTCCAAGAGAAAATGTTCAAGGGTCTCCACTACTCCAGAGTGGCACATTTGGCATCCCTTTTCTCCATCTCTCCCAATTTTTCCCCGAAGCTCCAGTGATCTTGATCTCAGTTTGAACAGCAGTGACCCTCCAAAGGTGCCATCTAGGTACTTCTCAAAAGCTGGCTTTTCTTTATATTGTAACCCCTGCAGTGATCTTTTCACGCTAACCCCTGCTCGCCAGTTTCGATTGCAGTCTTCCATGACTCTCTCTTTGACAAACCTTTTGCCTTCTTTCATTCCTGCTTCTATGTTTGTGACCTCTATAGAGTAATTGTCCATTAGTTCCCTCACATGTTTTGACCACCCCGTATCTATATTAGAATTCCAAATGGTATCGAGCATCAATTTGCACCACCGGTTGTCAGGCAGGTTTCTCAAGTAGTTAAAGTAACACAGTTTTCCCAAATCTACCCTGTCCTTGATTTTCATCCACCCAAGCTCCCCCCTTACTGCTTCCAAAGCTGCAGCATTACTCGACCCTGTTATCCATCTGCCGGCATCATTCTGAGTACTTTCCAACTTCTTAATAACGGTTTGGTTTAATGGAATCACGCCCGTGCCATACGTTATACTTGGTAAACCCACCCTATAGACACAGTGTTTTCCCCACAAAGACCTTGTTGAAACTATTTTTCCCTAAAAGTTTTAGTTGGTTCAGAATTCTTTTCCCCTTCAGAATCAGTTTGGCTGAGTAATTTCTGTACACCCCTCTTCCCGTTATATTTATGCTTACCCCTAGATACTCATACTCTCCCGTTTCTCCTACAGTGATTTGTTTGCTTTCCCCTTCGGGGATTGAGAACTCCCCCACTCTCCATCTCTTCGTCATATCTACCTTGCGTCCAACGGGTATTACCTTGCTTTTATTTTCATTTAGTTCGAGCCGCCAAGTGTTCCAATATCTACCAACAATTTCCAACAATTTCTCTAGCCCCTGTTCAGTTCTAGACATTAACACCATGTCGTCCGCAAAGAATAAGCCTGGTACCTTTATGTCTCCAACATTTACCCCCTCCGCACTCTGAATTAGTTCGTCCCCTAAATCTTTAACATACAATGCAAACAAAATCGGTGAAAAGATACACCCCTGCTTGAGGCCTATATCCATAGGGACTCGTTTTGTAGTGATACTCCCTAGACCGAGTTGGCTTTGCACATCTGTATACAGTGCTTTCATGATTCCCACAAAGTCACCCCCCAGTCCGATGCCCTCGAGCTTTCGCCACATACCTTCCCTCCACACTCGGTCGTACGCTTTTTTCACATCTAGAAATGCCAGAAATATCTTTTTCTTTTCAGCCTTTGTTGACTCTATCAGTTGGGTGAGTGTAAATAGGTGATCAGTGACTCTTCGACCTTTCCTGAAACCATTTTGAATTTCTCCTAAAAAACCTTTCTCTTCAATAACTTCCTCAACTCTACCGTATATGACTTTACAGAATACTTTTCCGATGTTACTACTAACTGATATCCCCCTATAGTTATCTAGAACTTCCTTATCCCCCTTTTTGTGTTTGAACGACACCTTACTTTCCCTCCACTCTCTGGGGACCTTCTGCTTTCGCAGAGCCAGGTTGAAAAGGTTTGTCAGGACTTCAATAAGTGCCTCCCCTCCATTTTTGAGGAATTCGTTCGGAATTTCATCAGTCCCTCCCGCTTTACCATTTTTTAATTTCGAGACCACGTTCCGCACTTCTTCTGCCGTTATTTCGCTAAATACACGATTGGATAGGTTCTCCTCCACCAGTGTATTTCTTTTTGGTGGGGACCCACTGCCCCATCGCCTATCGTTTATCTTTTCCCAGTGCTTGACTAACTCTGAAGCGATACGGCCTTGCAGAAAGCAATTGAATATGAAGCACAATATAAATGGCAGATAGCACAGAACATGAAACAAATCAGAAATGAAGTACAAAACAAAGAATTTTAACAAATCTTATTTCTTATGAAATATCTAATAATAATTTGGTGAGGAATAAATAAGTGGGTTTTTAACAAATCTTATTTTTTATGAAATATCTAATAATAATTTGGTGAGGAATAAATAAGTGAATTTTGATATTTTTAATGAATGAATTCTTTATTTCTAACTTAATGATTTGCGCTCTCTCAGACAAGATATATATATTATTATTTGATATTTTATAAGAAATTTAAAATATTTAAGTCATTTTATCTTGTTTGACAGAGCTCAGAATGCTTTGCCAAACAAGATAAGATGACTTAAATTCTAATTCCCTATGAAATATCTAATAATAATAATTTATTTCCTACTTCATTATTTTTCAGCCAATTTATATTTGATATTTAACAACTAAGATAGCCTTATGACATGACCAATGCCTTGCATAAACTCCTCAAGTGATTTTGTATTGTCACGGAAACTGGTACACAGATTTCTTAAGCACTCTGACGTGGTCTTCCTCTATTCACAGATAATGTTTCTTTAACAACATTTTTTAACTTTGACCCGAATGAATGAAAGGTTTTAGCACGCCGAAGGCGCGCAGGGACGATGTGGGATTTACAAATCCCTTGCGACCCGGTTAGCCTTATTTTATTTCACTTGGATCTTGGATCACACAGGCCTAGCTTTCCTATTGCCTCAAATGGGGTCTGAAGGGGTATGCACGCGGTTAGAATTCCCGGCAGTTTGCATTGGAGTGATAGATTGTCAAAGACCAAACCCTCAACGCCATTAAGACTATTAGAGAGTGGGCTCTATTCGGTTCCAGCTTGGAGATGGTAGAGGTTTAAGTCCCACCATGGTGGCGAGCCAGAATATAATGTTGTGCGATGGCAATTTTTAAGGGAAAAAGAAAAAAGAAAACCAAACAGCAACGCCGGTTTGGTAGCGGCCCCGGTATATGACCATAGCGGTTACAAAAAAGGAATGGAGAAAGCTCCAACAGTTTAGTTTGAAAAAAACGGGAGTCATCCATCAAGCCTTCTGGGAGATAGGATGCCGTATGTGATTTTGAGGTATCTGGTTATCCTTCGGGAATTCCAAATGACCTCCAAGCCCCCCCCACCCACAAAAAAAAAATAAAAAAAAATTGACCCTTCTATGAGTTCTTCATTTTACCCATGACAATGTTCAGTAACTCTTAAAATGTAACAACAGACTACTTCAAAGGTAGACACATCTTTAATTTGTCAAGGCAGCTTGCCAATTAAGAAGATGTTATTATATCAAAACAGATTAGTTGATCCCATACACTGTTTTTAAAGCAATAATGTCATCAAAAGTAGACATATCTTTAATGTCTCTATCTAGACAGCTTGCCAATTAAGAAGATATTATTCCATCCGAACAGATTAGTTGATCCCATACTGTTTTTAAAGGAATAATGTCTTCAAAAGTAGACATATCTTTAATGTCTTTATCTAGACAGCTTGCTAATTAAGAAGATGTTTATTCTATTAAAACAGATCAGTCGATCTCATACACAGTTTTCAAAGCAATAATGACTTCAAAAGTAGATAAAATTGCTACAAAAATTCAACATTATATACATTTGGTCTGAGGGTATTTTGTCCGAGGGTATTTTGTCCTACCCATTGAGGGTATTATGTCCTAAGGGTATTTTTTTTGAGGGTATTATGTCCTAAGGGTATTTTGTCCGAGGGTATTTTCTGTTTTTACCTAAAAATAAGGCTTATAACTTTTCATTGGAACGAGCTAGACGAGCTCATTCCAATAAGGGATAATAAGCTGTGTTTTGGAAAAGAGAACTGAAAAGTTAATCAAAATTTAACCCTTTACCCAACGTAACGGCCAAAACCGGCCAGTGCTATTCTCAAAAATCGCCAATTAATTTTCAAAATATATTCATTTTTTGTCTCAAAAACATAGGTTATGAGCCCTCGTTGGAAAGAGCTCGTCGAGCTCGTTCCAACGAGGGGTCATAACCTATGTTTTGGAGACAAAAAATGAAAAAAATTAGTTATTCAAGAATTTTTTTTGCAAGTGTCGTCTGCTTTTCATGTTAGGTAAAGGGTTAAATGACGCTTTTTGGTTTCTAGCGCTTGACAAGTTTTCTACTTTGCGTTATGCAAAGGATTAAAAGTCCCAAAATCTTGGAAAAACAAGAAAGAAATAATAAAATCACGTTTACCCAATACTTCCTTAACCACGGGATTGAAAGGGTCAACATATAAAGCTCTACAAGGATTATATATAGAGAGTGGTGACCGAGTCGATAAGTGCTCTATTCTCTCAAGGCAGAGGTTTCGGAATAGATCCCTGGCCTGGAAAAGTTCCTTAGTTGTCCAAACACTCAAAAGCAGCACCAATTATGGGATTGGTGCTCTCAGGGCGTGCTGTGCTATCGGGTGGAAACTTGAAATAGCTGTCCCCTCTACGGAGAGAGACCCGCCACCAAGGCTAAATATCCCTTCGCAGTATTGGAGAAGTAGAAAAATCATGTAGTTGCCGCTACGGAGGTCATCTCACAATAATCGACGTGCGGTAAGCGCCACTTGTTATGTCCGAAAGGAATGCATGGTGGTTGTCTAAAGCGCATTGAGTCTACTTAGAAGTGGTAATGAATCAATCGGAACTATCACTAAATGGTCTGTTTGTTTACCCAGTCTAATTCTCCAAGGAATAATATGCTGTTATGGGCCGTTCGATTACCCAGCCTAATTCTGTAAGAAATCATATGCTTTTATGGTCTCTTTGTTTACCCAGTCTAATTATGTAAGAAATAATATGTTCTTATGGTCTGTTTGTTTACCCAGTCTAATTCTGTAAGAAATCATATGTTGTTATGGTCTGTTTGTTTACCCAGTCTAATTCTGTAAGAAATCATATGTTGTTATGGTCTGTTTGTTTACCCAGTCTAATTCTGTAAGAAATCATATGTTGTTATGGTCTGTTTGTTTACCCAGTCTAATTCTGTAAAGAATAATATGTTGTTATGGTCTGTTTGTTTACCCAGTCTAATTCTGTAATAAATCATATGTTGTTATCGGCTGGTTGTTTACCCAGTCTAATTCTGTAAGAAATCATATGTTGTTATCGGTTGTTTGTTTACCCAGTCTAATTCTGTAAGAAATCATATGTTGTTATCGGCTGTTTGTTTACCCAGTGTAATTCTGTAAGAAATCATATGTTGTTATCGGCTGTTTGTTTACCCAGTCTAATTCTGTAAGAAATCATGTGCTGTTATGGTCTGTTTGTTTACCCAGTCTAATTCTGTAAGAAATCATATGTTGTTATCGGCTGTTTGTTTACCCAGTCTAATTCTGTAAGAAATCATGTGCTGTTATGGTCTGTTTGTTTACCCAGTCTAATTCTGTAAGAAATCATAGGTTGTTATCGGCTGTTTGTTTACCCAGTGTAATTCTGTAAGAAACCATATGTTGTTATCGGCTGTTTGTTTACCAGTCTAATTCTGTAAGAAATCATGTGCTGTTGTGGTCTGTTTGTTTACCTAGTCTAATTCTGTAAGAAATCATATGCCTTTATGGGCTGTTTGTTTACCCACGTTTCGTTGATTTTGCGCGCAGGCTAGACTACCATTGATTTAATGTGATATCCCTTTATTCACAAAGATATAGAGATATTCTGTCATACCCCAGTTATAGATATTCCAACCTGAGCCCGTTCCAACAATTAATCAAATGGTAGGTTTGATTTGCGCATACCAGAACGTAGAAATAATCATAAAATAGTCGCTTTCTGTCGCACCAAGTGTTAAATGTCTTGACGAAGGACACAACACAGCTACCGCTGATCTTGATTAGTTAAGACTGTTATGAAGTTGAGAGACGGAAGAACATCTTAAAAGTACTCCACAATTTCGTGACACGCAGATATTCTCAACAGGTACATATTTGTTTCAAAAGACTACCGTATCTAGACTAATGTCAACCAGTATCTACTGTTGGTGAGATCCTGTATTAGGATCTATAACACTACGACCGGGGAACACTACAATGACCTGTTCCCTCCTTTTCTTTGTCATGGGATTGGTTTCGGTTACGCCTTCATGCAGGGGCAGTAGAAGCTCGATAAAAGTGGAGGGGCACAAATTTATAATGCTACCATGGTGCGACCCAGCGTGAGAAAGGTTACAATCGTATATCGGTAAATGTACCATGACTCGCTAAAGTCTCATGTTTAGATGTATATGCCGCTGTGTGGTCACTATCCTGTCCACCGTTTCTTCTACATCAACCACCTTCCAACCCGAAGGCCAGCCTTCGGGTTGGAAGATAGTTGAAGTGGAAGAAACGGACCGAAGCGACCGAAAATGGGATTCTTTGGCTGAATATTGTTTGGATTTCCAAATAATGTTACAGGAATGCCTGTTTATTGACACGTTTCCATGTGACCATTTAACTCATTGTGTAACTGTGAGATATGTCTGTGGAAAAAGTGGAGGGGCATGAGCCCCCTCCTGCCCCTTGGCGCCGCGGCTTCTGCCTTCATGGCGGTTAGCACAACTTGAGGGGCGGGGGATTATTCATCGGGTATTTCCATTAATACCGACGCTCAAGAGGCCAAATAACGTACGCACTATCAGGCCTCAGTGAAATCTCCCCGTTGTTTCAAGAAAATGACACCGAAAGAACCTTTGAAACGTCACGGTTGTTGAATTGCCAGAATCGCCCTTTCACTTGAACCTCACTTGAGTAGTAAGAGAGGGACGTTTCACCTCACATTTGGATGTCCTAGTGGATAATCTACGATTTGGAGTCATACCGAGGTGCATTATGGGTGTCATGTATGTTGACATGGTAGATCGTATAGGTATCCATGTTAAGACGTGATTACAATGGTGACACATGGTGTTAGTGGTAATGCCCAGCGCGTGTTTTTTATTTATTTAATCTTATTTGTTTTACAAGGATTGGCGAACAAGTTATGCAACCTATATTAACGCCTCTCCTTGGCCCAATGGCGTAGGTGCGTGTGTTGTTAGGGTGGCACGTGCTCACATCGTTCATTTTGTTTATTGCAGGCCGTTATTCCTGCAACGGCACATGGTTACTTCGGGACTCAACAGCCTCCAATATAGTGGGGATGTGTTTTGGGGATAAGTTCGAATTGATGAAAGTATGTCTTATTACCGAAAAGTACCCCACAATGACAAAAATTACTGACATGAACTTGACAAGGCTGCCTTCTTCAATGCCACGTGTTTTTTTTCTAATATAGTAGACTTGTATTCTCAGGTTATGTTCGATTGTATGGGAGTATGTCGAATTACCATAAGCAGCGCCACAACCACCTGTTTATTTTCCAGAATCTTTGTTTTTTTTTCTATTCTGACCATATTCTGGCTACTCTCACCATCGCATTCGATCTAATACCAATTACCCCACGCTCGACCAATCAGATCAATCAGATCACCCCATTTATCTAAGCCCCTCCAAACGTCACATCCTTTTTGATTCGAATTCGAGAGGCCTGGTTGTTCCATCGAATGTGTCCAAGAGTCTGAAAAGAGCAGTGCCTGAAACAGGTTATTCTCTGAATATTCGAATCTTATCGAGCAGTGAGCAAGTGAGCTATTGAGCATTCGGTTGAAAGAGTTACTCCTCGTACGGCGCTTCTACTCATCCAAGTATTTGAAGACACTTTTAACGTGGCGATGTACTATTCTATATGTATATGTATAGAATAACCGTCTAGTGTTTTCAAGTAAAAAATTGATTCTACGAGTAGGATTGAGAATGAAACCGACGAGCCCCTCATTCTTAATTATACGAGTAGAATAAATTTTTTACTTGAAAACACTATACGTTTATTTTGTTTATCCCAAAAATATTTTACAGGACACTCGCCGCGAAATCGTGCTTTTACTCGCTACAAAGCACAGCGAGAAGTGAGGGGCTCATAGGCCCAATTCAATGACCAGCAAAATTGCCAAAAATAAAAAAGGCGCAGTGATACATTTCTGTCTAAAAATAATTCACCTACAAACCTGAGCTAAACTTGCAAAAATACTTTATTAAATGAACAATGTATAGTAGTTTCTACTGGCAATGTGTAATACTTTCATAAAGGTTTAACCCTTTACCTAACGTAACGGCCAAAACCGGCCAGCGCTATTCTCAATAATCGCCAATTAATTTTCATTATTTTTTTCATTTTTTGTCTCAAAAACATAGGTTATGACTCCTCGTTGGAACGAGCTCGTCGAGCTCGTTCCAACGAGGGGTCATAACCTATGTTTTTGAGACAAAAAAATGAAAAAAATTAGTTATTCAAGAATTATTTTTGCAAGTGTCGTCTGCTTTTCAGGTTAGGTAAAGGTCTAAAGAAAACAACAATTGAACTGTTAATTATCTGTTTCAACTTTTGGAATAAATTATTTCAGTGTTAAACCTATGGGGAAGATTTATCACCCTACCAGGTGAATAAAGCAAAAATTTATCCAAGGCTTTTATTGTTCGCATAGACAAACATTTATGGGATATATTTCAGAGGATAGTCATCTAAGGATATCTACATGAGTACAGTTATGGCTTCTGGGTCCTATTCGGTTCCTTGGTTCTGTACCATCCCGTGACCTTTATATCTCCTCTATGGCCCCTACACCACTCATAGTCATCATACCCACAAGAGCTAGCAGAGTTGTGACTGGAACAGATTATGCTCTCGAACTATATCTAACAAATATGCTATCGAGCAACTGCTCTATAAAGTGACTCCTTGTATGTCTCTCACCTCGGTATTGAGAATATTCGTGGCATGGTGATGTGCTGTTTGGAATAAATTCGGGAAGATAGTAGTTATCCAAGGAGAGCTGGTAGGCACACAGCGGAATATCTCACAATCAGTCCCTACGTGCGGATGCTTACATTGGTATTCGTGAAAGAGGGCGGCACTCTGATACATTCGGGTACTTCAGTTGCGAAAGATACTAAAAACGGGAAATACCACAGCTACGCGAAAGAGAAGAACCAAAATATATTCACCGGAAATAATGAAGCCACAAGTTTTATTAACGACTGAATGTTGAACTAATCAGCAAAAAACACGCGGGCAACGCAACCCCTGGTAGAAAACATACGACCGGTCGCACCCGCCTAACAGCAAACCCAGCAGCGATTGAGCAAGAGAGAAGTCGCGTTGGTTGAACCTGTTTAGCTGCTTTTGTGAGAACTAAGACAGTTTAAAGTCCCATAAATATTCCCTCTGTTTTTTCCGAGTCCTCGGAAAGAATACAACGTGTGAGGGAGGGTTTGCAGGTATGTGTGGGTGGGAGTATGGGTTTGTGTGTATATTTTAGCAGACACAATCATGTTTTTGAGGAATTTAGAATGCTGGTTTTTGATCTCTCGCGGGGAATCAAACTCACGGCAACCTCGCCTGGCAATCAGGGGTCCAACACCTAAATCACTAAACCATTGCACACAGTCATAAAAACTACGGCCGGAATTAAGCTTTGAAAAGAAGCTCTCTCGATTACTTGGTTCACTTTCGTTCCGGCAGCAGCATGAGAGGGCGAAACGCGCTGGCTACAATACAACGAACTTGTTGTTGTTGACCCCAGACGGAGATTGGCACGGACTTATACACAGTACTTGGAGAGCGAATTGTAACTAAATCACCCACAGGGTGGAGTTATCACCCAAAGCATAACTTTTAAATTTTGTACATATGGACAGAAAACACAAGCAATGTTCCAGCCAATGGACCTCCGGGTTTAACCCGGAGGTCCATTGGTTGAAACTTTGCCTGCGCTTGTTATGCTTTGCAACAAATTTGCAATTATTGCTTGGGTGGAATCTCCACTCTGTGGGTGATTTAGTGATAATACACTCTCCACGCACTGTATGTATTTCGAAGAACACAATGATGTGTTGGAGGAATTTAGAATGTTAATTTCCGATCCCTAACGGGAATCGAACTCATCTCAGCCTCACCTGGTAATCAGGAGTCCAACACCTAAACAACTATACCATCGCACACCTTTATACAACGATGGTTGATTTTGTGAGAACCTGGTGGTTTGGGTTCCCACAAATAGACCCTTTCTTTTCCCAGAGTCCTCGCAAAGAAAACAACGCGTGCGTGTGTGTGTATGGGGAGGGGGTGCAAGTGCAATTGTGTGCGGATGTGTGTGGGTGAGGATGTGGGTTTGTGTGTGTTGGTTTGTATGTGTAAAGATTCCAGTGCCATGCATACACACCCGGTTGTGTACTTCTCACATATGATCTTGACCAGAAGCAAGAGACGATTCTTCGCATTTTACATGCCAGGGTTAGAAGCGTATGCCTGAGTAAAATATTTTTCAGTGGACGTGAGCACTGCTAAAAGATATCAAAAACCATCGTTAGTTAGGATTTATTATAATGTTGAATAAGTGTCCCCTTTTTAATTATTGTTTTGCTCGATACATTGTTAAATGGAAGTATACGCTGCCCATGTGCACGTATGGCAAAGTAAGAGAACATGGGGGTTTAAATCTGCACCAGACCACCCATACCCTTGAGTTTTATGCATCATTACTATTATTTTGTAATAGATTAAACCTCAAATATCTCTGTAAACACAGTTGTTACATGATTAACAATTTCACAGACCGGTTGCATTTTAACCTGTCCATAATAAGATGTCTCTTGTTGTACCACCAGTTTATATAATAGTGAATTAATAACATGCACTCTCGTTATCTTTAATTATATTCAAGGAATGAGATATTGATCTATAGCGGAGACTCCTGTTGAGGTTTTGAATTTTGCTTGATATATATTTTTTGCCTTTCACTAATTGCATGTCACCTATTCACTTTACCTTATGTTTTCATACAGTCACAAACTGCCACATATATATTATTTGGGAAAAAAAGTTGGGGGCGCGGTGGCGTTGCGGTAACTGAAGTTAAGCAACATCGAGCCCGGTTAGTCCGTGAATGGTTAACCGTCTGAGCGATCGATTCGGACTCCCGCGTTGTGTCATTGGGCAAGGCACTTAACCCCGATTGTGCACATGGGGCACGATGACGTCGTGTACTTAGGCGTACTGCACGTTGATGGTGAGCATATCTTCAGCCAATCTAACCCTGCCTATGCTGCAGTGCAGAGTTACGATGTTGGGGAGCTGGCAGCCTCCCGTCGTTGCTCGGTGGTTCTCTCCGGGTACCCCGGCTTCCTCCAGCCGTAAAACTGTCACCGACACGATATGATCCTGGCTGTTAAAGTGTCGTTAAACCTTAATAAATAAATAAATAAATTTGAAAAAAAGTTACCCCAAGTGTATTCTTCGTTGTGAACTCAACCCGAAGGTTGAATTCATCTTGGTAATAACACTGTCAAGTCACATGCAGCTGTGTTGAAGTATACTGCAGAGCACCTAGAAATTTTCACGTAACTCCAATTCTGCGCAAACTCCACTGGCTTCCTGTCGAGGAAAGAATCAAATTCAAAATTCTGTTACTCACATTCAAGTGTATTAATGGCCTTGTTCCATCTTATCTGACCTCGCTTGTCGAGGAATACAAACCAGCTAGAGCTCTCCGATCTTCTTCCTCTAACAGCTTGGTTAGAAAGTCTTACAACTTGGTTACTGCAGGAGATCGCTCATTTTCGGCAGCTGCACCCTACCTCTGGAATCAATTATCGGAACAATTCAAAGTATCCCAAAGCGTAGAGACATTTAAGTCATTCCTTAAGTCATACCTGTTCAAAAGTGTGTACAACATCGAATGACCTGTATTTGTGTTTGTATGCATTTCTTTATTTGTATATATAACATTGTTTGTGAAACCCGTGAGCACCTTGTGTGGAGACTCGGCTATAAACTACATTATTATTATTATTATTATTTAGTAATTATCAGGGCCGGATTACAATTTTGTGGGCCCCTGGTATACAGATACTGTGAGGCGAGGGCCCCCCAGTGATAATTAACAATGTATAGGATAACGTAAATTCAAATTACATCACAGAACAATGCTAATCTACCCTCTATCAGCACTTTTGTCTGGCGCAAGCACAACCGCAAAGCAATGGCGAAAGAAGAAGAAAGAAAGTTTCGATGGAATGAGCGATTTCTTGTACATGCATTAAGCGAGTGTGAGATCGTCTCATTGTAATCAGGATTGCCAGTGCCGACGAATTGGAATAATGGGCAAGAAAACAATTCCACTATATTATACAATATATTACTTGAGCCCTTTTTAAAGAGATAATTCAGCATACTTATACTTTCATTCTGCATTTACAAATGATGTAACTTTTCACAGTAAATTAATTTCACTTAATCTCTGGAGGCCCTCAGCTGGCGGAGGCCCCTGGGTTGCAGCCCAGAAAGTTCATGCCTTAATCCGACACTGATAATTATCCTGAAACTAACAGGAGGCTTTACGGGTTAATGAAGACGATACATCCAATCTGGGGCGTGGTGGTGTGTGTGTGTGTGTGTGTGGGGGGGGGGGGGGGTGGGTCACACACACACAAATCTACCGAACATGGCTTTCGTCGGGCAGAGGTTGGGCAAGAAATTATGAAATACCAGCTGAAAGCTTGATGCTGAATCCCATGTATTGTATTTATAAAGTTGTGTACATTCTGTTATTCTTGTAATATATTATCATACAGAAATAAATACTGTTTAAACTAAATACCAACTTGGGTAGACGTCCTCGCATGCCTGACGAAAATATACACACGCTTTGAACTTATGGACACCGCGGTGGACCCCGGAAGTGACGTCATGGCACGTTATTCAGAGACGCCCTGTTGGGTTGTAACGGTAACCCGTGTGAGTGGCCATGTTGTGACGTCATTACCATAGTAATATGTGGTGTCAGTGCGTATGCGCAGCGTGTGTAGTTGTGATGATACATGTTTCCGCCGTCCATTTTGTATACTGAAGGCCACAATCGCAGTTTTTCTGGTGCCGCGTGGTTGCTATGTGAACCAAAGTCCTCTAATTGGACGGGGGGGGGGGGGGGGGGGGGGGTCGGGCGACTCGAATCTCATCGAGCAAATGGGCTATTGAGCTTTTGCTTTACCGAGTGACTCCACACACTGTTCTATGACTCATCTCGGTATTTGTGGATACTTATGACATGGCGATGTACTATTTGAAGATACCTTTTGAGGTAGTCCAAACATGACCTGAAAGACCGTATTTTAATTTTTTAGTTTTGTACATCATTTTAGCCCAACATTCTTCCCATACTAGCAGTGACGAATAGAAATTGCCGATAAAAATCAACAAGTTTACAAAAAACGAATTTGTTTTGTGATAAAAGTATAGTAAAATTTGTGTTTATTTACGCCCAGAACGTCGAAGAGAAAACATGTCTGTATCAACAACAGTAGAGGTTCAATGATGACTTATACATGCAGATCTTCAAGAATGACGTTGGATTAACCCTTTACCTAACGTAACGGCCAAAACCGGCCAGCGCTATTCTCAAAAATCGCCAATTAACTTTCATTATTTTTTCATTTTTTGTCTCAAAAACATAGGTTATGACCTCTCGTTGGAAGGAGCTCGTCGAGCTCGTTCCAATGAGGGGTCATAACCTATGCTTTTGAGACAAAAATTTTAAAAATTTAGTTATTCAAGAATTTTTTTTGCAAGTGTTGTCTGCTTTTTATGTTTGTTAAAGGGTTAAAGCTGACTTTTCAATAATTGGCCCAAGTGCCGTCGACGGAGGCAAGAGAAGAAATCGTGAAAACTACACAGATTGTGAGAATGAAACAAAGATGTGAGGATAGGACTCATGGTACGTGTTGATTATTAACCAAAGAAGAGAACGAAAAGTCAAAGAAGAAGAGTAAAGCTACCACTATAAACAAGAGAACAGGAGAAATGCCGAAGGCAGCTCTCATGAAGAACGAACCACAGAAGACTGATATTCAATAAGATACATACAAGAATGAAGTTTCCGCAAGAACTACAAAGCAGCCTGGGGACAAGAGAAGGAAGGAGATGTCAAAGGCACACCCCATCAAGAACGAACTAATGAAGACCAACTTTTAAGAGAATCATGATTCGAGGCTGGACCAGATCAAACCAAGAACGAAGTTTCAGCCCAATCTAAGAATGATCCAGAAGAAAGATGCCAACCGAACACCAGCAAGCAAAGCAATCAACAAAGCCAAGCTACCAGTGTTCAAGGAGAGAACATGTTTTATCAAGAATAAAGACAGGATTGAAACAACGGGATATGTGTGTAGGGCTTCACGGTATTGGAATTTCAATATCGGTAACTGTATTGAAAAAATATCGCGGTATTCCGGCATACCGTCGTCAACGCTGGGGATGTAGTTTGGGAAGTTACGTCTCCACCGAAGATGACTGCAGATCTGTCTGAAGAGGGATAGTGGACACATAAAAATCATCCTTTTTTTATTTTTTTCATTTTTGCCTCATACCTTATAAAATATACATTGTAATATCAACATTGAAAACAGAATGTTAACAGGAAAATGTATATTTAATTTGGAACGTGAAACTCATAAACTTCGAGTGCCAGCAATTAACAAACATTTTCATAAGACTGAGCCGAATGCCAACAGAATCAGTCGAGGGAACGAATACAATGTAATAAATGACAAATACCAATGTTGTCTTAGTTGCTCAACAAAGGGAGTCACAGAAAACATATCACACTTAAAAATGGAGCAAAATGGCCGTTGTGTGATGAGATGGTTATCCCACAAGGCAGGAAGAAGAGAAAAGAAAACTACAGACCACTCAAAGATATATTCGACGACGAAGATGCCTTGTGCAGTTGAACTGTAAACGAACAAAGTGATCGTATACTGTGAACGGAATAAAAATGAATGAAATATTATATATTATCATATTGTTTTTATCCACTTCCCAACAGACGTTTCCGGAGTCGTGAAGTCCTTTGTGGAGTCACTCGATCGAGTAATTGCTCGACAGCTCATTGCTGTATCCCAAATCACCAGTTTTCAATCCCCAAAAGCCGAGATGAGTCGTAAAGTCCTTTGTGGAGTCACTCGATCGAGTAATTGCTCGACAGCTCATTGCTATATACCAAATCACCAGTCTTCAATCCCCAAAAGCCGAGATGAGTCGTAGAGTCCTTTGTGGAGTCACTCGATCGAGTAATTGCTCGACAGCTCATTGCTGTATCCCAAATCACCAGTCTTCAATCCCCAAAAGCCGAGATGAGTCGTAAAGTCCTTTGTGGAGTCACTCGATCGAGTAATTGCTCGACAGCTCATTGCTGTATCCCAAATCACCAGTCTTAAATCCCCAAAAGCCGAGATGAGTCGTAAAGTCCTTTGTGGAGTCACTCGATCGAGTAATTGCTCGAGAGCTCATTGCTCGATAAGATTCGTGTCGTAAGTGCATTTATTACACACTTGTTCTATGAAGTCCCCATCTACAGCAATACTAAACCATGCGGAAAATGAAAATCTATTCCGCACATATGCGCCGAACGGAATCGTTGACGGACTAATTTTAAATAGAAGGGAAATTTCACAGGAATTTTCTACAAATTGTGCAACGCATTTACAATTTGAATGGCTAGCGTCGCTGAAAATAACTCCCTGAGTTCCAGTGCGTTCTATGTGCCAGTAGGCACATAGAACCCACTGGAACTCAGGGGGCGAAATAGTTACACGGGCTCTCCTCGCAAATTTGGTTGACGATAAAATGTGTTATTTGTGTTGATAGTTGTCAAATGAATTGCTGAGTGTCCTTCTAATAATTGAATTGTTTTATAGACCTGAAGGCGTGTAATAAACACAGAATGACACACGCGCGTGAATGGGTTAATCGATATGGCACGTGTGCGATCGCGGAAGGATAAAACTCGAGGCCTGTGACCTCTCGTTTAACCTTCCGCGCAGGCACTCGTGCCATATCGACTAACCCATTCACACGTGAGTGTCGTTCTGTGTATCTTGGACATAGAACCCAATTTTACCGAAATGAGACGAAGAGTTGGAAGAGCATTTGCTCATTCAGCAATCATGATGTCTGACGGAGCTCGTGTAATAATTTCAGGGGTGATAACTTTATCGAAAGATATTCCAACTACACCAGCGTGAGGTCGGAATATGTGCATACTGAGTTGTGGACATGCTCCCACAAGAAAACCGACAAAAAGATGAGACAGAGCTTTCTGTTGACACTGCAGGGTTTTATTATTAATCTCTACGTCTAAAGTTAATACAGTTGACTTCTTACCATGTCAAATAAACAGTATGTCTATAAAAAAATTATTCCCCAAAGCACAGAATACAGTTAAAACAAGAAGTCCTGTCATGAAATGCGCACAAATAGCGCGTTGATCTGCGCGTTATCTACGCTTTATGACCAGAGTAAGGCTATCAAATTCTGTACACATGACCTGTGCACAAGGAATGTTTCAGCCAATGGACCTCCAGGTAACCCGGAGGTCCATTGGCAGAACCATTGCCTGTGTTTGCTATGAGTAACCAGGAGGACCTACCGCCATTCGATATGGCAATTGTGCGCAATTCCTACGCGCAATTAAGCCTAGATAAGCGCACAGTTCGTGACAGGACTTCTAGTTTTAACTGTACAGTCCTGCTGGTGGGTGGCGGGTCCAGGATTCTAAGTTTGGGAAAGGGGTACGTCACATTTCAATCATGGGTTATGATGGGTAATGATATGTAGCATCACCGGCGTGCGAAGCGGCGAGTTTGGAGCATGCCCAGGTGAGGGACACATTCCACACTCGTTAACCGGGTTGGGGTGGGGGCGGAGGAAATTTTAGAAAATGGTAGGTTAGTGTGGCTCTCCAATGGTTTCTTTGCACACAAAACAATGTTTTCAAGGCAAAACATTCGCCCAACTTTGTATATACAGACTTCTTCAAAATTTGTAAATGACAAGCCATTTTATGCCGGCTCACTAGAGACTCGCTATGTGCGCTTGCTACGATACAATCAGCGATTACTCATGGAAATGGACTACAGTACGTCTGTCGGGTATTGGTCACTTTCCACGGGTGGCAATATTTCCACGGGTGGCAATATTTCCGCGATCGCAATAATATTAGATTCGAAACACTAATTACAGGATTATTTATAAAAATTACAATACAAATGCTTCATTAATTAAAATTTTGCTGATGATGATTTTTATTACCTGGTAAACGTATGCGTGGACATCACTGCCCACGCGTGGATTATGTTTGATCCACGGCGACTGTACCTGTCCGTATGTTATCGCAGATAATGCTGTGTCCCATGGTCTCGGTGCTTGTGAAAAAAAAGAAAATTGTGTTATCAACCATAGAGAAAAGGAGCCCCTTGGGTGTGCCCTCCCTTTCCTATTCGCCCATGCTGATGAATGTCCAACTCACACCCGTTGGTCAATCAGCCGAAATTTTGCGTGTACTGTTTACTAGTTTTTAAATTTTTCTTCTTGTAAGAATTCGATTAACCCTCTACCCAAGTTAGACGATATCAAATTTTTACCCCTCATTGGAACGAGCTCGACAAGCTCGTTCCAAAGAGGGGGTCACATGATATGGTTTTGTTGAAATTTTTTGAAAAATAGTATTTTTTCAGCTGCTGAATTTACATATTATGGGGGCGGATGTGGCCGATTCGTTGGGTAAAGGGTTAATATGCTTTAAACTCCCATCACGCGGGGTATACTTAGCTAATTATTATTCCAGCACTGAGCGTCAAACTTAACACATTCGACTCTGTATCCAACAAACAACGAACTAGAATCGAATAAAAGTCAGCTACAAAGTGCAAAATTTTAAGAATATGTGTCCGACACCGTTGACGCTTCCAACGCCACTTCTGGTTTACAGAGCTAAAAGAGTTCTACATCACTTGTAAAATAGAGCCCGGTAACCAACTCCTGTAGTGGAAGTTGGGCTCTGTGAACCTCAACTTTCGGGTAGAATTGAATCTCGAATTGAATCAGACACCAGATCTCGAATCGAATTGAATGTCAAATTGAATCGCTTTTCAAGTTATGGATATTGTACCTTCTTGTGGCGCGGTGGCGTTGCGGTAACCGGTTCTCGTCAGATCACCGAAGTTAAGCAACGTCGAATCCGGTTAGGCCTTGGATGGGTGACCTTCTGGGCGATCGATTCGAACTCACGCGTTGTGTTCTTGGGCAAGGCACTTCACCCCGATTGTCCACATGGAGGCACGATGACGCCGTGTACTAAGGCGGACTGCACGTCGATGGTGTGCATGTCTTCAACCAATCTAACCCTGCCTGTGCTGCAGTGTGGAGTTACAATGCTGGGGAGCTGGCAGCTGCTCGTCGTTTCTCGGTGGCTCTCTCCGGGTACTCCGGCTTCCTCCACCAGTAAAAGTGTCAGCGACACGATATGACATTGACTGTTAAAGTGTCGTTAAACCCTAATAAATAAATAAATAAATAAATAAATAAATTGTACCTTCTTACAACCGTAAATATTGTCAGTATCCAATAAAGTATTGTGTGAAACGGCGACTCATGCAAATCAAGCAAAAAAGCGGAATATTCCAAAACGGAATCAATGTAATTTCGGAAGCGGAACCTGCTTGAACTCTTTGTCTGTCATCAGGTCTGCAGTATAGAAGAAGAGTTCAAGAGGAGACACTTTGTAGGATTTTGAGAACACATCGACGATTCGAAAATTTTCGAATCGGCGCGATTGAAATCGAAACGAATCGAATCAATGTGGACTATTTCGAATCAAATTTCGAAGCTTCGCAGGGCCCTAGGTGGAAGTTCTCTAAAGTTATAGGTATAAACGATTGGTTATACGTGACTTCGCACCTAACAGTGGTCACAATATAACAGTAGGTGTTACGCCAAATAGAAAAAAAAAAAAAAAAAAAAAATAAATAAATAAATTATGCTAGATGTCCCGGGTTCGATCCCCGACCGGGACGACCCGCGTTGTGTCTTTGGGCAAGACACCTTATCCCGGTTGCCTACTTGGAGGCACGATGACGCCGTGTACTAAGGCGTACTGCACGTCGATGGTGAACATGTCTTCAACCACTGTAACACTGCTTGAGCGGAATGTTGAGGAGCTGCTGACAGTTGCTCGCCGTTGCTCGATGGTTCTCTCCGGGTACTCCGGCTTCCTCCACCCGTAAAACTGTCACGGAAACGATTACCCATTGTGCATAAGTATGTGACCTTAAACACTAATAAATAAATAATAAATCAATAAAAATAAATAAATTACAAGTAATATCCACAACAACGTACCTGAAGCATACTCGTCGCTTGGCTAGAATTTCAAAATTACACAGTTGAAGTTGGGAGGGGTGGGGGATATAACTTGTCATTTGGGAATACAGTGGGAACCCTGTTAATTGAATAGCCACTTTGCCAATGAAAATTATTCAATTAACAGGAGGTTTCAACTAACAGGGATTGTGACACTTTTCTATATTCTAGAGATAAACTAAGAGTTCATTCTATTATGTCTTGTTTGACAGAGCTCAATGAGCTCTGTCAAACAAGATATAATAGATTAAATGCCTATATTGGATATAATGAGGCCAAATAGGTCTATAAACAGAGGAAAGCTGGGGACTGTCAGAGTAATTTTTTGGCAGGTTACAAGATTTTTTGTTCAATTAACAGGAGTTTACTCTATAAACTATATTCAATTAACAGGTCAAATTTGTACTGGAGGTATGGCAAATGATTTTGTGTTGGGAAATTATATTCAATTAACAGGATTATTCAGTTAAGAGACATACAATTAAGTGGGCTTCACTGTATAATTAGAGCTGAAACGGTTAACCGATTAATCGATTAATCCATGATCAACATTTTGATCGATCCAAAAAGTAATTGATCGATTAACCGTTACTTTTGAACTACTGTATTATATGGGTCAACAAAGGAAAAAACTTGCTCCAAAACAGGCAAACATTGTCACACTGACTCACATCAATTATACGAGACAGAGTAAAGCATGCAAGTTACTTGCTGACATACTTGTTTACTTGCATGATCATCATACTGTATCAGTAGCTGGAAATGGTAATTCTTAACCTTTAACCTTGCGGGTTGTTGACGATACTTGCAAAATAAATTCATGAATTACTAAAAATGTTCAATTTTTGTCTCAAAAACATAGCTTATGACCCCTCATTGGTTTGAGACAAAAATTGAAAACATAATAAATTTGAATGGAATTTTTTTTGTTTTTATGCCTAGTCGGTTTTGTTTGTTACGTTGGGTGAAGGGTTCATGCTGTAAATCATCAACGGTATGGCAATTATTCAGATATCTATTTGGACAAGTGATTAATCGGTTAACCAAGGTTAATCCAGGTGATTGATCGATCAAGAAAACCCCTTAACCGTTTCAGCTCTAAATATAATAAAAGTTTATACGCCTTTTTGACAGAAGACATCGAACTCTCTCCGTTTCTTCCTTTCTTCATGTCCAGCCTTTCATAACGTTGCTACCATTTGTTGAAGTGTGTAAATTCTTTGTTCATGTATTTCAACCGTTTGATGGCGAAATACTTCTGATGTCCTGCGGGTGTTTTCTTTAGACATTATAGAGTATCTGTATTCGATCAAAACTTCACCGATTCAAATTCACTACCCATTAATACACCTTAGGCTTTGACATAAGAGAAATACAATCGAAGTGTATGGCGTTACAAAAGAAACAGCACTTTACAAGTTTTTACGCTTTTCAACCAGCAAAGCATTTGTGCACAAGTTTCATTTTTTTCTTTTTAAGTTAGTATGTAGTCTATTACCATAATGGGGTAGTACACGTGGACTGGAATCGTTACAGAGGGGTGTAATGGCAACAGACAAGTATGGTGACTTATCTCGTCGCATGTGGTATTTGGGTACACGTGTCTTCTAAAACACAGATCGACGTGTTCGCCAGCCCGCTAAGTCTACCATTCACGTATAACATGCTTCAATCAGATAACTGATATTTACATAAATTTTCAGAGTAATATTGCCAACAAATAAAGGTTTGTACCTTCATGTCAAAAAACCATTACGTATTTTAACTGAGGCACGTGAAAGTATAATGATATGACAGTAGTCAGATGGATGCAGCAGAATGCTGATATCACTGACGCAGACCGATCGTAACTTAACCCTTTACCCAACGACTCGCTCGCATCCGCCCGCGTAATATGCAAATTCAGCAGTTGAAAAAACATTGTTTTTCAAGAAATTTCAACAAAACCATATCATGTGACCCCTCGTTGGAACGAGCTCGTCGAGCTCGTTCCAACGAGGGGTCACATGACATGGTTCTATTGAAATTGTTTGAAAAATTTAAAAAAAATGATATTTAAAATAATAAATTTTGATATCGTCTGCGTTGGGTAAAGGGTTTTAATGTCTGTGCTTGGCTCCATACTACTCACATTGTGTTACGGTATTGGACTTCAAACCGAAAGGCTCAGATTCGATCCCTGCCAGGGGTAACTGCGTTGTGTCCTCGGGAAAAAACAATCCCGATTTCCTACGTGGGTGGCGATAAGATTCGAGGCGTAAGAACATTTGGTCATGGGGCAAC
Organism: Pictodentalium vernedei; assembly: GCA_031216915.1. Taxonomy (NCBI): domain Eukaryota; kingdom Metazoa; phylum Mollusca; class Scaphopoda; order Dentaliida; family Dentaliidae; genus Pictodentalium; species Pictodentalium vernedei. The sequence continues at coordinate 54,298,482 of CM062288.1, read as the reverse complement.
TGCTCTATTGCTCATTTGCGCTTCCTTTTTCTCGATCAACTGAATGAGCCCATCTGACTGTATGTTAAAATAGGGGTGGACCCTTTGAACCCTGATGTATCGTCTACTCCAGTTCAGTGTCATCAATTGGAAGAGTCTATATTCGTTACCCGGGGAAAGACGGAGTCCGAACAATAGAAATAAGGGTCTAGACAGAAACTATATCATAGCTTATACGCGCAAAGGTATAGGAAGAGGTTTCTGTTAGAATCTGAATAACAGATAGAAACCGAGGATCTGGGTAAAATCCGAGTCAAATAAACAGTTGTCTGTTGTTTGTGGTAATTCTATCCGAGAATTCTGGGTAATTACATTGACTCTGATATGAAGAGACGCGTCTTATAGCACTACACTACCGGTTCACACATTTGCACCTCTGACCTCAGAGTATGAACATCTTGATTGAAATCATGGAAAATATGGAATTACCAGCTTGACTAAAGAAAGCCATCTCAGCTCTGGGCGTCTCTTGTTCCATTTCCTGGACTATCCAGGAAATAGGCAAGAGCGTCCATCTGAAACTGGAATTTAAAGTTGAAGTAGAAGAAAACAACACTACACCACCCTCCTCGGGGAGAGGTAGTAGCTTTGGTGAGAGGATCACCCCTCACACTGGTCCTCACCCGAGGGGGTCAGGAGGCCCTGAAGAGAGAAAGAAGATAAGGAAAAAGAGCCCGTCTACCAAGCGGAGGGATTCCAGACACTTGGAGGCCTTCTTGGAGAAGAAGAGAGAGAAAGGCGAGGAAAGGAAAGATCCCGAAGCAGCCGCGCCACTAACGCTCACACTCCAACAGACACACCCATCTCACTTTCAGCTACACAGCCGGAAACGTCAGATGTGGAAAGTCCTGTGGCGACCGAGATGGAAATGGAAGCTGTCTTCTCGTCACTTCTCGATCCCCACTCGCCTCTCCCTTCGGCACCAAAAGGCCTGGACATGGAAACCATACAAAAGGAAGCCGAAGAAAACAGAATCGTATGGGAAAAGCACCAAGAAGAGTAGGAAAACTATAGAATCAAAAGCGAAAGACAGCATGAAGAATTTATGATGAAAAAAAAAGAAATGCATAAACGTTTGGCAACACAAGAAGCAGCACAACAGGCAGCTCTAGGAGATGAAACGGAAAACGACAACAGCCCTCCACCACCAACAACACCAACAGCTATAAACACCATATCATCGTCACAGCCACCTCCTTATAAGAAAAAACACAAGCAGCACAGACGCCGTTAACTTTATTCCTTTCCTTTTCCTTCTTTAACACACTCAGACATGGTGCAAAACAAAAGTAAAAGGAATACTATGACACTGTAACTGAAGGGCTTACCCCACACCGTCCATGCGCGCCTTAAACGCGCAAAAACCATTCGCTCATACTACACTACAGTCGATGTGCACTGGTCGCAAACCACACGTGGGCAGTGATGTCCACGCATGCGTTTACCAGGTAATAAAAATCTTCAGCGGCAAAATTTTAATTAATGAAGCACCGGGTTGTACCCGGTGCTACATTAATTAAAATTGTGTTGATTATTCCCATAATTAGTGTTTGGAATGTTATATTATTGCGTCCGTGGAAATATTACCCATGCGTGGAAAGTGACCAGTCCACGGCGGCCGTACTGTACATACTATTCTTTTATTCCGCAAAATAGGGCGTCGCTAAGTCCGCTTCCGGGTTTTTGTGATTTGAATGGACTGTCGGGTTGTTTGTGGTAATTAGATTTACTCCTATTCTTTCGAACATATCCTCCAAACACGCCCTTTGTCCTTTAAGAAGGTTTGAGTCACATAGCAACCACGTGCCACCACATAAATTAAGATGGCGGCCTCCAGTATACACAATGGACCACCGAATCACATATCAGCCTAACAACACGCGCTGTGCATGCGCAATGACACACGTATCAATATGGTAATTACGTCTCATTTTGCAGTTCATGTGGGCTACCATGACCACACAACATGGCGCCACTAGGTCACGTGACATGACGTCACTACCGGGGTCCCATGAAAAGTCTCTGACATACTACTTCCGTAGTCCGCTTTGCTTATTAGAGGTCATCATTTTTGTTTCATTGAAGGTGCGCAGTCACTATGAGACCTAAAATCCTACAATAGGGTTGGGGTGTATTCTGTTTGAGTTTCGAATCTATGAGATTATCTTTAGTGGCTCAGATTCTTCCAAAATCATTCTCTTGGATTTATTAATGGATCTACTCTACCTGTTACGGACCCTATACTGGCATTTTGTTTTGTCCTATATCTCTAGTCCTCGTCCTTATCTTAGAGTGTCCAATCAGATCACTGTATGTATCCAAACCCGGCGACTACATAATTATTAAGTCTGGAGCGAGAAAGGTCTACTCGTCTTTCACCATCTAAGGAAATCTTTCAGTCACGTCCAACCTGCAAGTCTCACATATTCTCATCGGGGCACTGAACGACCAGAATCCTTTTCTGTGGTCTGTCTCTGTTTGTATGATCCTTTTTATCGTATGAGACCAAAAATGTCATGAGGAAATCCCTCAGTGCAGCCTATCATCAAGTTCCTCATGTCCTCATCTGGGTACTGAAGCGCCACGTTATGCAGAATCTCTCTTTATTACACGCCTGTACTGTGAAATCCCCATCTACAGCAACACTAAACCAGGCGGAAAATAAAAATCCGTTCCGTACACATATGCCGAATGGAAATCGTTGATGGACTATTTTTAGATAGAAGCGAAATTTCACTGGAATTTTCTACAAATCGTGCACGCCAATTATTACAATTTGAATCGCACGCGATAGCTAAAAATAGTAGTACGGGTTCCCCTAGAAAATTTGGTTGGCAATAAAATGTGTTCTTTTTTGATAGTTCATCCCCTTTTCGTCGTATGAAGTCATGGAAACCATGCCTAAACAACTTAGTGAGGTCTTACCTGAATTCTCCGACATTCTTATCTGGGTATTGGACGGCCGTATCCCGTGGCATCCCACTTTCAACATCCCACTTAACAAACGACCGATCATCGGCACGCCTTCCAATCGTATGAGGCGTTGAGAGAATAAGGAAATCCCTCCATGAGGTTTAACTTCAGGTCCCACATATCATCATCTCCACAGTGAGATGTCTAGCGCTACATCAGGGAACTGCAGTTAAGAATGTATTAAAGGGGTTGGTCTACACTTTTTTTGTCATTTGTGTCCTTAACGTCGTCCAGTCGAGACAAGCGGAATAATCGGTTTTGCAAATACTGTGCCAAGATGTTGCCCGACCATTCATTCACATTCAATCCTCGTAGGAATGAAGACCATTATTGTCCAAAGAGCGATATCAACTCAGAGCAAAAGTATGCAGAGAACTGCTCTTGCCCCCCCCCTCCCCAGAGAAGCTCAGACGTATTCTTTTGTAGATACTGTATATGTGGGAAGAGGTTCCCCAGTCCATAGAACACCGCGAGAAACGTAATTACCCCAGACGGATAGCTGATTACACAGTATATGAAGACCTGATGGTAGAAAGAAATAAAAATGTGGTAGATTTTGTTGGCGTGATGCATATAAACAAGGAACATATGTCGTGATACAAGCAGCATGTGAAGACCGATTACCTGTATAGGCCTCATAAAGTAGAACTTCTGTTTCTCAGACCATTTTTTGGTAAAAATGCCGTGGGCGGGCGGTTTTTTATTTTTTTTTTTATTTTTCTAATTATTTCTTTACCATCAAAATTTCATTTTCTTAGTTTGTTTTTTGTTTTAGGCCTCATAATCTACAGAACAGTATGGGTGGTGGTGTATTTCGTCCCTTGAGTGCAAGAAGGTTTTGCAGTGCTAAAGCATTGCAAAGCCTTGTTGCACTCAAGGGACAAATTTATCAATTTTATTAACTTCAGTAAAATATCAGACATGAACCATTTAATTTTTATTTTTTTAAATTGTATTGGTTATTAAAAGAGAGAATGCGGCAGCCAAAATGACCATGCGGGAGGGCATGATAAACAGATTTTCAACCTCTTAGGCCTTATGTACAGTACGTGGAGAGTGGATTGTAACTAATTCACCCGCGGAGTGGAGTTATCACTCAAACTATAACTTTCAAGTTTTGTACACATCGACAAAAAATACAAGCAATGTTTCAGCCAATAGGCCTCCGGGTCTAACCCGGAGGTCCATTGGCTGAAACTTTGCTCGTGCTTTTTATGCCTTGAAGCAAATTTGCAATTATTGCTTGGGTGGAATCTCCACTCTGTGGGATTCCTTAGGCTATCCAGTGGATCTGTTTGAGTAATTCTACCTTGGGAACTAACAACGTTGTGATATAGGCATAATATAGCCACAGTTGTTGAAAACGGTGTAAAACCCCATCAAACCAGACCAGACAAACTAAATGTGTAGCTTAATATTATTACAAATCTAGTTTCTCTGTGTTTCTCTTGCAAATGAAACTCAATTATTCTTTTTCCCAGAAACATTTGATTTTAAACAAAAATTAAATAAGCTTTTCCTTTAATCTTGGATATGCAGTGATATGCACTTCGAACAGTCTAGTTTCTGTAAATCATGGCATGTGCAGCCATATATGAGCACTGTGTCCTGTTGTGCCCATAATTAATTTACTACTGCTTGTACTGCAACCGTGCATATGTTGCAAGTATTGGTTAAGTGGCAATTTGAATTTTTCTGGTTCAAGGAGTACAAACCTTGTGTTTTTGTTTTTGTTATCGCATCTGCATACCAGGATAGCGATCAAAAAGACATTTTTTTGTTTTTGTTAAATCAGACTTTTTTTTTCGTTTTTTTCATTTTGAAAAATCAGTCCCACCTTGCTATTATGACCCATTAGACAAATAAAGGATCTCAATCGAGTGGCGTTTGGATATAAGATTTTTTGAAACGAGTTTGATGAATTTGATTCACAACGAGCCTTTCGGCGAGTTGTGAATCGAATTCATCAAATGAGTTTCAAAAAATCTTATATCCAAACATCACGAGTTAAAGATTCTGTATATCACATGAATTTTCGAATGTTTTTTACTCTTTTTATTTAATTCATTGTCGCTAAATTCTCCCAAAACAATCGACAATCAGTTCGTTGGCTGAGACGCTTCACACCATGACGTTATGAATGTGCTTTACTTGCACCTGTTGTCGTAATTGACGTCATGTGAACTACGCACAAGAATACAATGCTGCTGCTATGGGACCACGCGCCGATTAGACACTAGTTGATAATCAGGAAATAAGACATGGGTTGTGACGTCGAAATTAACGACGTTTCGTGTGATGTTGTTATATATACTATGCTTTATTTTAAAGAATGTTCCATTAAAAAAAACTTGATATGAATGAATTATGTTGTGAATGGATATTTTTGTTGACTTCAGGAGAAAATTTGTTCCATCCTTATATTGATGTCTCTGTGTGGAAGAGCTTGTTAGTTCCTCTCCTGTGGTTAGGGGATTCCTTAAGCTACCCAGTGGATCTGTTTGAGTAATTCTACCTTCATCTTGGGAACTAACAATATTGTGATATCGGCATCATATAGCCATAGTTGTTGAAAGCGAAGTAAAACCCCAACCAAACCAGATCAAACAAACTGAATGTACAGCTTAATATTTTTACAAATCTTTTTTGGTGGTGTATACCTTGCAAATGAAACTCATTTATTCTTTTTCCCAGAAACCTTTGATTTTAAATCAAATTTAAATGAACTTTTCCTATTCTTATCTCTGATGTGCAGTGAGATGCACTTCCAACAGTCTAGTTTTTGTAAATGTTTGCGTTGAGATGCACTTCCAACAGTCTAGTTTTTGTAAATGTTGGCATATGCAGTCATATGCAGGCATATATCAGCACATAATTTACTACTGCTTATACCGTACCCGTGTATATGTTGCAAATGATGGTTGAGTAAATGTAAATTTGTTTTTATCTGGCTCAAGAAGAGCAAATTTTATATTTTTGTTTTTGTTATAGTATCTGCTATAAATCAAACCTCAAACTTTTTTGTTTTTGTTGAAATAAAAATGAATATTTTCATTTTTTTTATCATTTTGACAAATTAGCCCCACCTAGCTAGTATGACTCATTAGACAGTATTATATATACTATACTTCGTTTTAAAGAAAGTTGCATTAAAAAAAACTTGAATTATGTTGTGAATGGATATTTTAGTCGACTTTAGGAGAAAATCCTTTTCCGTTCAATATCGGGCACCCACCCCATCCTTAAGTCAGCTTTTGGTGAAATTCTCCAATATTTTTAGTTTAAACAATATTTTTATTCAGAATTGAACATGAACTGTACATAATTTACAATAGAAGGTATGCATTACAGTAAGATTTATTTATTTATTTATTGGTGTTTAAGGTCACATATTTATGCACAATGGCTAACCATGACCATGGCAGTTTTACGGGTGGAGGAAGCCGGAGTACCTGGAGAGAACCACCGAGCAACGACGAGCAGCTGCCAGCTCCCCAACATCGTAACTCCGCACTGCAGCACAGACAGGGTTAGATTGGTTGAAGACATGCGTACTATCGACGTGCAGTACGCCTTAGTACACGGCGTCATCGTGCCCCCATGCGGGCAATGGAGATGAAGTGTCGTGCCCAAGGACACAACGCGGTTGCCGCAGGTGGGATTCGAACCGAGGACCTCTCGGCTTGCAGCCTGCACCTCTACCTACTGAGCCACCGCGCTCCCATTTACAGCAAGACATGTAGAAATAGCTGACAATATCAAAGGAGAGGATTAGGTAGAAAGCACTTAGCTTATATAAGCCGTCTCCAATATTTTTCATATTAATGGGATAACGTTTGTTAACCCTTTGAAGCTAGCGGCCATATTTTCCGGCCTAGAAGCATGGTACGTCATAATTTCTTTAAGTAGGATGGATGCTGAGTGAATGTGTGGGGTAGGCCAATTAATATTTTCAACGTGCAGCCCAACGGCTGCACGTTGAAAATATTAATTGGTCTACCCCCAAATAATAAATATGGACTCTTCCAGTTGCTGTCATTGAACTGACATGGAAGATACAAGTAGAGTTCAAAGGGTTAATATTGCTTCTAAATGGGCTTTTATGGTCAATTGATGACATTTTGTTACCTTTTGGAACACAAAATATGCCATAACAGTGAAAAAGGGAAAAAATGTATTAAATGTTTTGGCAATTGACTACACGCCCACCCCACCTATGTTCACGCAATTTTTTTCCCGCCTCTCTCCTCTGAAGTTTTCACCAAAATAAAAAAAAGTCTATTATGAAAATATGATTTTTCCTCATCACTCATCAAACCTGTCCAAGCTCTCAATAAACGTGTTGGATTTACTTACTTCGTCGAATGCTAGACTTTGGTATCAAAGCGAAAATGGTATTGCTGTCTGAGATGGAGAAGATCGACCTAAACACGGATGAAGTCGAGGAAAGAACGGCTTATTTTCAATTTAGCACGACGACCGTGACCGAAAGCTCTTCGATTTCCTATATTTTCGTGGCATGAAAGAAATAGAGGCTACCTGCTGTTTTTGAGTGGGTGCCGAAAATTATCTCATGAGTGACCGAGACAAATGTTTAGCACGATAACCATTTATCTCAGTCACTCATGAGACAATTTTCGATATCTACTCAAAAATGCTAGATTAGCTTTTTATTACACTCTTTTTATAAGAATCTGATCATTCTATCGATTATTCCACTCGTTTCAACCTTGAATTGAAGCATGAAAGTAAACAGCGCATTGATACGTGGAAGTGATTTTGTGGATACTCGCAACAGGTAGCGTCTTGTAATCTGATTCAGCTGGCGTGTTTCATGCATCAATTTAATGTGAATAAGTGTTGAATTACTGCTGGAAATGATAGGTATCCACTCAAAAACACTAGATTTTCTTTTAATTATACGTTTTTAGAACAAATTGATCATTTACAGTGATAATTTGACTCGTATTCACCTTGAAGTGATGCTTTGAAAGCCTCCATTTTGATTAATGCCGTGAAAGAGAAAATATCTATATCTTCACAGTGGGGGATACGATTTCTATCTTTCCGCAATTGTTTCGATAATCTATCGTTTAGCGTATAATAAAAGGTTCTCTTCACCTGAGATCATGAGATGTTTTCTTTTTTGGAGCACCAGTACTGCTTGGAACATTCTCACTCATAGCCAGAATACTGAAACCAACACTATACTGCTTAGAACAAAAAAAAAACAAAAAACAATGAAATGAAAATGTCTTCCATCAATACGGATTAAAACTAAAATTAAATCTATATTGCCTAAAAATAACATCAATGCAATATAAATTTACAGAATACAGCTCGGGTCGAGTACAGGGAGCTGGAATCGTTGATTCCAGTTCCCTGTACTCGACCCGAGCTGTATTCTGTATTTTTCTCCCCCCATTATACGTGAAACATACGCGTGTCCCGGGTGAGACAGCAGGGTGGGATATTTGTATCCCACCCATCCCACGTGACATACTCATTTGCATATTTTATTAGGTCGCCGGAACTATTTCATCATCGTCTGCACAATTGTAAATAAACAAAGTAGCTTTACGATTTCCCGCATGTAAACCAAGTGCCATTCAAAATCAACAATGTTGATTTGTTTCAACCCCATGTTTCTCTGCAGATTTAATAATATCACTGCGCGAAGTTATCGATCGATCAATAATCTCACAATGCCCTTTACACTAGAGTTTGCCACGCGCAAATTCATTAACCCCTTAACGGACAGTGTTACAAATCAATTTTTTAGTATATACCTATGGTATATACGTAACTTTTGTACGATCTTTCCGATAAAATTGTTCGTTTTTCAAAAGGACTACGACTTGATAAATTGGGTATGTCAGCACGTCCATTATCTATAATGACGTAATCCTCGTGTGTGGGGAGAAAAATCATCCTCGATGAGTCTGAAGGTGGGAATGGGGAAATCTCACCCTCGGGGCAAGATATTTGAACCAGACCCTCGGCAAGCCTCGGGTCTGGTTCAAATATCTTGCCCCTCGGGTGAGATTTCCCATCCCACCTCCAGACTCATCGGGGATCATAATAACACCACCATTAAGTTTGAATTATGTGAATGAAGCTGATATTTTTAAAGAAAAATATCACCTTTAGTGGTCTGTTACAATACAGCCACCGTGGACTGGTTATAATCCCCGTGTGGGTAGTGATGCCCACACATGCATTTAACAGGTAATAAAAATCATCATCAGCAAAATTTTAATTAATGAAGCACCGGGTTGTACCCGGTGCTTCATTAATTAAATTTTTGATGATTATTCCTATAATTAGTGTTTGTAATCAAATATTATTTTGTCCGTGGAAATATTGCCCACCCATGATGGAAATTGACCGGTCCAGGGTGGTCGTAATGTAACTATATTGCTTGACAATATTTTGTGTCAAAGCTTTTTTTTTATTCATGTCATAACGTCACTCTCATGTGTAATGACCAATCAGATGAATGACGGTATTACACGTAGGCCGCCAGATTCCACATATAGTGAAGACAGACGTTTCATAATGTCTGTACTGTATAGCGTATAACAAAAAAGGGCACCGAATCAGGGGGGGGGGGGGGGGGCACCAAAAATTTGCAAGACGTGACGTGGGGTGGGTGGGTCTCTTGAGTGCGCCAAAAATGTGCATTTCCAGCTTGTGCAATTTTTAAAATTTTTTAAAAATATATCAATATATCAGCTAATATATACCATCATTTGTGTTTCAAACCTTAACGATGATGTTGTACATCACACTCTTAACATAAATACAACATCAGTAGGCTTTATATGTGAGAATATTGGGCTTAATCTGGGAAAATGTCACACGTTAGTAGGGGGTGGGTGTCTTGTTCGAAATGTTCCAAATGTGCAGACAATATTTTGGGAAAATTCTCTCTGATGCACTAAATGCAACCCAAGTTATGTATTTATTAATAGAATTTGTATGGATAGAAGAGGAAAGTAGCAAACACCTGAGAATACTGACAGAACAATTCAAATGAAAATTTGTTCCCGTATATGTACACCTGCTCTGGCCAAGCCTGATAATGAACAGCTTGTCATTTGTAGATTGGGGCCCACAGCAGCCCACAGAGGTTTACATTGGTGGTACCAGCTTAAGAACATTATGAAACCCCCCTAAAGACAGCTGTGCCTACTAAGTTTATAAGTTTATTTTGGATTTTAATGGGAGAGTGGGGGTGGGTGTCTGAGAACGGTAGTAGAAAATTTACACGTAGGGGTGGGTGGGTGTAAAAAGGAGATGAATAAAAAAATAGGACGTCACGTCTTGCAAATTTTTAGTGCCCCCCCTCCCCCCCCCCCCGACCAAATACTCATTTATTCTCATGACGTCGTAAGTTTATTGTTTTAGAAAACCTTTTTCCAGATCAAACAACATACGCAGACACGTTGTTGGTTATTGTCTCAAGAAACAACCGGAAGAGGGGAAACAAAGAACACTGCAATAGAAAAACTGAAAAGAAAATGAAAACTATTGGAATTCCTATCTCAGACTGACCGACGTTAAACGAAGACCACGGTCAACAGGGCTGATTTGACTGATTACATTTATAATACTTGCGCCAAGAGCCTATTATAGTACAGTGTGTCATTGATCGAGTCCAAGAGCTTAGCTGATTCCATACAGGCAACCGAATTCGGAGGTTAGGCTTGCTAAATAATAAACTGTCTGATCAAAAAAAGAATGCGGATCAAACAGGAATGAAATTTTTTAGGGAAGTAATAATAAAAATGCAATGTTAACGTCTAGAATCCACCACGGTGCTCTCTGACTTACATTATTATCCCGTATTATAGGTGTACACACCCTTTCTTCATTCAATGGCATTCTCAGCTCAACCCAAAGGAGCATACTGCCGGTGCTCCACAGATGGGCACACAAGGCAAGCGCCCAACAAGTCCCTATTTTACATTAAAAAACTGACTTAACCCTTTACCTAACGTGAAAAGCAGACGACACTTGCAAAAAAAATTCTTGAATAACTAATTTTTTTCATTTTTTGTCTCAAAAACATAGGTTATGACCCTTCGTTGGAACGAGCTCGACGAGCTCGTTCCAACGAGGGGTCATAACCTATGTTTTTGAGACAAAAAATGAAAAAAATAGTGAAAATTAAATGGCGATTTTTGAGAATAGGCCGTTACGTTGGGTAAAGGGTTAAAAAGCCTTCCTGTTCGTATAAAGTGGTTGTAGCGTTTTCAGTACCAAGATCCACTGGGTGTCATTGCAACAGCGCTTATCAGTTGCATATGGTGTGTCCGAATTTGGTTGTAATACCTGTATAATGTGGTGACTGAGGTCTAAAATGGTGTGGTTGGTTGAGTTGAAATGTGTCGCTATTGGCGTGTCACGTTTGTGTTTGATGCCCGTAGTGTGTTGTAAGATACGGATTATGAAGTATCTTTTAGTGTCGCCAGTATATTATAAGTTACAGGGCGTTTAGCTTCACCTAATATTGTTTTTTCTGAGCCGTACATGACACGGTATCTGCCAGCTAAACGCCCTGTAACGTATTTATTATGCACGGCATGCTAAAATGTCACTGGGGAAGTTAACTCAACGAATAGTTAAATAATGCGCACTTCTCGAAAAATGTAAACAAAGCAGATGATGTTTACGTACGCAACAAGGGGAGTAATTTTGCTTCCGCATTCTAATAAATCACTCATGACTTGTTCTATAACCGCCAATGTTTTGGGCTGGTTTGGCATTTTATTATAAAGTTTCATTCAATCGAATGCAATGTTTATACGACGGGGCTAGTTTATGTGGCGGGTCTTCTGTACGACTGCGCTGCAGCATGTACGTACGTGTAAATTAAAAGCTGAGGCGTGTGGATATAATGATAAAACAAAATGGCTGACGGGCACCTAATATTAAATTAATATTAGGTCCTTTTCAGCCATCCTGAACCTAATATTGCGGAGTCTATGTCTCTTAGTAACTTAATTTGATTGGATAAACAAATTTACTAGCATAATATTGTTTGTGACAAAGTGTGCAGGTTAAAAAATGGTCGCGATTGCGAGTCATATGAACTGTCTTTTGCATTCGCCAAAAATTTATCATATAAAAGGACCAGACCAGTTTGCTACCTATGCCTCTGACGAAGTACAAATGGTACGAAACCGGTTAGGGTTTTTTCCGGGATAACGGACAACCAGGTCCTTTGGGACTCTAGTAGTCAGTTTCTTATATATGTATTTATTACACATCCATTCAACTTTAAACCCTTGTATTTAACGGAATAGCCGCTATGACATAAATGATTCTGTATTCTATGGGTGATGTACAAACTGGAACTTTTTTCCCATCACCGTTCATAATAGTTCCTTTCCTATCGAGTCATTAGTTACGCTTCGAAAAGTTTCCAAATTTCGCTATACAATTATCGACAGTCTGTCGAATAGTGTGAAAATGAAAACGTCCAAAGCAGAATAAAGTCGGTTCACAAAAAATAGTTAACCAAAAATGAGATAATATTTAAAAAAAAAAAACCAATCATTTCCAACCAGAACTTTAACCCAGTCCCGTTGGCCCCTCGTTTTGTGGATCCGTTATATCGAAATTGGTCAACTTTATTTCGGAAAATCTTGGTACATCTTGACATGCTTCGAACTTCTTTTAAAAATGTTTCTCCCAGCTGTTTTCCAAATCTACACAAATTTGTACTTATATTTTAACTCACAGTAATGGCCACCAAATGGTTAGGCGTGAATGGGCACCAGCCGAAGAGAAACAGCGATACGAATTTCAACAAACACTGGTTCCGAAAAGGTTGTTTTGATTTTTATCGATCCATTTGATCAGTACAGCTTCAGTAAAAAAAAAACAAAAGCAAAAAACAACAGACACTTTATCTTTAGGTTTGAACATTGGAATAAAATTTGTTTATTTAAATGAATTTTAATGCATGGGTTGTGTCATAAACACAGAACACGATGTGTGTTTGAATCGGTGGGTGTTTTACATAACGAGTTGGAATGGCGTAGTCATATTTCGCGAGAGCCGTAGGCTCGAGTGAAATATGATTACGCCATTCAAACGAGTGCAGCTTCTGTCAAACAAATTTCAAAATTCCCACCGATTCAAACACACATCGTGTTCTGTCTATATATACTAAACACAAAGTAGTGGTCAAAGATATTTTTACTTAATATATTTCCATATATACATCTCTTCAGAAATAAAACTATCGGGATACGAAATGGTTTTAGCTCGCCGAGGACGCACAGCGACGGTTTGGGGCAAGCCCCTTTCGACCCTCTCTGGTAGTATAAATTTTTAGTTTTCAGCAGTATGTCCGGACGCGTCAAAGGAGGAAAGTGTCGAGGTAGTTAGCGGCGTTTGTGTTTCGTTTTTTGCTTTTTCGCTGGAGGTGGCTTAGATGAGTTTGCAGCTTTTTCTTTTTTCTCTTTCAGCCATTGGTAGAATCCCGGATTGCGGATTCTGAAGTCCTCTAGTTTTTCAGCATTTAGTGTATTGAAGACTTTGATTGTATCCTCTGAGAACTTCCCGTGGTTGTGGGCGAAATCAATAAATTCTTCGTTGGTGCCTTCGAAATCCTATTTGAGCTCTCCATGCCGACGAGTGCAAATGTTGTCTATTCGTTCAATGAAATCTCCTAGTGATTCTCTATACCATGGCGTGTTTTCCTCAGGTATTGGATCCTGGCTGTCTGATTCAGGAACCGAGGTTAGCTTGGAGTTCCGGTCCGATTGGTCCCGGCCTGAAGGAGAGCCACGGTTGGATTGAATGACCCCAGTCTCCACAGCCTCCCTCTCCGAATCCTCCTCACCTTCCGACTTCCTTGGGGAAGTACGGCTAGATGTGGGTGGGGTTGGTGGTGGAGGTGAGTTGACTTCAGTCTTTCGCTCCTTCTCTAGTTTCTCCTATTCAGCACTTCTCCGATCAAACCATGCCACCATGCGCCTGGCATCCCGGCGTTTGGTGGATGGTGACTTGGTCTTCTTTTTCTTTTCTATGGAAGTTCTGGTGGATTCGGTGGTTGGCTTTATGCGACCCTTCCTTTGGTGTGGACCAGTGCGGGGGCCCCGCAAAAGGTACTACCACTCCCAGAGGTGGGTCCCTGCTGGAACTTGATAGTTAGCTGGGCGCTTGCAATATCAACTTGGACGTCCCAGTTGATAAGAGGATCAGCATTCAGAACCATCAAGGTATCCTTCATTTGGCGTGCGAGGCAATCCATCATGAGCAGTTGTTTGCTTTTTTGGCACTCTGAATGGGTGTAATTGTCGTAATGATAAAACTATCCGGATCAAATGGTTTGGCGCGCAGGAACGATGTGGGGCAAGCCCCTTTCGACCCTCTTTAATTGTAGATGATTTTGACTTGCCTGGGCGTGGTAAAGGAGGAAAGGAATGGAGAAGGAAGCAGCTTATCCTCTTTTATGTTTTCTGCGGGACTTCTTTTTGGAGGTGGTTGTGATGGAGATGAGTTTGTAGAACCTTGTGGCTGTTTTATTTCTTCAAGGAATTCCCTAGCCAGAGCGCTTATCGTCATCTTTGCACTTTGCCTGGAGTCGATTATATTGCGCCCTCAGTTCCATTGCTTCTGCCATCAGTGCGGCCAGTTTGGTTGTTTGAGTGAGTCTCGCATGCCCGGGCTGTCCGGAAGCGAAGGAAGAGAAGAGTGAGGGGCGGGAGGTGGCGAAAAAGCAACTTCCAGTTCCTCCTCAATCTCCACAGGGCGTTCCTCATCCAACTGAATCGGCTGGGGAGCCGGTAGTTGGTTGGGTGTTCCTGTGGGACTGGGAGGGGAACTGACGGCTGCCTCCGGAACCTCCATCATCTCACTCTTCTCCTTCTTCTTTTCCAGGAAAGCCTCCAAGCATCGGGCGTCCCTACGCTTGGTTGATGGACTCTTCTTCCTCTTCTTATTTGGTTTCTCTTTCTTTTCAGGGCCACCTCCAAACCCCCTCAGGTGAGGACCAGTGTGAGAGGGGTTCCTCTCACAAAAGGTACTACCTATCCCCGAAGAGGGTGGTGTATTTCTCTCTTCAACGATGAAGTCCAAAGTCAGATGGACGCTCTTGTCCGTTTCCTGAATAGTCCAGGAGATGGGACAAGAGACGCCCAGAGCTGATATGGCTTTTTCCAATCTGGTTGGTATTTCCATAGCTGTACTCAAGTTGTTCACGCCCTGATGTCAGAAGTGTGAATGCGATGTGTGATGATGTGCATGGTTATCCATGGTTAAAACTATCGAATCAAATGGTTTTGCGCGCCGAAGGCGCGCAGGGACGATTTGAGGAACAAGCCCCTTTCGACCCTCAGTGACTGTAGATGATTTTGATTGTCTGGGCGTGGCAAAGGAGGAATGTAGAAGGAAGCAGCTTATCCTCTTCTATGTTTTTTGCGGGACTTCTTCTTTGGAGGTGGTTGTGATGGAGATGAGTTTGTAGAATCTTGTGGTGGTTGTGGTGGAGATGAGTTTGTCGGATCTTGCTGGTTTCTTTTGTTAATGAGTTCTTTAGCCATTCTGGAAATTTCATCCGAGCGTTTATCACCATCTATGCATTTTGCCTGGAGCTGATTACACTGCGCCCTCAGTTCCCTTGTTCTGTTATCAGCGCGGCCAGTGTTGGTTGGTTGGCAGAGTCTCCCTTGCCCGGGCTGTCCGGAAGCGAATGGAGAGGGGAGTTAGAGATGGGAGGTGGCGAAAAAGCAACTTCCAGTTCCTCCTCAATCTCCACAGGGCATTCCACATCCAACTGAGTCGGCTGGGGTGCCGGTAGTTGGTTGAGTGCTCCTGTGGGCCTGGGAGGGGAACTGGCGGCTGCCTCCGGAACCTCCATCACCTCACTCCTCTCCTTCTTCTTTTCCAGGAAAGCCTCCAAACGTCGAGCGTCCCTACGCTTGGTTGATGGGCTCTTTTTCCTGTTCTTCTTTGGTCTCTCTTCCTTTTCAGGGCCACCTCCAGACCCCCTCAGGTGAGGACCAGTGTGAGAGGGGTTCCTCTCACAAAAGGTACTACCTCTCCCCGAGGAGGGTGGTGTATTTTTCTCTTCAATGGTGAAGTCCAAAATCAGATGGACGTTCTTGCCCGTTTTCTGGATAGTTCAGGAGATGGGACAAGAGACGCCCAGAGCTGATATGGCATTTTGCAATCTGGCTGGTATTTCCATAGTCAAGTTGTTCATGCTCTGATGTCAGAAGTGTGAAATGAAGTATTAAAACTAGAAGAGAAATGATTTCGCGCGCCGAAGGCGCGCAGGGTCGGTATGGGGGACAAGCCCCTTTCGACCCTCGGTAGCTGTATATGATGGCTGTCACATGTCTAGGCGTGTTGAAGGAGGAAAAGGATCCGGTACTCAGCAGGTGTCTCCAGTTGTGGGTAGGCGGTCTCGTTGACTGTAGTCGGTTGGACCCTCGGGTGAGGACCAGTGTGGGAGGTTGGGTCCTCTCACAAAGGTACTACCTCTCCCCGAGGGTGCAGTCGATCTGGATTTTCGGGCAAGTATAGTCTGCCGCTTCGAGGATGATAATGAGTGATGGCCATCACTGGCAAGTATAATCTGCCTCAGGCTGTCTCTGTTATAGTTGGGTTAAAACTATCTACAAGTGATCCTCTCTTATACATTTGTAGAATAAAGGGCCGGATTAAAATATTTACCGGTCATTCTTCTGATAACATTAATTTTTGAGAGAGGTGTGACTTTCTAATCCAGTTACACTCGAATAATGGCATATAATCTCCAAAATAAACACTGGTCTGCTTTCGAGAGTTGTGTGTATAAACAAGGTTTTCATAATTAGGAGTTGCTGGCTCAGAGAAACACAGGAGGTGTCAAGGTATTAAATGAGTAATGATATGCTGGGAACTGCTTGTATAAACAAGGTAACTCCAGGCTTGTGTCCCCTGTTACTCTTTTGGGGCTTAGAACCAAAAGACTTAACGAATTATGAAACTCTCTCGAAACACGCGGATATCCAACCAATTTGATAAGGAATGGTATTGACAGGGCAAACTCCCCAAACCTCGCAGAATTGAGAACCCCAAAAGAAAAGAATCTAACTAACGATATCCTCACTCTCATAATTACTTTCAATCCAAACAATCCTGAACGTTTGCCTTTTATCCTATCCAATTTGGACTTGTTAAAAGGCAATAATTACATTGTTAATGTAGTTATACATTTTGGGTCCAAACACTCAATTCCCATTGGTCAGCTGGGTGAAAAGGTTATGACCAAATGTAATTCATTTTCCAATGAATACATTTGGTCGAACTTTGACCCGCATTCACGGTAGAGCGCAGTTGACAGAATGTAATTCGGGCGGTGTTTGGGCGGGTTTTTAACTTTTAGCGCCTCTCGCAGTGATCAACGCCGTTGCTGTTTCTTTGGTGACATTTCCCAACTGTGGCAAAAAGCCCGTTACTAAAATACTCGTTTCCATTTCTAAAGTTGTGAAAATTAAAAATCAAGAGTTGTGCGTTTTGTATTTTGTGTGAGGGTGGTTTTTCGCCTCCTTCGTTCGTACATGTTTTATTTAGTCTTTCTGCTTTGTTTTTTGGTAAAAAGTAGTTTAAACAGTTACGGAATGTAATTATAAGAATTGAATGCAATTTTTATAATCTTTATTGGAGTATGAACGTGTGGGAATGGGTACAAATTATGTATGAATCCTTCGGGATTCATACATAATTTGTTCCCATTCCCACACGCTCATACTCCAATAAAGATTATAAAAATTGCATTCATTTCTTTAGTGAACGGATGAAGAAAGTGCTGGAAAAATACAACTAACAGATGTAAGAGACAACCAGGAAATCTCAAACAAATTTTAATGCGAGTGAAGTTTGAGGAAGAAACGAACTCCCCTAACCCCTCCCTTTATCAAAATGGAAACATAAACTATGTAGAACCTATGAGGTCCTAATCGCGGGAAATTCATTCAAATTTCAAAATTCCAACCCCCTTTGTTGTGAAAACACCCTCAGATGTGCGCCATTATATGTCCTGTACGTTATAGAGTGTTCGCGTTGCAAAGACGAGTACATTGGGAAAAGTAATTACCTCAGAAAAAGTGTCTCTTATCACAAAAACCACATCAAAGATGAAAATTCAAGAAGGCTCTATGTGAGTGAAAACATTGACGCCCGTATCAAAGGAAAAAAAAGCAGGTTTTAAAATTTTCCATTTTTTCAATGCAACTATGAAAGAGCACCCCTAGCGAAGGAATGATTCTTCATAGATAAGTTCAGGTCCAGTTTAACTCTTTACCCAACGCAGACGATATCAAAATTTATTATTTTAAATAGCATTTTTTAATTTTTTTCAAAAATTTTCAACAAAACCATATCATGTGACCCCTCTTTGGAACGAGCTCGTCGAGCTCGTTCCAAAGAGGGGTCACATGATATGGTTTTGTTGAAATTTTTCGAAAAATTATATTCTTTCAGCTGCTGAATTTGTATATTACTCGGCCGGATGCGGGCGATTCGTTGGGTAAAGGGTTAAATCGAGACTAACAGGAATTGCTCTGCCAGCTACAAAAAACACTCACAGCCACCCACGACCATGAACCGTTCCGAATTCAGGCCCGCCTGCGGCCCAGATGCATAATAACCTCTATCTACGGTGGAACGGGGGTGGTATTACGCCCCGGCGAGACCTGGAGAATACCCAAGTCTGCCTGCATCGCGCTATGCCCGTAAACGATGAAATAAACAAAACCCACACATCCCCATAACGCGACTAATCTAAATTAGAATTCATTTGTTTGAGAGGCTGAACTGTTACCTTCACAGGACAAATTGCGATTTGTCTTTTGTCGGTTCAGTCCCACCTGAGCGTAAACGCGACTAACCCAAATTAGAATTCATACGCGCTACGCCCGTAAACGATCAAATAAACAAAACCAAAACAGCCCCACAACGCGATAGTTAGTTATTGGTGTTTAAGGTCACATATTTCTGCACAATGGCTAATCATGACCACGACAGTTTTACGAGTGGAGGAAGCCGGAGTACCCGGAGAGAACCACCGAGCAACGGCGAGCAACTGTCAGCTCCCCAACATACTAACTCCACACAAGCAGGTTTAGCATTGGTTGAAGACAGGTGCACCATCGACGTGCAGTACGCCTTAGTACACAGCGTCACCGTGCCCCCACGTAGGCAATGGGGGTGAAGTGTCTTGCCCAAGGACACAACGCGATTGCCGCAGGTGGGATTCGAACCGAGGACCTCTCGGCTTGCAGCCTGCACTTCTACCCACTGAGCCACCGCCCCCCCCCCCACAACGCGATTTATCTAAATTTGAATTCATTTGTTTGGGAGGCTGAACTGTAGCGTTTCGCAGGATAAATTGCGACTTGTCTTGTGCCGGTTCTGTCTCACCTACGCGTAAACGCGATTAACCTAATTTAAAATTCATTCGTTTGGGAGGAGAACCCCAAGCATGTTGTGTGTGTGTGTGTGTGTGTGTGTGTGTGTGTGTGTGTGTGTGTGTGTGTGTGTGTGTGTGTGTGTTTGTGTGTGTGTGTGTGTGTGTGTGTGTGTGTGTGTGTGTGTGTGTGACTGTGTGTGTGTGTGTGTGTGTGCCCCCCCCCCCCCCCAAGGGTCAGTAAATGGGGGAGACAAGCCTGGAGTTACCTTGTTTATACAAGCAATTCCCACCTTACAATTACTCATTTAATACCTTGACACATCCTGGGTTTCTCCGAGCTAGCAACTCCTAATTATGAAAACCTTGTTTATACACACAACTCTCGAAAGCAGACCAATGTTTATTTTGGAGATTATATAACATTATTCGAGTGTAACTGGATTAGAAAGTCACGCCTCTCTCAAAACTTAATGTTATTAGAAGAATGACCAGTAGAGATTTTTAATCCGGCCCTCTATTCTACAAATGTATAAAAGAAGGACCACTTGTAAGCACAAGGGTCAGTGTGAACACCCTAATCAAGATTATGGAAACACTGGAATTACCAGCGATACCGAAGAAAACATAGCAGCTCTGGGCGTCTCTTGTCCTATCACCTGGACTATCCAGGAGATAGGTAAGAGCATCCATCTGACTCTGGAGTTCAAGGTCGAAGAAGAGATCAAAACACCACCCTCCTCGGGGAGAGGTAGCACCTTAGGTGAGAGGATCCCCTCTGACACTGGTCCTCACCTGAGGAGGTCAGTAGGCCCTGAAAAGAAGAAGAGAAAAAAGAGTCCAGCAACCAAGCGAAGGGATTCCCGTCGCTTTGAGACTTTCCTGGAAAAGAAGAGAGAGAAGAGTGAGGAGAGGGAGGAGCCAGAGGCAGTCACAATTTCCGCTCCTACTCCCACAGAGCTTCAGCTCCACAGCTGGAGACGCCAGATGTGGACAACTCTGTGGAGACTGAGTTGGAAACGGAAGCTGTCTTCTCGCCACTTCCCGATCCCCACTCGCCCTCCCTTCGATGCCAGAAAGCCCAGCGTCAGAAACTGTCCAACAGATAGCCGAAAAGTTCAAGTCCGATCTGGAAAAACACCGAGAAGAGAGAGAAAAGTACGCGATTGAAAGCAAAAGGCAACACCAAGAGCTACTGGCATTAATTAAAGGAACGGACACTTCAACAAAACCAGGGGAAGCACAACAACAGGCACTTCCAAGGGAAACACCAACCACACTAACAGCCATAGATACCCTTTCACCATCACAGCCACCTCCTCACAAAAAAAACCCAAGAAACACAGACGCCGTTAATTTTCTTCCCTTCCATTTCCTCCTTTAACACTATCAGACATGGTGCACGACAAAGAAAAATTACCTTAATTGAAGGGGTCGAAAGGGGCTTGCTCCCCAAACCGTCCCTGCGCGACTTCGGCGCGCAAAAAACATTTCATTTCAGCACAAGGGTTTGTCGACTCTGACACTGCAGTTTCATCGAGAGAACACCTCAGAGAAACCAACCGTCAGCACGCTAACAGCCAATTAACACCTAATTGATCATGGATTCCACAAACAAGAAGAGCAGAATAGAGGAAGAGAAAACAAAGAAGGAACTTAGAAGGAAGTCCCTCTCTAGCATCAATACGATTAGTCAGGTCTCTTTCCATTGTACGGGGAGCGAGGCCACATCACTTAACAGGCCTCAGGGGGTGGGTGCCCAACCTAAATACCCAAAGGGGAATCACCAGAAGTGGGATAAAGAGAGAAGCGAGCTCAAGAAAAGGCTTGCGGGAGCATATATCAGAGCCGCAAAACAAAAAGAGACAATTGCCAAACTCAGGAGTGATATCCGGGACTTGATAGGAAAAATTATAAAACTCAATGCTGTCAACGCTGGGATACAGGAGCAACTTAAGTTACTCGTTAACAAGGACAAGACTCCAGGGGACAACCTTCAGGCAATAACCCTAACTGAGGCGCCAGTGGAGGCAATGGCCGTGACTAGGGCCCACGCTGAACCAATTCTAACATCAGCATCTGTAGAGGCCTCTCCTTCTACACCAGGCTCTCCACCTACGGAGATCACGGTGGCGGGGGTCTATGCTAATCCTGCTCCATCCAGCAACCTTACTATAACAGTAAACAAAGATAATGTTAATGATAAAACCATCATAGATCCTCTGGATACGACGGACAAGGGTCCCACCTTATCCCAAATGTTAAAAAGCCAAACATCAGTAAAAAGGATGCTAGACTCACAAGAAAATGAGCCCAAGCTAGAGGAGGTGATAAACGAGGAGGGGTTCACGCAGATAATAGACAGGAGGTTCAAGAAAATTAGAACCCCTCGCTTTTCCAACTTCAATGGCTCCTATTCTGGCCCAAACAATCGCAGACCTAATGACAAGAGTGACATAGGGCCACCTCCAGACCAGCAGGCAGGAAAAGGTACCCTCTAAGCCTCTCACAAGCTACGCCGCGGCAGCAAACAAGCCGGCATCTGTCCCTAATGGAGAGAATAGAAGCCACATAAACAACAACAAGCAACAATCACGTCCCTCAAAGGTACACCAAAAAGAATTTATCATAGTCGTCACCAGGGTAACCCGGACACGCCCAAGGATACAATCAACTCAAGTCTCCCAGGGTGCGACTGGGAACGTTTCACCTCCAAGGCCACGGGCAAAAGCACTTGGAAATTAAAAGTCAAATGCCCAACTAGATCTTATAGTCACAAGCTACTCCCTAGGTAAAAACGTCATCGATCACAAGGTGGGAGACGACGACCTAGGCAGCGACCACCTACCAGTTCATGCCACAATTAGCTTCGGTTCCGGACCAGTACGCTACCCCCAATATAGACTGGGACCTATACAGCGACATACTCGATGCCAAACTCTCCTCAAGCAAACCCTCAAACGCGAGCTTCATCGAGGACCAGTGCGCCGACCTCAGCAAAATAATCACATCCACCCTACACTAAATCTGCCCCAAAGAGGAAGTGCGCCCCTGGAGACGAACCATCTCAGACAGCACACTCACTCTTATAAAAACAAAGCGGCTAGCCCTCCGCAATGTCAAATTAGAAATGGACCCCACTAATCGAATGGAACTCAAGAAAGTCTACATCCGTCTTCATGGCGAGGTGAAAGAAGCACTGAATGCCGAACAACAAAACAACAAGGAACGGGCCACATCCAACCTAAACGCGACACAATACGCCAGAAAATTCTGGAACACCTTCAATCTGCTCAGAGGCCAAAAAAGCAACCCAGACCATCCAAGACCCTCGAAAAAGCCGATGGCACTACCACCACCAGCGACAAAAAACCCCCGACACCTTTGCAGAACTACTAAGCAATACACACCGACCCCATATAGGGCCAGACTATGACGACTCAGTCATGAACGTGATCGACAACTTTGTAAACTCCCTCCCCCAGGTATGCTGCGATCCCTATTTCGGTTACGAAGAGGAGGAAGGTGACGATCATGACTTAATCACACCCATCACGGCAGACGAAATAATCAACGTGATAAAAAAAATGTAAAAGCTCTTCCTCCCCGGGAGAGGACGAAATTAGCTATGAAATCCTCAAACAAAGTCCTATCTCTTACATATCTAGGCTAGAAACACTATTTAACGCGTGCCTCACCCATGGCTGCTTTCCAAAGTGCTGGAAAACGGCCATAGGGGTCATGATACCCAAACCCGACAAACATCTCACCAAATCAGCCAACTACCGCCCAATTAGCCTCCTTAGCTGCATCGGCAAGGTATTCGAAAAAATCCTTCCTAGGCGTCACCTCGAGGAGACTAACGTTTTCAATGATTGGCAAAGAGCCTATAGGCACCGCAAGGAAGGCATGGAGCACATCATTCGCCCAGTAGAACTCATGAAAAACGCCATTGATGACAATAACCTAGGCGCTGCCATTCTGCTTGATGTGGAAAAAGCTTTCGACTTGGTCTGACACAACGGCATTCGATACAAACTCATAAAACTCTACCTCCCCAAAGAATTACATAGACTTCTCTCCTCCTTCCTGAACGATCGAGAAATCAAAGTAAGAGTCAACAGAGAAACGTCAAAAAGCATCCCACTAGTAGCCGACACGCCCCAGGGGTCGGTACTCAGCCCACCCCTGTTCATAATATACGTAAACGACTTAAAGATCACCTCGGAACATGTCCAAATCTCACAATTCGCGGACGATCAAGGCCTATGGGACTCCAACAGCCTCGCTCTCCCCCTCCAGAAATCACCCCAAAGCTCATTAGTCGACCTTGAACACTCGCGCGGAAATGGAGAATCAAACTAAACATAAACAAGACCCAAAGAATAACCTTCTCCTGTAGGAGGACAAACCGTGACTTCGATCTCCAACTAAAAGGCAAAACCCTTCCAAGGTGCACTGAAGCAAAATTTCTGGGAATCACCCTCAACGCAGCCTTACAAAACATACCAATAACGTAGCCACGGGAGCAACCAAACGAATAAACTTATTAACAGTGCTAAGGGGTACCCCCTGAGGGGGGGGGGACTGTACTACTTAAACTGTACACGGCCTTCGTAAACCTGTAACAGGGTTCATACAAAAATTTGCTCACAAAGTTCAAGGGTTTTTCAAGGGTTTTTCAAGGGCTTCTTCTTTTTTTTCAAGGGCTACATATACTATCCAGCTTGTTGTTTGAGCTCTAAAAATCTAAGATTCATGTGACACGGATCTGACTTTGGAAGTTAGAAAGTACTGGTACCCAAAGTGTGATCTGTGTTACAGTAATCTTGGTAAAATATTCCATACTTTTTTATGTTTTTTTTTAACTGAGCAACACGAGCGCAACAAACAAGTAAAAGGCGAGTACATATATATTTACAATGCCTAGGAAATAGCTTGGTATTCAAGGGTTTTTCAAGAAATTTCTGAAAGTTCAAGGGTTTCTCAAGGGCTAATTTCAAATTCCAGGGTTTTTCAAGAAAAAACCTATTTTCAAGGGTTTTTCAAGAGCTGTATGAACCCTGTGTAATTGAATACGGGGCCGTTGCCCTGTCTGAAACCTACAAGAGCAACATTGCCAAACTCCAAAGAGTCCAGAACCAAGCACTGAGAATAGCCCTCAGAGCTCCATACCACACTCCCATAAAACTTCTCCACAAAAAGGCCAAAATCCCAACCATCAAAGACCACCCAACCACGCTAGTTGCCGAAAACACAGAACGGTTCGAAGGCAGAAATCTAATACCAAAACTAAGGGAGATCTGCGCCAGTAGACAAAAACCCAACATATGCCCCCACAAACGCCTAGAAACCACTCGCATGGGTTAGGCATCACAAAACAACTAACCTGATCAAAAGCCAAAACCCGCAATGTTAAAATCAAGCCATATACTAAATAAACAACTGTGGTAACAACCACTCAACATTGTCCGTTCGAAAATTAAGGTAAAACACGACGAGAGGTGAATAAAAAGGTAGTAATAACGGATCAGCTGTGACCTTCTACCAGGAAGGGCTGTCTTCACCGACTCAGCTAAAATCATTAACGACCGGAAGTCCTAAAAACAGAATCGGGAGCGAGATGGTAAATTAACAGGCAGTAATACCGGCTCAGCTGTGACCTTCTACCAGGAAGGGCTGTCTTCACCGACTCAGCTAAAATCATTAACGACCGGAAGTCCTAAAAACAGAATCGGGAGCGAGATGGTAAATTAACAGGCAGTAATACCGGCCCAGCTGTGACCTTCTACCAGGAAGGGCTGTCTTCACCGACTCAGCTAAAATCATTAACGACCGGAAGTCCTAAAAACAGAATCGGGAACGAGATGGTAAATTAACAGGCAGTAATACCAGCTCAGCTGTGACCTTCTACCGGGAAGGGCTGTCTTCACCGACTCAGCTAAATCACTTAAAACCAAACTCCACAAAACGAGAAACTCAGTAGGATTCAATGTCCGTGAACTAACAAAATCGATAACGGGGAGGTGAATTAACAGACAGTAATAACGGCTCTGCTGTGACCTTCTACCAGGAAGGACTGTCTTCACCGACTCAGCTAAACACCTAATAGTGCATCGCCATAAGTAACCAAAAACGGTTTGTTTGTTCGTCTTTTTTCTTTTTGCTTTCTTTTAATCCAACTAATTCTGCCTTCTTCTTTTAGCAGGTACACAGAGATGCTTTCTTTTTGATCGCCAGAATCCCAATAACCGCTATGGAAACTATAATCGTTATGGAAACAGTAACCGCTATAGACTCTGAACATCCTCCGCTCCATCCCTAGAAGTGGTCACCCACTTCAAGGGAGGCGAGCGTTGTTCCCGCGTCCCGCCTCTACCCCTTTTTGTAAGCGTCTGCAGAGCGCATTTTTGACCCAGCCAAATAGGTTCCAATGCAGGCCTGCCCCCGAACCAGGGAAGTTCGGGTCTTTCAGCGGGTGGTCCCCGAAAGGGGCCGTTGTTGTCATCTATCGAAAAAGACATCCTACTGTAAAACCTGAAAACTGATTAAAACAGCCTGAGGCAGATCTTACTTGCTAAAGATGTCCCACCATCGCTCCATGATTCATTTCCGAAGTGGCAGACTATACTTGCCCGAAAAAACACTACAGCACCCTCGGGGAGAGATAGCACCTTTGTGAGAGTACCCCCTCTCGCACTAGTCCTCACCCGAGTGTTCAGTCAACGACCTACACAAAGTCAACCCAACGCTACTGATATTCTCGCCAGGGACAACTGCTAAGTACTCGAATCTTGTCCTCATTCAACACGCCTTGACATGCAGCTACCAGATCTTAAACAGTCACTGAGGGTCGAAAGGGGCTTGCCCCACAGCGTCCCTGCGCGCCTTCGGCGCGCGAAACCATTTCATTTCATTCATTCATTCATTCATTCATTCATTCATTCATTCATTCATTCATTCATTCATTCATTCATTCATTCATTCATTCATTCATTCATTCATTCATTCATTCATTCATTCATTCATTCAAGCACAAGAGACGCAAGCGCCGCTGATTAACTATAACCTCTCATCCTTTACCATTGCCAGACAAGACACAATTTCGCAGCTGAAGAGGGTCGAAAGGGGCTTGCCCAACACCGTCTCTGTGCGCCTTCGGCGAGCAAAAACCATTTGATTTGATAAAGAGTTTTATTTCTGAAGAGATGTATATATCGAAATATATTAACCCTTTACCTAACCTGAAAAGCAGACGACACTTGCAAAAATAATTCTTGAATAACTAATTTTTTTCATTTTTTTTGTCTCAAAAACATAGGTTATGACTCCTCGTTGGAACGAGCTCGACGAGCTCGTTCCAACGAGGGGTCATAACCTATGGTTTTGAGACAAAAAATGAAAAAAATAATGAAAATTGATTGACGATTTTTGAGAATAGCGCTGGCCGGTTTTGGCCATTACGTTAGGTAAAGGGTTAAGTGAAATTATCTTTGACGACTACTTTGTGTTAAGTATATATTTTCTGCATAGATGTTATTAAAGAAACATCAAATTCTTCTTATAATTTCT
This sequence comes from Pictodentalium vernedei, assembly GCA_031216915.1. NCBI lineage: Eukaryota > Metazoa > Mollusca > Scaphopoda > Dentaliida > Dentaliidae > Pictodentalium > Pictodentalium vernedei. The sequence goes on along the minus strand of CM062288.1, from coordinate 54,271,487 downwards.
CAACTTGCCGTCATGTTATGTTACTTAACGTAACGGAATATGAATTAGTCAAAAATGAAAGCCGCTTAGAAGGGAGTAATCTCGCGAACATGACGGATAATTGACGAAATTGTATATATATCTATATGTATATTTTTTAGGTCCCTATTTTACACCTCGGTACGGTGAGGATTGCGTAGTACTGGTGAACATTCCCAACGTTCACAGCTGGCACGTGATTCAACGTCGCAGAGTAACTCTCTCAATAGATGATAGATGATAGCTGATAGAACACCAGCCACTACTGCGAGAGGCACCCGAATCAGTCGCTGAGTGGTCACCTATACAAGGATTAACCGGTCTCGACATTGCTTAACTTCGGTGATCTCACGAGAACCGGTCTTGCTTCGCCAATGCTCCCCGTTCATGGGATGGGAAGTCTCTCAGACCCGTCGTCTTTGCACTGTCATGTATCCCCGGTCTATGAAAGGGACAAGCACATCACATTCACATTTGTATTCTGATCTTCGGAAAGAACGAATGCAGTACAATCCTGTCTCCATTGTTAAGGATGAAACTATTCCCCCTATAGAAGATTCGGACTCCGTGGACTCGGAACAATCTGAAACAGAAGAAGAGGAAGAAGGAGTGTGAAGAAGAACCAATCGACGATTCTGTAAAAACCTACCAAACTGCGGAGGGGGGGGGGGGGGGGGGTGCTTGGCTACTGACCCTTATGTCGTGTTGCCATTGTCACAGTTTGTCCCTTATTGACTCGGGGGACAAATGTGACGATGAGAACACAACATCGATTAGATAAAGGCTATTCGTTTGTTACCCTAATTTATAGGTTTCTTCTATCTGAAAAGGCTTAGCAACAGATCCAATAATAAAAGGGAAGTTAAACTGTACCCAATGGAGATACTTACATCAGGGCCGGCGAAACCGGGGGGGGGGGGGGAGGCTGGGAGCTTCAGCCCCTCCCCCACTTTTTGCCGGGCCATGTTTTTTGTATGCATATATTTTAACACAACCAATGACTGGTGAAACAAGGGGAGGATCCAGAGCCTTCCCCATATTTTCACCAGCTATGTTTCTCTCGTTCTGGTTCAGTTTCGTTGGATTTCCGATCATTTTTTGCAGTAAGTGGCAGAAAACGCTAAAATATACAGTCTATTAATAAATCAGTTAACTGAAATAGATCGTAATCTTACAGACATACAAGTACCAAACCCACCCCCAGGCAAGATAATCCACAGACAGTATAATTGCTGTTAACGTCTGGTAAAGCATACAGGTGAGATTTATTTATCAGCTTTGGTCGTTACGACCAAAGCTGATAAATGGACCTCACCTGCATGCTTTACCGACGTTTTTTAACGTCTCTCAAAGTGCGAAATCTTTCAAATACATCTACTATAAAAATCTCAAAATATCCGCTCAGAAACAACTTGGAAATGGGGGTTTTGTGACCCTAGAATTTAAAATTTCCGTATGACGACCATCCATCGCCTGATCCAGATCCCCCTCCCCCCACACACATTTTTAAAATCGTTCCACCGTCCCTGTACATGGCTTTTTCGTGGTGAGTGGTGTACAAACTACTGAAGTTTTCAAACTGCGGAGCCTGAAGTATGTTCATGTTCTTGACACATAGAAAAACTTGAAACGAAACCGAGGTTTTTCCAGAAACCGAACCAATTCTGAAAAATCCTAACCTCAGTGACAGTGTCCTCACGTGTGCCTGCAAGCGTTATGAGGAAGAGTTTGAAAACTCCGTGATCAGTTATATCGAGGATGGAATGGATAATGAAGATGCAGTTGTAGCAGCAGCAGTACCCACATAATTTAAAACTGTGTCAGAGAAGCCATTGACGCGAGATACCTTAACACTTGCGCTGCCGAAAGCGACTGTTGTCACCTATTTTATGATGATTATTTGTAAGTTCAGGTAAGCGCTGATCTAACCTACCGTATGATTAATTGCTGGAAAGGGCTAAGAGAGCCCTTTCCAACATTTAATCAGATGATAGAGTTTCAAGTATGTCATAAATCTTATTAAACTTCCTCGCATACAGGCGTACATAGAGGTCCTCCATATATGGCTAAAGTGGGTGTGGCAGTAAAATGGCAGCTCATGTACATAAACATTACTGCAAGGACTCAATTCACATGAAAATTCAAGAGACTGCTTAACATCTTCGTGAAGAAGAGGAGTATGACTTTGAAGACTCCCAGATATATGCCCTTGGAAAAAAGAAAATTTATGTTCAACAACCTCATGGCAGAATACTCGCGGGAAGTGGCAGGTGATGGGAATGATGAAGAAGATAAAGAGGAAGCCGATAACGAGCCAAGAAGAAAAATGCTCCTCGCTAAATATTGTCAGTACAAAAGTGCATATAACGAATGTTCGCTGAGAAGAAATTCATTTGTGTTTGAACGGCGAAGAGAGGAAATGTTTGGTAAATTGCCCAGAACAGTTCTCAGATTAAAATTACCCATACACTTATTCAAGAACGATTCCGGGAGGAAACTGACTACCCAGGGATTGTACAAGTGCAGAAAAGAAAACCCAGACCGGTTCATGGGTATTGTTGGACAAAGAAACCAAGATGTTGGAGACGGCTCATTTTGTGTGCCAAATGGTATTTAATGACCAGAACAAAGAGTCAAAACTTACCAGAGTTCAGAAGACTGAAGTCCAAATCAAGAGAGACGATACAGTACAGCCTGCAGACCAAAATAAAAATGAAGTTTCAACTCAGAAGAATAGAGTTCCGAAGATGACTGAAATTCCCGTTCAGAAGAATGAAGGATGAACATCCCTGTAAACCAAACCCAGAACAAAGTTTCAACGGTGGACCAACCCAAGAATATAAGTTACATGGCCTGCAGCTGGCTGATACATTTCCATACAAATCTATGAGAGTTCATATCAGGTTCGGCTTCGCCTCACCTGTTATGAACTCTCACCGCCTTGTATGGAAATGTATCAGCCAGCTACACGCCATTTAACATATTTTTGTATGTCAATAGTCCATGTATATCGAGGGATTAATACATTTTCACGGAGAAACAAAGAACGACCGGGGGTTTATTTTTTAGAAGCTGCAATTGACAGAATCATCAGCAATATATATAACTGGTACCGCTAAATGTCCATGGTGACAGTAAACAATATTCGCTGTTCGAAGTGCGATATTTCGTCCACGGAGTTCGAATGTGTTCTATGTGGCAGTAGGCACATAGAACACATTGGAACTCAAGGACGACCCTTATTTTGAAAACTCATCAAGCTTTCGGCGTTCATAGAAGCGACAAGATGCTCAAAAAACACCCCCTTTCTCAGGGACCGATCAGGACTATTTAAAATACGCTCTAGCCTCGGAGCCTATTTTTTCAATTCATGCGCCAGATTTCAATTTACGGAGTCACACTGCTGTTTGTAACAAACACTGCAAGTATGTAATAGCTCTCATCATTTTCATTTAGTACACTATAGCAAACATTAATCTTCACTGTGGTTTCTGATCAAGTCTTGGCTGCCTATTTAGGCAGCCAAGACTTGATCAGAAACCACAGTGAAGATTAATGCTTGGTAATTAAGACTTAAAGTATTAACTTGAGCACTCTACAACAATGATAAATGATAATCATATATATAATACATGTAAGAGTGTCTCTCTCGATTATCCATCGAAAGAATATCAAAATATGATCTGAGAAGTTACGCGCCAACTGAGAAGCCTATTTCTGAGATTTAAGAGCCAGGTCCTGATGTTTCAGAACCAAATACGCACTGGCGCATGCCCAGGTCGGTCCCTGTAAAGCCCATTGGCTAATATTCATGCAGAGAAAATCATACATGAAAAGAAGCCAATGGGAGAATTGGGATGTTTTTGTGCGAGTATGACCGTTTTGATGGACGCCGACAGCTTGTTGAGTTTTCAAATGAAGGATAAAAAATGTATAAAAGATAAATGTGAACACCAGAAATGAATAAATGTGGATCCGAGATTAGTAATTGGTAAAGGTATGCGGTTATTGAATCTACCCTCCATAAACAATGGGACCTCGAATTTTTAAAATAAATCGGAGAATTGTCGCTCGTAACCCACTTTCCACTGAACACCAACTTGTCCAACTAAGTGTTTTTCGACATTTTCTGCTATTTCTCCCAGTTGTTATGAATAACTGAAGACCACAACGGCCGTGTAATACACCATTGTAAACCTTATACTTTCCCCGTTCGACTAACACTTCGTGCTCCCGCGTTGTGTCCTTGGGTGAAGGCACTTAACCCCGATTGCCTACACGGGGGCACGATGACGCTGTGTACTAAGGCGCACTGCACGCCGATGGTGCGCATGTCTTCAACCAATCTAACCCTGCCTGTGCAGCGGTGCAGAGTTCAGAGTTACGATGTTGGGGAGCTGACAGCTGCTCAACGTTGCTCGGTGGTTCTCTCCGGGTACTCCGGCTTCCTCCACCCGTAAAACTGTCACCGACATGATGTGACCCTGACTATTAATGTGTCGTTAAACCCTAATAAATACATAAATAAATTCCACTGACACCGGGTACTGCTGGATACGTTGGGTAAATCAAAGGGGGGTATAATGGGAATGAGTGCTATTATTTTTGAAAAGCGAGTTGTATACCTTGTTAATATTTATATACCATTAAGGGGGCACGTCAGCATTGATTAAAAATGCTATCAGATATCATTTTTTTCGATTTCTCAGATTGTGTCGAGTACCTGTGCTTTAAATTCACATCCAGCTGTATTTATAGGGAAAGCTGTGAATCACATGACAAAGCATGACGTCACAAAACATTGCTGCGAAGTGTTTCACAATATGTTTACAATGGTGATGATTACATCACTATGCACGCTGTGCTAGCTAAACCGGTAGAGTTTTGGAAGACCGTATTAGGGCTTTATTCTGAAGTCAGGTACTCCAACTTAAAGGTTTCATATTCTGAAGATATGCTACATTTTATCTTTGGATTGGAACTATTCTATCTGTATCTTTTCTTTGTTATAATTTATAGGAGATTGCCCATAGGCACTTTCCCATAGATTGTAACGAGGAGAAAACATGTAAACAAGTTTTGTCAACACAAAATAATTCAGCACTCTACCACTTAAGGTGGGTTCTCAACTATGCATACTACTCAACGTTTGCTAAGCACAAAATATGCTGGTCCATATAGATTATTACTATTATGTGGATCTGCCCTTAGAACCCGGAGCTCGACTCGGATACATATTTTGTACATCCACATAATTGTAATAATCCATTTTATCTTACAATATATTGGGGATAGGTCAAGAATGTAGACGAATATATAACGAACTATTTATTCGTACGCATGAACAAAAAGAAAAAAAAATGGAACTCACGCGAAAAGAACGTGCTTGTATCCGACCCCCTGATACAAACATCTGTATCAGGGGGTCGGATACACGGCAGTCGCAGAGTTAATACAGACAAAATCATGTTGATTGTAAGATAAAAGAATGGAACAACATCCCACAAAGGACCACCAGGAACCTCATTGGGAGCATGAGAAGGCTTTGTCAATCTGTAATTAACAGTAATGAGACTCATACTCGATATTGAACCCATACCAGTTTAACTTTTTGGCAAATGTGCTCTTTTACCAATAATATCCATTTCCATGGTTATCGTATTCAAAAGCTAAAAAATAATGTCAAACACAAATAAAATCTTAATTTCTGTACTTAAATCATTAAAGATGTAATTAAATAAAAAATATATACACTTTTCATCACAATATTTCAACTAAAACGTAAAACGGGCAGTTGGATATGCCTGATGCTTAGCAAACTTTGAGTGATATATTTTATCTTACAGTCAACATGTATTTTGTCTGTATTAACTCTGCAACTGTCGTGTATCCGACCCCCTGATACAGATGTTTGTATCAAGGGGTCGAATACAAGCACGTTCCTTTCGCGTGAGTTCCATTTTTTTTCTTTTTGTTCATGCGTACGAATAAATAGTTCGTTATATATTCGTGTACATTCTTGACTTATCCCCAATATAGTGTAAGATGAAATGATTATTTCCATTATGTGGATGTACACAATATGTATCCGAGCCTCGCTTCAGGTTCTAAGGGTTGATCACGACTCGTCTTCGACTCGTCGTGATCTGCCCTTAGAACCCGGAGCTCGACTCGGATACATATTTTGTACATCCACATAATGGTAATAATCGCTATGAACAGCCGCCGTGGACTGGTCGCAATCCAGGCGTGAGCAGTGATGTCTACGCATGCGTATACCATGTAACAAAAACCATCATCAGCAAAAATGAAACAAATGAAGCATTGGGTAGTACCCGGCGATTCGTTTATTAAATTTTTGATGAATATTCCTGTCATTCGTTTTTAGATAGAGAGTAATCGCTTGACTGGACTTGTTACGTGAAATTATTCGTGAGAGATGAGGGACGTTGTACAAACACGAGTGCGCGAATGCGCACGAGTGTCTTACAATATAGTCCCTCGCCTCGAATGAATTATTTCACGTAACCAATCGTCAAGCGATTACTCTGTTTATTACTTTTCATTATTAACGATAATTATATTATTTAACCCTTTACCTAACGCAACGACCAGCGCTATTCTCAAAAATCGCCAATTAATTTTCATTATTTTTTCATTTTTTGTCTCTAAAACATAGGTTATGACCCCTCATTGGAACGAGCTCGTCGAGCTCGTTCCAATGAGGGGTCATAACCTATGTTTTTGAGACAAAAAATGAAAATAATACCTATTCAAGAATTTTTTTTGTAAGTGTCGTCTGCTTTTCATATTAGGTAAAGGGTTAAAAAACAAAAAAAAAAACAATGAATCCACGGCAAAGCGTCTTCGTTTGCGTGCACGGATACATGACACAAGTGTTGATTGCCTAATTCACTCGTGAAGTTATCGTTTATAAGCAAACCCGGAAATCCCAGTAAATCACACTTTGGAAAGTAATAAAATCTAATATTATTTCGTACGTGGAAATATTACCCACCTGTGGAAAGTGACCAATCCAAGGCGGCCGTACTATATGTAAATTGAAAGAAATAAAAGGTCCTTCGCAACTTTATTTCAGCGGAATATAATTTATGTGGGGGCATAATGGATGATTTGGGGGCACGGTGGCTCAGTAGGTAGAGGTGCAGGCTGCTAGCCGAGATGTCCTCGGTTCGAATCCCACCTGCGGCAACCGCGTTGTGTCCTTGGACAAGACACTTCACCCCCATTGTCCACATGGGGGCACGATGACGCCGTGTACTAAGGCGTACTGCACGTCGATGGTGCGCATGTCTTCAACCAATCTAACCCTGCCTGTGCTGCAGTGCGGAGTTACGATGTTGGGGAGCTGGCAGCTGCTCGACGTTGCTCGGTGGTTCTCTCCGGGCACTCCGGCTTCCTCCACCCGTAAAACTGTCACGGTCATGGTTAGCCATTCGTGCATAAGTATGTGACCTTAAACACCAATAAATAAATAAATGGATGATTTGATAATTTCCGTTTATGCAAAAACAATTTCAGTTTATTTTTTGTCTCTGATCTGAGAGATAAGAAAACAATCAAAATCCCAAACACCCCGCCCACCACTCACCCTAAAAAGAAAGAAAAAGACCAAACAAAACAACTAAATATTCAAACCGAAATTGCATTCAGAATAGTTGTACAGCTGAGCAGGTGCCTCAGTCACAACGGGTGTGAATTTCTTTATAATTTATCACATCTTTATGATGATGACTTTCCCTATTTTAATCCGACTCCGCGCATATTCGGGAAACAAAATTTCCGTCTTTTATGAACTGAAGTACAACGTTGCCCCTGCATGATAACCAATGACTTTAACTTAATGATCGTCTAATGAACTAATTATTAATTTTGTCAATTAGAAACATGGCGAATAAGACCAGGAGTGAGTTTGTCCTGAGTGTAAAAAAGGCAAAAGAAAAAGATCGAAAAGCTTCTATTGATTCAGGGATGAGGAGAAAAAATGAAACGGTTCACGTTTCCCCCCACCCCCAATCCTAAATTTCATGCCATACCCTAATCTTTTTGTAAGCTTTTGGCAAATAAAGTTATATCTGTTTTAGGGCTCTGCGAATCTTCCAGATTCTCTTCTATTTCGTATCTTAAGTTGGTATTGGGTTTCATTCCAAGTCGGCTTTCTGATTAGTTTTCTTTCGAATTTTTTCACTGGAATTTCGTTTGGTATCGGTCATCTTACACTGCAAAAAATATAGGTTCTCTTTAGAACCAAAACTGGTTCTAATCTTGTCCCTGAGATGGAACCAGTTCTGTTTAAACAGTATTTATCTCAAATCAAATAAATTTACCAAGATTAGCATTCAGTTTTAACAGAATATTACATGAACTGAAGTAGATTCAGCAGTAAACTTGGAGCTTATTCAACGCAGTCGCCAAACATTTTGGAACAAAGGGGATATGAACAGTTGGCATATCGAACCAGTTTTGGTTCTGTACAGAACCAAAACTGGTTCGATATGCCAACTGTTCCTATGTCCTTTGCTTAATAATGATTTGAGACAACCTCGTATAAGCTCTAAACTTACGGCTGAAACCCCCTCAATTTATGTTTAATTCTGTTAATATTTAATGTTAATCTTTATAAATTTATTTGATTTGAAATAAATACTGTTTAAACAGAACTGGTTCCATCTCAGGGACAAGATTAAAACCAGTTTTGGTTCTAGAGAGAACCTATATTTTTGCAGTGTAGTCGTTTCGCAAAAACGTATACCTGAGATAGAAATTGTACGTAACTGATGTTGAAATAAAAGAATGAGTGTAATTTCAGCTATATTAACATAAAGAGAGTCTGTACCCATGCCATCATCCATGCTACATCCAGTTTTACTAGTCACTACCACTGCTGAAAGTAAATTTAAAGTTCCCAAGCAATATCGACAATAAGTTCACGGTTCCAAGCAGCTAGCCCCGTGCAGTACCCTGCATAGAATTCTTGCTCCCGTTTCTGTTTTTGAACGAAAATCATTACTTAAGGAATAGTGCATGGCTTGGAGTTGACTACGCCCATATAGTGCCCAGTGAGGTGGTGTAGTTCCCACCGCGAAGCGGAGGGAACTACACCACCTCACTGGGCACTATATGGGCGTAGTCAACGACAAGACATGCACTAATCCTTATATTATACCGAACACCCATAAAGAAAAACATCTGTCCGATTTGTTAATCTGTTACCAAGGTAGCAGCCTTACCAACCAGCGTTATATAGAAAAAATACCATGTAGTTTTTAAAAAACATTTTCTTCTTCCAAAACACGGCTAATTTGGATTATTGACATGAGCAGAAGACAGATTTTGAATCGGTCGGCAAGGGTAAACAAAACATTTCCCACAAACGGAACTGTGTATTCTAGAATCGCGCAACTCGCGAATGAAAACTAAAATTTTCGAAATTTGACAACGCAGTTTGATAATTTCCACACATTTGTCACACATATACATTACCGAATGGGCCAGAACGGGATACAAACTCCGAAGATTCAATTGAATTCCATTATTTATTCGTTTACTGCCCAAAACATACAGTCAAAAAGCGAAATAATATGAGCAGCGAAACAAACAATTTTTCATATCCGGACGCGTTCTCATGAAAGTTGGACCCAGGTATGGATCATTCTCTTCGAAACGAGATATGGATCATCTTCTCAAGGAATAAAATGAACGCCTCGAAAAATGTGACTTCAACAATGGAAAAGCAATACATTTTTCCACAATGCTTTCTTTCCGGGTCGTTTTGTGGATGTTGTGCCTCTGTGAATCGATTTTTAAATTTAGCCTGATCAGTTTTATTCGCCCAGTATGAAAAGAAAACTGATATAGTAGTGTGCTAAAAATAGAAAACTTGTAGGGCCTGGGTGTAGTGCCTGGTCAGTTCTGTGGATGCAAACTACACGAAATAGGGTATTATCTTTCAGCCAATCAGAATGCAAGGAAGTCACGTGAGATATAATATTGGTTAATATTCCAACTACATCATCAAGGCATGCCTTCGAAGAAGGCATGCCTTGATAATGTAGTTGGAATATTTTATCAGTCGGGACTGCGATTCGGTTTCAAATAATATACTCGATTCGATTCGATTCGAGATTCCATTCGAATCGATAATATGTGATTCGCAGGGCCCTAATCTATTTAAAACGATATCTGAAGATACTTAAGTGCTTGGCGTCAAATACATGTACACCGCCAATATTCGCAATACATTTAACTTCTCAAAAAAAGAAGAGCAGACGACATTTGGTAAAAAATTTCTTGAATAAGTATAAATTTTTATTTTTTGCCTATTTATTTATATTTATTTATTGGTGTTTAAGGTCACATGCTTATGCACAATGTCTAATCGTGACCGTGACAGTTTTACGGGTGGAGGAAGCCGGAGTACCCGGAGAGAACCACCTAGCATCGACGAGCAACTGTCAGCTCCTCAACATTCTACCTCTGTTCAAGTTCCGCTAAAGCAGGGTTACAGCGGTTGAAGACATGCGCACCATCGACGTGTAGTACGCCTTAGTACACGGCGCCATCGTGCCCCCATGAAGGCAACCGAGATAAAGTGCCTTGCTCAAGAGCACAACGCGGGTCGTCCCGCACGGGGATCGAACTCGGGACTTCTAGTATTAAAGTCCAACAGTCTACCACTGAGCCACCGCGTTCCATTTTGTGCCTAAAAACATGGAACGAGCTCAATGTACCTTCGTTGGAACGAGCTCGTTACATTGACGTATCACAAGCTATGTTTTTGAGATAAAAATGATAAAATTTGAATGGCGGATGTTTTTAGATAACACTGTCCTATTTTGTTCGTTAGCATGTGGAAAGAGTTAATCTCACTGTATGAGAAAATAAAAATAAAAATATATTAAAGAAATATCCCGACCAAACGAGTCTATTTTTCTATTGCTTGTAACCTGAAGCAACCCATTTTCCGCCCAGACAATAAATTCCCTATTTTTGGAGAATATTAGCATCTTTACTTCAGCTTTCACAGCAGAAGCAGAATGCAGTGATAAAAAAATTATTATAGATAGTACACATTAACCCTTTACCTAACATGAAAAGCAGACGACCCTTGCTAAAAAAATTCTTGAATAACAGAATTTTTTTCATTTTTTGTCTCAAAAACATAGGTTATGACCCCTCATTGGAACGAGCTCGACGAGCTCGTTCCAATGAGCGGTCATAATCTATATTTTTGAGACAAAAAATGAAAAAAATAATGAAAATTAATTGGCGATTTTTGAGAATAGCGCTGGCCGGTTTTGGCCGTTACGTTGGGTAAATGGTTTTAACGAATGTATTTGTTGCCCCCGATACACCCATGTGGCAGGATATTTTCTCGCGGCATTGTTTCAAACCAACTGCGAAGTACAGTCCTGTTGGGAGGTATAATAGTAATCAAAAAGAATGGGTGTGGTGGAACGGATGGGGAATGGGGTAGGAGGAAGAATGGGTGTGGTGGAAGGGATGGAGAAGGGGTAGGAGTGTGGTTGTACACTCAATAATAAAAATAGAATTGCGATAAAAAAATGGAAGTTGAAGAAAATAGGCAAAATTTGAAGCCAAATAAATTTTTATTTGGTCTCCGCTTTTGATGCCATTTAGTCATCAGCTTGTCCGTCCGTCCCCGTCCGTCCGTCAGTCCATCCGTCCAATGTTTTCAGCACCTTTTTCAGCTAATCATAGAAATATTGAAACGATTTTTTGTATGTCGCTTCCCAGTGGGTACTCAGAGATCAAGTTCCAGTTCCATTCCGCTCAGTTGGTTTATTACAGAGTTATTTCCCATGAATTAAGGAATTCGACAGTTAAAACAGGTTTTCCGTACTTTTTTTCAGCTGCGGATGGATATATTGAAATGAGTTAATGTCTGTAGCTTCCTGATGTGTAGTTACAGGTAAAGTTTCCAATTCCCTTTCACTCAGTTGGTCTATTACGGAGTTATTTTCCCTGAACTTGGAAAATCGACAGTTTTTACAGGTTTTCTGTACTTTTACAGCTATGGATGGAAGTATAGAAATGATTTTTATATGTAGCTTCCTGATGAGCACTTACAGATCAAGTTTCAATTTTATTTTACTCGTATGGTTTATTACAGAGTTATTGACCATGAACTTAGAAAGTTAACAGATATAACAGACTTTCCGCACTTTTCTTCACTAATGTTGCACTTGTTTCAGCTATGGGTGAAAATATTGAAATAAGTTTTTATGTGTAACTTCCTGACGGGTACTTACAGATGAAGTTTCAATTCCATTTCGCTCAGTTGGTTTATTAGAGTTAGTGCCTTTGAAGTTCGAAATTCGACAGTAAAATATAAGATATACCCATAGTAGCTTGGTGTACCAAATGTTCACGACGAGTGGTGAACATTTGGTAAGTAGTATGTCAGGTTGAGATCTGCCCTTTGTACCAGGACCCCGGGGGATCAGACCATGACCGGGGTCATTGACCCCGACGCCCAAATCCATTAGGCCTACCCGCCCCTCTCCCTTCCCCTCTCCACACTAGGCCTAGGTTATTTTTAGGCCCCCCTCACCCTACCCGCCCCGTATGTACCCTATTTTTTAGGCTATCCTTCCCCAAAGCCCATTTTAGGGCCCTCTAAAGGGACCCGGGCTATGTATAGCCCATTTAGGCTTTCCCCACATTGTTTAGGCATTCCCTGTATGTGCCCCCCTTCCAAAAGCCCAGTCCCTCCCCACCAAAGCCCTGGACTGTTCCTCCCTCCTTCCAAAGGTTAGCCCAAAGCTGGGGGACTTCCACACTGAGGCGTCCATTGAGTACTAACAAAGAGTTCCCCCACCCCCTATCCCTCCCCCTTCCCCCACGTAAATTTCGAGTTGGTGTATCTAAGTTAATTGTTGTCAAGAACATGTACATGTAACGGCATACAAAATGCTTTATACATAAAGACTACCTGGTTTTGTTTAGACATGTTATAAAGGAATTATGATAGAGAGAATCTTTGTTTATAAGAAGATATGATAGTGTCACGTTGTATAGTTATGAAAATAGATAAGGGACAACTGGTATGTTTGATTATGTCATAGATAAAGGTATTATGATAAAGGGCTCCTTTGTTTATAAGAAGCTTAATATGATAAAGACCATGTACACTGTTTGATTGTGTCATAGATAAGATGATGTCACGTCGCAGGTGTTTGATAACCCAGTAAGATCGCGGCGATGTCTGATTGGTCAAACAGCTGTCCAATCAGACCACCCCACACGGCGGTATGCTCCGTGGGACCAATAGATAAGCGTGTTGTAAAATTATCCCACGCCGGCGTTCTCTGATTGGTCAAACAACTGTCCAATCAGATCGTGCCATGCAGTATTTTTGACGTGGTCAATACGTTTGTGATCGGGAATGTGACAATAAAAGGCAAGCGATTGGAAGTCATCTGTCCCTCCCCATGAAGGCAGACCAGATGACCAGGGCTCAGCATCCTCTCTCCCTTATAGGCTGATGGATGACTCCCATCTTTCAAAAAATACATATTGGTGGATTTTTTCCTTTTTTGTAACCATTAAGGATAATATGACGGGGCTGCTCCCAAACCAGCGACTGTCTGGGTTTCTGTTTTTTTTAAATTTTTTTCTAAAATAACCACCAAACTGCGGTTTCAGTATTACAATAAATATGCTCAGCAAGAGGTTGTTTGATAGGGGATTCGACAGAAAGCTTCGAGCTTATATTAGTCGGCTCTTCAGATTCACACACTTACGCTGTATTCTATGTGGCAGTGGTTGGCTGTGAGTATCGTCACCCAAAGACCCAGTTTTCAGTGTCCGAAATATTTAAATCCACTAACATTCCATCACCGGATGCAGTCATCCACAAACAGGTTTCAGCACTGCCTCGTCCATCCTAAGTCCAAACCAACATAATGTCCAAACAGCAGCCGGCGAGGAATATTGGAATTGGCAAATTGGTCCTCAGTTCCGAGGTGACGATAGCTGTTATTAGTTTAACAGTTCTGGTGAGAATTAAGGAAGAAGAAGAGAAGAGAAAAAGCAAGAAATAGTAGAAAGCAAAGTATATAAACAAAAAGAAGACAGAAAATAATGGGTAAGCCGACCTGAACACATATACGCGTAACTTGAAAAAAAAATATTGAAACAGTGTCAGATGCGGCCAGTCATGCCTAAATTGGGATAACCTAGAAAATGCTCACTCTGATGCCCATCAATTAAAACGCTTACTCATTATAATAAAATCCTGAACTGAGTAGAACATAAGGCGGTTCTCGTTGCTACTTAGGGATTCTGAGCCAAACAGTAAGGATGACACATTTGTTACAAACGGGAGGAGACCAATCGTATTATTACGGATATCCGAAAATATTGGACACTCTAACAGAAAATGTCGAGACGTCTCGCGCATTCCTCACTGACAGAATGAACGAGGTGATAAGTGATTGTCGTGCCGATGAGAATTGAGACTACTGCAACCCAACCGAAGTCTTCAGTGATGTATCTGTGCGACACGAGATTTGGCTCCACAGTAAAAAGGTGGTGGACGAAGGTTCCCACCCTTTAAGAAGGCTTTAAAATTTTACTCAATGATGCTTTTTCTCGGACAGATAACGGCAACTTATTCCACTCATCTGTAGTGCTTGGAATAAATGAGGATTTATGGTGTTCTGTTCGACAAAATTGTACTCGTTGGTTATGGGCTGAACGGAATGACGGCTTCGTACTCGAGATAGGCGGAGGAACTTTTTTGCTGATATAAGGAGGAACCATACGATGATACATTTAAAAAAAAACTGTATTAACTTCAGTTTTCGACGTCTCTCCTGCAGTGGGCCCCATTTAGTTTCTGCGTATAAAAGTGTCTTGCTAGCGCTGACCGTCGCCCCGGTGACAATTCGAGCAGCGGCGATCTGAATTTTTTCCAGTTAGGCCAATTTGATTGTTGAGCCGTTTCCCCAAACATTATTAGCATATTCAAGGAGCTATGCTGTTTATGATAAAAAAAAGGAAGTACTTAGAAGTTGGACATCTCTGCAGCAGTATCTGCGTGTGCAGAAAATGTGCAGCTGATGTTACTGTTAGTTCAAAGGACAAATTTAAATAAATAAATAAAGTCTACCCCCATTTATACACCTCATTAGTGTTCGCTTATTTCGTTCTCTCAGGTTATTTGACTTTGGAAATGCCCCACAGTCTAGGGGTGGCGCCCAATATTCCCCCGATGTAGGCGTTTCTTCCCCCCCCCCCGGGAGGGGTCTAGAAAATTTATTTATTTATTTGTGTGTAAGGTCACATATTTTTGCACAATGGCTAATCATGACCACAACATGAGTATCAACTCAAGACAAGGGGTGAGCGTTAATAAGCCATGTTGCCCATTTTAGAGAGGGTTTGCACCTCCCAAGCATTGGTGACTGGGTCCTATTTTACCAGTAAAACACTGCCTGTTTACCGCAGTGAACAGGCACTGTTTCACTTCCCGGGGTTCCCGCAGAGGGGTCTAGACAATTCCCGGGCCGACCATGGTTTGGCCAGATGTGTATAATTTTTGTTTTAATTGGAAAAAAGTCGCAATAGGCTTATCTATGAATCAAGAGGCAAGAAAGCCAGTAACTGCGAGCAGCCAAGTTAACATAAACTACAGATTATGAAGATATCTTCCAATAATATAACATTAACATGAGTTTGGAGGGCGTTACGGTTTATTACCGGCCCGAGAGGAATGAATAAAAGCCCGAGGGTTTATTACCGGCCCGAGAATCGAGGGCCGTTAATAAGGCAGAGGGCTGTTGAGAGCTGTTGATCTTCATTCACCAAGCGCCGCGTCTGAATACTCTGTGCCTACAAGCTCTCTTTCCCCCCACCCCATTCACAATCTTCAAGTTTTACGTTTCACTCATCATGCAAGTAACAGATAATTTTTGATGTAGCCAGTTCAAGTTTGGAAATTGAGGAGGAAGAACGTTTGCAGCAGCAAGTAGAAGGGGTCAAGGGGAACGGCGTTCCCCCAAAAGCATCACTGGCCTTGCCTCCCCACCGACTCCCAAACGCACACACAAATGCCCGCAGTTTTTATACAGGCCATGAGATCACTCTCACCCCTCCACGTCTGTCATATAGGCCTATAGACTAGATCTAATACTCTTTCCGCCCGCCAAAACACATTCCTTTTAAAGCTTCCTGAATTTTCAACTTCGGACAACAAGGTAGCGCTGTCTTAAATTAACCACCAGTTTTTTTTTTATTATTAAAATTCGGATAAGTTAGTTGTGCCTTGACAATAAATAGAACTAGAGGACAGGGGTGCAACAATTCTTTTGCAGGAAAGGCTCTTACATTACAGCCCACATCCATTCTTCTGTTCTGTCGTCTGCAGCACAAGAACAACGCAGTGCGTAGTTTCGCTTTCCGGGTTAACTTTTGTACAACCTAGCAACGAAATGTCACGACATCATTGTTGTTCCAATGGCGTCGAGTCGCTGGCAAAAAAGTCGAACGGAGAGTTTTTTTTATCAAATAAAGAAGCCGTAGAATGATGATTTGATTATTAATTTATGATAAGCATGAAGTTAAATACGCCATGGATAACTGTACAAGAAAACTGTGTTGATGAATCTTTGTTTGATGGACGCATTCACAAATGAACTGGGAAGGGGGGTATCGGTCAGGGCAAAATAGGATTTCATTATACTTGTCTTTTTTATATAGATTACTGTATGTGTAACACGGGGTCAGGACTGACGTGGTGCTTTCATTGTTATCGGTGAAAAAGTGGTTGCAGCCACAACTTCCAGTAACTGTGGCTGAACATACATGTAGGATTCCATTAAGACCTGACAATATGAGCTGAGTTACGCTCCTGACAACAATGTCCATCTCTTAACCCTTTGAACACTTGTGGTATCTTCCATGCCAGTTCAATGTTAGCAATTGGGAGAGTCCATATTCATTATTTGGGGGTAGAACAATTAATATTTTCAACGTGCAGCCTCGAGGCTGCACGTTGAAAATATTGATTGGTCTACCCAACACTTTAACTTAGGAGCGATTCTACTTTATGGAAGAATGACTTATAATGTTCCCTGGCCGGAAAACCGACCTTTAGGGTTCAGAGGGTTAAGTAAGCTCACCAAAACAAAATTGAGATGAAACTACGTGGCGAATGTTTGTGGATTGTCGAGGGTCTGGGTTAACGGAAGCCATTGAATGTCCAACGAACGCCTGCTTTGTTGCTGTATTTCCACGAATTTTGTTTTTTATTTCATTTACTGACTTTAAAGCATTATTATCCAAAGCATCCTCATTCGTCCACGAGTTTTCCGTCGATGGTCTGTCTTGCCACTTTAAGATATACTGTGGAGTTTTTTTTGTTTTTGAGTTAATACGACGGCGTACTATCTTTTCGGTTACTTTAGAGTTAATAGTTGCACTCGATGAAAAACTTCCATGATCGTACTTGAAGGGGGTAAACGACGGATCAGTTTCTTCGCTGTTCTTGGTAATATGGTCTGGTCAATAGGGAAAGTTTGAACACCGACACTTTCAGCTGATGGGATTGTCGTTTTGAGAGTTTGTGTAGAACAGGCGGCTACACTAGCTATGACGTCCACTCAAACGTCCCTCTGCTTGCAACGGATGATTATGTAAATGTACTTATTGGTGACGAACATCCCGTCTCCGAGTGAACAGACATCGAAGTCACTAGTTCTGTCTCCTTGTCCTTTCTCTGTTTAAAGTCCCTTAACCCTTTACCTAACGTAACGGCCAAAACCGGCCAGCGCTATTCTCAAAAATCGCCAATTAATTTTCATTATTTTTTTCATTTTTTGTCTCAAAAACATAAGTTATGACCCCTCGTTGGAACGAGCTCGTTCCAACGAGGGGTCATAACCTATGTTTTTGAGACAAAAAATGAAAAAAATTAGTTATTCAAGAATTATTTTTGCAAGTGTCGTCTGCTTTTCATGTTAGGTAAAGGGTTAAACGAATCTCGTCCCTTTGCGAAACATATTTTCTCTTCTCTTTCTGTTTTTTTCCATCTCAATGCCAAATCAACATCTCCGTGCTGTACATTGATACTCCATTCCAGGTGGTATTCGAATAAATTAAAACTTGATAACAGGATCTGAAAATTTTCTGGTATGTAATTTGTCATCTTTTCCATTGGGATCGCTACGTCGTTGATTTATCTTTATAACGCTGCCCGGATTCCAACACCAGTATGGTAGAGCCGTTTCTTGGTATAAATACTATCATGATACTTCTTGGGGAAATTAGCAGTTTATTCACAATTTTTAGAATAAAATGGACGTTCCGGTATATTTGGAATGCACTAGCCTGCGAACAATCGTGTCTCCGATTAGAACGTTGAACAGTGACTTTCGCGGAGATTCCCAACACAAGGGATCTCAAATCCCACATCGTCCCTGTGCGCCTTTGGCGCGTTGAATCTTCAAGTGTCTTAACACTGTAACAAACTCAAATATATACAAATTGAGATTATATAACATGTGGCGTGGCATGTTAGAACAATTGACATATATGCTGATAAAAATTATCGGTTAAAGAGTTTATGAAAGACGGAAAAATAATAATCAGTCAGAGGCGATTACTGGCGTATTATGAATTTGGTATTATTGTTTCAGAAACAAAATCTTTGTTAACGATGGACAGGTTAAACGCGTTTGAAAGGCCGATTGCAGTCTAATTGGGCGATAAAGTTGTGAAAAAGGAACTCGGGTTGTTGTTAAATCACCCAACTAAGTGTCACCTGTTAAAATTCGCTGCCACAGAGTACCTAAAAACGAGCACACAAGACCTATATCCATCCACTTATGGGATGCAAGTCGCATCCCCAAGTGCAGATTCTTTTCTCATACCTAAAAACTCAGAAGGGATGGGCTGAAGGAAGATTAGACTTTCTTCTGAACAAACCTGGACACTTGGAAGCAGCCAAGGTCCGTAACAGCTTCTTCCATAAATGGCTGAATGGAAAACATCGGAAACATCTATTGCCTCGACCTCTCCTTCCCAGCCACCTAATCATAAGAAGAAGCATCAGAAAAGGAATAAGCGTCACTGAAGTCATTGACACTTTCCTCCTTTGACCCGCCGACACATGATACCAAAATTCATTCTACAGCTGAAGATGGTCGAAAGGGGCTTCCCTCAATCTGGCCTTCGGCGCGCGAAGTCATTGGTCTTGCTACTGTTGTTTTATTTCTGAAGAGATGAATACATTGAAATATATCAAGTAAAATTATCTTTGACGACAATCTCTTGTTAAGTGTATATTAGATATACAAGATGTCATTTTGTCATAAACATCATGTTTGTAGTTTGGATTTGGAGGGTTGTATCCAATGTGAATTCTATGCCTTCTGGTACAGATATCTCAGACTTCGACAACAGTGTCTTTATGGACAAACCCTCGTTATATGACAGTTTCAACAGATGTTTGAGATTGAGGTGTACTGAACTAATCGCCATTATAACCTTTCGTTTTCTACATGTTCATTTTTCATATTTGTAAAGCATATTGTGGCGAGTGAGGAAACTGAAAAGAATACAAAATGTAGAAATAATAGGTCAAAAAAGGGAAAAATAAGAACGTCAGTCACATTTCATCAGGACGTAATCCACTGAAAGCTGACAGCGCTCCCAGTCATAATCTAATGAATAAAACATAATTAAAGTCAAGTTTGTGTGTTTCGTTCATAGTGGAAACATCATGTCTATGAATTTTCAACCAGTTTCCCACATGTGTCAACACAAGGATTAGTGGTATTAATCCAATGGCCCCATTCTTAACAATAACAATACACAGATGATATACTGAAAATGTTGTAGAATTTGAAAAGAAAAATATCTGGTACTCTTTCAAACAAACTTTCTGAACGATTATGTTTTGAGTTTTTTTTTTCTTTTTCCGATGGTCAGGGGCGACCTGGTATATTGGGAAGTACATTGTATGAACAACAGGTGTTTTCTTGTCATGGTGGTAGCAGGCACATAGCTACAGAGAAGAGGGGGGGGGGGGGGGGAGCGACTAACCATCCTATTTTTCAAAAGCTGGAAATTCGACAGTATAAATTCCAATAGTTGGAAATTCAAAGAAATCAATTTCCTTTATGTTTTCAACTTTTTCGACTTTTCCAACCAGTCGATTTGAATTTTCAAGCCTTGATCACAGTTTTCCGACTGCGGTTGGCGATCGGTTGCGGTTACCAGCAGAGCCAACGCGATTTTCCAATTATCGATCAAATTGTCCGACTAAAAGTGTTGCGGTTCTCATGTGGGAAAGCCTTGGTTACCCCATGTTCTCCCAACTGCCTCCCTCTTCCCACGCCTTTTCTCTTCTCCCAACACTCGGACATGAACTGCTTGATGACATCCCGCATCCCATTCTTCCCAATCTCTCCGATAAGCATACTAACCCTTTCCTTTGTGTCACCTACTAACCACATGTCCTTTATTCTCCTATTCCACTTGCCCATTATACTCCCAGTGAATGTTATTCTGATAGACTGGTATTTTAGACATTCCTGTGGCAGTATTCCTGTGTTCCCGTCACGCCTAAATTACACAACTGCCACTCCTTTTCACTGTTGTTCCCAATTTTACCCGCAGTTGCAGGGACCGCGACATCGTCTTGAACAACAGTGACTCCCCAACCCCAAAGGTGCCATCAAGGTACTCTTCAATACCTGGTTTCTCTCATCACGCAGGCCACGCAAAACCTCTTTAATTTGACCCCCCTCTCGCGAATTAAGCTTACCATCTTACATGACTCTTTCTCTGACGATTTTTTGCCCTGGGTTGCTCCTACTTCTTCTAAGTCCGAGATTTCCCTTTGAGTAGTACTTTCTTAGAAGTCTAGATTTGATTCTTGGACTTTTACTACACGCCTGTTCTATGATATCCCCATCCACAGCACTACTAAACCATGCGGAAAATGAAAATCCGCTCCGCACACATGAGCCGAACGGAAATCGTTGACGGACTATTTTTAGATAGAAGCGAAATTTCAATAGAATTTTCTACAAATCGTGCACCGCAATTATGGGTTCCCCTCGCAAATTTGGTTGACGATAGAATGTGTTCTTTTTGTTGATAGTTCCCTGAGTTCCAATGTATTCTATGAATCTATGTGGCTATTGGCACATAGAACACATTGGAACTGAGGGGACGAGTTGTCAAATGAATTGCTGAGTGTCCTTTTAATAATTGCTTTTATAGACGTGAAGGTGTGTAATAAACACAAAACGACACACGCGTGTGAATGAGTTAATCGGAATGGCACTTGTGCCATCGCGGAAGGATATTCCCGAATTCTCCTTCGGAGTTCGGAGGCATATAACTCTCGTGATTGCACTAGTCGGTTTTGGTCGTTACATTTGGAAAAGAGTTAACACATGTGTCGTTGTCGTATTTATTTATTTATTTATTTATTTATTTATTTATTTATTTATTTATTGGGGTTTTAACAACACCTTCGACAGCCTGGGTCACCTCGTGTCGGTCAGTTTTAAGGGAGAAAGCGGAGAGAACCATCGACGGCCAAAGTACTAACTCCGCACTCGCAGGGTTAACATTGGTTGATCACAATGTCACCATCGACGTGCAGTACGATTTTGTACACAGCACCGCCGTGCTCCCACATGGACAGTCGGGATCAAGTGCCTTGCCCAAGAGTTCAACAGGGCTGGTGGAGATCGAATCGTGAACTTTCAGTCGGTTTGAAGTCCAATGCCGTGACCACTAATCCACCGCGCACCCGACATGTGTCATAAAAAGAGAGATCTATTTGGCACTTTGTCATAGGGTGGGCATTCATCAACACTATTTCTAGTTAGTTCAGTAGAGTTTTGATGAGTAAACAGTCAATTTTCAGAGTATGGACCACTGGGGAGTTCCCGAAGTCCTGCTGAGTCCTAAAGTTACCTCTGGACATCCAGGTAATGATAATATTAGTTATCCTTGTGTTTTCCAGGGTGTATGGGAATTTACACCGGTTTGGGAACTCATACACCCTGAGGCAAAGCTGAAGGTTGTATGAGTTCCCAAACCGCTGTAAATTCCCATACACCCTGGAAAACACAAGTATAACGGATTTATTTCCACGAATTTTGGTGTACTTAATACTTTAAACTATATTGTGTACAAACACTTAATAAATAAAACCAGACAAATATGGATATTATTGGAACTGGCTCAAGAGCCAGTTCCAATGACATCCATATCTGTAATATTTTATTGCACATAAATATTAAATTTTCTGTATTTTTATTTTTATTCTAACATAACTGAGCAGAAGCTGTGAATTAATAAATAAAAATAGGCCGATGAAATCGTCAGATGTGTACCCATACGCGCAACTAGTAGAAAGCTGTATGACGGAGGGCCACCACGGATGCTGACATTATGGACACCATACAAGGTATGGGTACATATAGAAATAGATTGGAGGAGTGTCTAATTTGATGGCAAAGGGATAGGAGGAATTTTCAATTTGAATGATAAAGGGTTAATATCTCCGGATCAAATTATCAGATTAACACCAAAAACTATACAGCTCGGCACATCAGTAACCTGAACACAAATGTAAAGTAACTTGACAATATATTTTTCAAGTTATCGAATGCCAAAGGGATCGGAGGAATTTTCAATTTGAAGGATAAAAGGTTAATATCTCAGGATCAAAATAACAGATTTACACCAAAAACTATACAGCTTGCCACATCAGTAACCTGAACACAAATATAAAGTAACTTGACAATCCAAGTAATATTTTTCAAGTTATAGAATGCCAAAGGGATTGGAGGAATTTTCAATTTGAAGGATAAAGGGTTAATATCTCGGGATTAAATCATCAGATTTACACCAAAAAGTATATAGCTCGGCACACCAGTAACCTGAACACAAATATAAAGTAACTAGACAATCCAAGCAATATTTTTCAAGTTATCGAATGCCAAAGGGATTGGAGGAATTTTCAATTTGAAGGATAAAGGGTTAATACCTCAGGATCACATTATCCGATTTACACCAAAAACTATACAACTCGGCACATCAGTAACCTGAACACAAATATAAAGTAACTTGTCAATCCAGGCAATATTTTTCAAGTTATCGAATGCCATTGGTATTGGAGAAATCTTCAATTCGAAGGATAAAGGGTTAATATCTCAGGATCAAAATAACAGATTTACACCAAACACTATACAGCTCAGTACATCAGTAACTTTAACACAAATATAAAGTAACCTGACAACCCAAGCAATATTTTTCAAGTTATCGAATGCCAAAGGGATTGGAGGAATTTTCAATTTGAAGGATAAAGGGTTAATATCTCGGGATCAAATCATCAGATTTACACCAAACACTATACAGCTCGGCACTTCAGTAACCAGAACACAAATATAAAGTAACTTGACAATCCAAGTAATATTTTTCAAGTTATCGAATGCCAAAGGGATTGGAGGAATTTTCAATTTGAAGGATAAAGGGTTAATATCTCGGGATTAAATCATTAGATTTACACCAAACACTATACAGCTCGGCACATCAGTAACCTGAACACAAATATAAAGTAACTAGACAATCCAAGCAATATTGTTCAAGTTATCAAATGCCAAAGGGATTGGAGGAATTTTCAATTTGAAGGATAAAGGGTTAATATCTCAGGATTAAATTATCAGATTTACGCCAAAAACTATACAGCTCGGCACATCAGTAACCTGAACACAAATGTAAAGTAACTTGTCAATCCAGGCAATATTTTTCAAGCTATCGAATGCCATTGGGATTGGAGAAATTTTCAATTCGAAGGATAAAGGGTTAATATCTCAGGATCAAAATAACAGATTTACACCAAAAACTATACAGCTCAGTACATCAGTAACCTTAACACAAATATAAAGTAACTTGACAACCCAAGCAATATTTTTCAAGTTATCGAATGCCAAAGGGATTGGAGGAATTTTCAATTTGAAGGATAAAGGGTTAATATCTCAGGATCAAATCATCAGATTTACACCAAAAACTATACAGCTCGGAAAATCAGTAACCTGAACACAAATATAAAGTAACTAGACAATCCAAGCAATATTTTTCAAGTTATCGAATGCCAAAGAGATTGGAGGAATTTTCAATTTGAAGGATAAAGGGTTAATATCTCAGGATCAAATTATCCGATTTACACCAAAAACTATACAGCTCGGCGCATCAGTAACCTGAACACAAATATAGAGTAACTTGACAATTCAAGCAATATTTTTCAAGTTATCGAATGCCAAAGAAATGGATACGGACGCCGGACGGACAGACGGACGGACGGACGGACGGACGGACAAAGGATGGACGAACGACGGATGGTCACCCCGGATGCCGGCATTATGTGTACCATACATAGTATGGGTACACATAAAAATTGGTACTTTTTTTAGCCATATAACCTGGTACTGTATATTCTTGTTTTTACACCTTGGTTAACCACGGTGTAAAAAACCCACAGTGGATTGCAAGTTAAACCGTACCTCTCAGCCGATCAAAATGCAGTATTTTGTTTCATTTGGATATAAAGACAGATATCTACCCACTTTGTGGCTGACTCTCTAATTACCCTGTGTGTATTTTTTAGGCTCTCAATTTAACCATTTATTAACCCCCATTACCCACGTGGGGGCACAAGGGCGTTGTGTACTAAGGCGTACTGCACGTCGATGGTGCACCTGTCTTCAACCAATGCTAAACCTGCTTGTGTGGAGTTGGTATACTGGGGAGCTGACAGTTGCTCGCCGTGGCTCGGTGGTTCTCTCCGGGTACTCCGGCTTCCTCCACCCGTAAAACTGTAATGTTCATGATTAGCCATTGTGCAGAAATATGTGACCTTAAACACCAATAAATAAATAAATAAATAAATAAATAAATAAATAAATAAATAAATAAATAAATAAATAAACATAACCATTTATTACACGTTTGTTCTATGAAATCACCATCTACAGCAACACTAAACCATGCGGAAAATGAAAATCCGTTCCGCACGCATGTTGACGGGCTATTTTTAAGTAGAAGCGAAATTTCACTGGAATTTTCTGCTAATCATGCACCGCAATTACAATTTGAATCCATATAGAGAAGATTTCAATGTACCAGCAGCCTATACAATCAGATCCATTTCACGTTTTCGTTATTTTCACGAAATTTCACGTACCAACAGGTGTTGGGCTGCATCAATTTTTAGGGCCCCAGGAGGAACCCAACAGTGGACCATACGGCTAGTCCGCCTCTGCCAGCACCGACAACTGCCAAACAGCAAATAAACTAACGCCTTGGATTTATTGCTGACTGGTATTACGGTCCGTTTCTCCGATTTCGCCTAGCTTTTTTTTTATAGTCATCCAATTCATCGGTGCTGCATTACTGCACGGGAGTCCCAAACAAAGTGCGATTGGCCCAGCAGTATCAGAGAGAAAAAGTTCAAACGTGTCGTTTATCCTACTTTTCATACTGGATATGACATTTTGTCCGGTAGTATTGTGTCCAGGAAGTTTATGTCCCGGTGAATTATCGTCCGGTGAGTTTAGAGAAAAGATGATGGGTATGGAAGCGCGTTCCATCTCAAACACTGTACACGCCAGAACGGCCGAATCCTCACGATATACACACAGGAGCGTCGCTAAGGAAGTTTAGAGGGGTGTACCCCCTAATCATTTTTACAGTCGGGGCATATCCTTCAGGATTGCAGTCTTAGATTCTCAATTCTTTTTCTAGTATTACTTTCTCAAAAAAGACTAAATTTGATTCCTGGACTTATGTTACATACAGGATATGTCATACAGATGAAGATCTATTGCACCCGATTCGCGCTGTTTAGGCACAGCATGACCAATTGGAAGGTACGGTGCGTGTTAATGAAATAAGACGTGTATACTTTATTCACCGAAAAATCTCCCAAAAATCTTGATTTCTCGAACTATATTCCGGATTGACTGATGTGCTTTGAGGATGTAGTTGGCATAGTCAGTCGGGACTTGATCCGCCACAGTCTGAAAATAGAAAATATCATGCCCCCCCCCCCCCCCCCCCCCCGCAACCGATCATTGTCGGAACATTTCTTTAACCCTTTACCCAACGTAACGGCCAAAACCGGCCAGCGCTATTCTAAAAAATCGCCAATTAATTTTCACTATTTTTTTCATTTTTTGTCTCAAAAACGTAGGTTATGACCCCTCGTTGGAACGAGCTCGTCGAGCTCGTTCCAACGAGGGGTCATAACCTATGTTTTTGAGACAAAAAATGAAAAAAATTAGTTATTCAAGAATTTTTTTTGCAAGTGTCGTCTGCTTTTCACGTTAGGTAAAGGGTTAAAATACAGTACAGTTGTCGAAAAATAAAATCGGTTGATAACGAATGTCGAATAAGAAACTGGGAATAAGTTACGGTTGTCACGACCGATCGTACCGATGATCTTTTTCTTACATATGGGCCATCAGGTAATAGTTCAATACTATATCTACCCGATTTCTGAATCAGTCAAATCCAGTTTGAACGAAAACAGGCGACAAAGTTTTTTGTATTTTATTGTATTTCATTTTCGGAAATCCCTCTATATTTTCGGAGAACTCTGTATGAACCCCACCGTAGAAACATTCGGGTATTTAAGAAATCCTTGTGTTGAAAGTCGGAGCACCCTGAGCGACCTATAGCGGGGTCCTGGAACGGGAACTGAACAAGGATGTACTCTACATACAGCGGCTTCAGTTAATTTTGTGGAACTGTAGCTGCATCGGCACAGTAAAGTTCTTTAATGTTCGCAGTATTTGTGCACACGAGTCAACCATTTATACGTCTCACCCGAATGGACGAGCATACAAATCCGTGAATTTGGTGCTTTGGAGGACCAGCGTGGGTTAATTCACGCATATCGGCTACCTAATCCTTTTTAGCTCAACTTGACAACGCCAAGTATCAGCTGTAGGGATGGGTTGCATCCATACGTTTCCCTGTCCGTCCATAATTCACTCTACCGGCCGCAGCTCTCACCCAATCAGTTCCAAATTTCATACGTGGCTTTGGGGCAATGGCTAGATGGGAACAATTGAATTGTTCCGAATTTCGTTGAAAAACATGGCCGCCAGCGACCATCTTAGATTTGTTATATAAACTGTAAACAATTTCATTGGCACACCCAACAAGCCACATCTCGTACCGGATCTTTTTCAAATTTCATATGTAGCTTTGGTGTGAAGTCCAGATGGGAGCTATCAAATTTTTTGAATTTCGCTGAAAAATATGGCCGCCAGGAGCCATCCTGGATATGCCACTCAAATTGTCAACAATTCCATCAGAACACCCTACAGGCCACTTTTCTCACTCGATCTTTTTCAAATTTCATATGTAGCTTTGGTTCATATCTAGGTGGGTGATATCGAATTTTTCTGAATTTCGTTGAACAAAATGGCCATCTTGGATTTGGCATATAAATTGTCAATATTTCTATTAGCAGACAGACCCTGCAGGCCACATCTCTCACCAGATTTTTTTTTTCAAATTTCATTTGTAGATTTGGTGTGATATCTTTTCTGTAGAAACTTGATTGAATGATAATGATTTAATCTTTGCCATTAAAAAGTTTATGTTCTTGATTTGATTTATGTTTTAGGTCTCATAATCTACAGAATAGTATGGGTGGTGGTGTAGTACGTGCCTTGAATGCTAAAGCATTGCAAAACCTTGTTGCACTCAAGATATAAACCATTTAATTTTTATTTTTTAAAGTTTGCCTTGGTTATAAAAAGAGAGCATGCGACATCCATGCGGGGGGGGGGGGGGGGGGCGGGGGGGGGGGGGGGGGGGGGGCTTCGAAACAGATTTTTAATGTTTTTTATGCCTTACTGGAACTTTCTATTTAGTTCAGTCCCCTTCTTGGACAAGTTGAGTTGTAGTGTCATTGACACGTTAATTTGTTGCAGTTGTTGCTAGGGGTAAAAATATCGGGGGGGGGGGGGGGGGGAGGGGGGTGGTTGGGAAGATATATCTGGGGATAGTTTGACCAGGGGATAGTTTGGGTGGTATTCTTATGAAGGGCTCAATAATGCATTAGCAAACATCCAGTGGGACACTATTTTCAAAAAAACGCAAGCTTGGCTATTATTGTGAAAGAATCTCGAGAAAAATACTTTAAATGACATCAGAATGCATTCCAAATCGGGTTGTTGCAATTAGAAGAGAATAATCTATGTGGATGCGCAATGTAGGGCTGCACGATATTCAAAACTGAATACCGGTATCGGTATTCAAAAAAAATACCTCGGTATACCGGTATATCGAAAACTGTTCAGATATATGAACATAAGTACCACATCGACGCTTGAGGCATCACAGTCGGAACGAATTAGCATGCCTTGATGACGCGGTTCGAAAAACCTTTACCCAAGGCAGACGATAACAAAATTTATTATTTTAAAAAAAAAGTTAATCAGATTTTCCCAAAAAATTTCTACAAAACAATATCATGTGACTCCTCATTGGGACGAGCTCAACGAGCTCGTCCCAATGATGGGTCACATGATATAGTTTTGTTGAAATTTTTGAAAATTATTTTTTCAACTGTAGAAATTGTATATTACGTGAGCACATGCAGACAATTCCTTTGGGTAAAGGGATAATATTATTTTCGGGGCTACAGTTAAAAAACTCAAGACATGTTCAAAATTCAATTGTGGGTAAATAAATAATGACGATAAACCGATATTTTTGTAATTACACCGGTATTCAATCGATATTGGTTTGGATACCGGTGTATACCGGGCAGCCCTAGCGTAACGAAAATCGAAGTTTACCATCCTCGCCTATGTCACTACCTGTGAAAAGCCTGTATGGTACATTTTAGCTTTTAACCCCACTACAGGTATGAAGCTCCTACTGCGGTTAATTTTTTTTTACACTTCTAGCTGGAAGTTCATCCAGCTTGACCTTTGACATGATGCAATTTGCCGACTTCGACACATTCACACTTCGCGATGTTTCATTCAAACATACGACATTTTGCGGTACTATCTACTTCGTACAATGACTTATTAAGTTTAAAATACCTACAATTAAATATTTAAAATAAAATTTAAGAATTGTTAATAATAATTTGACTGAAAAAGCAAGGTAAATTCGATCAACTTTGGCGATGTGTCTTGCAGCTGTCAATCAAGCATTCACGTAGAGCCGGAAGTACAGCCCGTCGGCGCAGATGTAAACAAAACAAACCTGTGTGTTTGCGACAGAAAGTGTCGTTTTTTCTCCATCTTAAGTGGCAAAGTCGACTATTAATTAAGAGCATGGTATAAATAAAACAAATAGGTACCATGGCTGGTAATCAGATTTAAACCACTCGTAAAATAATGGTTTTAACCACTCGGAAAGCCGAGTGCCCCCTGTAACAAGCAGGCGGTCCAACACGAGGTGACCCCGGCTGTGGAAAGTGTCGTTTAATAAATAAATAAATAAATAAATAAATAAATAAATAAATAAATAAATAAATAAATAAATAAATAAGGCCCTGGGAGGCTTCAAAATTCGATTCGAAACCGCCCCGATAACTCGATTGACTCTAATGGAAAAGAAAAGTTTGTTATCCCCCGACACGTAGTGGGGGAGGGGGTATAGGAATGGGTTCCGTCTGTCATTCAGTCCGTCAACCCGTCCTTCCGCCCGGCAGTTCTTCCGACCGCCATTTCTTCTTCCGTCGTCTTACCGTCCATCCGTATGTTCTCCCCCATTTCTTGTTATCACATTTAAAAGAAAACCGTTCAAAATCTTTTTCACAAATTTGATGTACAGCTTTTTGATAATAATATCTTGAATGGGATTCCGAACCAGCTGTGTCCAAGTATTTCTTCAAGAGCTACTGCCCTTGTTGGACTCTGACTTTCCTGCCATCACATTAACATTTCTTGTAATCACATTTCAAAGAAAACTGTTCAGGTTTTTTCCAAACTTTGTTTGAACTGTAGCTTTTTTGTGATAATATCATGACTGGAATTGCAAACCACCTGTGCTCAAGTATTTCTTTACGAGTTATTGCCCTTTCTGAACTTTTGTTTGTGCGTGGGGATTGGTCAACCCACGGCGCTGAGCTTATTCAAGGAGGTTCCGCTTCCGAAACTTCTTTGATTCCGTTTCTGGAATATTCCGTACTCTTTTGATTACTTTGCGCAAACAGATAATCCGCCGTTCAATAGAATATACTCTAGTAAAGACTGACAATAAGAATGTCCAATATCTACAGTATGGCCGCCGTGGACTGGTCACTTTCCACGGGTGGACAATATTTCCACAAACGTAATAATATTAGATTCCAAAAACTAATTACAGGAATAATCAGCAAAAATTTAATTAATGAAGCACCGGGTATAACGAAATTGGAGATTCACGCGGCTCTGCTGAGACCCTATATTTGTTAAGGCCCCATGGGTAGTAAATGGGATTTGGGGGCACACTTCCCGCAAATATTGTTCAGTCGCGACTTTTCCGCCCGGATGTGAGTCGTGAACATCGATTCTCTCTTGCTACTGCAGAGGCGGATTGGCCGTATGGTCCATTGGAAAAAAATTCCCGGTGCCCCCCCCCCCCCCCCCCCCCCAAATTCTGCCCCAAATTTACGCAAAGCAACATCTGTTGGCGCATGAAATTTCGTGAAAATGACCAAACACGAAATGGATCTGATCGCATAGACTACCAGCAGTTAAGTCTGCCATTATTAATCGGTAAAATGCAAGAAAACAGCGTTCTTTCGGTTCGAAATATCAAAATTTTCTTCCATTGAGCCGAACTACGGTCAGCCTCATAACCCCCTTTAGTGCAACCATTTTTGCCAAATGAGCGACAAAAATGCCATCGAAAATGTCCTCTGTGTAGACAGCCATTGATCGCTCAGATGCAAGAAAGCAGCGTTCTTTTGATTCGAAAAATCAAAATTTTGTCCCTTTTGTTCCAGTCCGCCCCTGCTTGCAAGGAATCATGCACTTTCTTGCGATCTTACGAGACAAGATTTAATAGTTGGACTTATGTCAAACACACTGTTAGTCAAACGGACGAACGGCTGTGGAGGGCAGTTGGGTGCAATACATTTATTTAATGGGTTTAACGACAGTGTCGACAACCAGGGTCACCTCGTATTGGACAGTTTTACGGGTGGTGGAAGCCGGAGTACTCGGAGAGAACCACCAAGCAACGGCTGGCAGCCGACAAACTAACTCCACACAAGCAGGTCTAGCACTGGTTGAAGACAAGTGCACAATCAACATGCAGTACGTCTTAGTACACAACACCACCGTGTCCCCACATGGGCAATTGGAGTGCAGTGTCTTGCCTAAGGACACAACGCGGTTGCTGCAGGTGGAATTCGAACCGAGGACCTCTCGGCTTGCAGCCTGAGTCTCTACTCAATAAGCCAAAGCGCTCCCAGTTGGGTGCAAGCATGATCAAATTGAAGTTCGGTACGAATTAAATAATGAGAAATTGCGTCGCTACTATCACACGTATTTTTATTTATGCACAAATAAATTTTCAAGAAGTCTTGAGTTTTTAAACTAATATTCCAACTGAAAAATATTACAACTACATCATCAAGGTGCAGTTCAAGTCAAAATAAGTTGTAGGATAAGCACTATAAACTATGTGTCTTTCTCTTTCTACACTGATAAGCCCAGAAGCTGACATCATTTTCTGGAAAGCTCTCCCTGAGAGCTTTCCAGAAAATGATGTCAAATTCTAATCTTATCAGTGCAGGAGCAGCAGTCTACTTAGTTTATTGCAGTTATGCTACAACTTAATTTGACTTATACTGTATGTCTTCGACGAAGGCATAAACTGATGATATAGCTGAAGTATTTTATTAGTCGAGTCATCACGGCCGCACAGATCAGTTTTACAACCGCCAAAAAGGGCGCCTGAAGCACTTCAGGGCGGGGATCAGACTCCAGGAAAAGGGCATTTACTCGCACCAGCAGTCCCGCCATGTCTTACCGACGCATGCATGTCTTGAAAGCCGAAGGCTCGAGATTGGGGAGTTTGAGAGAAGATAGGAAGAGGGGCACCTCCTCCCAAACTCCCCCAATTAATTTTGAAAGCTCCCAGTACGGGATAATACCAATTCCAGAAAGTAATACCAATTTCGTGAAAGTAATACCAATTCCTAAATCGGGGGACTCCCAAATGTTTAATAATTACACCGACCCATTAGCATCCTACTCGCCTCTTCGAAAATTTTAGGAAAAGTGATGTACGCGAGCTTTCTAATTGCCTTAATACCCATAACTTACTATACAGCTATCAGTTTGGATTTAGAAAAAGACACTCGACGATACACCCAATACTACACCCTGTACAGCGAAAATGGATGATAAACCAACAAAGGATTGTACTTGGTCTCTGTTTCTGGACTTGTCAAATGCTTTTAACACTATTGACCACCCTACTTTAATTAATAAACCCGATCACTACGGAATAAGAGGCTTGGATAAGAATTGGTTTAACGATGATTTATCGGGGAAAAGTCAGTATGTCCAAGTTTTAAACACATATTCTGCACACAGAGCCACAACAACAGGCGTTCCCCAGGGGTCTATCCTCGGGCCCATCTTATTTCTAATATATATCAAGGACATTTCAAATTCGACAAATTAGAAAGTATTATCCTTTTGTGATGATACAACAGGTTGTCAAATCATAATGTAGGTGATCTTTTTGAAGAGACCAACATTGAACTTCAAAATATCAAGGAATGGTGCGCTGCTAATAGCTTGCTGCTTAATGCAGTAAAACAAAATTCAGTTTGCAACATCCCAACAATCACTCACATAACGTTGATGATAGATGTGTAACCATAAATGGTATGAACATTGGACCAATTGGAAAGCATCAAGATAATTTTATGGTGAAGTTTGTAGGTATCCTCATCTACGGAAACTTTGGTTTCATACACCGTGTATCAAAAGTCTGTTCCAAAATGGTCCGATCCATCTACGCAATCAACAGAGCCAAGAATATGCTTCCACCAAAAGCATTAAAAACCTTGTATTATTCACTAGTCCATCCTCATTTACTTTATGACATTCATATTTGGGGCCATGCTTCGTCCACTAACAGAAGTTTCCATTTGCAAAAAGGCCATTCGCATTATTAACCTTTTACCCAGCGTAACGGCCAAAACCGGTCAGCGCTATTCTCAAAAATCGCCAATTAATTTTCATTATTTTTTCATTTTTTGTCTGAAAACATAGGTTATGACCCCTCATTGGAACGAGCTCGTCGAGCTCGTTCCAATGAGGGGTCATAACCTATGTTTTTAAGACAAAAAATGAAAAAAATTAGTTATTCAAAAATTTTTTTTTTTGCAAGTGTCGTCTGTTTTTCATGTTAGGTGAAGGATTAATAGGAAAAGTTATAATTCTCATACAGATCCTCCCTTAGGAAAGAGTGGGATTCTAAAATTCAATGACCTACACAGGCTCTAAGTACTCCTATTTATGCTTGACTGGTCTAACAGAAGATTGCCGATATCTTTTGATAACGTTTTTCACAATATACAATAATCTGGCAGGTATGGGGACAAGACAGTGTGAAAAATACGAACATCCAAACCAAGAGCCCAATTCTCCGCCGATCTCCCATTACACACCTTTCCACGCTTCTGGAATGAAATCCCATCAATTATTATTCAAAACTACAGCAGACCCCAGTTACAAAAAGCGATATCCGATGACTTCCTGAAGTCGTACTTAATGTATGTCGAGTTCGGACGTGCATATTGTCCCAGTTGTAGCCCTTTATCACCTAGTTCGTGCTCTGGGAGACATGACATGTGATAGATAACCACACTTGCCTGTATTTTCAGTTCGAAAAGCCTAAGCATTTCCATACATTCTCCATTCTTGCAGCTTGCTTGTGCGAATTGATTTTATGTCAGATCATGTTACTGTCAAAATATTCACATTTTTTGGTAACTTGCTTGTGAGAATTGAGTCATTTCATGACTCGTTAAGCATGGCTTATTAAGCATCGGTAGACGGGACATGCGATGGATCCGTCTACCTACCTTGTGGTAAAAAACATTACTGTCAAAATATATATTTTGAGTTCGAAAAGCTTAAGAATTTCCGTGCTTTCTCCTTTCTGGCATCTTGCTTGTGAGAACAGATTCAACTTCATGTCTCGTAAGGCAGGGTTTGGTGAGCCCTAATAAACGGGGCATGTGATGGATAATTCCACTTGGCTTGTGTGAACATCTCACTGCCAAAATATGTATTTCTAGTTCAAAATACCTAAGAATTTCCCGTCTACCGGAGCTCGCTGGGCTTTGCTTGACAAGGCATGAAATTGATTCAATTTCATGACTCGTTAGGCAGAGCTCAGTGGGCCTTGGTAGACGGACCATGTGGTGCATAATTCTACTTGCCTTATGTGAACATTTTACTGTCAAAATATGTATTCTGAGTTCGAAAACCCCCAAAATTTCTATACTTTCTATCTTCTGACATCTTGCTTGTGAGAAATGATTCAACTTCATGTCTCGACAGGTAGGACTCGATCGAACCTGATTGACGGGACATGCTAAAGATAACATTTTACTGCCAAAATATGTATTTGCAGTTAAAAAAGGTCAGAAACTTCCATACTATTTCCCTTCTGGTATCTCATCCCATCACTCTCAACTTTCATTTTAAAATGTATTCTTCTTAATTTTTTTTTTTTTTTTGGAGGAAATGCCAGGAAGACCGTCAATATGGCTATGCTATTTCCCGCAGTATAAGTATTATTTTTTGTACAATATTTGTTACCAAATTATACTGCCATTAACCCCCTTCACTCTGATGTCAAAATACCAAAATTTCAGGAAGCTGTTTTTTCCCATAATGCATCTAGAAATTTAACCAATTCAATCTCGTTTGACAGAGCTCAATGAGCTCTGTCAAACGAGATTGAATTGGTTAAATTTCTAGTTGCATTATAGGATTTTTTTCTGCCTGAAATTTAGATATTTTGACATCAGTGTGCAGGGGGTTAAATATACTACTATACTACTACTACTATACTACGAATTTGGGGTGTATTTTAGCTATACTTAGAGAATAAATTATTGAAAACAATTGATTGACGAATCTGGGAAGTATATTGTCTGCCCCCTCTCGCCCCCGTAGTTCGAATGAAGGGAGGGCAGCTGCCCCATCTACCCCCCCCCCCCCCCCCCCACTGCTTCGGAATCACAGACCGCCAGCTCCAATCAATCACCTTCGCAACGCCCCTGCTGACGCACACCCAATATTATACTTCTATTGTTTAAATTTAATGTAAAAACTTTACTCCCCTGTTGCTCGAAGCTACCTTTCCTATAATCTTTGCACCTGTGCCAGTGAATTTCCGGCGCCACACCTAATAATACATTTCTGCAGGCCGTAATCTTAATGCAGTTTCGTTAAAATGTTTCACTTTTTCATTCCCATTAACAACTGGCGTTCAAACCCATTTTAAAAGTCTCTGTTGTTAAATGCACGTGAACTAACTCGGGAAATGCATCGTCACACCAGCATACACCCACTGTTAAGCATCTCGACAGGTAGTCTGTAAATGGAAGCGTTTTACCGCTGAATTAGAATAAGAGAAACAGTATGCTCTTTTCAAGTGACTGAATAAATTGGGTCCATTTGAAAGCGATAATGCGTGAATTGTTCGCTTCAGCAATACAGTCAAGCGATAACCGTTTGCTGTGGCGGTATTGTCACGAGCTGACAACATGCTGCACGGTTTATTGTGTTCATTATGCGAAATTACGTAATTAGCTACATAAACGAGTATTTAACTAGCTCCATGGTAAATTTGGAGGCATGGTGGCAGCATTGGATATGCTTATTGCGTCTGGCTGCTGGCTTCGAGGTGTTTTGTTTTATTTTGAGCTTTGTGTTAGCTTGTGCCCCTCTAGTGGGAGAGCACTGAACCAGATTTCATTCCACGCATGCTAAACCCACTCCCGCGTATGAACGTTTGTTTAGTAAGTTAAAAATATCGTTGTCAGTGTTTTTCTCTGATGGTGACAATGTAGAACTACAAACTCGTTCAGTGCTAATCTTCATGGACTTCGGGAAGAAATCTCTGGCAGCGTCAGACGGGAGTTGGTTATTATGGAGTGGATAGGTTGGGAAACTGGGAAAATTGTGCTTTTTGGGGTTTGATGTGATTGAAAATAGCTACTTTCAGCATTTGTGATCGAAGTTTTCAGGTCAATGTTATTTGATGCAGAATAACCCCATGAACACAAATACACTGAAACCCGCCCAAGAGAAACCTTCTGATAGCACTTTGAATTTGGGTAAATATGTGATATAAATTGTACAGCTCCCACGAATCAACACAATTCTGTGGTATCTCATGTGATGTCTCATGTGTCACGGTGTATTGGGGCGTCATTGTGTGTTGTTATAGTAGCCATGTGGTGATAACATTATCATGGTATACCTATCGATGCGCCTTCGCATCGCGTGTTGTGGTAATACGCTCTTGCGTCGTCCATTTTGCATGATGGAGGAGGAAACCATCTTGACTTCTATAGTGGCACGCGGTTAGTGTGATCAAAGAAGGAATGGGGTAAAGTTGATGGTGTTTTCTTAGGGTACGTTTGATTGGTTGTGAGTATATCTAATACCGGACGACCCAACAATTACAATCAATTACTCAAATTGATTTTCCAGTCTGCCATCTTGAGTAGCGCGGAGTGATGTAGACCCGTTACCCAGGTAGGGTATGTCAAAGGGACTCTTCTACTGGACAGAATGTACTCTGAAAGAGACTATGAGCCCCATACTTGGCATAGAACCAGTGTCCTGTTACTCTTTTTACCTTTTTGGCCTGTTCTAACTACTCTTTCCTATCAATGGATCTAGTACTAGCTATCCCTGGTGCCGACCCCACACTCAACTGATAGATAACTTTATTCAGCAATACACAAAACATACAATACAATGCATATGAACATGAATAACTATTCTGGTAAAAATAGAATGTATACCTCTAGGGAATACCATAGCCAGATTGGCTGTCTACCTGGAATTCCCTCAAGAACAAAGAGAAACAGTATCTGTGACATTAACACAGAGAACCGAATGCTGATAAGTGGTTAATTGCAAACGCAGCATGGGCGGCTCCGGAAATATGGGAGCACCATGCAAGGTAAATGCAGGATAAATGCACGATATATGCAAGGTAGATCCCGATGGTAATTGCAAGTCACATTCATGCTTTGACCAACTCACTAAACAAAAAACTAGTGAAAGAAGGTAATACAGACTAGTAAAAACTTTAGGAATAAATATACAATACCGTACATTACAGTAAGTACATCACAGTACAGTATAGTACAGTGCAGTACAGTAAGTACATTACATTACAGTATAGTACATTACAGTACAGTACAGTGAGTACATTACAGTACACTACAGTACAGTACAATACAATGAGTACAGTATAGTACAGTACAGTGCAGTAAGTATATTACAGTACAGTATAGTGCAGTACATTAGAGTACAGTGAGTACACTACAGTACAGTATAGTACAGTGCAGTGCAGTGAGTACATTACAGTACAGTATAGTATAGCAGAGTATGGTAAGTACATTACAGTACAGTATAGTACAGTACAGTACAGTGAGTACATTACAGTACAGTATAGTACGGCACAGCACGGTAAGTACATTACAGTACAGTATAGTACAGTACAATACAGTGAGTACATTACAGTACAGTATAGTACAGTACAATACAGTGAGTACATTACAGTACAGTATAGCAGGCCTGGCATTTTTTAGAAAAAAATAAGGAGGTTAATTGTTTGCACCCCTTGATTTTCTGGAACGCCAGACCTGTTTGGGGCTGCCTTTGAAATCTATTATCATTTCTTCCTCCGAGTACCAATGTGTTCTCTGTGCCAACAGGCACAGAGAACACATTGGAACTCAGGGGACGATTTTTCAATGTTACATTGATTCGCAATAATTCATGACCCATTCTGTGTCGCATTTTAATATATTCTGAGTGTAGAAGACAGACACATAAGAACTGAATGGGACATTTTGAGTAATGAGAAGATGTGTGTGCCAATTTTTCCACTGTGTAACTGAATGTAGTACAAATTTTCAGTCACAATATTAATACCTTGAAGTGAATATCACCGAAATAGCATACAAGTTTTTGCATTCAAAATTTCAGGTGCATTTGCACTCCCAAACAATTTGAGGAGGGCAACTGTTTTGCACTCCTTGATTTTCTAGATTGCCAGGCCTGGTATAGTACAGTATCGTTCAGCACCGCACCGTACCGTCTGAGCCTTTGTAGATCCAGTCTGATCGCTCCACTTTCCTTCCTTCGTATCACTCTATTCTTTTCCTTTACCCAGATGCCACGGGTGTCTATCCAGTACAGTACATGTGGTACATGGACACATCCTAAAACCTGAGGTGTGTTTATGTGATTGATCGCAATGTGCCAAAAAAACACATAGCACATGGGCACATTTGGGGATTGAAGACTGGTGATCAGGGGACTAGTGTGTGGGGACTTGTGAGGACTAGTATTGACTGATGATCGACTATTGGAGACTAGCTCCCCGACCATCCCAGACTAGAGCTGATTGTTTCATGGCTTCTAGACTTCTGCCATTGCCAATTATCCCTCTCATTACCCACAGGTTGTACCAATGATTGTCCACTGTTAATCAATGTACGGGAGCAGAATGCCTTCTTATTGGAAAACACATGGGGGCACGATGACGCTGTGTACTGAGGCGTACTGCACGTCGATGGTGCGCATGTCTTTAACCAATCTAACCCTGCCTGTGCTGCGGTGCAGAGTTCAGAGTTACGATGTTGGAGAGCTGACAGCTGCACGTCGTTGCTCAGTGGTTCTCTCCGGGTACTTCGGCTTCCTCCACCCGTAAAACTGTCACGGTCACGGTTAGCTATTGTGCATAAGTATGTGACCTTAAACACCAATAAATAAATAAATAAATATATTGGGAAACACTTGTCCTCCAATCCCGATTTGCACTGTTAAATGGCAAATAAAATATGGTTAATCTGTGGAAACATGCTGAAAATGTCGAGATGTGTTTATTTGATAGGTCATAGTGTGCCTCAAAATATTACACATTTGGTGCATGCGGGTAATCGAGGCTTCTTATAGAAAAGTCGCCGTGGAGTGGCCCTAATCCACGTGTGTGCAGTGATGTCCACGCATGAGTTTACCAGGTAATACAAATCATCACCAAATGTTTAATTAACGAATCATTGGGTTGCATCCGGTGCTTCATTAATTAAATTTGTGATGATTATTCCTTTTATTATACACCTGTAACTTAACTAAGCACCCCCTAACATGTTTCGTGACAGTGAAGTTGCAGTCACTGATTATGATGGTTTGATGACTGCTATGTCTTGCAGCACATTTCATCTAGTAAACCATGACGTTTCTGGTTGACAGCGTACCGCAACACATTCCATTGTCCAGGTGAAGCATTCTTCCCGCGAATGTCACGAAAAACACTATCATCCACATGCAATATCTGGGTATAAAACAAGAAAATTTATCACTTTGTTTAGCAATAAATGTTGACATGGCAATGAGGAGACTGTTAGAGGCACTAAGATGGCAAATCATTGGCATGCATGCAACACGCATGCCATTCAAAGCCATTGGAAGGCAACTTGGCTATAGTCATTCTATCATCAGCAGACTTGTTCGAATACATCAACAAACCAACGATTTTAAGGACCAACCAAGGCCTGGATAATGGACATCCCCAAAAGATCTCTCATCGGGAAGATCGGAGTCTGGCACAACTCAATAGGAGTGAACCCTTTGCTTTTAGAGAGGTTTTGAGACACCTTTGGCTTTCCAACATGTGTTTGCGCAAAAGAACTGTCCAAAACCGTCTCAAAGCACTGGGTAAGAGGTCAAGAATCGTCATCAAGCGTCCAGCTCTGTCAGATCAGCATCAAAGACGACGTTTGGAGTGGTGTATCATATGTGTTGCACAACAATATTGGAATCTCAGGACGTGGAGGAGAGTCCATTGGTCAGACGAGAGTAGATTCCTGTTTCTCGTCACAGATGGTCTCATGAAAAATTGGAGGCATAGAAGTACTGCTTAAGTGTCCAGGAACATCAGGCCTACTGTTCCGTATGGTGGAGGATCAGCAATCATCTGAGGATTCATCTCACATGATTGTAAACTGGATATGGTGACTGTACGCGGGAATCTCAGTGGTCATCAGTACATCCGTTACATTCTCGATCCGGTTATCGTTCCTCATTTCAACAATCACCCGTTAGTTACTAGCCCTGTATTCATGGACAACAATGCAAGGCCAAATCGTCCCCATTCCGTGAGAGCATTTCTTCAGAACAACGCTGTTACAACACTACCTTGGCCTGCAATGAGCCCCGATTTGAATCCCTTGGAACACATCTGGGGCTTTCTTGGAGGTCGTTTGCAAGCAAGGGACTCGCCTGTACAGAATTTGGCCGATTTGGAAGCTGCATTGCATGGGGAGTGGCAGCAGTTGCATCTGGAGGGTATCTGAAGGCTTAGTGGTAGCATAAGGAGGACGGTTCAGGCTGTCATCCGGGCACGTGATGAACGCACTCGCTACTGACGTCAGACACTGCTATTGTGTTCAGGAGACAAGTTACATTTTTTGTCAGTACTTTTGTCAGTAATTACTGGCATTGTTTCATCGTGGACTGTTCCAGCACCATACTTGTCGAGAGAACATTTTTCCATCAAAAATATTAGCGACATATATGTGTAATTAGCACCATTAAGATACTGCATATTTTCATCATTGTGTTGTCTTTCATTTGTCAATAGACCATTCTTTCTGCAAACAATCACTTTTGGCCATCTGAAAGATAAAATGAGAGTAATGACAGTTTTTATTAACACCACTGCGAAAAAGGGGTGCTTAATTAAGTTCCAGGTGTATATTAGTGTTTGGAATCTAATATTATTGCGTCAGTGGAAATATTGTCCACCTGTGGAAAGTAACCAATCCATTGCGGCCGTACTGAGTATAGCTATATAATGTTATTTTTAACCCTTTGAATCCGAGCGGCCGCTTTTTGGGTCAGGAAGATGATACGCCATACCGTCATTAAATAGGATGGCTGCTCAGTAAATGTGTGGGGTAGACAATTCAATATTTTCAACGTGCAGCCCCGTGGCTGCACGTTGAAAATATTAATTGCTCTACCCCAAATAATGAATATGGACTCTTCTAATTGCTGCCATTGAACTAGCATGGAAGATACCACTCGAGTTCAAAGGGGTAAGAGGATAGTTATCACTTTGTTGAACAATGTCGACATTACTAACCTTGCTGTTACACTCAAAATCCATTAGTATCCACATCTACTAACGGGTCTATCACTACTATGATCTAATCCCATCACTAGACCGACAGATTCTGCAACAGTTGTTGGCTTATACGTTTAGAAGAGGAACTCGCCACGCCACATCTTTTAACATGTCTGACTACTAGTATACTGGTCTTGCCATCCATCGGCAAGTACTCTGTCACTGTAAGTCTTGTATTTAGTTTCCACTACAGCTTAAAACATGTAAGAACTAACACTCGAATCAAACCTGACGCGTACACGACTCTTCAACTCATCTGGGTATTTTGAGGATATATGTGATATGTTGGTGTACTATTGAAGGGCACGTATCGGAGGTTATTTCCGGTAGAAACCTATGGATTCTACAGTTTTGTCGCATGAAGGCTAGATCTTAGTGAGGGATAACCTATAACCTCACATGATTATTGGATGGTACTTATGAGAGGGCGATGTAGTTATTTATTTATTTGTTAGGGTTTAACGACACATTAACAGCCAAGGTCATATCGTGGCGGTGACAGTTTTACGGTTGGAGGAAGCCGGAGTACCGGAGAGAACCACCGAGCAACGACGAGCAGCTGCCAGCTCCCCAACATCGTAACTCCGCACTGCAGCACAGGCAGGGTTAGATTGGTTGAAGACATGTTCACCATCGACGTGCAGTATGCCTTAGTGCACGGCGTCATCGTGCCCGCACGTGGACAATCGGGGTGAAGTGCCTTGCCCAAGGACACAACGCGAGAGTCCGAATCGATCGCTCAGACGGTCACCCATCCAAGGTCTAACCGCCCTCGACGTTGCTTAACTTCGGTGATCTGACGAGAACCGGTTACCTCAACGCCACCGCGCCCCCAGGGCGATGTAGTATTTGGGAATAGGTATAGAAGGATACTGCTTGGTAGTCAGGTTCGTATGACCATTAATAGAAGAGTATAGGGATGCTAGAGGTAGTAGTAGTAGATGCCATTATAGTGGTGATAAGATTTAGCAGTAGTAGTGATAACAAATGACACTTTTTACCTTAGCAAATAGTTGGTTGGTGGGATTGGGGCTATCAGCCGCAGTAACATAACGTCGCCTGAGTGCTAGAATGTTCCATGTCCCTTATGGGACATAGAACATTCTGGCACTCAGGCGACGATAAGCCAAGACCGTACTGGCACCGTAGGACGAGACAATGATAGACATAGGAGCTGTAGTAGTCATCGGAGAGGGAGCGCGGTGGCTCAGTAGGTAGAGGTGCAGGCTGCAAGCCGAGAGATCCTCGGTTCGAATCCCACCTGCGGCAACCGCGTTGTGTCCTTGGGCAAGACACTTCATCTCCATTCCCCGCGCGGGGGCACGATGACGCCGTGTACTAAGGCGTACTGCACGTCGATGATACGCATGTCTTCAACCAATCTAACCCTGCCTGTGCTCCAGTGCGGAGTTACGATGTTGGGGAGCTGACAGCTGCTCGTCGTTGCTCGGTGGTTCTCTCTGGGTACTCCGGCTTCCCCCACCCGTAAAACTGTCACGGTCATGATTAGCCATTGTGCATAAATATGTGACCTTAAACATCAATAAATAATAAATAAATTGTCATCGGAGATAGTGTAGTAGGGGTAGTAAGCGGTAGCAAGGGACATTATTACAACTAGGATATAGTGATTGGTATATAGGCAGTAGTTCAGAAGCCATCGCTACCTATTAGCTAGAAGCATGGGATGGCAAGAAGGTTGTTCCCAATAGTCACCCATCAGTCCACAATACATCCAACCGGTCCCCAAACGCTAGTGTCCTAACCACCAATCTCCATGCCCCTGAAGTCCCTAAATATTCGCATGTGCCCTTGTGCTATATGTTTCTGAGGAAACGTTGCGATCTTCATCTAAGCACACCTCGGTCTTTGAAGCATGTGGCCATGTACCGAATGTCCTGTGCTGGTAGACAGTTAATTGGCAAAATTATACTCGCGTCAACTTGGTTAACTAGTAGAGTGCTGGAAGCCCTATTTTGGGCTTTACTAAAAGTTACAGGCAATAACTGTCTGTAGTTACATTCTGCCTGAGGAAGCCTTTATTGTCCCTGATATGAATCAGATTTTTTA
This sequence comes from Pictodentalium vernedei, assembly GCA_031216915.1. Lineage (NCBI taxonomy): Eukaryota > Metazoa > Mollusca > Scaphopoda > Dentaliida > Dentaliidae > Pictodentalium > Pictodentalium vernedei. The sequence continues at coordinate 54,227,900 of CM062288.1, read as the reverse complement.
TACAATACCTTGCTCTCTGACATTTAATTGGGAAGTGCCTATAAGGCACTATCCAATTAAAGGTAAGAGAGCAGTATACGATAAGCTTTGATTTGTTGTCAGAAAAAACTCAGCACTTTACCAGTTAAGGGACTGCATAGGACGATACGGAGTGAATTGAGCAATTTAACTAAATTTACTACAATTCAATCCAGGACAGAGGTCGGCACCAGAAGTAGGCAGGACTTCCTCGAGTGGTACGGTCAACTGTATCCAAAAGAGGCCAGAAAAGCTAGACATGGTAACAAAACACCAATTCTATTCCAAGTTTGGGTCTCTTAGTCTCTCCCGGAGTGCACTCCGAAACAATCGAACCGACCCTTGGGATACTCTAGTTTGTTAACAGCCATATACTACTGCGTGCTACTCAAGATGGTGGCCTCGGAAGGTCCTTTTGAATATTTTTTTACGGTAGTTTCAGATCGTTTTCGTCAGCTAGATTTATTTATTCATTGGGATTTAATGACACTTTCCACAGCCAGGATCACCTCGTGTCGGACAGTTTTACGGATGGAGGAAGCCGGAGTACTTGGAGAGAACCACCAAGCAGCGGCGAGCAACTGCCAGACGTCACAACATATTAACTCCACACAAGCAGGGTTAGCATTGGTTGAAGAGAAGTACATCATCGACGTTTCGTTTCCCCCAAGTAACGAATATAGCCCCGACCAGTTGAAGGCTCTGAACTTGTATGGAATATACCATCAGGGTTCAAAGGGTTAAAAACAGTTGTTCGTCATTCGGCGTATACGGCGTTCAGATTACATACTTGTCCATTTTCTGGCTCAGATCATCGAACTGCAACTAAAATGCCCATCGATGTGACTGGATTCGCTGTCATTATATGAAATCGCGCAGAAGTTTAGTGTAAAAACAATTTTAATTACCCGATATTAATACAATTTTAACTGTCTAATATTGAAACCAATTGTAAGAAAAAATCATTTCTTTCGCCTGTACGTCAATAGGGATCATTTGCTTTTGCTATTTCAGACAGGGAAATCATATGCAGACACCCAATGGCGTGGTGAAATGTTGAGAGTGAAAAAGGTAAGCTACGGAAACTTCTCATGCCTCCACGCGACCAACTGTGCCGAATGACGTGTTACCAGCACCAAACTTTAAGGTCTGAGCGACTCCTTAAGGCTTGCAAAGTCGTCTTTTTAATGACAATAGTTATCCACATTCAGAGGCACAAATTGCCCATATACGGCCTAAACAATTACATGTAGCGTGAATTGTAATTCACCCTTCGGCTAAATTAATGACCAGAGCGAGTCAAAAAAATCGCCGCTTTAATTCTATTATATCTTCGATTCTTACCTCAGAGACGTAGCTTTTGACCTCAGAAACCACATTTTAGACCTGCTATTGACAAGCTCCGTTTGGGGAGTGGTACTACATGTACAGTGGATAGTGCACGGTTTGAGTGGACGTCCCAAATCAAAGAACGAAACGACAGATCACAAAATGGGGCGGTGTACTGTCGACAAATACAATAGGACGGCGTACTGTTTAACATGATAAGATCATCAGTTGTTCAACACAATAGGACTGTATACTGTTTAACATGGCAAGACCATGTGTTTCTCAACAATAGGATGGTGAATTGTTTGATACTGAAAGACCATGTGATGCGAAATACAATGGGGCGGTGTTTTGTTTAACATGATAAGACTTTGTGCTGCCCAATACAATATGACGGTGTACTGTTTAACATGACAAGACCATGGGTTGCTCGATACAATAGAACGATGTACTGTTTAACATGATAAGACTATGTGTTTCCCAATACAATAGGATGGTGTACTGGTTAACATGATGAGACCAATTATTGCCCAATACAATAGGACGGTGAACTGTTTAACACGGTAAGACCACGTATTGCTCTATACAATAGGATGGTAGGACCAATTATTGCTCTATACAATAGGATGGTAGGACCAGTTATTGCTCTATACAATAGGACGGTGTACTGTTTAATATAATAAAACCAATTATTGCTCAACACAATAGGGCGGTGTGCTTTTTAACATGATAAGAATATGTTTAGCTCAATACAATACGACGGTGAACTCTTTAACATGATACGACCATGTGTTGCTCAATACAATATGACGGTGTACTGTTTAACATGATAGGACCATGTGATGCTCAATACAATAGGACTGTGAACTGTTTGGGAAAAGATTATCAGTTGTTCAAAACAATAGGGAGGTGTACTGCTTAACATGATAAGATTATGTGTTGCTCAATACAATAGGGCGATGAATTGTTTTACATGTTTAAGACCATGTGTTGCTCAATACAATAGGAAAGTGTACTGTTTAACATAATAAAATCCCGCATTGCTCAATACAATAGGATGGGGGTACTGTTTTACATGATAAAACTACGTGTTACCCAATACAATAGGTCGGCGTACTGTTTAACGAAATAAGATCATCAGTTGTTCAAAACAATAGGTCGGCATGCTATTTAACATGATAAGACTGTGTGTTTCCAAATACAATAGGACAACGTACTGTTTAACATAATCAGATTATAAAAATAGGGCGGCGTGCTGTTTAACATAAGAATATGTTTTGCTCAATACAATAGGATGGTGAACTGTTTAGCATGATAACACCGTGTGTTGCTCAATACAATGGGACGATGTACTGTTTAACATGATAAGATCATCAGCTGTTCAACGCAATAGTGCTGCGTACTGTTTAACACGATAAGATTATGTGTTGCTCAGTACAATAGGACGATGTACTGTTTAACATGATAAGACAATGTGTTGCCCAGTACAATGGGACAGTGTGCTGTTTAACATAATATGATGATCAGTTGTTCAACACAACAGGGCGGCGTGCTGTTTAACATGATAAGAATATGTTTTGCTCAATACAATAGGACGATGAACAGTTTAAATTGATAAGACCGTGTGTTGCTTAACAATAGGGTGGTGAACTGTTTGAAATGAAAAGATCATGCGTTGCTCAATATAACGGAACAGTATACTCTTTAACATGATAAGACTGTGTGTTGCTCAATACAATAGGACGGTGAAGTGACTGGGAAAGGATCATCAGGTGTTCAATACGATATGGGCAGTGTTCTGTTTAACATGATAAGACTATGTGTTGCTAAATACAGTAGAATGGTGTACTGTTTAACATAATAAGACTATACGTCGTTCAACACAATAGAGCAATGTACTATGTAACATGGTAAGATTTATGTTGCTAAATACGATAGGGCGGTGCCCTGTTTAACATAATAAGACTATGCGTTGTTCAATACAGTAGGACGGTGTACTGTTTAACATAATACGACTATGTGTTGCTCAATACAGTGGGATGGGGTACTGTTTAACATAATAAGACTATGCTTTGCCCAATACAGTAGGATGGTGTACTGTTTAACACAATACGACTATGTGTTGCTCAATACAGTAGGATGGTGTACTGTTTAACATAATACGACTATGTGTTGCTGAATACAGTAGGATGGTGTACTGTTTAACAGAATAAGACTATGCTTTGCCCAATACAGTAGGATGGTGTACTGTTTAACATAATACGACTATGTGTTGCTCAATACAGTAGGATGGTTTACTGTTTAACATAATAAGACTATGCTTTGCCCAATACAGTAGGATGGTGTACTGTTTAACATAATACGACTATGTGTTGCTCAATACAGTGGGATGGTGTACTGTTTAACATAATACGACTATGTGTTGCTCAATACAGTAGGATGGTGTACTGTTTAACATAATACGACTATGTGTTGCTCAATACAGTGGGATGGTGTACTGTTTAACATAATAAGACTATGCGTTGTTCAATACAGTAGGATGGTGTACTGTTTAACATAATACGTCTATGTGTTGCTCAATACAGTGGGATGGTGTACTGCTTAACATAATAAGACTATGCTTTGCCCAATACAGTAGGATGGTGTACTGTTTAACCCTTTACCTAATGTAACGGCCAAAATCGGCCAGCGCTATTCTCAAAAATCGCCTATTAATTTTCATTATTTTTTTCATTTTTTGTCTCAAAAACATAGGTTATGACCCCTCGTTGGAACGAGCTCGTCGAGCTCGTTCCAACGAGGGGTCATAACCTATGTTTTTGAGACAAAAAATGAAAAAAATTAGTTATTTAAGAATTATTTTTGCAAGTGTCGTCTGCTTTTCATGTTAGGTAAAGGGTTAACATAATACGACTATGTGTTGCTCAATACAGTAGGATGGTGTACTGTTTAACATAATAAGACTATGCGTTGCCCAATACAGTAGGATGGTGTACTGTTTAACATAATACGACTATGCGTTGTTCGGCACATTATGGCAATGTACTATGTAACATGGTAAGACCGTGTCTGCCTCAGTACGATAGGATGGTGAACTGTTTAACATGATAAGCTTATATGTTGCTCAGTACAGTAGGGTGATGTACTAATTATCATGATAAGACTATGTGTTGCTCAATACAATGGGGTGGTGAACTGTTTGGCATAAGATCATCAGCTGATCAATCCAATAGGGCGATGTAATGTTTGACATGATAATACTATGTGTTGCTCAACAATAGGGTGGTGAACAGTTTGACACGATAAGGTCATCTGTTGGTCAACACAATAGGACAGTGAACTGTCTAACATAATAAGACCAGGAGTTGTTCAACACAATAGCGCGGTGAACTGTTTGACATGATAAGACCATGGGTTGGTCAACATAGTAGGGCGGTGTACTGTGTAATACAATGAGTCCATATGTTGCTGAACAGAACTGGGAGGTGAATCGTTTGTCAATATAAGGCCATGCATTGCTCAGTACAACAGGATAGTGTACTTTTGGACATGATAAGGCCACCAGTTGACCAGCATAACATGATGTACTGTTTAACATGATAAGTCCAATTTAGGGCTGTCGCGATTATTCGATTAGTCGACTAACCGTCGACTATTGAAGTAGTCGACTTTTTTTATTTTTAGTCGATCGTCGTTCATTTTCAAGGTGGTACACGTCTACTACACGTCGGGGCTAAATTGCATTGTTTTGTGAGGTGAATGATCAATGAAGGTGAATAACTTTAAATATCTAACCATAGTTAACATTCATATCCGGAAGACTGTACGACTGTCACTGACTGTGTAAGAAAGAACACTCACAGTTACTCGAGAAGAATAGATTCTTCTGAATTTCTCCAGTCTTGTACACACGAATGCACCCATTGGAAAACCCAAAGCGCGGAAGTGACAAAATTATGACGAAGGTCAGAACGTCAGATCACTTCTCAAAGTTCGGAACTTCAGACTAAGATCCAATTTTAACAACTGACGAGGGAATGCATAGATCTCAATGTTCAAAATTTCGAGAAACTTATTGCAGAAAGGAAACATATGCAGGAACGTTCTTTGGTAAATTCATTTTAATTCATCGGCTTCAATCTAGTTCAAACTTGGACCCGCAGTCAGTAATATTATTTTTGGGGTTGGTACGTCCTACAGGACGTACCAACCCCAAAAATATATTACGGACTGTGGGTCCAAGATTGGACTACATGTAGCTTCAGTCGGGACCGATTTGTTGTTCCCACAACCCCACTTCGTCTGACACACACTGGTGCCATTGTCATTTTCAGAGTTTTACGAACAGAAGAATGATTTGTTAAAAAATCATGGGAAGCGACTATTAATCGACTAACCGTCGATTACTGGTCACGATTAGTCGATTACAAAAAATGATAGTCGCGACAGCCCTAAAGTCCATTTGTTCCTGAGCACAGTGGAATGGATCACGGTTTCGCGCGATAAAACTGTATGTTCCCAAAATGAGAGGGAGGTGTACTATTTGATATGAAAGGATGAGGTGTGCTAAGTAGTAGATAGACGATGATAATCCGAGTCTTTAGAAAATAGACCGTCATTTGTAGTGTGAAGTGAGATTGATTGCAACTCACGATTCCGAGCGCGAAGCGCGAGGATCGTGAGTTGCAATCAATCTCACTTCACACTACAAATGACGGTCTATTTTCTTTAGACTCGGATTATCATCGTCGATCTAACTTAGGCCACGCCGAACAAAATTTTGTCAGTTTTGTGAATTTTATACGGATATTTCTCAACAGACAATGGAATCGGAATCGGAAAATTTGAATGATGACAATACAGGTAATTTTGAAATTTTCCACAGTGAAATCTCAAACATTTCTGTCGAAGATTTATGTTGCGACTTTTTTTCTGGAGTTGAAAAAACCCCAAATGACTCTAATTCCTCGTTAAACCCCCGTTATCCGGAGCCAATTAGTGACACGCAATTGAAAGAAAGTATTCTACAAACCGTGCCTAAGAATACCCACAAACAGAACATTTGGTGCTTGAAAGTGTGGAGGGACTGGGCGGTGTACAGAAACACACAACCTTTAACACGGGACAGCCCATTTGATCCCGTTCCAGAGGAATTAACGGCCGATGCGTCCATAGAATGCTTAGATCACTGGATGGCAAAATTTGCATACGAAATACGTCGAGCTGATGGTAATCCATATCCCCCCAAAACACTAGAACAGATATATTCAGTGATACAACGTCATTTAAGAAATGAAATTGAAATGAAATGTTAATATGTGATCAGTTCAATAAAGAAAGTAACAATTAATTTTGAGTGGCCTTTCCTTGTCACTTCACTGGTTACTTCGTTTCATAACAATAGCCCAGCAAACTGTGAATGTTTTTTCTTTTGTTGTCATTTATAAACCGTAACATAACGGTACATCCATTAAGAACACGGTGTTCCCTGTCTATGCAGTTTCGACGAAGAGTGGAACAAAGGTTATTTTAGCTCGTCATGGTCTAAGTACACTAGTATGATTTACAGTTTGACATGATATGACAAGGTGCGATCAACACAAATAGTAAGGTTGTGTTGTGTAGGTATAAACGATTGGCGAGTCTTGACCACTGGAGTTGCGGTCATAATGTAGCCACAGATGCTGAAAGTGACCTTCAAACACCAGTAAATGAATAAATAATACTAAACATAATAAATGAATAAGGTAGACAAATAAAACATAAACATTTGGGCGAAGGCAGCTCATGCCCCTTTTCGTCAGAACAGCACTGGTGGTAAAAACAGTTTTCTTCCCGAGAACTGCAACTGAGAAACTTTCGACTATTCGTTTCTCACATACTGTACGTGTGGCAAAGTAAATGGGATGGAGTTAGGGTTGGGATGGGGAGTGTATCGTATATCATCGGCTGGTCGATAATCACCAAACAAAGAAGTGGGCTCTAAAGCTTTATATATATATATATATATATATATATATATATATATATATATATATATATATATATATATATATATATATATATATATATATATGTATATATATATGTATATATATATATATATATATATATATATTATATATATATATATATATATATATATATATATATATATATTATATTTATTATAATATATATATATATATATATATATATATATATATATCAGAAGTTTATAAACAAATCCTTGTGCTGGTAGTTATAAGAAAAAAATATATTAAGTTCAAAACAAATACAACGACATCACTGACTAAATTCCTGCTAGCGCTTTCACCGCTCTGTATGCGGATCTTCAGGCATTTTTATTTTTATAAAATACGTTATACAAATATTTACAAAATAACGTTATGGACGTAAACCACTGGGTGTGGTGTATCGATTTTGGAGACGTTGTTCCAGAAACTGCATATGCAATAATTATTTCATACATTTGAACAGAGGCGTGTTGATCCTTTATCGAAAGAAATTATAACGAAATTAACATAACAAATAAAATAATGATGTTTCTTTTATCCTAGAAATTAAGTTATAAATGTTGTGGGCTCCGAAAAAAACCCGGTATATTTATTTCCCACAGATGCTTCCCACTCCAACTCTCTATATATTACTATGTTGGTAATACCCATATTTCTGAATAATGTAAGGGAATGAACGCCTTACTCCCGACTCTAGCTCGAACCCCCGAGAGTGTTTATCATTGTCGGGGAGTCGAGCCGGACTCGGGGCAAGCGCCACTGTAGATGTAACTCTCTGGCTAAGGGAGAAGAAAAGGTTGGGTAAGTAGGGGGCTATACACAAAGACTCACTGTGCCAATCGTGTTATTTCTATGAAACATAACATATAATACTATGATATGGCCTTTATACTAGAAGTAAAGTTTATGAACTCAGAATATATGTGTTTTTCCACGAATTTTCCTATGTTAACCATCTATTTATATTTATTTTCACGATACCAATATTTCCGCATAATTTAAATTAATGGCTGTGAGCGCCTTACTCAGACTCCAGCTCGACACCTCCTGGAGTCGAGCTGGATCCGATGCAAGCGTTCTTGAACAGAGAACTAATCCGACGTAAACGGAGTCAAGCATGATATTCCGATAAATAAAGTCAAGTTATCCGTAGAGAGACTATACTTTTGTAACTCCGTGGTTTAATCCCCCCCCCCCTCCGGGAATCCGTAGCCATTATGTGTCCCGTTGACGCCACTCCTGTAATAAGGAAAAATTGTACGATTAGATAAAGAATTAAAATAGGAATTGTAAGGATGAACAAAAAAATAATTCTTAATGAGCTGGTCATCCAACCCACCCACCCCCCTCCCGGTCACCCCCCTACACCAAACTAATGCTTACAATCATCCCCATTATATTACATTACTTAAACTCATCCTCAGTCTCAACAAAGGAAGTCCCCCCCCCCAAGTGAACATGGACAAAAGCCTTATAAAAACAAGCAGGTGTAGGTAATTACTATTATAAAAAGAGCCATCCCAAACGATTTAAAATGGATTAATTATCTATACCCCCCCCCCCCTCCAAAGTTAAGACTATAAAAATAATAATATAGCGCATAATTTAAAAACCTTGGGTGCCCACCCTACTACCACCACCACCCATCTAAAGCTTTAAAACTACAGGCATTACATTACGTTTGGATTGTAATAGCGCCACCCAGTAGCATTAAATTGACCGTTGCATGAATGAGCCCAAACCGTAAATTCACGGGAGATACGAACAACGGCCGAGCCACATAGATCGACATCACGTGCATGAGTTAAATTAAGGCTGTAGACTGCGTATAAAAAATAATAATAATTCCTTCTCGTCACGTAAGATATAATTATATGTGAACAATTGATATAGTTGGCTTTTTATGCAATGTAATGCGTTTTCGCAATTAGAGTTTAGTTTGGCCGATATAGAAATATTTGATTTTGTCTCAAAATAAAGGTATATACGACCATGGTTTTAAGAAACCTCATAAAACAAATTCATATCCCCCCCCCCCCAAACCTAATACTTTTAAACAATAGAGGCTTCAAAGTGCTGCTCGGTGTAAACAGTAAAATCCCTTTCTCCCAAGCGAACATCGAGAATATCTTGATGAAAACACGCTGGTATTACTAATCACTAGTATAAATTAACATAATATAAAAAAAATAATGCGGTTTCCTTTATCCTAGAAATTAAATTAAAAAAGGTTGTGGGCTCTGAAAATACCCGGTATATTAGTTTCCCCACATATCCTTCCCACGCCAAATCTCTGTATATTTGTATGTTGATAATACCCATATTTCTGCATAATGTTTGGGAATGAACTCCTCACTCCGACTCCAACTCGAACCCTCGAGAGTGTTTATCATTCCCGCGGAGTCGAGCCGGACTCGGGGCAAGCGTCATTGTTCATGTAAGAAAAGGTTGGGTAAGTAGGGGTCTATACACAAAGACTCACTGTGCCGATCGTGTTATTTCTATGAAACATAACATATAAAATAATGATGTTGGCTTCATACTAGAATTAAAGTCTGTGGACTCTGAATATATGTGTTTTTTCACGAATGTTTCCTTATTATCTTCACGATACCAATATTTCTACATAATTTAAATTTATGGCTGTGAGCGCCTTACTCAGACTCCAGCTCGACACCACGAGATTCTTTACTCAGTACCACGTGGAGTCGAGTCGGAGCCCACAACATTTATAACTTAATTTCTAGGATAAAAGAAACATCATTATTTTATTTGTTATGTTAATTTCGTTATAATTTCTTTCGATAAAGGATCAACACGCCTCTGTTCAAATGTATGAAATAATTATTGCATATGCAGTTTCTGGAACAACGTCTCCAAAATCGATACACCACACCCAGTGGTTTACGTCATAACGTTATTTTGTAAATATTTGTATAACGTATTTTATAAAAATAAAATGCCTGAAGATCCGCATACAGAGCGGTGAAAGCGCTAGCAGGAATATAGTCAGTGATGTCGTTGTATTTGTTTTGAACTTTAATATTTTTTTCTTATATATATATATATATATATATATATATATATATATATATATATATATATATATATATATATATATATATATATATATATATATATATATATATCTATCACCCATTCAGTGTAACAAGGTGCCATCTGCAATGATTTATCATCTAATATATAAATGCGAATGTCTGTATCTATATCTCTCTTGTTCGAATCCCACCTGCGGCAACCGCGTTGTGTCCTTGGGCAAGACACTTCACCCCCATTGCCCATGTGGGGGCACGGTGACGTCGTGTACTAAGGCGTACTGCACGTTGATGGTGCACTTGTCTTCAACCAATGCTAACCCTGCTTGTGTGGAGTTAGTATGTTGGAGAGCTGACAGTTGCTCGCCGTTGCTCGGTGGTTCTCTCCGGGTACTCCGGCTTCCTCCACCCGTAAAACTGTCATGGCCATGATTAGCCATTGTGCAGAAATATATGACCTTATACCCCAATAAATAAATATATATATCTCTCTCTATCTCTCTATCTATATTTGTTCCGGGTGAACTCCTCCGTTTCTCGACCGATCGATCTCAAATTTTGTACACGGGGGCAATTCGTCCCTGCGAGTAACATGGGATGGGTGCCGTGCCCGTGCGGGGTGACCTTGACCTTGAAACTGATGACCTTGACTTTTATTTCGAAAACGGTTGGGCCGATCGGGCTAAAATTTCATATGTGTGGATATATTGACCCGTCGATCATTTTGACTTTATCGGGTTGCGGGGTGACCTTGACCTTGAAATTGGTGACCTTTACATTCTATCGATCATATCTGAGTGAATATTGATATAACCGTCTTCTCCCGTGCAACGCCAGGTATTCACCCGCTATATATATATCACCCCTTCAGTGTAATGATTTATATATATATATATATCACCCCTTCAGTGTAATGATTTATCATTGCAGATGGTACGCTGCTCCACTCAAGGGGCGATATATAATGTCAATTCTATTTAGTGTCACATTCGATTTATGATTTATGCCATTTTGATATCCCTACCCCATTATCCTCGAATGCTCCCAGGGCTCTGAACGATGGTTAAACCTTGTATGTGCAGTATGTGGAGAGTGGATTGTAACTAAATCAATCGCGGAGTGGAGTTATCACCCGAGCTATAACTTTCAAATTTTGTACACATCGACAAAAAACACAAGCAATGTTTCAGCCAATGGACCTCCGGGTTTAACCCGGAGGTCCATTGGCTGAAACTTTGCTTGTGCTGTTTAAGCTTTGCGACAAATTTGCAATTATTGTTTGGGTGGAATCTCCACTCTGCGGGTGATTTAGTGATAATACACTGGCCACGAACTGTAGACACGATTTGTACAATATCCTGAGATACCAGAGATAGAACTGTTATTGATCAGCCGTTGAAACAATAAACAAATTATCGACCATGTCGTTTTGATAACTCTAATTTAAAACCATAATTTAATTTAGTCTTTCTGAGACATTTAAATAATATTTTATAACCTTAAACGAAATAAATAATTTTAATATCGAACATTTTTTAGACAGGTAACCTGATACCACGGTGTTGATAACAAAAAACAGCTGCAAATTTGAATATTACTCTTACTGATTTGTTCTCTTGATAAAAATATATATTGCGTGTTCATTATAACATGTTTAATTACGAAATTATAGCTGTATCTAATTTTTGAGGTTAATGTGCCCTGAAACTGTGTATATGGCCATGATTAAGAACATTTCCCATATTTAAAGTTACCATGTGCCACACACGGATGTTTATTGCAAGTGTATGACACAGAAGTGTAGGACAAACGCCATCTAGACAAAGGGGAGCGCAGTGGCTCAGGAGGTAGAGATGCAGGCTGCAAGCCGAGAGGTCCTCGGTTCGAATCCCACCTCCGGCAACCGCGTTGTGTCCTTAGGCAAGACACTTAATCCAATTTGCCAACTTGGGGACACGGTAGAGTTGTGTCGATGCTGCACTTGTCTTCAACCAATGCCAAACCTGCTTGTGTGGACTTAGTACGTTGGGAAGTTTGATAGTTGTTCGCCGTTGCTCGGTGGTTCTCTCCAGTTACTCCGGCTTCCTCTGCCCTGGCTATCGAAAGTGTCGATAAACCTAAATAAATAATAAATAAATCAAGACAAAAGCTTTCAAGAAAAAAAAAACCCAAACCACCTGTGAAAACATAAAGCAAAAACATAAAGGCCCAAGCCCTCAGAACCCCTCCCCCCCCCCCCAGTACAAAATCCACCGTGGCACGGTGCCACGAGCCCTCAGGACCAAAGCCCTCAAGAAAAGTGACAAAGATGGACAAAAACACTCAAATATTTTTAAACTTTATTTCCATGAATAACAGTTTTCAAATATATATACATATTTTTCCATATTTGACATATTATTAATTTTTACTTCATATTTATTTATTTATTGGTGTTTAAGGTCACATACTTATGCACAATGGTTAATCGTGACCGTGATAGTTTTACGGGTGGAGGAAGCCGGAGTACCCGGAGAGAACCACCGAGCCGCTGCCAGCTACCCAACGTCGTAACTCCGCACTGCAGCACAGGCAGGGTTAGATTGGTTAAAGACATGCGCACCATCGACGTGCAGTACGTCTTAGTACACGGCGTCATCGTGCCCCCAGGTGGACAATCGAGGTTAAGTACCTTGCCCAAGGACAGAACGCGGGAGTCCGAATCGATCGCTCAGACGGTCACCCATCCGAGGACTAACCGGGCTCGTCGTTGCTTAACTTCGGTGATCTGTCGAGAACTGGTTACTGCAACGCCACCGCGCCCCCATACGCCATATACGCCATATACACCATATACAGCTGCACAAATTATAGCACAATGTATAGAAATAAAATGTAGGCCAATGAATTATTCCAATGCCATCCATAATTGTACGGCTTGAACAATAATTACAAAAACGTTTAATTTTTACTATCTATTAATCAGTTACCTAACACGAAAGGAAAACGGCACTTGCAAACAAATTCTTGAATAACTATTTTTTTAATTTTTGCTTCCAAAGCATAGCTTATGAACCCTCCTTGGAACGAGCTCGTCGAGCTCGTTCCAAGGAGGGGTCATAAGCTATGTTTTTGAGACAGAAAATAAAAAAAATAATTAAAATTGCATGGTGATTTTTTTGTGAATATTATCGCCCAGCAGCTTCGCATACTATTAGTTACCCCGTGTCTGATCACGTGGTACGGGTTTTTACCAACCCGAAGCCAGCCGTATCCCATGAGGCCGGCCTCATGGGATACGGCTGGCTTCGGGTAGGTAAAAACCCGTACCACGTGATCAGACACGGGGGTAACGAATTTAGCTATTGACTTTCCGTTTTATAAGTACAATCTATTTCATGTGTGAACACACACAGCATGAGATCTTTTATCTTCCATTGTTGAGCCATACAGGTTTCTGTGAAATTTTTGTGCAAAAGAGTTTTTGTGAAAATATGCCGATGTGACTAGTATAAAAAAATTATTGAATTTCTTTTTTGTCTCAAAAACATAGCTTATGAACCCCACATTGGAGGGTACTCGACAAGCTCATTCCAATAAGGGGTCATGAGCTATATTTTGGAGATAAATAATTAAAATATAATACATGTACACTGTAAAACTGGAATGACGCGTCTTCTACGGGGTATGGACAATTTGTAGATTTCGGATGAGGTTTCCACTGGGTATGGGAAATTTGTCAGTGGCTGGGCGGACGTATCGTGGGTTTCAATGAATATGGTCTCATACCACGTATCTATCAACCAATCAAATCAAAAAAAAATTCACTTTAGTCAATAGATAAACTAAGATACTAACCTGCTTTTAGACCTCAAATCTATCGTCCTGGTCACTCAACCGAATCAGCTCGGTTGTGAATTGATCAAAGTTCTTAGCTTGATCATTTGTTTAGGACATATTCATATTCAGTTCCTAGAAGAATACCAAATAATAATAACCTGACAATTCTATCATAAATGTGTTGCCATTTCAGTTCCTAGAATCAATTTTATACCCCCTTTTATGGCTTCATTTTCAAAATCTTTCTCGGTAGTGAATTTCCAACTAGGGAGAGAGACTGGGAGGGGGTTGAATTTCCAACTAGGGGGAGAGACCGGGAGGGTGATTCCCACTTCCGGTCCCTCCCCTAGTTGGAAATTCACTACTTTACACACCCCCTCCCAAATCGGAAACCTCTAGCCACGTCCCTGGTGGTGGAAGCCCATATTTGGGCTTTATTCTGAAGTGCAAGTACCGCAACTTAACGGCTTCAAATTAAGTGGTTATGCTTCGTATTATCTTTGGAGTGATATAATGATATTATTTAGTCTGTTAGGATTTGCCTTGTTACAATTTATGGGAGAGTGCCCATATGCACACCCACGGGCGCGCTCACAGGCACCCTCCCATGAATTGTAACAAGGCAAAGACACCTGAACAAATTTTGACGGTCAAAAATAATTTGGCACTCTACCGTTTAATAATAATTGACACAAACGTGTATGAAGTCTGAGGACTATACAGTACGTGGAGAGTGTATTATCACTAAATCACCCGCAGAGTGGAGATTCCACCCGAGCAATAATTGCAAATTTGTTCCAAAGCATAACCAGAACCAGCAAAGTTTCAGCCAATGGACCTCCGTGTTAAACCCGGAGGTCCATCGGCTGAAACATTGCTTGTGTTTTTTGTTGATATGTACAAAATTTGAACGTTATACCTTGGGTGATAACTCCACTCCGCAGGTGATTTAGTTACAATCCACTCTCCACGTACTGTATCTTCCGGAATTAGTGATGCAGAGCAAAACTGAGTGCTAATTTGTAATGTAAATACAAAAGTAAAAATCGTCAATGTTACTAAGCAGTGCCTTTCCCATCCTTCCTTTCGAAATTTTTATTTCTATAAAAATGATTTTGTCTAAATGCGTTACAGTTTTGACTCAAATTGAAAAATCAGCATTCTTCCAGTGTGAGCAGGAGCCAGTACTGTAAAACTTTTACCATTGTATTTTTCAGAATCGTTTTTACCTGTCAATATAAATTACTGAGATAAAACATTAGCGTTTCAAAAGACGTTGCAATTTCCCGTCTTTTGAAGTGCCAATGATTCAATTCAGTCGGTTATTTCCATAAAGAGAAAATACACTCGTGGAAACTACAATTATAAAAGTTTTAAAGTATTGAACCCTGGGTCGTTGTAATTGACATTTCCATAGATTCCAGAGTTATCCAATCAGATCACGCATTCAATTCACTGCATAAACAGACAATGAAACAACTGTTTCCGATTAGAAATTCTTCGCCGTGAGCATGCAACAGCCTAGTTAGTTTTTTTTCGATAATTTCAGAATATTCTGATAACTTTCGTATTTAGTGTAAAGTATTTTCTCAGAATGATGAAGAAGTGTAATCAGGGAAGGTATAAGAGAGACACCCATTAGACCGTGAGGTGTATTGGTGTCGTATTTATGCCTTTTTATAAGGCCGAGAGATGCCAGTTGGTTCCTGTCCTTACAAGAACCTTCCGTCGTTACACCGTCATCCCACTACCCTTCAGCTGAAGAGAGTTGGAGGATGGGTAGCGACCGAAGAGTCCCATTTAGGACTAAGTTGGTTCCGTTGGACTCACTTTGTACGCTAGGATGTGACTATGAAGCCGAATCTATCGACATCCGGTAGATGTATCACGGAATAAACAGAAGGCGCTGTCAAGTTCGAAAGCTGCTCGGGATTTACTGGGTCACTCACGATCGGGAAGTTCAAAATGTTTCTGATATTGGATCGTGAACGGAAAGAGATACCGTATTCTTTGGCGGGCTGTTTTTGTTTCGTGGGATGAGCTCATTTGGCATGGTATACCTCAAAGAAAATTGAAGAGTTATTACTAGACTAATCATTCGAGTTTACTTTTTTGACATTGCCCTTCAAAAACTAATATCCTCTTAACACAAACTCCAACAAAAGTTTCTCCACCACCTCCACTTCTTCAAACATCAATTTACAAAACGAACGTCTTACATAAAGCTGTCGCTGGTATGAATTTTTCGTTTTAGATATTTTAGTATAAATTATTTTACGTTTTGTACTGTGAATTATTGTAGCACAATCATTAACTCTTTACCTAACATGGAAAGCTCCGGGTACTCCAGCTTCCTCCACCCGTAAACTGTCACGGTCATGATTAGCCATTGTGCTTAAGTATGTGACCTTAAATACCAATAAATAAATAACATGGAAAGCAGACGACACTTGAAAAAAATTCTTAAATAACTAATTGTTTGTCTCAAAAACATAGGTTATGACCCCTCGTTGGAACGAGCTCGATGAGCTCGTTCCAACGAGGGGTCATAACCTATGTTTTTCTGTCCGAAGTTTTTTGCGACTCACTTTCAAAAATGATTGTCATTAAATGCAATAAAACAGCTCCTTCTCTCGTATAGATTTTAGTCGCGAAAACATGTTCGCATTGTTCATTGTAATATTGGAATCTTCTTTGAAGAGATTTTGAAACTTTTTTTCAATGAAATTGAAGAAGATTGTGTCACAATTATCCGTTAAGACTGAGAGATTTCCCATACGGTGCACTGTACTGTCCGTCTGTACAAGTTCGTAACTCAGTGGATTCTGTCTGATCTTAATGAAATCTTACATGGACCCAGTATGACATGCACTTTCAGCAGAGATCGGCAATATACCGAAAAACTGAACTGACATTGATATCATGGGATACCGAAAATCCGAACCGAACCAATCGTTGAATACCGAAACCGTCTGAATTTTCAAATTTTCCTACATTCGCAATTTATATGTCCCCGTTGAAGCTTGATAAAAGTTGAAAGGTTCAGTTTCCTAAAAGAAGTGACTGATTTTCTTTTCAATTTTGTTAACCCTCGGTGGACTGGGCCACTGTCCTACATTCCCACTAGACAACCGTACACTTCTAATTGGATTTTAGAGTTAATTAAAATTGATGAATTCAGTTGTGAATTGTAATATATGTAATGTGTAATTGTAATAAAACTAAAATCAAAGACAAAGAATATTGGACATAAATCAGCTTGTCACACATTCATTTTTACCCTTCACCAATAATAACTACTATAACTGGTAGAGATGGGCAATATACTGAAAAACTGAACTGATACATATATCATGGGGGATACTGAAAAACTGAACCGAACCAATAGTTGAATACCGAAACAGTCTGAATTTTCAAATTTTCCGACATTTGCTATTTATAAGTCCCTGTTGAGGCTTGATAATTCATTTTTATGATAGAAGTGACCGATTTTCTTTTCAATTTTGTTAACCCTCAATGGACTGGACAACTGTCATGAATTCCCACTAGACTACAACCTGTACGTGTCCAAATACTTAATAGTGATTGCTAGTCAGGCCTTGGCTGCCTGTTAAGGCAGCCAAGACCTGACTAGCAATCGCTGCTCAAGTATTTAGTCTATTGTCAGCAGGACCTCCTAAAGTTGGCATGATCAGGGCATATGCACTGAGATCAGAAAAGTCTGAAATAGGTCTTTAAACATTAAGGTGGGGAGCGCGGTGGCTCAGTAGGTAGAGGTGCAGGCTGCAAGCCGAGAGGTCCTCGGTTCGAATCCCACCTGCGGCAACCGCGTTGTGTCCTTGGGCAAGACACTTCATCTCCATTGCCCGCGTGGGGGCACGATGACGCCGTGTACTAAGGCGTACTGCACGTCGATAGTACGCATGTCTTCAACCAATCTAACCCTGCCTGTGCTGCAGTGCGGTGTTACGATGTTGGGGAGCTAGCAGCTGCTCGTCGTCGCTGGGTGGTTCTCTCCGGGTACTCCGGCTTCCTCCACCCGTAAAACTGTCACGGTCATGATTAGCCATTGTGCATAAATATGTGACCTTAAACAGCAATAAATAAATACATTTAAACATTTAGGTGCGCTCTGAATAAGTCACATAATTAATGTAGATATGATTTGTGGGCATAAAAAAATGTTGAGCTCATTGGCAGTGGCATTTATAGCATTGTGGTAGAATGATACTACAAAAACATATTCTGCTTTTCCTGATGTGGATTCCTCGTTGGTACTATCAGCAAATTTCAGTCAAGTAAGATACCGAATACCGAACAGATATTGAGATATACCCCCCCCCCCCCGCCGCCTAAAAAATACCGAAACTGATACCTAATTCAAAATTCCAATACACTGAAAAAATATAGGTTCTCTTTAGAACCAAAACTGGTTCTAATCTTGTCCCTGAGATGGAACCAGTTCTGTTTAAACAGTATTTATTTCAAATCAAATAAATTTATAAAGATTAACATTAAATATTAACTGAATTAAACATAAATTGAGGGGGTTTCAGCCGTAAGTTTAGAGCTTATACGAGGTTGTCTCAAATCATTATTAAGCAAAGGAGATATGAACAGTTGGCATATCGAACCAGTTTTGGTTCTATACAGAACCAGAACTGGTTCGATATGCCAACTGTTCATATCTCCTTTGTTTCAAAATGTTTGGCGACTGTGTTGAATAAGCTCCAAGTTTAGTGCTAAATCTACTTCAGTTCATGTAATATTCTGTTAAAATTGAATGCTAATCTTGGTAAATTTATTTGATTTGAAATGAATACTGTTTAAACAGAACTGGTTCCATCTCAGGGACAAGATTAGAACCAGTTTTGGTTCTAAAGAGAACCTATATTTTTTGCAGTGTGCCGCCCATCTCTAACTTGTAGATCCTATCTATGCACTATACTGTCCGTACATACCACCTTTGAGCTACGCTAATTTTCCCGCTGAGAAGTAGACATTCAGTTTATCAGGGAAGTGGCAACAGGGGGTGGAGTGGAGGTGTGTCACACCCCAAATCCTGGCCAAAATTTCCTGTAGTTGGAAATTCGGGGGGCAAGTCAAGAGTAGTTGGAAATTCCATCTATCTTGATTTTAGAGCTTCTTTAGTGATGCCGATGTCTCCTTTACTTAATTAAACCCAACTCGGTTTCAAATCGGCAAAAATTCTAACTGTTACTATTTACAACTACAATGTGTGCAATATCGAGCTTCATAAGTGTGCATGATGTCAGTCGGTACGAGATTTCGTTTACTTTTCGTTATAAGAAAAAGATCCTCGAAATGCACTTCAAGAAAATCACTTCATGTAAAATCGTTATCCTGAGTTAATTCCATCTTTCAGAGTTACAAAATGATGAAACATCGAAAATTGATCATTCCTGCATTAGATCTGATTTAATGTTAGGAGAGTGTAAATTGCTCAAAGTTCTCAGCTGGAGAATTTGTGTAGCACATATTCAATTCCCAGAATAATACCAAATAATAATAACCTGATAATTCTATCATAATTGTGTTGGCATTTTAGTTACAAAAATCAATTTTATGCCCCTTTTCATGGCTTCATTTTCAAACTTTTTCTAGGTAGTGAATTCCCCCCTCCCGGTCCCTCCCCCCGGTTGGAAATTCACTACCCTACCCCCCCCCCCAATCGGAAACCTCTTGCCACGTCCCTAATGTTTATGTAACTCATCTGATGGTAGTCAGGCTTTCATTGGTTTAATAGAAAATGGGTTTTGTGGGAATCAAAGTGATTTCATCGGGTTTATGCAAACAAAAAGAAACCCCCAAAACAATACACCTTGAAGATGGATGATTGGGGGTCCATTGGATTCATGTTAATAATTATTTTTGAAAATGGCTATCCGGACACCGCCCCACCCTCAACCTGACCCCTGTGGGTGTATACAGCACGGCCGCCGTGCACTGGTCACTGTCCATAGGGGGCACTATTTCCACGGACGCAATAATATTAGATTCCAAACACTAATTATAGGAATTAGCATACAAAAATTAATTAATGAAGCACCGAGTACAACCCGTTGCTTCATTAATTAAAATTTTGCTGATGATGATTTTTATTACCTGGTAAACGCATGGGTGGACATCACTGCCCTCGCGTGGTTTACGACCAGTCCACGGCGACTGTACTGTATCAGCATTTCGTCTGAGATCTCGTCTCATTTCAGTCAGTGCCGGATTTCTCTCATTATATCCGAAACAATGATCAAAAACTTGGTGTCATTTTCTGATATGAGTACTAGGGTACCGTGTTATATATATATGTATTAGTGTTTAAGGTCACATATTTCCGCACAATGGCTAACCATGACCGCGACAGTTTTACGGGTGGAGGAAGCCGGAGTACCCGGAGAGAACCACCGAGCAACGGCGAGCAACTGTCAGCTCCCCAACATACCAACTCCACACAAGCAGGGTTAGCATTGGTTGAAGACAGGTGCACCATCGACGTGCAGTACGCCTTAGTACACAGCGTCACCGTGCCCCCACATGGGCAATGGGGGTAGGGTACCGTGTTGACTGCTAAATAACTCGGTAGCTGAAAAAAGAACCTTCATTTTCCTTGTATCCGGGGTTTGGATTTAAAGCAGATTTAACCCTTTATCCAACGAATCGCCCGCATCCGCCCGCGTAATATGCAAATTCAGCAGCTAAAAAAATATTATTTTTCGAAAAATTTCAACAAACCCATATCATGTGACCCCTCTTTGGAGCGAGCCCGTCGAGCTCGTTCCAAAGAGGGGTCACATGATATGGTTTTGTTGAAATTTTTTGAATTTTGAAAAAAATTAAAATATTATATTTAAAATAATAAATTTTGATATCGTCTGCGTTGGGAAAAGGGTTAACGATTGTTGTCGTTTCTTTTCATCTTTACTATTTACCTTTACTTTCCTCGCATCTTTTTCCAAGCTTCATTAACTGGTACAGTGGTGAATTATTTTTAGTTGTTAAAATTTCTTCACAAGTCTTTGCCTTGTAAAAATTTATGGGAGCGTACATATAGGCATTGTTCCATTCATTATTACAAGGAAATTCCTAACAGACGAAATGATTTATCTTCAAAGATAAATAATCACATTGTTAATGTAGATATAGGTTTTGGGTCCAAAAACTCAATTCCCATTGGTCAGCTGAGTGAAAACGTCATGACCAAATGTAATTCATTTTCCAATGAATACATTTGGTCGAACTTTGACCCGCATTTACGGTAGAGCGCAGTTAAAAGAATATAATTCGGGCGGTGTTTGGGCGGGTTATTAACTTTTAGCGCCTCTCTCGCTGTTTCTTTGGTGACATTTCCAAACTGTTTCCATTTTTTAAGTTGTGAAAATTAAAAATCAGAGTTGTGCGCTTTGTATTTTGTGTGAGGGTGGTTTTTCGCCTCGTCCGTTCGTAATGTTTTATTTCGTCTTTCTGCTTTGTTGTTTGGTAAAAAGTAGTTTAAACAGTTACGGAATGTAATTATAAGAATTGAATGCGGGATTCAAACATAATTTGTACCCATTCCCACACGTTCATACTCCAATAAAGATTATAAAAATTGCATTCAATTTTTAATATAATTACATTGTTAATGTAGTTATACGTTTTGGGTCCAAATACTCAATTCCCATTGGTCAGCTGGATGAAAACGTCATGACCAAATGTAATTCATTTTCTAATGAATACATTTGGCCGAACTTTGACCCGCATTTACGTCCAAATTAATAATTTGTGATATCTCAAACAACTTCCAAGAAATGTCAATTGACAGTGTGAAATTATTTCAGTGATTTTTTCTTGAACTTGTCGTTTCATAGATGATTACAGTTTACGTATATGTTAAGTAAATTGTTTTGAACATTCCAAGTTTCGTTGCGAAAGACGGCAATTTGACAAATTTGGGTCGATGCCGAAAACCGGCGCTCAACTCAGAGCTGTGCGCTTTGTCTTTTATGTGTGGGGGTGGGGGGTGGGGGGTCGCCTCGTTCGTTCGTACATGTTTTATTTCGTTTTTCTGCTTTGTTGTTTGGTAAAAAGTAGTTTAAACAGTTACGGAATGTAATTATAAGAATTGAATGCAATTTTTATAATCTTTATTGGAGTATGAACGTGTGGGAATGGGTATCCCTTCGGGATTCATACATAATTTGTATCCATTCCCACACGTTCAATTCTTAACCCTTTACCCAGCGTAACGACCAAAAACCGGTCAGCGCTATTCTCAAAAATCGCGAAGTAATTTTTATTATTTTTTTCATTTTTTGTCTCAAAAACATAGGTTATGACCCCTCGTTGGAACGAGCTCGTCGAGCTCGTTCCAACGAGGGGTCATAACCTATGTTTTTGAGACAAAAATGAAAGAAATTAGTTATTCAAAAATTATTTTTGGAACTGTCGTCTGCTTTTCGTGTCAGGTAAAGGGTTAAATGAAGGACATCCACAGAGTTTGAAGTCTTTGAGTTGCAATACCTGCACTTGAGAATAAAGTCCAAATATGGGCTTCCAGCACTCAACCAGTGAAAAACTTCCATGATACTTATCTGGGCCATAGATAGGCGAATCCCACATAATCCCACATAAAAGACAATGTAAGAGTTTTTAGACATGTAAAGGAATATTTTACATTATTTTTTCTTTACAGTGAGTGCATTTTTAAATGATATTTCCCTCCTCCCGCCATTTCCGCTGGCCTTGCCTTTTTCCACAACAAAGGTACGTTGGCACACCAGAATAAAATAGCTTGCGTAACTAAACTTTCATTTTCTGCCTCAAAAACATAGCCTTTGACCTCTCATTGGCACAGAGTCTGTCCATTTAGTAACCAGAAGATTGGCGGCATTTGCACCCGTTCCATACCGCATCACCCATTTTGTTTGTGTTTTGTGTGTAAATGAGTTTGTTACTTTTTGTAAGAAAATGGTTCTTTTTTTTATAAACTCAACGAATGGCCAGCAAAGGTGTAAATAAACCCATTATCTTTAATATCTTGTCGTAATACATGAAGTAGTTAGTGACAATGACAAAAGTAACTGGTAATGGCAGCAACGAGTCAATACATAAAAAATATTGTACTGGTAATCCACTTGCATGGTGAGAAAATCCAAGCTGAAAGAACCTGTTTCAGTTTTGAAGACACAACAGGAGTAGGGAATCCGCCGCCCCCACCATAAAAAAAAACAAAACAAAAATCGTCGGACAATTTTAGGCTCGTGGAAAAAAATGTTAGGTCTTCTTTTGATAACTAACCAAAACTGGGTGCCAAAACGCTGTAAATTTGGTTTGTCAATCTGAAATTTGTCGGAAATATTTTTGGGGTCTGTCGAAAAATTTTGACTCGTCCCACACATACACAGAACAACACGCATGTGTGAAAGGGTTAATCGATATGGCACGAGTGCCAGCGCGCAA
Source organism: Pictodentalium vernedei (assembly GCA_031216915.1). Classification (NCBI taxonomy): domain Eukaryota; kingdom Metazoa; phylum Mollusca; class Scaphopoda; order Dentaliida; family Dentaliidae; genus Pictodentalium; species Pictodentalium vernedei. Next base: position 54,204,205 of record CM062288.1, on the reverse strand, counting down.
GTATAGAACGAGAGGCCTTCGGTGATGGCACAGGTGCCATATCGATTAATCCATTCACACGCGTGTGTCGTTCTGTGTTTATTACACGCCTTCACGTCTATAAAAAAACAATTATTAGAAAGACACTCAGTAATTCATTTGACAACTATTATCGCCAACCAAATTTGCGAGGGGAACCCATGTTACTAAGGTTTGATCATTCAGGCCCGTAGAAACCGCTTTGCCACAGCAAACCAGCTTCGCAGTGACCTTCAGAATGCACCCGGGGTAAATGTTTCGACGCAGAGAACCCAGGCAAGGTTGCATGAATGTGGTCTCCGGTCGAGAAAACAATGTATTCGCATTCCGCTGTCCCATAACCACCGCCTGAAACGATATGAATGAGCCACAGACCACGTCGGATGGACCAGAGAAGATTGGCGACCTGTCCTTTTTACAGATGAGTCAAGGTACTGCGTAGACCACACAGATAGGCGTTCTAGGGTGTGGAGAAGACCAGGAGAGCGATTCCATGCAGCCAACATTGCTGAGCATGACCGCCATGGTGGATGGTGAATCATGGTCTGGGCGGCATCAGCAGGGGTTGACGTACATAGCTCTGTGTCTTTGAACGTGGTACATTGACTGCACAGCGGTATTTTGATGAGATCCTGGATGTCCACGTCAGATTGTATGCAAGTGTAGTGGGTGATAGATTCATTCTGATGGGCGATAATGCCCGTCCTCATGTTGCCCATGCTGTCGGGGAGTACCGACAGAGGGAGGGGATTGAGCGTATGGACTGGCCAGCAAGATCCCCAGATTTCAATCCAATCGAACACGTCTGGAATGAGTTGCAGCTTGCAATTTCAGTCCGTCCAGTCCAGCCAAGAAGAGTCCAGGAGCTTGTTACCATGCTGGTCCAAGAATGGAACAACATCCCAGAAAGGATCACCAGGAATCTGATTGGGAGCACAAAAAGGCGTTGTCAAGCTGTAATTAACAGTAATGGGCCTCATACTCGATACTGAACCCATACCTGTTCGCTCCGTCAACTTTTTTGCAAATTGAAAAATTTCCTCTTTTACCAATAATATCCATTTTCCATGGTTATCGTATTCAAAGGCTGAAAAATAATGTCAAACACAAATAAAATTTTAATTTCTGTACTGAAATCATTAAAGATATAATTAAATAAAAAATATATAGAGGATATTCACGAAAATTTGATGAATACCGAAAATATCTCGTGAGTGGCTACAAAGAAATATGAGGATCTTCACGAGCGACGCCACGATATTTTCGGTATTCATCAAATTTTCGTGAATTTTCTTTTTATTTAATGCTCTACGACTACAAACTCTCCAATTTGTGGCCTTTATTTGCCATTAAGGCGCAAAATTTATGTGCCGAACCGGCGTCCATACAAAAATTACAACAACCAAACTCCAACCATTGGAATGTGTGAACATCCGCACAAAAAGTAGTCCCGTCTTATTTCTCCCCTAACTTTACGATTTACCAAGGCTGGCGAATTGAAATAATCGCAATGTGTTTCGAAGAAATAGAACAATAACAAAAAACACCACTTTCTTATTTTCAATAACAAGACACGTCATTTTATTTTTTTTGAACTCAATGCACTGAAGACGTGTGAAGTTGAACTGAAGAAATTTGAAAGTGATTTCGGCTTTTCGCTGGAAGGTGAATGAGAAAGTCAAACTTTGAAACCGCTGATTTAATGAATTGATTTAGTCACTGTCACTATCAATTATTCGAATTCGTTTGTATTTGGGACTCTGGAATTCATTACTGATGTGCTGACTCTGTGATGATTGCATGTAAATGTTTATCGGCCCATTAAACGTGCTGCCACTGAACATCGAAGACAGTGGAAATGAACCTACGATGAAATATCGATTTCTAAATATCATTTTGATATTTCGTTTTGCCGACCGACAGGGGAATATGACTAAATTTTTCAGCGTGAATTGATGCCTGAGCATTAAATAAATACACTTTTCATTACAATATTTCAATTAAAACATAAAACAGGTAGTTGGATATACTTGGTACTTAGCAAACTTTGAGTAGTACATGTATATTTCGTTCCATTGAAACTCAAGGGACGATTTTAGCTATCACTCGCGATTCAAATTGTAATTTTGGTGCACGATTTGTAGAAAACTCGAGTGAAATTTCGCTTCTTTATAAAAAAGTCCGTCAATGATTTCCGTTCCGCACATATGTGCGGAACAGCTTTTCATTTTCCACATGGTTTAGTGTTGCTGTAGATGGGGATTACACAGAACAAACGTGTAATAAATACACAGTGAACTACGAAAACGCTATCCACTACCCTTTCGCGTTTTTAAAAATTAAAAAAATGTTCTCATAAATATGTGAAATAAAAAATAACCCATCTTATGTGCTTCGCCAATTCAAACTCCATGTAAAAAAAGTCTGTGAAACTTTATTAAGCTTGAAAACAGATGAAAAAAAACAAAAAAGAAAACTTCTGAGTCTGTCAGGCATCCGAAAATTCGGATAAAAGATGACGGTAGGTTTTTGCAAAAACTGAACTGTTTCTAGTTATCAAAACAGTAAGCGAATACTCAACACCAATCACAACATCAAGTAGGCCCACTGACAATCCTCTTGGTACCACTACACTTCGTCAAAAGATAGTTGGTCGAATGCACATTTGGTAGAATGGACAGTTGGTCGAAGTGACAGTTGGTCGAATGGACAGTTGCCCGAATGGACAATTGGTCAAATGCACAACTGGTCAAAATTTGTATTTTATGCAGTTTCATCGATCGAATGTGTAATTTTATTTATTAGCAACATTTCCAGTAGTATCTCAAAATCTAAAAATATACCGAAGCGCAATTTTCGATTTAACCCTTCTTTCGCCAGAATTGGAAAAAGTGTCAAAACTGGGGTTTATTGTCAGTTTCTCAGAACGCGTCTTGTAGATTTTGTTTAAACATTCATCACTGTTAGGCCTGGCTGTGACACAACAACTGACATACAAGAGATACTGGACTAAGTGTTATTGGAAGTGAAATTCATCACGGATCATTTTTGTAAGTAATAAGGGTATTCAAAAAACTAAGCGTTAACCCGTTTTGGGTTGGTTAGACAGCAAGGCCCCTCAAAAGATCAAAAAATCATGTTCCTGTAGATTTCTCTAAACGAGACTTGTAGATATTCAAGAAAAATGGGCCATTCGCAGCTCTTAGTGTGACATTACAAGCTGCATGGACAAAATATTAGGATAAGCATTTGTCAACCGTCCACAGGCTGCTAAATGTCAAAATTTTTATAAAATGGGCTTTTTTCGGACACCAACAGCACCCAATAGATATGAAACAGAGAAACATAACGTCTTTTATCAGACACACAATTTATAGGGAAAACTTTTGTATGTAGTAAGGGTATTCAGAAATCCAAGTCTTAACCTATTTTGATCTGGTGAAACAGAGATACCCATTAAAAGCTTAAATTCCCATTTTCTGTGGATTTCTCCAAACGTTTCTTGTGAACTTTCAAGAAAAAATGACCATTAGCAGGTCTTTGTCTGACCTTACATGTTGCATGGACAAAATATTCCAGTAAGCGCTTGTTAACCATCCACGGGCTGCTAAACATCAAAACTTTTTGACTAGATATAATGCTTGAACCAGTTGACACCAGCTATTAATTTCTTTCGCGTCACTAAATGTAAATATAAACATTACAGGAAGAGGCATCTACCGAAACCACTCATATAAATTGATTCTGAAGGGGAAGCGAATCCTTAACCAAATGAAACTTATAGAGAAAAACAGTTTCAATAAGGTTTTCGTGGGAAAAACCATTTGGGAAATGGTGGGTCTGCCAAGTATAACGTACGGTTCGGAAATGGTACCCCTAAACCAGACGGCTGTAAAGAGCTTGAAAATCCTGCAGGACGATGCAGGCCGATGGATAACGGGGTCGAGTAATGCTGCAGCACTAGACGCAATCAGGGGTGAGCTTGGGTGGATGAGGATCAAGGACAGGATAGACTTATTGAAACTCGGTTATCTTAATTATTTAGTAAATCTCCCCGACAGCCGATGGTGTAAAGTAATGTTCCTGAGCATTTTCAACTCAAATACTAAGACAGGGTGGATGGTCCAAGTGAGGGAGCTAATAGAGAACTACTCATTGGAGATCTCGGGCCCAGATGTTGGGGCAAACAGGGTAAACAAAATCGTCAGAGAAAGGGTCATGGAGGATGGTAACCGTAATTGGCGAGTGTGGGGGGGGGGGGGGGGGGGGTTCAAATCAAAGAAGTCTTTGGGTGGCCTGCGTGATAAAGAGAAGCCTGGTTTTGAAGAGTACATTGATGGCACCTTTGGGGGTCACTGTTGTTCAAGCTGAGGTCACGGTCCGTAGAGCTTGGGGAGAAATTGGGAAAAACAGTGAAAAGGAGTGCCAGATGTGTAATTTGAGCGTGGTGGAGACCCTGGAACACTTTCTTCTAGAATGCCCAAAATACCAGTCTAAAAGAATGAGATTCACTGGGAGTATAATGGGGAAGTGAGATGGGAGAATGAAGGACATGTGGTTAGTGGGAGACTCAAAGGAAAGGGTTAATATGCTAATCGGAGAGATTGGGAAGAATGGGGCAAGAGATGTCATCAAGAAGTTCGTCTCCGAGTGTTGTGAGGAGAGAAGACGCGTGGGAATAGGGAGGCAGTTGGGAGTACAGGGGTAACCAAGGCCTTCTCTTCCGAGAACCGCGACAAATCAGCGGCCGGCCAAAGTGTTATTATTAAATAAGTACTTTACTCATCTTCCAACCCGGCTCATGTCTGCTCTACTCAGATCACCAAGCAAATTTACTTTTGTTTCAATTCAAGTTGCCTTCATCCTCATCTTTGTCTTCTCTTTGTTTCTTCTCTGTTCTATCTCTACTTTCTTCTTCCTGTTTCATTTCCACTGGTTTAACCCTTTACCCAACGAATCGCCCGCATCCGCCCGCGTAATATGCAAATCCAGCAGTTGAAAAAATATTATTTTTCAAAAAATTTCAACAAAACCATATCATGTGACCCCTCGTTGGAACGAGCTCGTCGAGCTCGTTCCAAAGAGGGGTCACATGATATGGTTTTGTTGCAATTTTCTGAAAGATTTTTAAAAATGATATTTAAAATAAAAAAAATTGATATCGTTTGCGTTGGGTAAAGGGTTAAACAATATTAGTCCAGCAAATGCCTCATGTTATTTTCCAATCAAATACTCTATCAGCCATTGTGCATAAGTATGTGACCTTAAGCACCAGTAAATAAATAAATAAATAAATAAATAAATAAATAAATAAATAAATAAATAAATAAATAAATAAATAAATAAATAAATAAGGGAGACGACTTCCAAAAGCTTATAACTTATTGTTGAATCCCTTACATTTATTCTTGAATTCTGTTGTTCTGTTACATTGTATACCATTAATTTCATGAGTTGTTCTTTGTTATCTCTTTGCGTGATAAAAAAATTGTCACTTTCAGTAATAAATATTGTTTAAACTAAAACTTTGATAAACTTTGGGCTGTTTTCAGGCAACAACAGCACCCAATGGGTATGTAAAAGATAAACAGAACTTCTTTTACAGCACGTCGAATTCGCGTAGGATCATTTTTGTAAATAGTAACAGTATTCAAAAAACGAAGCTTATGCTTTTTGGACTGGATAAGGAGAGTTGTCCCTTAAAAGCTTAAAATTCACATTTTCCGTGGATTTCTCTAACTGTCTGTTGGCGATTTTCAAGAACAATTGGACATCGGTAGGTCTTGGTGTGGTATTACAAGTTGCATACATAGAATATTCCGCTAAGCGTTTTTAACCTCTCTACGGGCTGCTAAACATCGTCAAAATTTTGATAAAATTTCGGGCACCAACAGCACCAAATGGGTACGTGGCAGATAAACATAACCTCCTTAATTACTTTCCAAAGTGTGATAGTAGTATGTAATGTACCTTTAGGGCCTCATTTGGATGATCTCATTTGGATGATCTCATGTGACGTCACAGTCACGTGACCCAGTGGCGCCATGTTGTGTTGTCATGATAATCTGCGTGAGCGGCCATATCGTGACTTCATCCCCATTCCCCGTCCCATTGCAGAAAAATTGGGTTACATAGCAATCATATGCTACCATAGAAACCAAGATGGCGGCCTCCAGTATACAAAATGGACGACGGAAACACGTATCACCCTAACAACACGCGCCGTGCATGCGTACTAACGCCATGTATCACTCTGGGGATTATGTCACGATATGGTCGCTCACGCGTGTTACCATAAAAACACAACATGGCGCCACTGGGTCACGTGACTGTGACGTCACATGAGATCATCCAAATGAGATCATCCAAATGAGGCCCCAAAGGTACATTACATACTACTTGTGATTTACTGGGATTTCCGGGTTTGATTATAAACGATAACTTCACAAGCGAATTATGCAATCAACAATTGGGTCATGTATCCGTGCGCGCAAACGAAGACGCTTTGCTGTGGGTGAAATGGGGACTTCGTTGTTTTTGTTTTGTTTTTTTAACCCTTTACCTAACATGAAAAGCAGACGACACTTGCAAAAAAAAAATCTTGAATAACTATTATTTTCATTTTATGTCTCAAAAACATAGGTTATGGCCCCTCATTGGAACGAGCTCGACAAGCTCGTTCCAATGAAGGGTCATAACCTATGTTTTTGAGACAAAAAATGAAAAAATAATAAAAATTAATTGGCGATTTTTGAGAATAGCACTGGCTGTTTTTTGCCGTTACGTTAAGTAAAGGGTTAAATAATATAATTATCGTTAATAATGAAAAGTAATAAACAGAGTAATTGCTTGATTGGACTCATTACGTGAAATAATTCATTCGAGGCGAGGGACTATTGTAAAACACTCGTGCGCATTCGTATTTGTACAACGTCCCTCACCTCTCTTGAATTTATACAGTGAAAAAACGCACAAAGAGTCAATCCACTGGGAATGTTCCAAACGCAAAAGCAGTAAATGCAATGGGACTGTAACAACTGATCTCCTGGTAAGCCGAATAACAGTGTCAACACCCCACTGCCACGCAGTTGACCAGCTGGCGACTGGGGCGTTTTTTTACAAAGTTAGGGAGGAGATGAAAGATCTTGTTATCAACAGTCGGGGCAATCCTGGTCAGATAATGTCCGACAAGCTACTCGGTTATCCAGTTGATGTTCGTGTAGCCGCTGGAAAACCTGATACCATCAAACGAGCCATCAGCCGACAGAAACGCGGAGATACCACATTAGAACCAAAAAAGATTGAAGAGATACCTGTTCTACCAGACAATTTCACAACAACTGGAGGGTCTGATAATATTCAATTCCTCATATATGACAATTTCACTGAAGGAGAAATCAATGATAACCGCATCCTTGTGTTCGCAACCAAAGCTAGTCTAGAACATCTCTCTCGCAGTGATCATTGGTACATAGACGGGACATTTGGGACTGCACCAAAACAATTCAAGCAACTGTTTGTTATCCGTGCTGCTGTTGATATAGTTTTCGCAACTTGTGTTTATGCCTTGCCGCCAAACAAACAAAAACCCTCTTACGAAGAGGTGTTCGCTGCCTTGTTGAATTCTTGTCAAAGCCACGAACTAGTTCCAGATCTCACAACAATCTCGTGTGACTTTGAACAAGCAATCCATAGTGCAATTCGATCCATGCTCGGACACCATGTGAACATTCAGGGATGTTTCTATCATCTGACACAATCCACGTGGAGAAAAATTCAAACTACGCATCTGTCGGTACACTGCAAAAAATATAGGTTCTCTTTAGAACCAAAACTGGTTCTAATCTTGTCCCTGAGATGGAACCAGTTCTGTTTAAACAGTATTTATTTCAAATCGTGTAAATTTATAAAGATTAACATTAAATATTAACAGAATTAAACATAAATTGAGGGGGTTTCAGCCGTAAGTTTAGAGCTTTTACGAGGTTGTCTCAAATCATTATTAAGCAAAGGAGATATGAACAGTTGGCATATCGAACCAGTTTTGGTTCTATACAGAACCAAAACTGGTTCGATATGCCAACTGTTCATATCTCCTTTGTTTCATAATGTTTGGCGTCTGCGTTGAATAAGCTCCAAGTTTAGTGCTGAATCTACTTCAGTTCATGTAATATTCTGTTAAAATTGAATGCTGATCTTGGTAAATTTATTTGATTTGAAATAAATACTGTTTAAACAGAACTGGTTCCATCTCAGGGACAAGATTAGAACCAGTTTTGGTCCTAAAGAGAACCTATATTTTTTGCAGTGTACGTTACAAGAAAGATGATAACGTGAAACACTTTTGCGGTAAACTGGATTAGCATTTCTGCCAGTAGAAGATGTGAAACAAGGAATGTTCGAACTAAAGAATGATGTGCCAGATGGACTTTATGGGCTGGTGGAATATTTCGATTCCACATATGTAAATGAAAAATTAGAGGCGAATCGTGGTCCACGGGATGTTTTGAGAATTCAGAGGACCAATAAACCGATGTTCCCTATAGACAGATGGAATGTGCATGACGTCACTGTAGCAGACGGAGATCGCACAAACAACATTTGTGAATCTTAGAACAATGCTTTCACGCATCTAGTGGGCCACAAGAACCCCAGTTTGTGGCACCATATTCGGTGCATTGAGAAGGACCAAACCAATGCACTGACTGAGATAGAGAGAATGCGACAAGGTGACCCTGAAGTCAAACGAGTGCAAAGAAATGCTTCAAAATTGCAAAAGCGATTAAAAGCACTGTGTTTGGAATACAAGAACGAAAAGAGGGACATTTGTCAGTTTTTGAATGCCATTGGTTATTCGATCAGACTGCAGAAAGAAAAGTAGTCTAAAATCTTCATATTCTTTGCTATCGTTTCATATTGTTCACATATATAGATTTGCTTTTTTAATAGTGTATTATTACCACATTCACTGTTTTATTTAAAACATATTTTGATAATGGTAAATAAATAATAAATATTTTTGTTTTGTTTTATAAACCCTCATAAATTGGTGACTAATAGCCTATAATGTACATTGGGGGTAGTCCAAACGTGGACCCAAATTCCGTAATATAATTATATTTCGAACATTGGGACCAAGGTTAGACTAATTGGGGCGGTAATATCCACTTCATTTTCTGAGTGGGGGGGGGGGGGCAGTTGACTAATTGGGGGGGGGGGGGGCTAATATACCACTTCATTTTTCTGAGGGGGGGAGGCTAACGTCCACCTATGTTTTTCTCTGTGGGGGCTAATGTCCAACTAAGAAACTCTTCTGGGGGGGGGGGGGGGGGGCTAATGTCCACTAAGACCATTAAGCTCTCGGGGGCTAACATCCTGGGGGCTGCTGTCCTACATTCAATGGGCTATTTGCAATAGTACCTATAAGTTTATTTATACCATGCTCTCAATAAATAATCGACTTTGTCACTAAAAATGGAGGAAAAACGATACTTTCTATCGCAAAGTGTAGTTTACATCTGCGCCAGCGGGCAGTCCTTCCGGCTGCAAATGAATGCTTGATTGACAGTTAGACACATTGTCAAAGTTGATTGAATTTATCTTGTTTTTTCAGTCAAATTATTATTAACAATTCTTAAATTTTATTTTAAATATTTAATTGTAGGTATTTTAAACTATTTTTTGTTTGTTTTTTGACAGTTTTTTTATTTAGATAATCATAAAGAAATACATAACATATACTCACAAAATCGTATTTTAAACTTAATAAGTCATTGCATGTAGTAGATAGTAGCGCGAAACGTTGTATGTGTCAATGAAACATCGCGAAGTGTGAATGTATCGGAGTCGACAAATTGGGTCATGACAAAGGTCAAGTTTGATGAAGTGCCTATTATAGGTGTAAATTTTTGTAAGGGAATTCCCATTGAAAACATTTTAACCGAAGTAGAAGCTTTACACATGACAATCATTTGCACCTCTGACTTCAGAGTGTGAAGACCATCTGGACATTCATAAAGCAATCACGATGGCTAGTTTGGACCTTCCAATTAACTTACAGAAAGTTTTGTGGCGTCTCTTGCCCTCTCAACTGGACTCTCCAGACAAGAGACAAGAGCGTCCACCTGACTCTGGAGTTCGACTCAGAGGAAAACACCACCACACCTTCTTCGGGGAGAGGAAGCACCTTTTGTGAGAGGAACCCCTCTCACACTGATCCTCACCCGAAGAAGCCTGGACCTGGCCCTGAAAAGAAAAGCAAGAAGAAGAAGAGCCCATCCACAGGCGCCGCGATGCCCGGCGATTGGAAACGTTCCTGCAAAGGAAGAAGGAAGAGAAGGCGGAAGAGAAGACAGAGGAGGCCACTACCACCCCCTCCAACTCCTGTGACTCCCATCCACTCCCCAGCTGCCTCTCCTTTGAGGGATAACCTGGAGGATGGCGACGTCATCAGCGAGGAGGAGACGGAAATGGAAACTGGCTCTCTGAAGTCTCCTACTCCAATCTCTATCATCCATCCGGATCAGGAACGGGAAATGCTACAAACCTTACTGGACATGACGGCAGAAGTAAACAGCATGCGAGAACAAGTCAGGAACATGTCAGCTGACAACAACAGAATCACGACACTCCTGGAACAGCACACCAGCCACAGCACTCCTGAAGCAGCCAGGACTCGAAAATTCCACCCCAGTCAGTCCTCCAAAAACACCAACAGCCCAACTACACCAATAACCACTACTGTCTCTCCATCACAGCCACCTCCACCCAAAAAGAAAAACAAGCGACATAAACGCTGCTAAACAGCCAGAGAGGGTCGAAAGGGGCTTGCCCCAAACCGTCCCTGCGCGCCTTCGGCGCGCGAAATCATTCCAACCGACGCTTTACACCGGAAGTGGGGTTAAAAGCTGGAAAAAAGAAACGCAAGTTTTTTTTTTCTGTGGTAAATATTTCAAATGTGTTATGGATGATTATTTCATTGTTTGGATTTTGATGTTATTTCTTCGTTACTGATTAAATTTTGACGAGTTTTGTTGTCTTAATACAGATCACGTTTGCACAAATAACGTTCAAACGTTGGTATCCTACGTCATTCCCTGATCAACATCAATAGCGGGTGTGTCCACCCCGGGCTCCAGTCGCTGCTCTAACTCTCCTTACCATTGACCCCATCAAGTTGTTTATGGCCCTTTGTGGGGCGTTATTCCACTCCCGAAGAAGGGCCTGTCTGAGCTGAGCGACGTTGTTCGGGATGTTGACGCGCTTCCTGACCCTCCTGTCCAGCTCGACCCACGAATGTTCCATCGGGGACAAATCTAGATTGTAGAGTGGTCAATCATGAACTGGGACATTGGTTTGGTTGTGGAAGTCAAGACAAACCATAGGAACGTGCGGCCTCGCATTATCCTGCTGCAACGTAAGGTTACGCGCATGGATAAGTGGAATGGCGTGAGGCATGAGGACCTGATCCCGATATCTTACGGCTGTAAGATTGTTCTCGATGACCACGAGATGTATATTCACGCCATGAGAACACCCTACCCCAAACCATAACAGACCCTCCCCCGAATCAATCATTTTCCTTAACGCACTCTTCAGAATATCGCTCACCTCGACGTCGATAGCAACGTTGTCGTCCATCTGACCTGCAAAACGTGAACCGAGACTCGTCAGTGAATAACACACGTCTCCAGTGGGCCAAGTGAAACCGATTTGATGCATGTGCCCGCAGCCATTGCAATCGACGTTGACGTCGCCTGGGTGTAAGTTGCGGACCAACGTAGGGACGTCGTGGCCTTAAATGGAACTCTCGCAACCCATTCCTAACTGTTCTTGGACGCTCTCGGCAACCATGAGTACCTACAACCTGACTCGCCGTCTTGTCGCCGTCTAAAATTGGTTACGGTGTGAGAGACGTATGCCTCTATCTTGACAGGGCGACGTAACGCACGGGCGTCCGCTCCTGGGTGGTCAGCTAATCTTCCCGTGGCTCTGAGACGCCCAACTAAATGAGCTATCGTTGACTCATGGACCCCAAGTTGCTAGGAGACCAGACACTGGGATTGGCCCTGCATAATTAGAACAATAGCCCTACCCCTATCAACGTCGGACATTCCGGGCATTTTGCTTTCCAATCGAGGCCTTAACACGTGGGGTGCCCCGGGTGAACGCTGTTGAAAGCATGCAGCGTCGCACGTGGTCATGGTGACTGAATTTTAACCCAAAACTCTTTAGACAGTACAATGAGGTAGCTAGCTATGTGCCAAATCTTTTTGACTACATTTGGTCTACGGATAAAAAAATTATATTACCCGAACTGAACTTGCGTTTCTTTCTTCCGTCAGAATAGTTACACAGCCCAGCAACAAAGCAATTATCAGAAAAAAATCACTGTGCTCGAACAGATATTTTTGGACGAAAATTCGACGACAGTTTTAGAAAACTTCAATTCGACCAAATGTCCAATCGACAAAATGTCCATTCGACTAAGTGTCCATTCAACCAAATGTCCATTCGATCAAATCTTCATTCATGTATGCATAACCGAGTGTGTGCTTGCAATACTTGAGGGGTGGTATGGGGTGGATGGGTCGGTGGGTGGGTCGGTGGGGATTTTGGGTGATGAGCTTTCCCCGTGGCTTTAATGGGTCTTGTCTCGAAAATATGCTATTGGAAGCAATCCGGAAAATGGCCAACACTCTTAGTAATAGGGCATCACAGTTCAAAGGAAATGCGCCTTATGCTATGATGTTTTTCAACGGTGTCGGGGATATTAACCCCCCCCCCCTGTCCCAACAAAACCCCACTGTAACATAACCCCCTAACAAAAAGAATCCCGATACCCCCCACCCATTAAAACCAAAACTGTAATAAACCCCACCTCTCATAGAATTAATTTGTTAACCCTTTACCTAACGTAACGGCCAAAACCGGCCAGCGCGATTCTCAAAAATCGCCAATTAATTTTCATTATTTTTTTGTCTCAAAAACATAGGTTATGACCCCTCGTTGGAACGAGCTCGGCGAACTCGTTCCAACGAGGGGTCATAACCTATGTTTTTGAAAAAAAAAAATGAAAAAAAGTAGTTATTCAAGAATTATCTTTGCAAGTCTCGTCTGCTTTTCAGGTTAGGTAAAGGGTTAACACTGATATTTTGTAATCACATATGGTTTGAATTGGTGTTTGATGATATTCTTTGATTACATATACTGTGAATTTGGGTTATTCCTGTTCACCCATCCCACTTGTTTTAATTAACACCTGGGCGAACGTTATAGTCCGTATCAAAACAGAGAACTCGTGTTTCATCTCCGGAATTAATTTATAATATAATAACACTTTGGCCAGCCGCTGATTTGTCGCGGTTCTCGGACGAGAAGGCCTTGGTTACCCCTGCACTCCCAACTGCCTCCCTATTCCCACGCTTCTCCTCTTCTCCCAACACTCAGAGACGAACTGCTTGATGACATCCCTTGCCCCATTCTTCCCAATCTCTCCGATTAGCATATTAACCCTCTCCTTTGAGTCTCCCCCTAACCACATGTCCTTCATTCTCCCATCCCACTTCCCCATTATACTCACAGTGAATCTCATTCTTTTAGACTGATACTTTGGGCATTCTAGAAGAAAGTGTTCCAGGGTCTCCACCATGCCCAAGTTACACATCTGGCGCCCCCTTTCACCGTCTTTCCCAATTTTTCCCCTCAGCTCCAGGGATCGCGACCTCAGCTTGAACAATAGTGACCCCCAAAGGTGCCATCAAGGTACTCTTCAAAACCTGGCCTCTCTTTATCACGCACGCCACCCAAAGACCTCTTTGATTTGACCCCCTCTCGCCAATTACGGTTACAATCCTCCATGACCCTTTCTTGATTTGACCCCCTCTCGCCAATTATGGTTACAATCTTCCATGACCCTTTCTAATGATGAGTTGATATATCAAAACAGAGAACTTTGAACTCGTAAGACCAATTTTTCGTTCCAAGGCATAATTTCGTCCCATTTTTGTCTTATTATAAGAGGTCTGTTCACGAGGCATTGGTGATAAAATCATAACTACAGACTGCAGCTAGACGGCTGCAGACTGCGGTTGTTATTTTATCCTCCCTGTGTATTGATATTGTAACGGACCCATCTAACCGTAAATGTACACAAAGACAATATCATTTCAGAAAACCAGGGTTTAAAGGGTTAATGTTATTTATTTATTATTATTATGTTATTCGTTATTATTATTAATATAATAATGTGTATTTATATCATAAATAATTATGAGATCATGAAATAAAGTGTATTTATATACAAGATAAATAATTAATAATAATGTTTGTTCGTTTTTGTCATTTTCCTACTCCACCAGCACTCTGAATTTGCAATTAAATTCCCAACTGAACATAATACTAATCTGAAGAAAACTATAGTCGGCATTTCTTTGATCAAGAAAAGTTTGACCAGCACCCCAATAACCGCTGTGGACACTATAACCGTTATGGAAACTGTAACCCCCATGGTTCCTGAACATCATCCACTCCATCCCTAAAAGTGGTCGACCAATTCTAGGGAGGCGAGCGTTCGTCATGCGTCCCGCCTCTGCCCTTTTTGTAAGCGTCCACATTGCGCATCTTTTGTCCCAACCCAATAGGATTATAACCAGGGAAGTTCGGGTCTTCTTTTTGGTGGTCCCCGAAAGGGGCCGTTGTTGTTTTCTTTCTAAGACGTCCTACCACACAAACAGAGACAGCCTGGTGCAGATTATACTTGCCAGTGATGGCCAGCATTCGAAATCATCTCCGAAGTGGCAGACTATACTTGCCTGAAAATCCAAATCGACTGCACCCTCGGGGAGAGGTAGTACCTTTGTGAGAGGACCCAACCTCCCACACTGGTCCTCTCCCGAGGGTTCAACCCACATCAGTCAACGAAGCCACTCACCCGTCACGCCTCAACCGGAAACACCTGCCGAGTACCTGAACCTCTTCCTCCTTCAACACGCCTTGACATGAAAAAAAATTTGATCATATACAGTCACTGAGTCTCAAAAGGGGCTTGCCCCAAACTGTCCCTGCGCGCCTTCGGCGCATGAAACCATTCCGTCCGTCAAGAAAAGTTTCCCACTTCTACCAGAACAATAGCTGCTGAGTAAACAGGAAGACCCCGTGAATTTACTGTTTACCTATTTATTGAATTATACTTTATACAAAATTAATAATTATTGTTGAATTGCTTCTTGTTTTTTGTTTGTGTGACTGTTTTTAGATACTCCTTTAGGAGTTGTATTGTTGTTAACGTATCAGCATACTTATGTTTAGGTGTCTTCCCATTAGACCAATTCCCTTTAGACCAATTCTCTTTAGGCCAATTCCCAAAAGACCAATTCCCTTTAGACCAACTACATACTGTTATTCTGTTATTGATTAAGGGTTAATTAAGGATAATTAAGAAAACTTTTATTTGCTGATAAGCACTTTATTTGATAAAAAAATATTTATACGCATAACATACAAAAAATATAGGTTTATAACATTTCAGTTTATAAAATATCAACAAGCCAGAAAATAAGCAGACTATCATCTGAAAAATGAGGTCCCCAGAGGGTGAATTTGATGATGCTACCCTGCAGAGCAGGGTAGCATCACTAAATTTACCCTCTGTGAACCTCAATCTGAATTAAGGCCTCAAACATAAACAGGTACCCAGAGGATAAACTGGCCCACTGTATGGGATAGCATCAGAAAACCCTCTGGGGACCTCATTCTGCAAATGACAGACTGCTTATTTTCAGGCTTGAATATCAATAACATTAAATACATTTATAAATATTTATAAATATATCAAATTATTGATATAGAATTATATTTTAAAAGTAGAACGCATGAGTTGGTCTAAGGGGAATTGGTCTTTTGGGAACTGGCCTCGTGGGAAATGGTCTAAAGGGAATTGGTCTAGTGGGAATGAACCAATGCTTATTCAGTAATACATTTGGGCATCCAGGGGCCAATACTATAAAGCTCTTACAATTATATTTTCTAGAATTCTATTTTCTATCTATTAATATAACTGACTAAACTGAATCACGCACCGTCAGTTATGGGGGTTCGACTCTCACTGAACTGCTTTTATATTCGGATAGAGCCAACCTTAGCCCCGTACCTGCCCCACCATCTGCCCCTTCTCCCAGTCAATGTGGATTGTGCGCTTCTGCGTTAGTGATTACTTGTGTGTGTTTTAAAACGTATTGTCTCAAATCTGTCGGGGAAATGGCATCGACCCGTCTGACCATGAGTCATCATGCCCTCGTGTTTGGTGACTGCTTGCGTGGTGGACGTGGTGCCTTGGTTCAGTGAGGGGCAGTGTGTAATCGATCTAGTTCGGCGGGCTGCTTACTAAATTTCTTCTGCCTCCAAGATAACGATGCGTGAGTCTAGCTATTTATCCTAACCATCTTCTTGTGTCAGTTTATCCAAGAGTTTGGGAGTCGACCCAAATAAGCTCTAAGCTTTCTGTCGAATCCCTCCTTTAAAATGTATCTTCTCTATTCTCATGCTGTATAATATTGTATATAGACAATAAACATATAGTGTGTTTTTATATCTGTGTTATACAACGAGTTGAAATATGGTTTATTTTTTCGAGGCTTCGCCGAGAAAAAATAAACCATATTTCAACGAGTTGTATAACACAGATATAAAAACACACTATATGTTTATTGTTTTTATCTGATAACAAACAGACACCCGTCTCGTGCGTCTGCCCGACTTATATATGCTTCCCACGGGCCTCCAAAGAAAACCAGTCTACGAGACAAAAGAAATAGGACAAGACGCATAGAGTTGTGTCCCTTTCATTACAAAATCGATGACGGCGATTGTAAAGTGCGATTGCACTTCTTGCATCATGTAACTGCGCTGGAACAAAATAAATTTCAACTATTTTATTAACAGTAACAAAACAGTGTTTCAGTAGAGTTATTCTTTTTTTGACATAGTTCCAGTTTTCTTCCGTGTTTTATGCTGTAGTCCCAATATAACAAATAATTTTGCGTTTGTTTACAATTTTTACGAAGTGTTTTTTTTTCAGGTAGAGCAGACGAACTTTTAATTAGCGCAGTTCCGCGAGTACTTTTGATCGAGGCCGTGACTATAAATAGTTCGCAGTCGCCGCATACTAATTACTATTAACATTCAAGTAATTTCTACAATGTTTTGAAGCAAAATTTTAGGTTGCCTTTATTGAAGCAAAATGAATAAGAAATGACACCATCAGAGGATTTTGACAAAGTGCAATAAGCGTACAATTAAAACCTGCCCTGTGATATAACGATATTTCATGAATGAATGAATGAAAATGGAATTGAAAGAGGTCAGAGGTCGTTCGCATAAATTATAATTATATACAACACCCGTTGTATATACTTCAAGTATATACAACGGTTGTTATACTCTATGGTTATCAGATAAAATACTTTGTACAAGTATTCCATTCTGTTTCCAACAAATGTAATATGTTCCAATAAATATTGTTTAAACTAAAATGAATCGTCAGAATTTTAAAAGATATGGCAATTTGCCAACTGGCAAATTGCCAGATCTTTCAAAAAATGCTAATGGTTCAGTTTAACCCATTTAAAGTCATAACTAGGAAATACATAGACAAAACTACATGTATGTTTCAATGAGTCGTTTTGTATTCAATTCGTCAGATGTGCGTAGAAAGAAAACGTCTCGAGACCGAACAGGTTGGTGAGCAATACGGAATTCCGTATAGCACAGCCGTATTGCACGCCGTATTGCATAAGAGAGACTGCATGTGCATGTAATAAAATTCTAGAAAATACAGTTGTAAACGCTTTATAGTATTCACTCCAGAAGATGCCTTTTTGTCTGTGTGACTGTTTTGGTGTTCCTTTTGGAGTTATATTGTTGTTACTGTTATCAACATGCTTGTCTGGGGAGTGTTAGTCAAGTTCTATTATTTCCGAAATAACATTGACTTCCTCCTTGATCTGTTTTTGTGACGGGCTTTCATCGCTTTAGGTTGCAACTGCCTACGTAAGTTTCGATACGCCTCTTTGCAAATGTAGGCAAATGAACATCAGTACCCTAAAGGACAATTTGGCTACATTTTCACTGATGGTCCGATTCATTGCCAGAGGAGATCATGCCCCTGGGCAGCGATATGCGAGGTCCACTGCTGATTCATGCCATCATCCTTTGAAAAGTGCTCTTGAACAAAGGAGAAGACTCATATAAGCCTATGGCTTCCTGTCGAATCCTCGTCTACTCATTATTTATTTATTATTTATTTATTAGTGTTTAATGTCACATATTTCCGCATATTTCCGCACAATGGCTAACATGACCACGACAGTTTTACGGGTGGAGGAAGCCGGAGTACCCGGAGAGAACCACCGAGCAACGGCGAGCAACTGTCAGCTCCCCAACATACTAACTCCACACAAGCAGGGTTAGCATTGTTTGAAGACAGGTGCACCATCGACGTGCAGTACTCCTTAGTATAAAATGGGAGTGAAGTGTCTTGCCCAAGGACACAACGTGATTGCCGCAAGTGGGATTCGAACCGAGAACCTCTCGGCTTGCAGCCTGCACCTCTACCTACTGAGCCACCGCGCCCCCCCTCGTCTACTTACAATCCCTGCTATTTCTGTTTCTGTTATACCATGCACAACCATGAAAACTGTTTGCCGTTCTGTGATATTCCCATTATGTAATGTATACGTGTAACACTGCTTTCTGAATACAAAATTGTTTAAATTAAATTCATTCAGTAATACAGTCTGGCTCCCAGGCTTGACTTAACTTTATACTTGTTTTGCGGTCATGATGTAGCCGTAGATGCTGAAAATGACTTTAAACACCAATAAAGTAAAGTAAAATTGATGTATGTCCTCGTTCAGTTTTTCGTATACCACACTTGTATACTTGGATATGTCAGCCGAAGCTTTTATACGGAAAATATGGTCGGATAAAGCAACCCAGTTATTGACAGACACGGGCAAATCTGTGTGTTTTCTTACAACAATCACATTGTCTTCTTGTAAACCCTAGCTGCAAGTCGTATGAAATAATTGTGGGTATTGAATGGAAGGGTTGTGTGAAATGTGCCGAGTTCAAGTTTAATGCGGTAAGAATGAAATAAACTGAATTTATTTGAATATAAATAAGTACCTGATACCCGTATCAAACAACAGTTTACATGGCTGTGAAAAAATGAGATGAAAGGCTTGTTTATCATGATCGACGTTCGAAAATGTTATGAACACGTGGCGAATAAAGGATTGATAGATTTAGAATGGACCGATTAAATTTCCAATGCTTCTGATAAAATGTTAATCATATTATTCTCCACTAATATACACGGGTTGTCACACTTGGCCAGTATTAAATTTTAACCGGAGAAGCGCAGGATGTAAATTTATTAGAGCCCATAAAAACTTTCCACAACTTAAGAGAAAAAGGACAGCAGTTAGTGTACAACGTATCAGACAGCTAATTGGTATTTCTGGTATGGGTGGGGTGGGAGTAGGGATAGGGGAGTGGGTTGAAGATTGCAATCCAATGGGGTTGAGTTACTGAAAAAACTAGCTCAATGAACGGTTCTCTGGAAAATGACACACCTATATGAAACATGTGATACACGTTTTATGCACCCCCAGTAGAAAACGGCACGCTCAGTAGGGAAAGATGACACATGAGGGACGTGGGGGGGGGGGGGGGGGGGGCAGGAAAAGATGGCACAATTTTGATTCAAGAGTATTTTGATTATTTTTTCCCACAATGCAGCTGTGAATTTAAACCGTCCAACAATGGCTCCCTGGATGGTATCATTTCGGTCAATACTGTCAACGGTAAAATGGGCGGAACCATCCTCCTTGTTCGGAGGTTCAGTAATAATTTAATCCAACAGCTCGACAGAGCTGTTGGATTAAATTATTATCGAGCCTCGCTTCAGATTGTTTGCTCTTCATATCGTCTGCGAATCCAGTACGAAATGCACATGGATAAAATGCCCATCAGACAAAATGCCCATGGACTGCCAATCCGACAAAATCTCTTAGATTCTCAAAATGAAATACAAATAACATAAAGAGAAATACAATTTTATTTTCCAATGGTAACAGTACTTATCTTTACACAACCTTTTTTCAACATTTTCACACCATTTCACCAACATTTTCAACTTTTATAACAACATTACACAACATTTTTACACCTATCACTCTTAATTTTATTATATTTTTGCTTAACATAATTGTCTTATTGATTGTCGATTGCTTACTTGGCCGAGTCATACACCTTTCAGCTCTTATCATCAAGAGTTTTGTAGGGGAGCACGGTGGCTCAGTAGGTAGAGGTGCAGGCTGCAAGCCGAGAGGTCCTCGGTTCGAATCCCACCTGCGGCAACCGCGTTGTATCCTTGGGCAAGACACTTCATCTCCATTGCCCGCGTGGGGGCACGATGACGCCGTGTACTAAGGCGTACTGCACGTCGATGATACGCATGTCTTCAACCAATCTAACCCTGCCTGTGCTGCAGTGCGGAGTTACGATGTTGGGGAGCTGGCAGCTGCTCGTCGTTGCTCGGTGGTTCTCTCCGGGTACTCCGACTTCCTCAACCCGTAAAACTGTCACGGTCATGATTAGCCATTGTGCATAAATATGTGACCTTAAACATCAATAAATAATAATAAATAAATAAGAGTTTTGTAAGAACAACAGTACATTAATATCAAAATCAAACTTCTCCGGTCACTTTTCGATCTACAAATTCTTTCCTATCGAAAATTAAATTGAGAATGTGGATGTTAACCTCCTGTTGTTGTTTTTACGTCTTACTTCTCTTGTAGCACATCCGCGGAAGCCCTCAGTAAATGGGCAACACAAGCGTGAACTGTTGGGCAAACTTTACCTTGTATTTATGTTGTGTCATCGTCACCTGAGTGCTAGAATGTCCTATGTCCCATGGGGGCCATAGGACATTCTAGCACTGAGGCGACGTCATGATATGGCCTGAATCGGCGGAGTCATGGGTTGGATGGGCAACTTATCTCGAGCTCATTGCACCTAAGGGCAATGGTTTGGGGATGGGTTATTTACCTGACTTGTGATTCTGCCCATCAAGTCGCCTATACAGGGATTTGATGGTTTTTTTTATATATATAAAATGCCTGACTTCTCTTTAAATATTTCTCTTGCTCAATTATATATCACGGCGAATCAATTTCACCCATATTAAGCTAATTTATTCATTTATTTATTGGTGTTAAGGTCACACACTTATGCACAATGGCTAATCGTGACCGTGACAGTTTTACGGGTGGAGGAAGCCAGAGTGCCCGCAGAGAACCACCGAGCAACGACGAGCAGCTGCCAGCTCCCCAACATCGTAACTCCGCACTGCAGCACAGGCAGGGTTAGACTCGTTGAAGACATGTGCACCATCGACGTGCAGTACGCCTTAGTACACGGCGTCATCGTGCCCCACGTGGACAATCGGGGTTAAGTGCCTTGCCCAAGGACACAACGCGGAAGCCCGAATCGATCGCTCAGATGGTCCCCCATCCAAGGACAAACCGCGCTCCACGTTGCTTTACTTTTATTAAGCTAAATCGAGTAATAGGAAACCAATACACTAGCCTGTTAATAGAGAGAAAACTCATACATTTTACTCATACCATTTGCTATTAGTCCTTACACAACCTGTCCATATCAAAAGGAACATTCCCAATCCCATCTCGCTAACAACCGGCATGGTTCTTACACCACCTATCCATCTCTAAAGGAACATCCCCAATCTCATCTCGCTACCAACCGGCATGGTCCTTACACCACCTGCCCATCTCGAAAGGAAAATCCCTAATCTCATCTCGCTACCAACCGACATGGTCCTTACACCACCTGTCCATCTCTAAAGGAACATCCCCAATCTCATCTCGCTAACAACCGGCATGGTCCTTGCACCACCTGTCCACCTCTAAAGGAACATTCCCAATCTCATCTCGCTACTAACCGTCATGGTCCTTACACCACCTGTCCATCTCTAAAGGAACATCCCCAATCTCATCTCGCTACCAACCGACATGGTCCTTACACCACCTGTCCATCTCTAAAGGAACATCCCCAATCTCATCTCGCTACCAACCGACATGGTCCTTACACCACCTGTCCATCTCTAAAGGAACATCCCCAATCTCATCTCGCTAACAACCGACATGGTTAAAAAAATGACAACTACAAAACAGTATTTTCTTCTTCAGCCTTTTCTTCTTATTGTTTTTATTCCTGAATACAGGCATATTTTAGCTCATTTTATGTAAAACCACTATACCCACTTTGCTGATGTGCAAACAATTTGTGAAAATATCATGGAGACATAAGCATTTGCTTGCTGCTGGATCCACTTTCCGTCTTTGTTCTATATACATCATCTGCAGGGATGTGGCTAGAGGTTTCCGACTGGGGAGGGGGGGGGGGGGGGGGTAGTGAATTTTTAACTAGGGGAGAGACCGGGAGGGGTAACCCTTTCCCCGTTTGTCCCCTAGATGGAAATTTACTACCGAGAAAACTTTTGAAAATGAAGCCATGAAAGGGGGCATAAAATTGATTCTAGTAACTGAAATGCCAACATATTTATGATAGAATTATCAGGTTATTATTATTTGGTATTCTTCTGGGAACTGAATATGTGCTAAACAAATGCCCAAGCTGAGAACTTTGTGCAATTCACACTGTCCTGACATTAAATCAGATCTAATGCAGGAATGATCAATTTTCGATGTTTCATCATTTTGTAACTGTGAATGATGGAATTAACTCAGAATAACGATTTTACATGATACGATTTTCTTGAAGTGCATTTCTAGGATTTTTTTATTACGATAAGTAAACGAACTATAGAAATCTCGTACCGATTGACATCATGCATACTTATGGGTGCTCGATATTGCGTACACTGTAGTTGTAAATAGTAACAGTTGGAATTTTTGCAAATTTGAAACCAAGCTGGAATTTTGGGAAGGAAAGGAAACATCAGCATCACCAAAAAAGCTCTAAACTCCAGCTAGAGGGAATTTCCAACTACTCAGGACTTGCTCTCCGAATTTCCAACTATAGGAAATTTTTGCTAGGTTTGGTAGGTTTGGCCCCCCCCCCCCCCCCCCCCCTGTCGCCACGTCCCTGATCACCTGTAATTATGTTGTATTGTTGAGATTATACAATTCGGAAATAAAATATTGTTTAAATTAACGTAATTGTTTGATCACATTTATACGATGGTTTCGGGAAATGGTTAAGAAAACAATTACGGTAAATGAAAAAGGTTTTGAAAAGGATTTATGACAGTCAGTTTGTCAATTCTAGTTTTGCCAATTTTAAATTATTAATTTACAGATTGCCTTCCATAATAAATCAACTGATGAAATAAAGTGGAGAGCAATTTTAAATTTCAAACCCATTGCCCATAGGAAGTAGTTTTGAAATTTAAAATGTTCTTTAGTTTTGTTATAATTTATAGGAGATGGCTCATTCCAATAAATTGTAACAAAACAATTATATATTAATATTATTAATATTAAACCTAGTTCATGCATTATGAAATCACTAAAAAACTTTCATCACTATTCGGAGTTTATCCTCACAATCAGTTAGCCAAATACAAAGGCCTGGTGGGGGGCGCGGTGGCTCAGTTGGTAGAGGTGCTGTCTGCAAGACGAGAGGTCCTCGGTTCGAATCCCACCTGCGGCAACCGCGTTGTGTCCTTGGGCAAGACACTTCACCCCGATTGCCTACATGGGGGCACGATGACGCTGTGTACTGAGGCGTACTGCACGTCGACGGTGCGCATGTCTTCAACCAATCTAACCCTGCCTATGCTGCGGTGCAGAGTTCAGAGTTACGATGTTGGAGAGCTGACAGCTGCTCGTCGTTGCTCGGTGGTTCTCTCCGGCTTCCTCCACCCGTAAAACTGTCACGGTCACGATTAGCCATTGTGCATAAGTATGTGACCTTAAACACCAATAAATAAATAAATAAATAAATAATGGCCTGGTCCTTGCGTGAATTTCTTCATAGTTTTGTTCTCAGATACTATGGAATGACAAAGATTTTGTAATCTTTCTTGATATTTCGAATACGTTTTATTGCGTTTTGTTGATGACTGGCCTCCAGCCTCTTGCAGTATCTAAGTGGATTCGGGAGTAGCATCCTCCTTCAAATGAGTTATGCGTGTCCGGATTGACGGATGACAATGCCCAACTATTCACATAAATGCATAATTCCACCCATCAAACATAACAGAATTGGTTAAACTTCCTATTGCATTATGGAGGATGTTGCTACTGGAACTTTTGGTATTTTGACATTAGCGTGCAGAAGGTTAAATGCACTAGACAACTGTCTCTATGTCTGTAGTAAAACGTATTGTCGATACAAAGAATAAACGTAAAGTGTTTTCAAGTAAAACATTTATTCTACGAGTCGGATTAAAAATGAAACCGACGAGCCTCTGGCGAGTCTGTTTCATTCTTAATTCTACGAGATTTAATAAAGAGGAGAGCAATTTTAAATTTCAAAAGGGAGAGAGAGAGAGAGAGAGAGAGAGAGAGAGAGAGAGAGAGAGAGAGAGAGAAGTGGTCATGTAAGTCTACCATAATATGAGGATATTACAACCATTCAAGAAACTTGTTATACAAGTATTGCATGCAATAAGTTACTTATCACCTTGGGTGATACGATAACGATTAAGTTGTTTTCAACACAAACTGTGTAATACATAAACACAGACAGACTTGATCTCTGACGATATGTAGAAACATTGAAAAACGCAGCGTTTCAGACAAAAATTTATTTATTATGTTACTCTCTGAACTATTTTCATTTTTCTATATTTTCTCCACACGTTTCTCCCATTGTGTGTGTTTTTTATGTTTGATGATAAAAAAGGTACAAAAACAGACTCAAACAGTGTCTCAAAACAATGCGTGGCGCCTTTGTTAATTGAAATATCTTTGCCAGGCAGTGGTATGGGTCGTGTCAGCAGATTGTGGTGCAATAATAACTAACGAAGAAATTCAACACTTGCCTCTCTATCTCGATGCGCGGACAAAAACCCACGCGGACAAAACACCACGCGGACACAACCCCATTATAACTGCCTGGGCAAAACACCATACGGACAAAACACCACGCCACTACAGTCCAGCCAAAACACCATGCGGACAAAACACTATGCTGCTATGGCCCGGACAAAACACGACGCGGACAAAACACCACGCCACTACAGCCCACCAAAACACCATGCGAATAAAACACCATGCGGACACAACCCCATTATAACTGCCCAGGCAAAACACAATACGGACAAAACACCACGCCACTACACTCCAGCCAAAACACCATGCGGACAAAACACCATGCTGCTGTGGACCGGACAAAACACCATGCGGACAAAACACCAGGCCACTATAGTCCAGCCAAAACACCATGCGGACAAAACACCATGCTGCTATGGCCCGGACAAAACACCACGCGGACAAAACACCACGCCAATACAGGCCACCAAAACACCATGCGAATAAAACACCATGCATTTTTTAGAGCAAAAATCACGTTAGAAGTGGTTTAAGATTGTTCTTATGCTTTTGCAGCTTTTCACTTTTCGGATCTTTTAACCCTTTGAATTCGTAAGACCGATTTTTCGGTCCATTTCATAAGTTCGTCTCATTTTTGTCTTATTATAAGAGGTCAAAACACGGGGCATTGGTGATAATATAATAACTGCAGTCTGCAGCCAGGCGGCTGCAGACTGCAGTTATTATTTTATCCTCCCTTATTATTGGTATTGGACTGACCAACCTCACCCTAAGTATACATCAAGGCGATACCATTTCAGGAAAAGAGGGTTCAAAGGATTAACACAGCGGGAATAGAGGCCTGTAAATTAAGACTTGCTAGAAAACCAAAAGTAAACACAAACCAATTATTGGCAGAAGCAGTTTTGGGATTTTGTTAACCCCCCTCCCTCCATGAATGATCTCAGTTTGAAAGTTGGCATTATTACTTTATGCCTGCTATTCCCCTTTCAGGTAACATGTTTTGATAACACTGTAAATTTAAAGTAGTGACATGTGCAGGGCCGGGGAGAGGGTTTGGGCCCTGGGTAGGACTTTTGGGAGGCGGGGTTGGCCCAGATGTCCAACATTCTATTGACATCTTGCATTATTGTTGGATATTCCAGATAAATAAAGAAGGTAATTTGATGACTTTTGGACCTAAACAAATACTATTAACGTTTCGTGTGTTTTTATTGGAAATTCCCCGAAAATATGTGCACGTGACCGGTACTTGCCTTCCTGTCAGATTTTCTCTCTTATTTGTCGTATGACCCCATGTTTTCGGGTCAGAAATAGTTGTCTGAAGGTCTATACTCGACAAAGATATTTTGAATGCGAAAATTAAAGTGATGCGATCATATTTTTGTTTCGCCCGAACGTTATAATGGTCGCATATGGGAAAATATTTAATACCGTGATACCTTATGAAGATTCATTTGTGACTCTAAAGACGAATTTAAAAAAAAACAGACTGCAAGCAAAGCTGAAAAATATATTCCAAAAAAGTGATTTTTATATAAATTCTTATAAGGCTGCAAAAGTTAAAATCATAAAATTTCGGGTAAAGTATAGAACAAATAGGTACTAAAGCCGGTAATAGTACCTATTTGTTTTATTCATACCATGCTCTTAATAAATAATCGACTTTGTCATTTAAAATGGAGAAAAAAGACACTTTCTATCGCAAACACACGGGTTTGTTTTGTTCACATCTGCGCCGGTGGGCAGTACAACCGGCTGTACGTGAATGCTTGATTGACAGCTAGACACGTCGTCAAAGTTGATTGAATTTACCTTGCTTTTTCAGTCAAAGTATTATAAACAATTCTTAAATTTTATTTTAAATATTTAATTGTAGGTATTTTAAACTTAATAAGTCATTTACAAGTAGTAGATAGTACCGGAAAATGTCGCATGTTTGAATGAAACATCGCGAAGTGTGAATGTATCGAAGTGGCAGTGCCAAAGGTCAAGTTGGATGAACTTCCAACTTTTGGTGTAAATTTTTTTAACCGCAGTTGAAGCTTTGCACTGGTAGTGGGGTTAAAAGATAAAATTTAACATACGAGCTCGTTCCAACGAGGGGTCATAACCTCTGTTTTGGAGACAAAATTGAAAAAAATAATGAAAATTAATTGGCGATTTTTGAGAATAGCGCTGGTCGGTTTTGGCCGTTACCTTAGGTTACATATTATAATAAGGTCGGGAAATATTTCATCTATAAAGCCAGTTTGACGAACGACATTAAGGAATTTCGTGAGAAACACTATTCTCTATCAAAGTTCCAGTGCTGCACGGGTTCGAGACTGACAAGACGAGATATCTACATTCGATTGTCGGAAATGTCTCGTGATGTCGGGTTTACGAGACTCTTCGACGGACTGACAAAAAATCTCCGGGGGGGGGGGGGGGAGGGGGCAGGGGGCTGGACCTCTACAGCCCCTCCCCTGGCGCCACCACTGTGTAACCGAGTCTTCCCACACCTTTATCGTTGATGAACTGAAAATGTCCCTCACAATTTTATAAAGCATAAAAAGTCGCCTTGTTGGGATTCTTCTTGTTGAGATAACCATTTTCGACATTCGTCTTGTTGGGTTACATCTTGCTGGGAATAAACAACAGTCACATACTTTCCATTATAATTACTTCAATTTGGGGATTCCATGCCTCCGAATCCCTCGGCACAATCCCCCACGATTTAATCCCCCTCCCGACAGAATCATCCCGACAAAAGCCCTCTAAGACAAAATCCTCCCCCGATAAAAATCTG